>OX439381.1:12486933-13086933 GCA_949319315.1 Zelleria hepariella
CTCTGCTAAGCGCACATTTTTGTAATCTTTGATACACCATATCTTGGAAACTATAAATCGTATCAAAATGAATATTAGTACTTATTTGTTGCTAATTTATTAACAAATAATTCAGTTTTTGACCATTTTTTCCTATCTTGTATAGTTTTCCTGAAAATTGAGAAAATCTGTATAACGGGAAACTTTTCAAGGGGGGGGGGGGGGGGGGGGTTAAGCGGCTTGCGGGGGGGAGGTGGGAGAGTTGTGTATTTTAATGTACTCGTATATATGTATAACATAGCAGCAATAAATTTAAATTATAAATTTAAATAAAAAAAACAAAATAACCTGGTGGATTTAGTAAGCCACCCCCTGCAGTGTACTACATATCTTAAGACGTGGACCGAGTGGGGACTTTGTTGGTGCCAAATTCCCGTTGGGGGTGATGTGACAGAATTTATTGTACACCTTCCTTTTCAATTTGTGTGTGTGACGTGAGGAAGGCGACTCCATTGGGGTTGGCCTGTTTGGATGGCTTGTGGCGTGAGGAATAGGGTATTCTGCTCCGCACGTGACCATGAGCTTGATTTTTGTCGTTTATCCTATTTTAAGGCTGGAAGATAGTAGTGTGGCGGGAAATTCAAAATTTTCACAGTTTTTTACATTTTGTAGCTAAATTGAGCTATTTTTGTTCAGCGATTTTTCGTTCGCGAGCTTGAAACCGTATTCTTTTCATTATTGTAAACAACAGAACAACAATAATTCAGCCGATTATGTGTTCTGGTGTACGACAAGTTTTTTGGACAGTACCACTGCTTCGTAGACCAGAACACATAATCGGCTGAATTATTGTTGTTCTGTTGTTTACAATAATGAAAAGAATACGGTTTTAATCTCGCGAACGAAAAATCGCTGAACAAAAATAGTTCGTTTAGCTACAAAATGTAAAAGTCTGTGAAAATTTTGAATTTCCCGCCTCCTTGCTATCGTCTACCCTTAAACAAGCCTCTAATTCAATGTGTAATTTAGCATATTATATCTACTATTCTGGAAATTGGACCAAACAGACCCGAGATTTGACGTTAATTAGTTGACTCTGTTTATTGGACAATGTTTTGTCTTTGTAATGAAATGTGAATTATAATATTGCAAAAATAACTTCGACAATAGGAAGAAAACTTGTCATATTTAGAAAACCGATCTGTATTCCATGTGTTTCTATTCGGTCACACACACAACGTACGGTCGTAATATTGTTGAAATGGGTTTTGTTTATTTTCACCTTGTCAGGTCCTGAAAGAAGTTTAAATTTTATTTCGAGCATTGAGTGCAAAGTATTAGAAAGTTGAGGTGACAATACCATTTTTATGTATGTATGTATGTGTGTGTATGTAACGGAATCTTTGAGCATATTTTTTACCAATTTCCATAAGTCTGATTAATTTGAAACTTTGCATACGTATTAAGGACCAATGACAATGCAATAATTTGATAACAGTTTCCCATTAGACCCCTACCAGTGCCATTATACAGGGTGGATTTTTGAGACGGGGCAGTAAGGGCAGGTACCTTAACCGTTTTAGTTGCAGGAAAACGTTCTTAGGAGACCTTCCATAACTTTTTGAGATATTATGAACTGCATTCACATATTTTGGAAAAAATGTACGGTCAGCAAAAGAATGCTAAAATACAAAAAAAATATGTTTTATGCCAATCGATTCTCTTTCATGTAAGGATCAAAAGACTCTAAGGAGCCAACTGAGGTTTGAGTACTAGAAATGTCATATATTTACAAAAAAATGATAAATCGAACTAAAAAATTAAAAATAAATAACAGTTTTAAAAAACAAAAAAAACAGGCTTTTATAGCTAACCGAACTAAAAATTGAAAAATAATTTTAATTACAAAGAGTTTAAAATTATAAAAAAAAAAAAATATTAACAGAATAATACAATTCAGAGAAAAAAAGCGTGGGGTGCATCTCATAGATAGTTGCCAATTAGTAGAATTATTTACATTTAATATATCAAGCACCCCACGTTTTTTACTCTGAATTGTATTATTCTGTTAAAACTTAATTTTTTTTATAATTTTAAACTCTTTGTAATTAAAAAATATTTTCTAATTTTTAGTTTGGTTGGCTATAAAAGCGTGTTTTTTTAGTTTGTTGAGTTGTTGTTTGTTTGAGTTAGTTGTTTAAACCTGCTGACGCAAGTCCGCTTAAGGTCCACTTGCGTCAACTAGGGTAGCCAAGTTAATTCAGAGTTAAAGTTGTATTGAAATGTCAAATTAACTCAGGGTTAGTTGGCTAACCCTGACTGACGCAAGTCCACCTTAGTGTCTAACCACACTCTGCCAAAATTACGCTGATGAACTTCGACGGCTGAACTTACATTCCATTGTGTTTGTATGAAGATGACTTAAAATTACGTTCGACCTAATTTCGGCATAATCGCCAGTATAACCCGTGTCATTAAAGAAAATATTTAGGACGGAGTTAAAAACCTAGCGTTGTCTCGTTTTGACTGTATTAATTAGAGCGAGAGGGCGAGTGTTTTTAAGTTCATCCTAAATGGTTTCTTTAATGACACGGGTTATAATTTAAATTGCATTTCAACTTCGGTAGGTTAGACATTTAGATTTGTTTTTACCCTTACAAGTATCTTTTAAACTGACTGGGTTATCATTACCACTGCGCTCTTTGGGCGTTCATCCACCAATTTTGTCACCGTCACTATTATATGCTCTTTGCCGTCACCGATAGCTAGATGACAGCACCGAAATGTTAGTACGGGGTGACGGGCGTGCAGTGGACGAACGGTCATAGTAAATGTATGTTACGTACGGCTAATTTGGCGCCGTCATCTCACCGGGGTGACGGTGACGGAATCGGTTCGGTGGACAAACGCCCTTTACGGTTTAGGGCTCCGCCATCCCCACACATGCGTGTTTTACCGGTCGGTAGTACCGCATGCGTTATTGCGATATCTGTTATCAGTACATTTTGTATTAGGAATGTTGCGGCGTGTGTAATGTGTAATCATGGCAATCCTCATACAAAATGTACTGAAAACAGATATTTCAATAACGCTGTGTGGAGCCTTTAAGTCGCATAGACAAGAAAGTAAGACCAATAAGTCTATCTGAAGTCAAGCAGCCAATGTAAAGTTACACCTAATTACCAAAAATGGAACGATGTAAATGAACGCGTAATTTATTCCGCGTCACGCGCGCAGATTCCAGCGCTGACTTGTTAACTTTCACATAAAATTAGGGGCTGCTCCTGTTTGCTGCAATGGGTGCGTTTACACTGACCAAATAGCTCAATTGCTCGAGGTTTTTTTTTTCAGTTTAACAAGGGCTATTTTGTAGCTAAGAAAGCGATCATGACGGTTGACACGTGAGTGGATTTTTTAGATAATAGACGCTTAGTTTGATATTGACGAAGTTTTTAAAGAAATTATCTTTCAATTCTCAGTCATCAATTTATTTCATAATTAGGTATACTATGTATATAAAAATGCAAGTCAATAGTTAAAAAAGCAAATGTTACGTAAATGTAATGTAATTTGTGCAATAAAACATACAATATATAAAACTCATGTACATTCAGTAAATATTATTTTTTTATAATTTACCAATATTGACACGTCTTTACTTCCTTTGGCGCTTCAACCCTTTGTGGGTCTTGGTCTCCTCCACAGTTGATTTCCATTTGTCTCTGGCTCGTGCCTCTTTTCGCCAGTTGGTGTATTTGCCCATCTTTCTTAGGTCTTCTTCGATGCAGTCAATCCAACGCTTTTTGAGCCTACCTCTTGGTCTTTTCTGTTGTGGTTTCCACTTGGTCATTACGTTTGCGGCTTTGGTGTCTGGCGTTCTCTCCAGGTGACCGGCCCATCGAAGACGCTTCGACTTACGGAACCTGACGATGGTACAGTCGGCCACACGCTAGGATACCCCTTTTTGTTCGAATGGCGCCCTTATGCCGCGCGTGGTATAGCTGCCATGGGGTATCTGTGACTGTGGCCGACCGTACGAGAGCGATAATATGTGCCATCTGGTTCTCTCACAGGACCAAAGATTTTCCTCAGCACTTTGTGCTCGACAAACAGCGTCCTGAGTGTAAATGGGCTGGTGCGGGCGTCTGACCGAGCATTTGCCTTGCGAGGCACCCTCGGTCAGTCTGTAAACGCCTAATATGCAGAATTATATTTGTCAGTGGCCTTCTCTATCATCCTAGGTACTAATTAAGTTTATAGCCCCGCATTGTCCATTTGGCACAATGTTGGTAGCTAGCTAATCGAAGTTTGTGTGGAGAGACACAAAAGTTTTTACATAAGCTGCTGGATCACTCGGGAATATAATTCCACTAAACAATAGATTTCTGACCCACCGGGAACCACCCAAAATTGGCAATGGAAATTGCTATTCGTGCCAACAAATAGGATTAAATTTATTTAGTGCCCCTAGAACTGAACTAATTGGGTAGTTGATAGCGATCCATTAATTTTAAATAATTGGAAAGGGCCGATTTAACACTTTCACTCGAAAACAAAGGGTGGAGTGACTCGGTTCCAATTTACTCTAGAGTTCTTCAGTTTTGCCGACCCTTAATTGACGATTTGCGGTTTCATTGTTCAGAGCGGATTATTTATATCTTTCAACACCTTTTCTTAGGAATAAATTGGGGATACTTTAGGAAACAAAAATGTCAAGGTTTTTCGGTTCGCTTGATACCTATTAACGAACATTATTTACAGCTATAATTAAAGATTCAGGCATTCAACGCAAATGTGCCGACGTACTTAGGTAGGTACCGAAAGGCAAATATTCACCAACTTTTCCAAAGAATCTAGTAGTCAAACTTGTCATTATTAGGTTCCATACCGCAAAAAGGAAAACAGAAGGTTTCCGTTCATTGTCTGTCCGTCCTTTTTCTCGGGAACGCGTGATCATATCAAGTTGAAATTATTTTGGTCAAATACTCAAGTTTACAATCTCTTGGAGCTGTGAAAATAATAAGCTTTCACGTCTTTGCGGTCAAAAAAAAAACAGCCGTTTAAGCTTCATATTACCGCATATTTCAACTCTCGCTAAGGAATCCAAACCTAGTTTTTATAATTGAATAATAAATGGAACTTTAAACATATTTTATAACTTACCATACCAACCACCGCTTTAAATAAAATACGAACACACAATATCCTTTCCCATACTCGTATTATCCGTATAAGCAACTAACTAGTCCAACAAACATCGGGTCTAACAGGAAATGAAACGCGTGTTTCGTTGCCAAACTGTCTGAGTGCACGCTTGGAATCGGTTCAAGTGTTGACACAGGCTTATGGGCGAATGGGTCTCGCCTTTTTATGCCCGTTTACATGGAATATTGGCGGAAGCTCAATGAGTGGAACAATGGCTTATTTTAGCCCAGGTCACAAATACGTATGGTAGATTGGTAGTAAATGACATACAGGTTAATTCATTTACAAAAAATACCTGAAGTTTATTTTATTACTTTGCCTGGTTTTTCGATTCGTTAGATTTCCATCGGCTATAGCTAGAGTTAGAATTACTAGTGGCTTTTGACAATCACTAACTAACTTATCTTAGTTAGTGATTGTCAAAAACCCAAATAATTATAATCGGATGTTAATTAACCAATATGAGAAAATGATAGTTGGTCGTTACAAAATTCTTGTTACTCCTAGTAGAATTTTAATACTTGACTTGATTTATATCTGTTTTTTGCGATTGGCATTGTGCTGAAAATGCTATTCGGTGAAAGCTCGTAAGCCGTCCAACCACGTCATTACGTCTGTGTCGGTCTTATGCACCTTAGCGACGACGCCGCCTTGGATGGCGAACAGCGGGCAGTCGTCAATGCTGCACATGCAACTCGGATCCGGCTCAAAGTTCCATTTGAGCATAAGCTCCGCACACCTTCCCTGTGAGACCCGGACCAAAACGATGAACATCTTTGTGCGGGTAAAACGTTGTCCATTATTCAAATAAACGTAGAAGGACTGCCGAAAGCCAAAATCGAAGTGCTTACAAAACTAGCTTCCGATCACAAGGCCGACGACGTCCTCCTGCTTCAGGAAACACACGTGGACGACAACACCCATCACTTGATTTATATTTTATTGGTCAACTGTCCAGCTTTGAACTTTGAAAACCTTGAACTGCAAGCCACAATATAATTATTATGATATTTCATAACACGCGTAAAAACCATCTTCATTGTACTGTTAGCATTGTAACGTCAATGCAAGTTTATCCAGCAAATTGCTTTCAGTGGAGACGTCTGTTCAATGTTACGTCATGCGTAAACGATGTCGCGTCTCCTCCTATGATCTTGCTTGGAGGTTGCAATAACATTGTAGCGTGGTTTGAAAATTAGGTCAATTCTAAACCTACAACAACGAAAGGTACGAGCCTCATTGTAGCCGTCTAAACAATGTAATAAATAGGACGTATTTACTTAACCTGTCTTGATTATTAATTAAGGTAAATAAGGGTTGGTGAGCTCTCTAATTTACATAAACAAGAGGCTGTGTTTGTTTATTTTATATGTGGAAATTGGGATAGGGATTTAGTTAGGCCTCCTCATGGAATTTGAATGTGAGAAGGATACCTACCTACGTATCTACAGTCAGCCCTTACTATTATACAGGGTGTTAAAAGACCGTCAACAAAGCGGGAAACCACGTATTTTCCTCATCATAAGGAACATTTTTGCCCAAGAAACTATGTCTGGGAAATCAACGGTTTCCGAGATAATGAGGTTCAAAGTCGGACTTTTCAAAACTTTTTTTTTGCAGAAATTTATTCAGTATCTAGTTCTTAACATATCTTCTCAAGAAGCCATATCAAAATTATGAATATTTCTTACAAAAAACGACGCTAAAATTTCAACCCGCAATGTATTCTAAACATCGGCACTTCAAGCTTAAGTAACATAAACTTATACCTCCGCTTGCGCAATATGACTTCTGTGCGTTACACGTCCATTGAGTGACAAAATATTTTTTTAAATTATAACCTAAAAAACCAAAATCATTTCCCAGCAGTTATTTATCGAAAAAGTACTTTGTTTTGGTGTCCAGTATGCGTATGCGTACCTTTCGGGTCTGTCGGCGGTCTTTTAACACCCTGTATATGTTACCGGCCAAACCCGATTTAAGGATAAACTAGTTTCGCCTAGGCCAAACTAGTTTATCCGAACGTCGTATGGATAAACCGGTATGTCCTAGGCCAAACTAGTCTAGCCGAAGCTCGTAAGGAGAAAACAGTTTAGCCTAGGCCAATCTAGTCTGGCCTAGCAAGAATATGTAAGCTTCAGGATAAACTAGTATGGCCTAGTCCGAGCTGATATTGACGAATGATACCATATCTCGTAAAGTAAGAGGTTTAGCGCAAAAATAACGAAATTTTCGAACCCCTTAATAGCCCCGGAACCAAGCCTTTTACTTCTAAACGTGTTCTAAAAACCGACATACAGGGTGTTAAACATACAGGGTATTCCTGAAAGTGTGACAGACAGTCGAAAAAGATTTAAAACAAAGGTTAGGTCAGTAGGTTTGGTTGGCGACACGCTGACAGTCATACCTCTTTTTATTTACGAATGGTCCTTTAAACCGGACATACCGTAGACTTTTTGAATGTAGACTTTTTCAAATTCGGCCTCTAAATGCGTCCCCTACTGTTCAGATAATTACGGTGGGTTTGTTATTTTTAAGAAAAAGTACTAGGCTAGCATAAATAAGTAGAATCTGTATTACCCCTACTCAAATAGGGCTAGACTAGTTTGGCTAATCTGGTTTCTCCATACGAGCATAGGGCTAGACTAGTTTAGCCTAGGCCAAACTAGTCTAGCCCTTTTTAAGTAGGGGTAATACAGATTCTACTTATTTATGCTAGCCTAGTACTTTTTCTTAAAATTAACCAACCCGCCGTAATTATCGGAACAGTAGGGGACGCATTTCTACCTAGGCGAAACTAGTTTATCCTTAAATCGGGTTAAACATATACATTAACCTACCTACGCACAGTGGTCGATTTGTACGATTTAGGCGGCCAAAAGTCCATTTCTCAAAGTTAACTTATAACAAAACTAATTGATTCCCGGAAAAATAGACACCCCGACTGCCCAAACCCCACCCCTCCCCAGTTCCTAGAACTGCGTGCGCGCCCCCACAGGTAGTCGGAACTTGATCGTCGCGCAAGCTGTACGCGTTCGTTCTCGACACTCTTAGCGCAACCGATATTCTAAAGTGAATATTTCATTGGATATTATTCAGTTACAAGTGAAAGTGATGGAAGTCGAAAATTCAGGTAAGCTCCTTCAAATATAATTTAAATTAAGATAAGGAATATCAATATTTAGTGCAGTTACAACGTATCAAAGATCGCCCTTTTTCATAGAAAATATTATCATTTTTTTATTTTCAATAGTAAAAATGTTGTACTTCCGAGACCGTCCGAGTTAAATTCCTTATGGTTTCTAATAGTATAGCTCTTTGAGCAGATAACCACAAAAAAAATAGCCACCACCTTTGACCACTTCGCGAGAAAAATAATAATTCATTAACTTAGGCAGAAAGTGAGAAAAATTCCTTTTTTGTTTCTTTTGCGTTAAAATTCCTTTTCGTTGTTCTAGGTTCATCAAGTTACTCGGGCATGGAGGTAGTAACTCGCAGATATCTTTTTGATAAGATGATTGAGGAAAACTCTCCATCAATAAACGACAAATTGGAATACTTACAAAATTATTTGTTAGTGTCTTACGGGGACTCCGACGAAGACAAAAAGTATATAAATCATAAATTTTCATATTTTAAAACAGAAATAAAAAAGAGATGGTCCAAAGCACGCAACACGCTAGAAAAATTTCTTATAAGCAATGATGCATGGTTAGCAGGAACGTTCGAGATGCCCATAAAAACGCATAATAAGTCAGGACGACCTAGCAAAACATTCAGTGAATGTAGTGAAAGAACTAAAAGGAGGAAAACAGAAGAAGTTCGCTCCTCTGTAGGCAAAGAAGTGATAGTTCACGCAGCGCAAGTCCTAAAAGATATTACAAATTCGCCTGCAGCCGCAAACGAATGTAAAAAAAGACATTCCAAATCAAAGGCACAAGATCCTCTTACGCCTCGGGAGGCACTGCGAATGTGCGTGGACGCTGATTTGACACGAAGTCAATATGAAATTGTGCGAGCAACCAACAGAAGCTTTTACCCGTGCTACGAATTAGTGTTGAAGGCTAAACAGGAATGTTACCCACCCAAAGAGACGCTACGAGTGACCGCTTCCTGTGCTGAAAGTGATCTACAATCTTTGTTAGATCACACCGTCACGCGATTATCAATTTTCCTCGAAGAAGTACTAATGACTCTTACAGAAACTATTGCAAAAAATTGCCGCCCGATACGATTCAGATTTATAAAAGAGTCTACAGACATTACAAAAGATGAAATAAATTACGTTCGGGACAGTGTGAAGTCCCTAAAAGCCACGGAATTGGAACTGAATGGGCAAAAAATCTCGGTTAGCCACAGTCTTAAAATGACCATGGTGGACGGCAAAGTTTGCAATGCGGCGACTGACACCAAATCAACGAGTAGATGCTACATATGCGGAGCCACTTCAAAAAACTTTAATGACTTAAGTAAAAAAAACGAAATTCACCCAGAATCGCTTGAATTTGGCCTATCAACTTTACATGCCAGAATTCGATTATTCGAGAGTATTTTACATTTAGCTTATAAATTGCCCGTTGGGAAATACCGTGAAAAAAGAACCGAAGCAGAAAAGATGCTAGAACAACAAAAAAAAAAAAGAGATTCAGCAAAGATTCAGAGAAGAAGTAGGTATCTTGGTAGATATGCCAAAATGTAATTTTGGTAACACAAATGACGGCAATACTAGTAGAAGATTTTTTGAAAACCCACATCTGGCTGCTGAAATAACGGGAATAGACTTTAATTTTATTTATAGAATTAAAGTTATTTTGGAAGCCATATCAAGCGGTCACAAAATAGATGTCCCGAAATTTGATGAATACGCCATGGAGACAGCAAAACTGTATGTAGAGTTATATGGTTGGCATTCTATGACTCCTACCATGCATAAAATTTTGGTACATGGTGGAAAAGTTATAGAAAATTCTCTAGTGCCTATTGGTCAACTTTCGGAGGAAGCTGCAGAAGCTCGTAATAAGCACTTTCGCTCATACCGTCTAAACTTTGCTCGAAAGTTTTCACGCGAAGACTGTAACCTTGATATTTATCACAGGTTACTCTTGACATCAGATCCACTCATCAGTTCAATGAGAAAAAAAAAGAAGATCCGATCAAAACCATTTTTGCAGGAAACTTTGGAGCTTTTGCTTCCTGCAGAGCCAAATACAAAAGGCACTTGTGATAAATGCATGGAAAGTGACGGTAAGGAAGAATTGTCTTTTAAAGAGTAACATAACAATTTGTATGTTAAACTTTCATAAAATATTGTCTTATTGTTTATGATTCGGTACCTAACATTGTAAGTAACATTTAGTATAATAATGTGGTAATAACTGTTGACCATTTAATTTTAGTGTATACTGTATTTTTTTGTCATCCATATTTTATTTTCAATTTAAATAGGCATGCAGACTGTAGAGAATAAACTTTTTTTTTTATGTACGGCCGTCTTTTACTTAACAAATTGTGATAATTCTTAACCCAAATATCAAAAACTACTAAGCCGATTTCGATAATTCAAATGAACTCAAAATATATATTTTACACCAAAGGGAGATTTAAAGAAAATTTAAAAACATTGGCGCTATTTACAAAAATATTTTCACAGAAATGTTTTTTTGTATAGAAAAATACGCTTTCAATGAAACGAATAGGGATAAACATATATATTCACTCTAAAATACCAGATTAGCATTTGTTGTCGTATTTATTACTGAAATAAAGCATAAAATAGTTTTGGCCGCCTAAATCGTACAAATCGACCACTGTGCTACGGTTATTCTACTGGTTCTTGTCATAATATTAATAAAAGGTACCTACTTAACTTAGTTAGTGACTATTAACAAGTAGGAACGGTTGTGAGGATTCCTTTCTTGTAAGGTCTTACATTCTCGACTCCGAAACAAATGGGTTTTTAAATTACCTAATACTGCTTTTGAAAGAGCGAGCGAAGCTACGAAATGTGAGAGTGAAAAGGACAAAAATAGTAATATTTTAAAGTTCTAACATAAGTCAAATCGGTCAAGCGGTTGCAGAAATAATGGGGTTCTAAAGAATATCTACTTGCACGCACGCGGGACCAAACTTCGGCGGTCATGCCACAGTTAGGGTTAGCCAACTAACTCGGAGTTAACCGGCTTTTGGTTGAAGCAAGTAGAACCCAGATAGGTGAGCGAGAATCGGAGCCAACTGATGGACATCGGAGTCTGCTGACTCTCTGTAGTCTGCTGTCTGGAGTTGCTGGTGGGACGGTATCGACTAGTGAATTCCGGAGTAGTTTGAGGTGGTCTATGGCAGGAAAGTCTGCAGTAGGCTGAAGTGGGAGAGTAAGCCCACCTCAGCAGTAAGACATGAACACTGAGGTGAAGGCATCGTGTTTAGTGAATAGCCCGCGCGCAAAGGATAATATGCAAAATCAATTTTATATATTTTTCTTTGCGCGCGGGCTATTTACTATGCACGGCGCCATAAGTACAGAAATTAAAAGAGAAAAACTTCAATATTCCGATCTCTTACTCAAGTCTCTGAAAAATGTCTCTCTGAACCTAAAAGCACGTCGGAAGCTGTAATACCCTGTTGGATCACCAGGGTACGGGCGAGTGGACGCGCCTGATAGAGCCCTGAGTAATGACCGGCCGCGATCCGGCTTCGATTCATATCCGACATTAATCAGGCCCTGACCTCTGGAGTTAGTACAGTCAGCGACATCTGGGAGTGATCCACAGATTTTCTTGCCAAGCATACAAGTTTTTCAGTAAACTCTAATTTTTAATTCGAGTCCACGGAATGACAGTTGCTACAAAGGCTTTATCTGACAGCAGCATACTAGCATTCCGTGGACTCGAATTAAAAATTGGAGTTTAGTTCAGTGACGTGCTGAAAGCAACCCGCCTGATAAGAAGACGTTCACAACACAGTCCATAGTACAAATCTGTGAACTTTACCAGGAAGTAGGTATAAAAAAAAATGCAGTGGAAAATAATAAAAAAAATTGCGGCCTGTTTCCTACGGACCCAAATGCCGCGAAGTATTTAACTGGGTAGAGTTATAGGATATACCTAGTGTTAAGTTAAGACTCTTAAGTTAAGAGTTAAGACTAAGGCGTATGCCTAGGAAAATAATTATTCCACTCACATGTCCATGTCAAAAATAGACCTTTATTTTATACTAGTTGTGCCCGCGACTTCGTATGCGTTTTTACACATTTGACATTTAATTTAAATTCGACTGTGGAGGAAAACTCAAAAGGAAGGTTTTTTTAACCCCCGACCAAAAAAGAGGGGTGTTTAAGTTTGACAGCTTTGTGAGTGTGTCTGTATAAGTGTTTATGAGGGTGTGTCTGTCTGTGGCACCGTAGCTCTTAAATGGGTGAACGATTTGGAAGCTTTGGGTTTTATTTAAATTTTAAATCAGGTTTTCTAGCGAATAGGTCTTAGTTATGTTTTGTAAAAATTGGTTCAGCTATTTATCTATATATATAAAAGGCTTAGGTTGACTGACTCATCACGCTACAGCCCAAACGGCTGAACCTATAAGTATGAAATTTGGACAAAAGTTGCGTTATATGGTGGAGGGTTCATTTAAGAAGCGATTTTTTTTTATTTAACCCTTAAGTGGGTCAAAATAGGGCTGAAAGTGTGTATGGGAAAAAATTTTTTTTTGGTCTTTTGTTCTTAAATCTTGATTTTTTGTACTTTTTTTTTAAAATGACTTGACACCTATTTCAGATTTTTTCTCATTTCTATGTTCTTAAGGGTTAAAATAAGTGCCAAAATTTTTCGATTTTTTTCACCAGTTACGATCGATGCTGGAACAAAACCGCTAATGCCAAAACAATGAAAATTTGACAATAGTTGTAATTTGTGGACACGCTACGGGTTAAGATAGATTTACTTCAAGTTTAACCCTTAAGGCGGTAAAAATGGGGTCCAAAATTTGTATGAAAAAAAAAAATTTTTTGTCCGGATTTACTTGCAACTAAGAATTTGTATATTAAATCAAAAATAATTTAACACCTGTTTTAGCTTTTTTCTAATTTTAGCAGTTTAAGGGTTAAACGAGGTTGAAATGTATGAATATTTTTCGTGATGTAGTGTCAACGTCGGGCCCAAACCGTTTAAGCTACAACTATGAAATTGAAACTTTAGTAGCGTTTTGTAGCAAAACTACCCACCATGAAGAAAAAAATATAATTTTAACCCTTCAAATGCCCAAACTGGGGTTCAAAGTTTGTATGAAATAAAATTTTTTTTTGGTCCGATTAACTTGAAACTTAGTATTTGTATATTAAATAAGAAACAATTAAACACGTGTTTCAGCGTTTTTCAAAATTCTGCCCACTAAAGGGTTAAAAGGGGTAGAAAAGTTTGAAGATTTTTCCTGATTTAGTATCAATGCCAGGCCTAAACCATTAAAGCTATAATTATGAAATTGAAACTGCAGTAGTGTTTTGTGGCAAAACTACCTACCATGAAGAAAAAAATATAATTTTAACCCTTCAAATGCCCAAACCAGGGTTCAAAGTTTGTATAAAATAATTTTTTTTTTGGTCCGATTTACTTGAAATTAAGTATTAGTATTATACTAAATCAGAAAAAATTGAACACGTGTTTCAGCGTTTTTCTCATTTCAGCCAATGAAGGGTTAAAATGGGTGGAAACGTTGAAGTTTTTTTCCTGATGTAGTAGCAATGCTGTAGTAGCAATGCTGGGTCCAAACCATTTAAGTTACAACTTTGAAATTTGAACTACTGTTGCGTTTTATAGCAAAACTACCAACCATGGCGAAAAAAGTAACAATGTTAACCCTTGAAATGCCCAAACCGGGGTTAAAAGTTTGTATGAAATACATTTTTTTTGTCTGATATACCTACTTGAAACTAAGTATTCGTATGCTAAATCAGAAATAATCAAACACATGTTTCAGCATTTTTCTCATTTCAGCGAATGAAGGGTTAAAATGGGTGGAAACGTTGAATATTTTTCCCTGATGTAGTAGCAATGCTGGGCCCAACCCATTCAAGTTACAACTTTGAAAAACTACAGTTGCGTTTTATAGCAAAACTACCAACCATGAAGAAAAAAGTAATAATGTTAACTCTAAAACAGCCAAAACGGGGTTCATAATTTGTATGAAATTATCATTTTATTGGATTCAGATTAACTTGAAACTAAGTAGTCGTGTATTAAATCAGAAATAATAATTAAACACATGTTTCAGCATCAAAAAGGGTGGAAACATTTTAAGAGTTTTCCTGATTTAGTATCAATAACAATGCCGGAACCATTAAAGCTACAACTATTCAATGAACATTTAACTACAGTTGCGTTTTATAGCAAATCTACTAAGCATGAAGAAAACAATAATAATGATAAACCTAAAACGGCCAAAAAGGTTCAAAGTATGTTTTTTTTTTGTTGGATTCATTTGATCTTTACCAATTTGGTCACACACATACACAACACATACACTTCCACGCTGAAACTGCACGACGGATTTGGATGACTTTTGGAATAGAGATACGAGTAGCTTACAAAAATACACACCCATGACTCTATTCATGCTAATTTGATAATGGTGAAAGATGTACCCTGGCAACTTCTTATAAGTCTTCGCGGACGAAGTCGCGGGCGAAAAGCTAGTTAAATATAAATCTTAAATGTCGTCGTTCGTTCGAAGCTTAAATGTCGGGGGTATTTTAATTTAATAGTTATTATTTCTTAACTTGCGGTAGCAGGGCTCAAAAGAAAACAATAGAATAAAATAGAATAAAAACCCTAATCTAAAGAATACATTTATAAATTTAATAATGAATATGTATTGTTTACATTCAGGTATCGCCCGTGATAAGATACCAGGAAGCTTAGCATAAGAATTGCGTAGGAAGTAAAAGGGTTTATCTGTATCTCCCTCGACGTAGAGTGGGATAGATAAAGTTATAAGCCCATAGATAAGGTCTTACTCATTCTCATGCTAAGCCAGCAAGCAAAGCATACGGCTAATAACTCTGTCTATCCAGCTCAACGGTAAACAATATTTATTTGTTATGCAAGAATGCAAAATTATTGTTTGCGGCGAGTGCTTGTATTGAATACCGAGCGGTGTTAAAAGACCCCCAACAAAGTGGGAGACCACATACAGGGTGTTAAAAGACCGCCAACAAAGCGGAAAACCACGTATTTTCCTCATCATAAGGAACATTTTTGCCCAAGGAACTATGCCTGGGAAATCGACGGTTTCCGAGATATTGAGGTTCAAAGTCGGATTTTTCAAAACTTTTTTTTGCAGAAATGTATTAAGTATGTAGTTCTTAAGAATCCCCTGAAGCTCTGCAGCCCTATCGCTCGCACTTTTCAACATTTTAATTGATTGTAAGAGAATGATTAAACTTTGGACGATAATATAGTTGCAGACATAGATAATAAAGCTATCGACATGTGGACACACTTTTGATTTCATATTCCTACTCATAAAAAAATATCACAGAACTTCGGTTAACCCACTTGTTACTAGCGGTACTATAAAGACCCAAACCGGAAGAACATTTTTTATTTTATTTTAAGTAGGTAAAATATTTTTTCATTATGCAATAATTATCGCCAATACCTGTCGGAAGTTATTTCTAGACAGATTTAGTGATTTTGTGTATATATCTGATACTTTGTGACGCTTCAAAATAAACTGATTTTTACCATGGATAAACAAGGTATGTAATAACAAGATTTACCAGATTGGGATATATTTTCTACTCATAAACAGACTATTATTACTCCATATAGTCTAATCGTAAAAAAAATTTTGGACAAATATCTTATTGAGAGGTTACATTTTGACATTTACTTTTGCGGGTCTATAAAGACCCGCTTGTAATATCCACTACTGTTTGGAAACAAAGTAAAATGAACGATTTTTGTTTTTGTTATGTCTCCAGACCACGAAATTGAAAGCAAAATTTAAATGAATACTGGAAGAGTTACAGTATAATAAGGATGTGTCATTGCCCGACTTCATACCTATTTTACCACCTGAAAATTTCAACGCAGACGTCACAAACGACGATTCCGGGGAAGAAAAAGAAGTCGGCTTTCAAAATATATCTGGATTGTAACTAAGGGTGCAAGCGGTTGTTCAATAAAGTCTTATATAGTGAGGACGAGAGTTCAGACGAAGAGGAAGAAGGCTCAACTAGCGAAACTGAAAGGGGTAGTTGTAGATGAAGATATCATATCCATACCCAGTACGTCTTCCTATCGGCAGCCCGGATCTCCCAAAGGAACAAAATTTGCAACATGGAGTCAGTGTTTTTTGGGAATAACCGAATGATAGGGTATTACAGAAATATTTATACATAGTTACACATCAATACAATCATTTTTTACTATGCAGTCAACTCTGAAACAAAAAAAAACCTGCTGTTCCATACCTACTAAATTTCGATAACAGCTGATAATGACTTTTTGATTGACCTTTCTGTAGCACTCTATGTACTTAGTTTATCTTCTTACTTTGTATTTTTGGTCTAGTAAGTCATCATCACCATCATCATCATCATAAATATAAAATTCAAAGTCCTGACTGACTGTGATATCGACGCACAGCCTAAACCACTGGCCCTAGAGACATGAAAATTTCA
Source organism: Zelleria hepariella (assembly GCA_949319315.1). NCBI lineage: Eukaryota > Metazoa > Arthropoda > Insecta > Lepidoptera > Yponomeutidae > Zelleria > Zelleria hepariella. Next base: position 12,503,792 of record OX439381.1, read on the forward strand.
GGATGTCTTCTTTATAAAGAGTAAAAGTATCCACTAAGAAAGGAATTTTCGAAATTCCATAACTAAGTGGGTAAAACAGGCCACCAAAGTTCGTACTGGGAAATATATATTATTTATTTATGTATAATTATTATTTTACCCTATTTATAAGCTATAAATTGCTAGCTTTTGACCTAACTGACATAGATAGCTGGGGGAAAATAGAGCTGCAACTTTTTATCTTAGTCACCGCGGACGAAGTCGCGAGCAAAAGCTAGTAAATCATAAACCAGTATTACTGAAAGTCTTATTATATTATTCTAACTCATATAAAACTCTTTCTTAGTCTACGTCAATCATAGCAGTTCATATTACTAGCGGGTCTTTAAAGACTCACCCATTTCCCGCTTTTCCAACGCTCAAAAAATTTTTTTCGTATTTTTTCTACACTTTTTAACTGTACACGATCACAATACTCAAAATTGGTATCAATCTGTAAAACTTATTTTCCTCGTAACAAGTGGGTTAAAAGTAGTAGTTCAGTAATATTTATTTTTTAAACTATAAATGTGAAATTTAAAGTATGTGTACATGTCGATAGCTTTATTATCTATGTATGCAACTATAGTTTATCGTCCAAAGTTGAATCATTCTCTTACAATAAATTAAAATGTTGAAAAGTGCGAGCGAGAGGGCTGCAGAGCTTCAGGGGATTCTTAACATACATTTTCAAGAAGCCATATCAAATTTATGAATATTTCTTACAACAAACGACGTTAAAGTTGCAACCCGCAATGTATTCTAAACATCGGCACTTCAAGCTTAAGTAACATAATCTGATACCTACGCTTGTGCAATATGACTTCTGTGCGTTACACGTCCATTGCGTGAAAAAATATTTTTCAAAATTATAACCTAAAAAACCAAAATCATTTCCCAACAATAATTTATCGAAAAAGTACTTTGTTTTGGTGTCTAGTGGCTTTCGGGTCTGTTGGCGGTTTTTTAACACCCTGTATAGTCCTCATCATAACGAACATTTTTGCCCACGAAACTATGCCTAGGAAATCAACGGTTTCCGAGATAATGAGGTTCCAAGTCGGATTTTTTTTTCGGAAGCAAATTTTTTTTTTCTGAAATGTGTTCAGTATTACGTTATTAACATATCTTCTCAAGACGCTATATCAAAATTAAGAATATTTCTTACAAAAAACGAAGTTAAAATTGCAACCCGCAATGTATTCTGAACATCGGATAGCCTAGATTGTTCTCAGAACCAGGACTTATCACGGTCCTAAATTTGACTGAAAACTATTCAGCGGTATTCGCGTGATGAGGTAACACACAGACAGACAGACAGACAGACAGACAGACATAGACCGATTTTTTTGCATTTTTGTATTTAGTATAGTTTACTTAGTAACCCCTGCTAGTTTTTTTCTAAAAATATTCAGTGTACAGAATTGACTTCGCTAGAGTTTTATTATAAGTATAGATAGATTTCCCAATGACTCCACGTTGGACCACCCTGGACTATTAAAGTGTTAAACATACCTTAGCCAGGACCATTTTTACAATCTTAAAATCAACCAGAATTCACCAGATAAATGGTGTGAACTGTGAGTCTTAGCGGGCTGATGAAAAATATTGTAGTAGCTAAAATAAAGTAGGTAGGTACCAATATTATTATTTTGATAGCGATTATATTGATTTTTCAGGGAGGGAATAGTAAATGAAGAGACACGTATTTTATCTTTTGCTGAATTTCTTTGAAAATACTAGTTAAGTTTTATTTATTCATTTTTATTATCATAATATATTAAATAATGTCAATAAAGATTAAATCTTATGCGACCATTGTAATTATAAATTATAATTACAATAATTATAATTATTAGTTGACTGTTTTGGGCCGGAAGTGACGTAGCATTTTGGGCTTAATAAAACATGACCTTTGCCACGGTATCCTGAAAAAAAAAGTGGCACTTATCATGTCATTGTCATGTTGTGATATATGGAACAGCAGATTTTTTAGCCACCTTGTACAAGTTGTGTGTATTGATCAGTAGACAGCCTACTGTAAATTCCGCTGTCGAATTATAGTGCACCCTGTTGTTTATAATATTTTCACATGTTTAACTTTTCACAAGACCAAAAAGTGGGATAACTGAGTTATGAATTAAATTATTTTCCACTAGTGCGGGCATAAATTTTGTTTTAAGTCTCGGTAATTTTGTAGAATATTTATGATGAAATGGCCAGACCACAGCGCGAAATGCTAGTCGGCTGCAAAATACGTGTGCAACAAAATAGTTTTGCACATTTTGCATTATGTGTAATATTCTCTGAGCCATAATTTGGTCCTAAAACCAAATTAAATAAACATTGAATACTTTGTTTTTTTTTCACAAATGAAATCACGTGGCTAATTACTGGAAAAGTATTTTTCAATAAACACAGGATCATACCTTTTGCGTAGTCAGACAGGTATAAAACTTACCTTTTATACACCGTGAACCTTTAGTGTTTTAAAGCTGAAGATATTTCGGTATTTTGTCGAATCGGCACCATTTAATTTTCTTCAAACTTTTTTTTTATTTGGCTCGCGCGTGGTTTATTTTTTCATACTGCCAGTTTCTTGTCCATACATTGTTCATGCTTGATCTCTTTCAAGATTGTCTGGAAACTTTTTAGTCATTTGAACTTTAACTTACAGTATCCATATTCCAAATTCAAATCACTTTTTGTCTCTCCGTGATTAAAAAGCTATTTTAGTCCCTGTTTGCGGGGAACGAGCTAGGTTTTTCGAATAGATGTGATAAAAATAATGTTATACCATAAACATAAAAAAAATAAATTAAAAGACGTAACAAAAGAGCTATGCCATCTAATGGAATGATTTTGAATTTGACAAACCCCTACAACCCCCTGCGACCTCGAGTTACCTAGCTGCCAAGGACGAATTAAGCTTCATATGATAATATAAAGGTGGCGCCACTTGTTTTGACCTGTAGTCATTTTAGTTTGGAACAATAATCATAGATGGCGATACACAATTTTTACCGTACAAAGTGTCCTGACCATGGCATAGTTCCTGAAATTATATCAAGATGGCGGATATTGTTTTAAAAACCTGATCATTCGATGTTTTGTAGGAAAAGTTTCAATGCCAAGTGCTCTACTGGACCAGTTTCCTATGAGGAATAAAATAGTTAGGTAGTTCGATCATCAACAACAGAATGTATTATGCTCAAATCTAATATAATCACTTGATTTTTGTGATGCATCTTTCACTCAAAACAGTTTTTATTTAATATTTGTAAGTGGCCCTGAGCACGTGACATGAATATTTTACCTAGCAAAGTTACAAAATTCAAAGAGTTAATTTAACTGCTTCTTTATCATCATAAAATATCCGTAACTTTAATATTTGAAAAAGTTGAAGAAAAATCACATCCTTACATCCTAACAAACTAGTAAATTCATACATAAAGAACGAGGAGTCGATATGAATGAATGGATTTCAATATGAAAAAGGTCAGTCAGTAAAAAAGGTAAGGAGAGATTGTCCCATAAATTTCGTTCACGAATAGGTACATGGTATTAATATGTATATACTCGTACATAGATTTCTTTTTTTGGCCTTTTTTACACTTATATTTACCAGGGGACCAAGTATTTCTACTCCACATTTTGTAGCGTCAAAAATCCAATAGAATATCAGAACTGAAACATTAAAAAAAATATATTTTAAATTTTTCATGTGGAAACAAGTGTCCTTTTTGTTGTCTGTTAAAAATAAATTTACCAATGGCCAACTAAACTGCGGGCGTCCTCTCTATAAAGCAAAACATAGTGATGGTCGATAAGTAGGGGTTCACTGCCGCAGAATTGGACCTACACTACCACTTCTCGTAAGTTCTGCGTCGGAGAAAGCTGGTGAGAAGGGGACACGTGGACCTAGAGTTGGGTGTTCAAAGTCGATAAAATACCTTTTTTTTTAAAACAATTTACCTGAAAGGATGTCTGATATCTGTCTTATATTCCCGTACAAAAATAAAATGGCAGATTTAATAAGACAGGGTATTTTATGGCTAAGACGAAATAAAGCTATACCTAACGTTTTTAAATATAAATATCTGTATAACATTTTCCTCCCTTGCACTTACCTATGATATTGGCCTTGTGGGATTATTTTTCTAATTAACACTCTCATTGAAAATTTAGATGAGAGAAAGCGAAATAATTACCTATCAAGATTTTAGTTGCAAATACAATAATGTGAACAATAATAAATTGAGTTAGCGAAGAAACGCGTAGATGCTACGAATGTGAGTGCTACAAGGTGCTACGCCGTAGCATTTGTAGAAATAGTTCGCTTACATTACAGGATGTAAGTATAAAGTTGGTTAAAATAATATAACTTATTGTAGCTTTAAGATAGGTAGTGATTTACTTTTTCTCATAAAACCTTACCTCTGAATCGTATGACAAGAACCTTCAAAACCGAAAATCCATAATCCACTGTAATAACCAATCTCATTTCAAATATCCATCGTTCAAATACTCCAAATTGCTCAATGGTCCAATAAAGAAATATTCCATTTTCAATTACTCTCCTCGAGTAAATGGTTCAATTCAGTCTGGAAGCTAATCATTAGTAAACAATGGGGTTCCCGGGAATCGATAGGTATGGCTCCGTTCACACTTTGCCGCATGTCGTTGCGGCATGCGGCAGTGCTACTTTCAGCTGGGAAGGTTGCATTGTCGGACTGCCGTACGACAATGCAGTAACGTGACCATACAGCAACAAATACTTGCAAAGCAGCAAAATTCTTAGATTTATTTAACTACTAATTATAAATTGTTGGGATAGCTGACATGTTTCAACCTCGTACGGAAGTCTAAATCAAGGAGGAGAGACGATGATTTTGTCGCAGCAATCGATCTGTCACTGTGGGCTCGTAGAAGTTGTGACCTTGCTATACTAAGGCCCGTAATATCAATCACAGTTTAAACTCATACCACAGATTAGATGAGACAGATGCGCTGAAGTGTGAAGAGAGCCTAATTTGTCGATAGTTAAGTGAGCAGTGTTGTCGCATCCCTATAGAGAGTTCCGAGATAAGTTGGACAAGTCGCCGTCTTCCCATAAAATATGTAGCGACACGATATTGAAAAGTTACCTGGAGCAGTAACTATCTCTTTATCTTACGACGCTCTCACATTGACACCTTTGTTACTTTGCCGTTAGTTGTAAGAGCCTTGAGTTGTAGCTATTAAAGTTACTAATTGCACTTACTTTGCTGTGTCACGAAAAGTTTGCCTACTGCTACCTAATTCAGGCTGAAGTTGAACTTGGTATAATTGTAACCTATTGGTGGTTTCTGTGCGGAAACGTTTTGATTATGTTTTGTGAACTCAGCAACTTTTTAAGAGGTAGAATGATCTGTAGTATCTACCTACTAACTTGTATCGGGTGATAAATAATTTTTTTGTGATTCATTCCCTGATATAAATTGATAAAATATTACTGTTTTTTTGCAAAATAAGATGTAGTTACCTATATTTTTAATCTTTTTAGATATATTTTGAATTTAAATAAAACAGACCAAAGAACAGAATCTGCACAATTCCCGCACTTGACAAAGCAAATTTATTTCAAACCGTTTGCTCCGAACTGTAAGAAAGCGAGAAAAAGCGGAAAATTGCGGTTAGGGGCCGCGCAAACCGGTTCCATGCAGATATTACAGTCGCCATCTTGTTTCGCCCAGACAAAGCACATAAATCAACACTATTTCAGTTTTATTAAAAAATACTATAATGTGACGAGTGCCGGGTGGGGGATTTATTTACACTTGATATTATTCTAGCTTGGGACTTGTTTCTGGCAGACAAATCAAATATGTTTATTGTTCAAAATCTCTGCAATAAATATAAATAAAACCGGCCAAGTGCGAGTCGTTCTTACGCAGTAAGGGTTCCGTACTGACTAACAATAAACAATGTTTTTTTTTGTTACTATAAATACCATAGACTACGCACGATATATTTTGCAAAACTATTTTTTTATTATGTAATTGAAATTCCTCTATATACGTTACACATCCGTATTTGGGTCACCGGCTGTGATAGACAAATAGACAGATCCAGGAGTGATCATTTTGCCTTTTGAGGTACGGAACCCTAAAAAAATATTTAGTAGAGGTGTAATCTGGCTTAGAGAGAGTCAACAGTAGTAGACATACAGTATGTCCACGGACTGCACCGCGCCACTTAATTCTGTGGTAAAGCATCATTAGTGGAACACGAATAGCATAAAATAAAAATTCATAAAAAATAAAAAAACTCAGTATTCAAAATAAACATTAGCAAATTTAATTCATAATGCATCCACCTGTGTATCGCTGACGCCAAAAGCGGCAACCACTTTCATCTACGCGATCACTGGTTGCCGCTTTTGGCGTCAGCGATACACAGGTTGATGCATTATGAATTAAATTTGCTAATGTTTATTTTGAATACTGAGTTTTTTTATTTTTTTTTTATTTTTATTTTATGCTATTCGTGTTCCACTAATGATGCTTTACCACAGAATTAAGTGGCGCGGTGCAGTCCGTGGACATACTGTATAAAAAAAACGGATTCTAAAAAGTGCTTAAGTGTGGTAAATATCGTCGGAAAAACAATATTGGTTACCTCTGGATAAAATGCTTCTATTTAAAAAAGTACACGTAGATGTTTTCACCCAAAAGAACATAGAAAAGCTCAAAACGAAAAAAAATAGTTTAGAGAAGACCAAAAACTTTCAAAAAGACGTAGGTCAGAAGCGAGACACCTTAGAAAAAATAAAAAGGCGAACTTTCAAAGTTAAGGCGCGACGAAACAAAAGACGCCATGTCACAAGCAATGCCAAGCTACGAAAATGCTGATAAGGATCAGTCATTAACACTCCAGACTTAGTCATTTCCCTTAGTCCTTTGACGATACTCTAGATTCTCGACGAGGCGAAGGATTTTGATGAAAGAGGTTAGGCAGCTTGTTATTTTGGAAGAGGCCCATGAGATTCACAAAGGCATTCAAGTGTTTGAGCCGGTATTCGAACCTACAGACCTCGGGGCCGTGTCAAATTTTGACAAACTTATCTTTCGGTCTTTTGGTTTGAAATCATTCTAGGCTTTAATCCACGTGAAGGCATTACTCCTACATTTTAGGTAGGAATGGAGCTATGAAAATTTTAATAAACACTTTTGCAGGCGGCAATACAATAACACTTTAAACTAACGCAGCTGTAAAGCGCTTTAATACCCCGCTGCAATCTTAATACCAACAGCTTCTGTTAGCCTGTCAGAAGAAACGCTGGCGTTGACAAAATAGCTTGTTCAACTTGCTGCAGCGATAAACTCAAACGTATTACAAGCAAGTGACGTCGGAAATTAGTTTATGTTTTAAAAAGCTAGTGGCGCGTAAATAAATTGCTGGATACTCTTCGTTTCACTAAAATTTTACGCCTTTAGATGTGTGTGATTTATGTTCAGGCAAATCCAACTTTACTTACACTAGTCTATGTAATCCGCAGGGAAATCAGAGTCAGTTCGTTCAGTCAAGATATCTCTACGATATTTTCTTCACCGCAAATTAGTGGGATTTCCAAAGTTAATTTATTTTACGTAGAAATAAATACGACATGCGAGTACGACATGGTCGCGATCCTAAGCCATGAGGAATCGATTAAGAAGAAAAAGAAGAAAAAAATTGTACAAGTGGCATTCAAACTCAGAACCTCATGCTTGAGTCTACTGACAAGTACTGCTACCACTTTTACATTTCACTGCCAGTTACACAACTTACACATAATATCGTATTCATGTCTAGTGTGACTTCCAAACGTGAATGGAATAATCCGTAACAGTACAATGTTCATATGGTAGAAAGTGAAGTTACGATGTAGAGCAGGGTTTCTCAACCTTTCCAAGGGGGTCCGCGGGCAAACCCCTATTGTTTTGAAAATGCACCTTGTAGCGATGATCGTAGTTTTAATTGACCTGTAAAGTGGTGAGAAAGCTGGCCTTTTACTGATAAAATACTGCATTCGATTTTTGAACAAGCGAGAGAAGCAGGAGAAGTTCTCCGAGTCTACTTGAACAATCCGGCGTTTGTATGTATGTTTGTATGAATGTTCGTTCGACGATAACTTGAGTAAAATTTGTCAAATCTTTATGATATTTGGTAGGCGGGTAAATAAGGCAAAGATAATTTTTAAGTTTGTTTTTTCACATTTCACGGTGAACCACTAGTTCTTTATTGTGATACTAGCACGATCTTTCCAAATGGCTACCTAGTCAGAGGAAGGAAGCTGCCGTAAAGGTAAGCGAGCATTAAAAAGTATCATGTCGGGGCCCCGTTAACCTGGGTTGCAAGTCTTGGATTGCAGGTACCTGGATTGCAAGTCCCAGGCGCTTTTCCGGACCCCCCTCCCTGAAACGCTGGTAACCTGAACCTGAAATCTGAAAACATGGAGCTGAAAGATTTTTTTCTTCGTGCGATGGGGCCCATCTCTTAAAAAGATTGGGAAAGACTGACGTATAAATTCAAACCTTTCATGCAGATATGATATTGTTGCCTCATAAGCGAGAGATCCCAGGTCCGTATCCCGTGGCTGAAGTATTTGTGACTTTAGTTTATTTTCAAAGTTACGTACGTTTGTGAATTTGTACGAGTATTAGCAATTTCTTTACATAAACTGTGGAGTAGGAAATGAAATGAGGCATGGCACCCTCAACGCGAAAATCGCCAATCCACAATGGGCAATTTGGGCACTCGTGTTGTAAAAGCTCTCTCTCTCTCTCCCTCTCTTTCTTTTTCTGAGAAAAGAGCGTAGCCCAAGTAATATGTATAAGCTCAGTAAGATGGGTATATACAGCATCTTATCTTTTTTCCACGCATTTGTGAATTTACTGTAGTGATCATCTAGCTTAGATATGGTAGTGTATGTAATCGAGTAAGGTAGTGGCCGCTTAGATATAAATGGCCTAAATTTAAGCTAGCTACATCAAGACCCTAATAGCTTGTTGCCTTTGCCGCCATTGTCTTGCTAGCGAGCTACATCCCTCTCTCATCAGAGACTGAGTGTCAGTGACAGCTGACAATGCGATGGACACTCTATCTAATATTAGACTATTATAGCCATTGATGGCTTGGTCTGTCTTGTGTATGCAACACGTATAGGATTACATCGTATAGTACTATGAAACACATACCGAGAAGGAGTAAATTTCAATGTAAGTACATTCCTGAAAAATCACATGAAACTGTTTATGCATAACATATTGTTCAATTCGAAACAAATCAATCAGTTTATTTAGAGGTACGAGTATAATACAAATATATAGGATAAAATTAAATGGGAGCGTGGAAATCGGCTTTACAGAAAAGTTATCATGAAAAAACACTCGCTAGAAAACCTACTTTAAAATAATAAAAAAATACACTCAAATCGGTTCACTTGTTTAAGAGCTACGGTGCCACAGACAGACAGACACAGACAAACAGACACACACACACATAGCGGTCAAACGTATAACACCCCTCTTTTTTGGTCGGGTGGGGGTTAAAAATGGGCGAATTGAAATAGGCAATATAGAAAACTTATCATGAAAAAATAAATAAAACTTAGTTGACTAACAAATTTAAAAAAATTAAATACCTGCAATAGTAAGGAACGCCTCTGTATTATTTTATTTCAAGGTTTACAGGAAATCTCACAAATTTATTTTACTGTGAAATATCTTTTAAGAATATAATGAACCGGCTTGTGTGTTTTGTTCTATTGTTGAGAAACGGTTCGAGACAAGCAAAAAACCTTTTCATCTCCCACGCTCGGAAAGTTTGCTGTTACTAGTAACTTACGATCGTGTAAAGGCCGGATTTAAACTATCTGAACTTTTGTGCGCTTCGAAATTTGAACGCGACGCCTGGACAGTCTTTCCCGCGCCCTATGGTTTTGAAAAATAAAAAAACACTGGCCGTTTAAGTAGATGCCAGATCCCGATGGAAAATAAAACCTCATTCATAGTTCGTTTAAACGCGTATTTCAGCGAAAGCGATTGTTCGTGCCCATTCTCTATACAAAACTGTGAATGTAAATGGTGCATAAGCATCTTTTAAAAAGGTAAAGTCACGGAATAAAACATTCAGAAACGCGGTTTCTTCTTATAGTCTTTTCAATATTTTGTACACATATTTATTTTTAAATGCCAGTAAATAAAAAAAATGCTGCGCTTCTGTTTTATCAAATAGATAATTATGTTTTGGTTTGTTAAATACATTTTTTCAAACGATATTACTAATTTCATTTTTTATCTCCTACAAATTTTTAATTTATATGGTATAAGTTCAGAATGCACCCGGAAAAAAAAACATTCTTTTATTTACATTATTTTTGGGTCTGGATAAATAAACTTCAGGAAATTATTAATAAAACGAATGGTTTTAATACCAACAAAGCTCAAAACTTTAGTGCGGCAGCCGTAACTACAGTAAAATATGCTTTTAAAAGGAACTTATTTGACTCACCTGTTTTGCCTGTAAGTAGTTGTCTATAGAGTTTGTCCCGCTTGGCTAACAAAGTCATTTCCTCGCTTCTGTGAGATGAAAAGTTTTGTGTTTCGCACGAATGCAATATTATTTGCGTCTCGTGCTTCTGAATACCTCGCTACGCTCAGGTTTCTTTTTTTGAACCACTCGCTACGCTCGTGGCTCAATTTTAGAAACCTTCGCTAGCTCGGTTTTCAATACAAGCACTCGCCGCAAACAATAATTTTGCATTCTTGCATAACAAATAACTATTTCATCTCCCATGCTCGGAAAGTTTGCTGTTACTAGCAACTTACAACCGTGTAAAACCCGAATTTAACCAATCTGAATTTTTGTGCGCTTCGAAATTTAAACCCCCTTGTTCTGCACGCCCCATGATGTAGAAAAAGAAAAAACACTGGCCGTTTCACTAGATGCCATATAATTTCATAAAAGCTTCAGAAAGAAGAGCCTCGTTTAGACGCGACTCTCCACGACAGTGCCCATTTTCTATACAAAACTGTGAATGCAAATGAGGCATAGACATCTAAAGTCATGGAATAGAACATTCAGAAACGCGGTTTCTTCTTACAGTCTTTTTAATATTTTGTACACTATATTTATTTTTAATTACAGTACATTAAAAAAATGCTCCGCTTCTGTTTTATCAATTAGATAATTATGGGTTGGTTTGTTAAATACATTTTTTCAACCGATATAATTGAATTTACTTTTTAACCCTAGAAATTTTAAATTTATATGGTAAAAGTTCAGAATGCACCCGGAAAAAAAACCATTCTTTTAATTTTCATTATTTTTGTGTCTGGATAAATAAACTTCAGGAAATTATTAATAAAACGAATGGTTTTAATACCAACGAAGCTGAAAACTTTAATGCGGCAGCCGTAACTACAGTAAATTATGCTTTTAAAAGGAACTTATTTGACTCACCTGTTTTGACTGTAAGTAGTTGTCTACTTTGTTTGTCCCGCTTGGCTAACAAAGTGATTTCCTCGCTTCTGTGAGATGAAAAGTTTTGTGTTTCGCACGAATGCAATATTATTTGCGTCTCGTGCTTCTGAATACCTCGCTACGCTCAGGTTTCTTTTTTTGAACCACTCGCTACGCTCGTGGCTCAATTTTAGAAACCTTCGCTAGCTCGGTATTCAATACAAGCACTCGCCGCAAACAATAATTTTGCATTCTTGCATAACAAATAACTATTGTTTGATAGAATTATTTACTCCGTTACATTTCAAACTTAATCCTCATGCCTTTTGTTAGTGAAGTGAGTGGGAAGGTATAAACTTGTGCTGTTTCGTGTAATTATTCGCAAATTATAAAAGCAAAATTTTTTTTTTAGTTTGACCTTTTAACATGAAAAGGTATTGTGGATTTATCGGTAAGTTTCAAGTAAGTTTATTAAACTTTGAGTGAATTACCTCGAATGCTTTTGGCAATATGAAACCAACAATTTGCGATGTCATCAAAGATATTACTTAATTTTAGTATTATTTAAAAAATATTGATATAACTCATATGACTGTCTGCTTAAAATTAAAATAATTTTGGCTGGTAATTTCGTAGTATTGCTAATCAGAATCTCCCATTTTATTTTTAAAATTAAATGTACATGATATTTAATTTGATTTGACGGCAATTATGAACCTTATATTTAAAATTATGCCAGTACCCTCAGAAAAACTGCCCGCTTTTATCAAATAATTTGACTTTGCAAATTTTTCCGACTGGTGTATAGAAAATGGCTAATAATAGTATTGATTTTGCACAACAATGCCTGGCAAGAAGTATTATTCATCTGAAATTCGACTCCCATGTATATAAAAATACACTATATGTACCTATTTACAAATATACTACTACTATACAAGGTGTTACAAAATATGCTAACTCTTTTTACAGGGTAATAGCACCCAGTGATAGGGATCACAACATAAATATTATTTTTGCTCTATGATGTTCCGTTGATTTTTAAATTAATAAAATGTGAACGCTGTGGCGGAAGAAAAGAATTTTTTAAATATTGTTTTCATTGACTTTTACAATGTTTTAACAACTCAAAGCTATGCAAATGCACCTACACCCACAAACATATTTTTAAATTTGAGCTAATACCAAAAACAAAACGGTTATGAAATTTTTTAAATTTTGAGGTTATAAAATAAAAATTGTTTTTTTCAACTTTTTTTTACAGAATTGACATTTTGTTGACCAGTAGGTTACACCCTATAAAAAGAGTCAGGATGTTTTGTAACACGTTGTATAACTATTATTACTATTACAGCTATTACTGCATAACTGGCTGTACAAAACCCAATCACAGAATGAGATGAAACTGCTTACATCTACATTTCGAGAGATGGACCCAAAGTATTTTTTCTTTTCCTTGTCCCATTTTGAAACAAGGTATTGAAACTTCTGTAACTATCCCAAAATCACCAATGTTATAACCCGTGTCATTAAAGAAAACATTTAGGACGGAGTTAAAAACCTAGCGTTGTCTAGCTTTGACTGAATTAATTAGAGCGAGGGAGCGAGTGTTTTGAAGTTCATCCTAAATGTTTTCTTTAATGACACGGGTTAAATAAATAAAATACTTTCAATTTTAAATTGTTATTCAATTTTTTTGCGAAATGTAGGTACGAATGAGTGGCACAAAATAAATAGAAGTATTTACCCTAGCCATTTAGCCGCAGTACAGTATACATTTGAGAGGGAAATACACTAGAAGCTTCCTCTAAATCACGAACGCTGGTACACACTATCAGTTTTACATGCGACGCATAATGGATTCTCGCCGTTCAAAATGTTAAGTAGGGGTAACGCCAGATTCGTTGCCGTGTGTACAGGAACAAGAACGTTAGAAACATGTAGTACATTTTGGAGACTGCATGATAATTCGAACCATTTGCTTTAAGCGTAGCAACAACGCTAGTGATAGAGCAGGTAACTTGTCTTGAATGAATTGATGTTTATATTGTAATGGTTATTTGCCAGATTTGTAAAACGAAACCATAAATTAAATTAAAATAGAGGTAAAACTCTCTCATGTTTGTTTGTATTATTAAATATTTTTGTAAAAGTTAAAAAATATAATCATTCAAAATGTTGTGTCTAAAGAACTCTTTAGTGTTCTCAAATCGTTACCTGTACATAATATTATGTGAACCTAAAGATGGGCGTTTTCGAAAAATTCTTTCAAAGTTTTCGAAAATGGCAATCATTTGAATGTTTCGAAAATATTCTTTGTCATTCGAAAATAGAAACTTATTATATACACTTTTATTTGCGTGAAAACAATATTGTTGTGTAATGACTTTAAAAGTTTGATGATGATGATGATGATGATTCCATCCGACCGGATTCGGTCACGGCGACTGTTGCGGCTGGGGAAGGCGTCGGTCATGAAAAATTGAATGAACTAAACGCGATTCGTGTAAAGTCGTGTCATTCCGCCACGAATCGTGTTTTCGAAAACCGCGCCGCGTGACTCAGCTGAAACGTTTTCGAAAATTGGGCCGATATGAATGTATCCGAAAAGACTCGTGTCTTTTCGCCACTTCGTCGGGTTTTCGAATATTATCACTCAAGCCAAATGAGTGAGTCCGAGAATCCATTTCCGAAACTGCGTTCGACTCGGGTTAGTAAGTTAGTAATATTAGTAAAACTTATTCGAAAATGAATGTTAGTAATTTACTAATCTTGTTTTAGAAAATTATTTATCAATAGGTGGCGACAGGCAACGTTTTATCTAAGTCGGCGAGACGAAGTCTTGCACTTTCACAAACCTAATTGATAAATCTTCCGTAAGCACTGCACATTTTGTATTATTTTGCGGCTGCTAGCGCACAGTGCACAGTGAGTCGGGACGCAGCGGTCTCCGCTATATGATTAAGGTCTCTGAATCCGAAAACCGAAACTAGTCGGCTATCCCGAAAAAAAAAGTAAATAAGGGAAACCGTAGCATCTATGTTGCGTACAAGTTCTATGTTGCGTACAAGTTTGGCAAGCGCTTTACCTCGTAATTTACTAACCGCCAACCAAATTGGTTGACAAACGACACAATGGGATCTTTATTTCCTTTTTTTACAAAATGTTCCCTCCACCCAGACAGCGGTTCCCGGCGTGGGTCGATGCACGCCCCTTTCATGTTATTTGTGACATTTAAGTGGCTCCATTGAGCGGAGGTACCTATCTAGTAAATGGACAGATAACAGATTGGAGGTGCTTTATATTTATTTCAAATTTCCTTTCTTTTCCTAGTTGTGTCCGTTTTGCTCATTTGGCTTTTTAGTTCAGTTATTTTTGATTGATGTTACGACGAACCCATTTTCAGATGCAGCACTCATATTTGAACATCAAAGTCGGTTCAAGAGTTAAAAAACATTATTTTGATTATGTAAGTAAACTTAAGCTGAAATTAATGCTTCATTCAATTCGAGTACATTTTCGATGACAACGAGTCTCAGTTACAATTACAAAATACACCAAATTTAATTAACCGCAAAGCTTGTTCCTTCATTCCGCACCGGTTAATTCCAGTTAATACCGGTTCGGGGCGGCCGGATCTGTCTCATCATGGTGGACATTGTCAGTGATTACGTTATTAGCAATCACGCTTTAATGTGACATGGTTCGGTGACGTTTTGACAAGTGACAAATCTAGGTGATCATTATTTGACACTGCTTTTAATGATTCAGTTACGCGGATCAATAAAATTAAAATAGCTTGTGTTACCTGCTGGTGTAAAAATATATACGTGGTATTCAATAAAGGTCCTTTCATGTTTTAGGGATCGATGAAAAAAAAATGCAATTAAGCAACTCTTATCTCTTAAAAGTGAGCAACTCAGGATTCTCAAAATAAAATCCAACACATATTTTTATGCAGTAACTATTTACTTATTGAATTTTACGATATAACATTAATATTGATTATTAAACAATAATAAAAATATCGGTGATAAGACCGACCTCCACAAGACCTTTTTGTAATATTTTATGTTGTTTTTTCTCTAACAATTCGCTTTTGTGACATGGCATAGTACCAGTCTGCCTCAACTGCGTGACGTAACTGTATTCCCACCAAGAATTCTACCTTAAATATATGCAAAGCTTAAGTACCCCGAAGGTGCTTAAGCCCATAACAATATCGTTGCAATGTAAGTGAAGCAGCATCGTCGTACCTTTCCTCTTTGCCTCTTTAATTTCAGACGTGGACCTCTTAAGGGGACGCGTGACAACAATACGGGGGACTATTTCAGCTTAAGTTGGAAGAAGATAATATTGCTCTTATAATTTCGCAGCCTAAAAACGAAAGGGCCACATAATTATGAAAACTCACTTTGAATTGAAGAAAGGTACCTAATAAATAAAGCAACTTGTTAGTGATTAGTTTTAGCGGGCATTTTTTTGCTTTCTCAGTGAACCTTTGTTTGGATTTAGCGTTCATGCCACAAAAAATATTATTTTTCAAGGGCTAGAGATTAAGAGTTTATGGCATTGTAGCTACAGAGATAGAAATCATTTTCAACAAAATTAAACTAGTGAAATTATCGTGGTCATTCACCCGGAGCAATCCATAACGTACGATGCGTCGTCATTTTTTTCTATTTGAAGATCTGAGGAAACGCAGCCAAGGCTTGTTAAAAGTATCAATGTTGTGAGCCTACTGCATCTAAAAATCTAAAACAATGTCCCAGGCACTGCAGCGCCGAGTGGTCTCTTCACCCATCTAGTGTGAGTGAAGGTGCCACTTGACTGGACGCTGTATAAATCATCTCATTACGTTAGTTTTTTGTATCTTTAGTAAAAGATAATGTTGGGCAGAGTCTAGAAAGTTCCTATTCGTAGAGTCTGCCAGCGTCATATCGGAAAACAGCGTTATCACGTTACAAACAACAACGATGTCAAAAGAACAACTTAGTTACAAAGTTTGAAGCTGTCCCAGAATAACCAAGATATCAAATACTAAGCAGCACGAAACTACTAACTTCCAGAATTGACCACCCGCCGGTTGATTAAGCAGTTTGGATGCCGCACCGCACTGCGTCTCCTCTCGTCACAGATCATATACCATTCGACCAATTTATCTTTACCACCACATCAATCCAAAAACAACTTTATTATCTAGAAATCAAGAAGCAAGTTTTGCCCCGCAAGATCCAATATTAGCTTGGCCGTTGTCTTAGCGTCTCAGGTTCGCATTTCCCTTGGCCGTCGTCATCGTGTAAAAAAGTTCACGTTCGAGCTGCTTTATGGATAGTTAAACTTGGCGACGGAATTTCGACTAATGAGAAAATGGGCGGGTGAAAGAGTTGATGAAAAATATTACGTGGTGTTAAATAGGTGTGGCGTTTTTAATTAAAGTTTTTACTGTTGATTAAGAAAGGTACTTAATGTACTGTTCGTTTAGTCAGGTATTTCATACAGAAAATAAACAAGAACATTTATTGCCGCAGTAATGAGCATAAATAATAAAACTAGGTTACGTACCTAATCAGATTATGATACCTACATTCCACTGTTGGACATCTTCTCTCTTACAGATACAATAGGTGTGCGTGCTTGTGGCACCTAGAATCATAAAAAAAAATATTTATGATAGCTCTCTGCGAAAAGGACTAGGCTACATACTCATCTTACTAATAACTCAGAGAACCTGAATTTTGTCACAGTTTTTACAGTATGTAATTTAGAAACAAATTAGTTGGTTTTTAGGGTTCCGTACACGAAGGCAGAGTAACAGGGTGTCAAACGGGACCCTATTACTTATGCTTCTTACGCTTGAGTTGCCGAGTTTTAGAATACATTGCGGGTTGCAATTTCAATTTTGCAATATTAAACAATGTGAGATGGCTTTTAGAGAAAAAAATAAATGTTCTCGATATTGAACACATAAAAAAAATTGAAATATCTGACTTTGAACCTCATTATCTCGGAGACCGTTGATTTCCCAGGCAAAGTTCCTCGGGCAAAAGTGCTCGTTATGACAAGGACAATACGTGGTTTTCCGCTTAAACTAAATGTCTCCTAACGTTCTACTACCTGATACCTTGTTGATACCTTTTGCTTGGTAAAGCTGTTCTTAATTAGCGCGAACGCAATAGTTGCATTTAAATCACCCGTTGACCGGGTGCACTCTCAATTTGAAATTCAAATCAAACGCTCTCACCGTGCTCCCATCCAACCGATAATCTCAAGTCGACGCCAACCACCGCTCGCTGCTGACGTAGTAACTACGGCTAAGACAATACAGTCTCCATTAGTAAGTAGCGAGTCGACCTACAATGGCTCCCCCCGAACAATGAGAACATTTTCTCCTACAATAGCTTTTCCTGAATATTGTATTTGACTGTACATTGTCTCTTAAACCTTAATGGAGTGCGCTCGTAAAGTTGTACCTACTTAACTTAAAGCAACTCCTGACAGTGCACCGCGATACTTAAGTTTCCGTTTCGGAGTTCGCAATCTAGGTGGCGGAGTTTTCACGCAGTTTGGTACTTCTCATACATATTTAAGTGGTAGTGGTGTGAAAAGTACTGTTAGAGCGAAAGTAATTGCCGCGTAGAGTTCGGCATTTTGATCGTCGAATGCATAATTATGTTTGACATACCTAATACGTAATATCGGTTGTAGGTATTTCGGCTCTCATGGTCGCTAATATGTGTGGTTAAATACAGACAGATGTGTACCTAACAGAAAATATCGTAATAAGATCCGACTATCTAAGTAGTTTTTTAACACGCAAAAACCCAAATACAAACGGGTTTTTTTAAACTCATTTATACTTTTTTTTTTCTTTAGCAAGAAGGCGAATCTAGTCTGCTGTAATTTTTTACTGTCGTAAGCGCTTGCACATTATAGTATTTTGTAAACATCTTCACCTTAATTTAATTGATATTTGGCGTCATGGGGGCCGTCTCTCCTCCATGATTATGATCTCCGAATATGAACCGAAACTATACAATATCAACTAAATGAGACCTTTACAAATAACTTACTAACTGTCAATAAAAGTAAACTAAAAGTCGTCAACAAAGCAAAAATAATATCATGAGAAACAAAAGTACCTAACTGCCTTATCCCTTGAATACACCCTCAGCTACATATCACAAGTCTGGTGATGCTGTTATAATTCGTTGTGGTTTGCAGTACACGTACTAGGTCTAGATACGTGACGCCTGCACGAATGCCTCTTACACTATAGAGGACATGGGGATGATCTGAGCCATGGGAGATGGCGATTTGACTATCTTCTATCTTCTGTCAAAGTGGCAGTTTTTTACTTGTACCTACAAGTATTTTTAGGTTTGGTTACGCGATTAATAGTTATTTGATATGCAAGGATGCAAAAATATTATTTGCAGTGAGTGCGTGTATTAGAAGCAGAGTAAAAAAGGTAAAATTAAAAGTAAAAAACATTTATTTAAAAACGACACAGTTTACAAAGCTAGCGAAGATTTCTAAAACTAAGCAACGAGCGTAGCGACTGGTTCAAAAAAATAAACCTGAGCATAGAGAGGTATTCAGAAGCAAAATACGCAATAATATCGCATCCGTGAAAAACACACCATTTTTCATCTCACAGCGCGAGCAATAATTATTTTTCATCTCACTATTATGTTAGATGCACCAAAAAACAATGCACCAAATGGTACATCAAGGTTAGTGAAATGAGTTCCCTTCTTTGCAAGTTACAGATGAGTCAAATGAGTTCTTTTATTTCTTTACACCATATGACGTCACGTTCAAATTTTACTTTACACTTTTGCCTCATCATATTATTATGATACAAGTAACTGCATACTTTCCGAGCCTGGAAGGTGAAAATAGTTATTTGTTATGCAAGAATGCAAAATTATTGTTTGCGGCGAGTGCTTGTATTGAAAACCGAGCTAGCGAAGGTTTCTAAAATTGAGCCACGAGCGTAGCGAGTGGTTCAAAAAAAGAAACCTGAGCGTAGCGAGGTATTCAGAAGCACGTGACGCAAATAATATTGCATTCGTGCGAAACACAAAACTTTTCATCTCACAGAAGCGAGGAAATCATTTTGTTAGCCAAGCGGGAAAAACTCTATACTACTTACAGGCAAAACAGGTGAGTCCAATAAGTTCCTTTTAAAAGCATATTTTACTGTAGTTACGGCTGCTGCACTAAAGTTTTGAGCTTCGTTGGTATTAAAACCATTCGTTTTATTAATAATTTCCTGAAATTTATTTATCCAGACACAAAAATAATGTAAATAAAAGAATGTTTTTTTTCCGGGTGCATTCTGAACTTTCAGCATATAAATTAAAAATTTCTAGGAGATAAAAAATTAAATTAGTAATATCGTTTGAAAAAATGTATTTAACAAACCAAAACATAATTATCTATTTGATAAGACAGAAGCGAAGCTTTTTTTTTATTTACTGGTATTATAAAATAAATATGTGTACAAAATATTGAAAAGACTTGTGAAGAAACCGCGTTTCTGAATGTTCTATTCCGTGACTTTACCTTTTAAAAGATGCTTATGCACCATTTAAATTCACAATTTTGTATAGAGAATGGGCACGAATAATCACTTTCGCTGAAATACGCGTGTAAACGAACTATGAATGAGGTTTTATTTTCCGTCGGGATTTGGCATCTACTTAAACGGCCAGTGTTTTTTTCTTTTTCAACGCCATAGGGCGCGGGAAAGAATATCCTGGCGTCGCATTCAAATTTCGAAGCGCACAAAAATGCAGATAGTTTAAATCCGGCCTTTACACGATCGTAAGTTACTAGCAAACTTTCCGAGCGTGGGAGATGAAAAAAATGTTTTTCGTCGCCGGAAGCTTGTGCTGTCGACCACTTGTATGTCCTCTCGGGCGAGAGCTAGCTTGGTTACGTGTTATAATCCTATATTATTTAACAATGCATAGAAAGAGGTGGTTAGTGTGTTTAGCTAGGTAAGGCGCGGGTTTAATAAAAAATTTTAGCTTTTCTCCGCGAATGCGGTACGGATATTTTGTTGTATTTTTTTCTCTTTTCTTTATAGGAGCGAAGGGGAAAATTGTAGATGCAAATCTTTTCTATCTTGGGCTAGGTTAGAGTTTTATAACATCAACGAGAACTTTGTTACAATCATTTCTAGGTACACAACTTTAATGATCTTATGCGGACCAAAAACAATTGAAGAGATAGTTATAAGTTTGTTTATTTTGGTTCGTAATTTATTAGCTCATCTAATCAATTTTATGATACGACTAATTCATGTTAGATGGATACCTTATAGGTATCTAAGACTAAAGATTTTTAAAACCTCCTGAAATTGCGTATAATATACTGATTATTTACGTTTCGTTGTTAATTTTAATCGTAAGACCAGCCACAAAGATAACTTTTCTTGATCCTGAAGCTACGACGTAATGATCGTTCTAAATGAGCACAGTCATGCCTTCTCTAAGAGGGAGAGACACAGAGTCTTTATCTGTATTGTGCACAGTGTTTGGACTTGATCACCAAGCGTGCGGATTGCATTTCGCATTGAAAGTATTATGCCTTATAAGCTCAGGTTTTCTCACGATGTTCTCCTTCATATTAGTGAGTTTTATTGCAAACTTATTGTAAACTTTGAAGCAAACTTAGGTGATTCGCAATACAGGTTTTGCTCAGCTAGTTAATTAATTTCACACACTTACATGCCACCAACAGTAAAAATAAAACATGCTGAGTCCTTCTACAAAATTGTAGAGCGCCCAGTGGCACCTTCACTCACTCGAGATGGGTGAAGTGAACATGCTAACGCTGCAGTGCCTTGGACGTTGTTTAGAGATAATAACATAAGTAGTTCAATAATTTAACCGCAGTGCAAATTTAACCCTACTTTCAACCTAGAGAAAGCATACGTCAGTGTCGTCAGTTCTATTCAACGGCTAGAACACCACAGACCCCTCCCCCGACCTACATGTAATCCTGAAAGGGTAATATTTTAAGAGCAAATAGCGCCACTCGCCGGTAAGTGCAGTGGCGCGGTTACTCGCTCCATTAACACCGCGCCGCGAGGTTTCGACCACGATCGTCCTCGGAGCGAAAGGGGGAAACAGAATTTAGATAATCCATATCTAAAAATAAAAAGCAAGCTAGAGTATTTAGGCCACATAATAATATTTAGGGTGGTATTAATAGTCGTCTGAGATCACCTACTTGAGCTCGATCCCAAGTAGATGAACTCAGAAAAGCCAATGCTAATGTCAAGCCTTGGCTAATGTCAAACTTGAGTAGCTGTCAGCATATTAATAGACACTATCTTGAGATTGACATTGAAGTTAGCCAAGGATTGACACTAGCATTTGACTTTTCTGAGATAACCTACTTGAGTTCGATCTTGAGTCGACGACTATTAATGCCACCCAACAACAAGAAGTACAGCCTCCTTCAACTTATCATACAAGGCAAGATACCAGTCAGAAGGATACCTGGTAGACCCAAGATAACATTGTACCCTTCAACGGCCAAGTCACACAACATTAACTATAATATTACAGAAATCGCAGTAAAGAACCTTAGACTTGCTCGCAGGAGGGCCCGTATCGTCAATCAATTTGCATCTATTACGGACATAATAACTAGTCGTTTACTCCGAACTGTGAACTCGCGATGTAGGTATTTTACAACTCCATATCGCGGCAACGCCTTGACAGATTTGGCACATGTTCGAATGTGTTTTTTTAACTAATTTACTCATTATCGTCGAAGAAACATTCATACATACATTCGCCGCGGATTGTTCAAGTACGTAAAAACTTCGGTCTCTTTGCTCGCTCGTTCAATAAATCATACAAGCATACAAATAGCAGCCTAGCATGACAAAATAAGTCGATTGGTCACCAGCTCTCCAACTCAAAAGCCAGATTGTTCCTAGGACTTAGAAAACTTCGCCCGCATGCCGCAGACTTTCAATAAGTAAATATACTCTTTACATGCAAAATAGTCTGAAAGTAATAATTTCTCAAAGTGCAGTGGGGAACTCACCAGTCCATTACCAGCGGCCACGAGAACTACTAACAAGTGACTAACAATGATAGACGGAAATAGGATTGTGGTCAGCGGGTATTAATTTTGGTCCCCTTAATAGATATTGCAGCGCACTGGTTGTAAGGGCCGGTTAGATAAATAGGATGAGGGGCATTGCGGGGCGACAAGATAATTAAATCGTTATCGGTATCATTTAAGTGGTCCTGCGGCTAAGAAATAAGCAGTGATCGAGGTAGGCAGAACAATTTTGAGATCTTGCACCTTACTATCTTAACTGTGAACATTTCTCTACCTTGATTCGAATAAGTCAAAAGTGGCCGTTTTTTCTTGTGCGGGATTATTATTCGGTTCTAAGATCTGGAATCTAGGATTTGCGATTATACACTAATAGAAATCGTGTATCTCACTTTCCTAATTCATTTTGACGTTTTTGATGGGCTGCAATGTGTGTTTTTACAACGACAACTCGACCATTCAAGCAAAAAAGTATTTAGAACTCAAAATACGTACTCTATTTTAGTCAATGAACTTGCAGAAAAACACCTCGTTTACGTGTTTTCTCTTTACGCATTTTGACTTTGTCACACTAATTTTCAATGATTCACGATATTCACACATTCTTAGTAATTTTTGAAGCGTCGGGACAATGGCGGTACATTTACCTTAAAAAATACCGCAATTCGATGCGTTTCGAAACAAAAATCTTCACTTTGTAGTTTCCTTGTCGTAGGATCCCTCATAAAGCAACATCGTTTTTCGTTGATATTCACTCAAAGTTATAGTGGCACTAAAGTGGACGTGTTGCATATTAAACCGTTTCAGCTACAACGACTTAATTAATCACTAAGTTTTAATAACCGTGTCTTAAAACAAGCCATACTGGCGACCCACACGGAAAGTTCTCTAGGGTATAAAGAATCAAGGTGTTTTCTTCTTTAGTGTTATCGTGTTATTTTCATACTGATTAATTTAATATAATTTATTAAGTAACTTAATATTTTATTTACTAGTGGTTCGCTCCGAACTATGAACTCGCGACCCCAGTTACAGATGTGTAACTTTGCTTACGACATTCGCGCAGGCGCGCGCGCGCTTTGCATATAAACTATACAACCCCATATCTCGGCAACCCCTCGACCGATTTGGCTCATGTTCGAACTTAAAAATTCTTTTAATTTCGTTTACTCGCCTACCAAATTTTATAACGATCCGACCAAATTTACTCAAGTTATCGTCGAACGAACATTCATACATACAAACATACATACATACAAACGCCGGATTGTTCCAGTAGACTCGGAGAACTTCGCTCGCTTCGCTCGCTCGTTCAATTACTAGTGGTTCGCCCCGAACTATGAACTCGCGACCCCATATCTCAACAACCCCTCGACCGATTTGGCTCATGTTTGAACTTAAAAATTCTCTTGCTCTCATTTACCTGCCTACCAAATTTCATAACGATCTGACTAAATTTACTCAAGTTATCGTCGCCGAAGTTATACAAACGCCGGATTGTTCCAGTAGACTCGGAGAACTTCGCTCGCTTCGCTCGCTTCGCTCGCTCGTTCAATAAATACTAGTGGTTCGCCCCGAACTACGAACTCGCGACCCGATATCTCAGCAACCCCTCGACCGATTTGGCTCATGTTCGAACTTAAAATTCTCTTTGCCTCATTTACCCACCTATCAATTTTCATGACGATGCAACTAAATTTACTCAAGTTATCGTCGAACGAACATTCATACAAACATACATACAAACATACATACAAACATACAAACGCCGGATTGTTCCAGTACACTCGCTTCGCTCGCTCGTTCAATTAATATTTTAGCTCTGTTTGCAGCCAGACCCCCCTACGGTTGGACGCGCACGCTGCAAAAGCCGGAACCGGTGAC
This sequence comes from Zelleria hepariella, assembly GCA_949319315.1. Classification (NCBI taxonomy): domain Eukaryota; kingdom Metazoa; phylum Arthropoda; class Insecta; order Lepidoptera; family Yponomeutidae; genus Zelleria; species Zelleria hepariella. The sequence goes on from OX439381.1 coordinate 12,528,272, forward strand.
GATGAAGGGGGCGCGCGCGTGCAGTACGTATCGAGATAAGTGATGTGAGCCGCGTGCTCGCATGATCGTACTGCCAGTTACTAACTTGTCCATACAATGTTTGCGATTGATCTATTAGTCTAGAAACTACACCGACATAATACAAGTAAGTTTAACCGTTTACGAAATACAAGATCTATTAGTCATTGGAATTTTTACTACCAATATCTTCATTCCAAATTCAAATCACTTTTTGTCCCATGGAATTAAAAAGCTATTTTTGTCCCTGTTTGCGGATAACGAGCTACATCTTTTCGAATAGCTGTGATAAAAAAATGTTTTCGCCCTATCTGGAACGGCGTACCCTCTACTTTCGCCCTGTAAGTGTTTCTCCCGTGGCCGTCGGCGGCTAACTTCATCTGAGTGTTGTTTTAACGGTTAATGCTGCTCTAAAGTGGGACGGGAATTTCTTAGATTTACGCGATGACGTGCGACTTAGCTATGCTGAGCTATGGTTTAATGTGTTAGCCCGTTGCTAAAGAAACGCTGAGCTTAGCGTGGAAGAATAAACAACGTTAGCAGGCTTAGCATACGGGTTTGTAGCCCCTGTATACAAGCCTCTGTATTCTCTCAAATACGCACAGTAAAAAAAATGGCCCTTGCATCTACGTTATGAGATGATTTATACAGCATCCAGTGGTACCTTCACTCACACTAGATGGGTGAAGAGACCACTCGGCGCTGCAGTGCCTGGGACATTGTTTTTTAGATGGAGTAGGCTTGCCACGTACAGTAAATATTCATATTATTAAATATCAAGAAAATATTGTTGATATCAGAGACCATAACAGCTATTTTCCCACAAATAAACCGGTTTTTACGGTTGCTGATGTTTTTTTAGAGAATAGACTCGCTGCTGTACAACTGTATAAAATAGCCATACTGATACACGCTAAGTTTAAAATGTGATTTCAAACAACTTTTGTTCTTTGACTTTTCTCATAGCTCGATACTTTTTAATTACTGAACGTTACTGTTAGAATTTGTGCCATTTCAGCGCTGGCTGCGTTGCGCGCTTGCGTTCTCCGCCACTCTCTATCATCTTTCCAGCCTCTCCTGCTCGTATTTGTTATTAAAAAAAAATGAGAAAAAAAATGTTCCTATGAAAAATTTAAACTGCGCTTTCACCAAAGTCGTAGAACAAAAGTTGATGGTAATCACATTCAGAATTTAGGGTGTCTGAAGAATAAAGCCATTTAAAATGTACCTGTATTTCAACGTCAAACAGGAACTGGGTGAAAGGGCATGTCTTAACAGTACTGGGAAAAATAATTAAAATAATCCTGGTTGCTTCGTTCAGAAATTATAGGTGTTTCTTTTTTTTTTTAAATGGTAAACCTATAAGACCACATATTGAGGTACTGTGGTCGCATATAATGAAATGTATATTTTTTCAATGTGTGATTTTCAATATGACTTTAAATCTTTATTTGCGGTAAGCTATATTTTCCTGGGAAACAATACAGTTATTAATCCGATGTTTTTATGGCATGTAAATCGTAGCACTGTAAAGGTCCCACCACACGAACAGTTTATCGAACGCAATGCGAATACAAAACTCACGCCAGGTACACACTTTGAAATGAAACCTTGCTTACATATTCCAGACAACGTAAGAACGTCCGTGATACTACGAGATCAGCATGTAATGTAACCATAACGATTTCCACCTATTTCCATGATAAGTACTTGCTTGAACATCGGCATAAGATGGAAATCCAATGAAAATTCAATGAATAGTGCGCGCCAATCCTTTCTGAATTCCAATATCTGATCCGAACTTGAGATTATTCAGAAATGGAATTATTCCCTCTCATTTTAATAAGGAAAGTTATCAAAGTCTCGAAGATTGGAAAAGGCAACGCAATCAATAGTTTGGATGAGATTCTATCGTGCCTCTCGATTCACTTGAGGGAAACAATTTTTTGTTTTGTTTAAAATACGCCAAGGAGGTTTAAAATACGCAAAATAGGCACTTGTATTCGTTTTGGAGTGCCATTGTTCAAAAAAACCTTATGCCTTGCAAACAATTATTTTGTAAACTCTATTACCAGTCATTCCCAAACTCAGTTACCGGAAACAGATTCTACAGAATGACAATTCGAAGATTTTGAGATGGAAGGTAGGCAATCGTAGGTAATCGTATTAGGTTGTGGCCACCCCACAGATTGGCCCCTTATTTTAAGTAGGTAGGTAATCGTATGAGGTAGTGGCCACCCCTGGTGTCAGAGTTTTTAGGCCGCCCAAAGGGTCTCTGACATGGCTTAACGATTGTTATTAATCAACAACAACCGGGACCAACGGTTTAACGTGCCTTCCGAAGCACGGAAGCGCTCAGATATTATTGCCACTAGCGGTCACCCATCCATGGACTGACCGCGGCCGTTGTTGCTTAACTTTGCCAATCGATTAAGAACGGCTAGTACAACTAGGCTGTGAGCGATTTTAAGTGCAACCACAATTAATTAAATACAATACAAGTTAAAAGTTAGTTTACTACAAGTTTACTGAAGGTGTGAATGACTGGAGCAACCCCCTAAAGTTTTACAAGACCGAAATGTAAATCATAGTATGTTATCTTTAATCGCTATGAGCCTACTACGAAACCAGCGTCAAGCATAACCGCTCTCCATGTAGGTAGTATAAAAGCAGGCGTTTTTCCTGTCACAGTACATGAGTACAATTTAATATTTTTGGCGTCTGTAAAGTGAGCTACGGGAACGGTTTCACGCAGGTTCAGTCAAGTCTCAACCCAGTAGCACCCCACTGATAATAATCAAAATAATACGTTTTTACGACGTAACTCCTCAATAAATCGACCAGCAATCACATGTCTGTCACGTAAACCTCCGCAATTATTGTATTCCCACCCTAAATCAGGACGGGCAGTATAACAACGTCAAATACAACACCTCCCCACAGTATGGTGCTGTCCCTGTTAAATTCATCAATGACCGAATTGAATAATCTGACCGGCCACCTGCCAATTAACCCGTGGGCCGAACGAGGCGGTTGCTACCCTATTTGACCCATAATTTAACTTCGTTTACCCTATTTAATATAATAGAGAGTAGAAGCTCCGATTCCATAAATTGCTCATATTTAGCTGCAGATCCTGGACCAACTGGTTTTCGCATGTCAACACAGTAACATTTATTTTGTAACAATCTGCGTTTAAAAACTTCTCGGGTATGACATACCCGACCTCACTCAAGCCGGGTTTAAAAAGATGGCGCCAGCCAATAGTGGGATCATTTATTGTGCACCCCCGGTATCTCATTCTATAATGTGCAAAGGTATTATGTCATTGATTGTTGGTTTTTTGTGAAAACTTTCAAGAAAAAGAGGGAATAATAAGATTATTATGTTGAAATCGGATAACTTCTCTTGGGGTCCGGAGCGATTTATTGTGTCGGTCTCACGGACCCGTATTGCTCTATGCCTCTTTTGGTATTATGAGATAAAAGGCTTGAAACCATCAAATTGAGGATGTGATCATATGAGGCGGCTGACAACTTACTTTAAGTCGGCACACATTTATATCTTATTTTGACCTATCAATTTAACGGTTTCGTAAGAACAAGTCCATATTTTGAAAAGGGTCCGTCGACTGAAAAATTATTATCAAAATGTGAACAATATAATTACGTCATACCTACATAGTAATAATAATCACCCAGTTCTAAAATACGGAAAGTAAGCCACTAACTTTTACGAAACTGGAGTACCTTAATAATAAAAATCCATGAGAACTTAGTTTTAGAGGGAAGTTGAGCCATCAATTTTGGCTGTAAAAATAAATCCGCGGTCGTTAAATTTTACGAAAAACCGAAGAGTATTTCAGATTACCAAATTGCTTGTCCTCTTTCAGACCTGAATCTATAATGGAGGATTAAGACCACGGTCTAGGACATTTTTAGTTTATGAAAATAGATTTTCATTGACGTCATAAAATTATTACTTTTTCTGGCACAAGATGATTCAGCAAAGAAGACAATTTACATAGGGTTTACTTTTTTCAGAAAAGTAGATCAAGTCTTCCGGTAGTTAGAAGCTGTTTTGCGTTATGATTTGGCTACCGCGCGCATAGAAACGATTATTTGTATCATACGCATTCATAAAGTGACGATTATCACGCGAGTTACATCATCAGGGTAGCAACATCCCTAAGTAATAATTCGTTACAAAAAGTTATATCCATAAAACATGCCCAAAAAGATTAAAACATTCCTAACATCCTACCTATAACGCAAAACGAAACAAAAATAATGAAAGAGCACACTCAGCAGTTAATTTGATGAAAACCCTAATCACAGGTTGACACATCAAATGTAAAATCCGGCGCCGAGATAATTTCGATACGTGCCAATTTTCTCGATACATCGAGCCATGTCCTACTGGTACATGTTGGTAGGTAATCGTCCCCTAGGGCAGGTACCTCATTAATATTTCAAACCGATTGGGATGCACGCGAATTCGATTCTTGATGGGCACTCGCTGGCCATTTATTCGAGTAGATTAAGCTGGTTGAGCATTTTAACGATTGGTCGAGCAGAGAAGACTGTAATTGGCATTAATTTCTTCGCAGCCGCCTCTATCTCAGTAGTGTAGTGCTTCAACTATTAATAGAGGCTTTGATCAAGCTTCACAGATGTTAATAGTCTGGTTAATTGCATAAAAACAATGATTTAGGGTCCGACTAAGTTTGAGGTTTAAACTAAACTATATTTCCAACAGTGCATGGATGGGTGACCGCTAGTGGCAATAATATCTGAGCGCGTCCGTGCTTCGAAAGGCACGTTAAACCGTTGGTCCCGGTTGTTGTTCATTACTAGCAATCGTTAAGCCATGTCAGAGACCCTTTGGGTGGCCTAAAAACTCTGACACCAGGGGTGGCCACTACCTCATACGATTACCTACCCATTTCCAACTAAACTATTGCAAACGCAAAACTCACACAACACCTGCGCCTGCCACCTAAAATGTCAACAGTAGTTGTGGGTAATCTTACCAAATTTTTTTTTAACCCGACTACGCGAAGCAAAAAGGAGGGTTATGATTTTTAACCCGACTACGCGAAGCAAAAAGGAGGGTTATGATTTTAGCAGCGTATGTATGTATGTATGTATGTATGTATGTATGTATGTGGGTATGTATGTTTGTGTGTTCATCTGTTCCCTTGCAGAGCCTAAACTACTCGGCCGATTTCAACAAATGAGGTGTCGTTGGATTCGTCTTAATTACCCAGGTAACATAGGATAGTTTAATATTTGAAAAAAATCAAGATGGCGGCTGTCCTGCGCCCTAAAGTGGTGGACCTAAAAATAAAAATTATCGGATACCATCGTCATGGATATCAAATGAAAGGGCTTTAAAAGACCTTTTCAAAAATGTATAACACATGTAGCGTCAACATAACAAATAGAACAAAAAATTCCAAAATGTGTTTTTTTTTGCCCTTCTTGGTTCTATTCTGGGTGATCGTCCAAAATGACTTACTAAAAAACTCAAAAAAAAATAGAAGTTAAAAACTAAAACCCGACTACTAAAAGGCTTAAAACAACACCTGTTTATCCTTAAAATAGACTCATAGATAATTAATCGTAGTCGGAGGCCATCGGTTTATCAAATGCGAATGTGGTGTCCTCCGACTACGATTAATTATCTATGAGTCTATTTTAAGGATAAACAGGTCTTGTTTTAAGCCTTTTAGTAGTCGGGTTTTAGTTTTTAATTGCTAGTTAACAGTACAACGCCACACTAGGTAAGTAACGTTACCTCACTACCAACACAGTTACAGTGAAATAACTTAATTTTATACCAAAACTAGAAGTGTGCTCTCTTCGTCGTCATAATTAAATCATACAACAAGACAGCGCAAAGGAAAATGGCCGTTTATGAAGCTACTTCATAATAATTCAATTTAAATTAATGACTTTGGTGGCGAACTATCATGCCCTGTGTGTAATGGAAACATAAATAAACCCTACAATGGCACTATATTATTCACGGGCAAGGGCTGAAATTATAGCGAGCTGGCTGCTACTAAGTGTGGAGTTTAAAAAATGTCTTTTCACATCTCGAAATGTATTTCAAAACATCGCATAACTCACACCCAGATTTGGATTGTTGGGTTAAAGATGGGAGTAAGATTATTTTTGTCTCATACACACTGTGTGTATTCGTATACCGTGGAAATTCAGTACAAATAAGTTTTAATTTAAAATTGAATATTTCCCAGTACAACAAAATGTACCTTTTGCTGCTATTACGGCAAAATAAATAAATGATACAAAAACAACACTTGAAAACGGTACGGAGGTAATTCAGAATAAATAAAATTAATTTAGCAAGAACAGCCAACGATTGTTGTAATGAAACCGAATAAAATTATTAATAAGCATACACGCCAAATAAGCGTTGTATTTAATAACAAACTTGGATATCGGTCACTGTCAATGAATTGAACAAACACCCGTTGGTACACTGATAGCGCGCTGTTTCAATGTGACAGTGCAATTAATATCGAAAGATATATTGTTTTATTGTTTTGCGGTTCCCAAACCCATCGGTTCATCGAGGGAAAAGTGCAAACTTCTCACACTGATGGCACCTCCCCCCGTTAGGTTGAACATTTCGCATTCGGCAGAGCTCAGGCACGGTTATTCCGAGTCTGTGGGTTCAAGTCCTGTCACAATCGAAAACGAGTGAATCCACCTACCAGGGCCCTTAGCCTGTAACGCAATGGTGCCAAAATGGGCTCCCGGTTGACGGTTTCAATTACGATTTATTAATGCTGTCGGTCCAGTGTCGGTCCTTTTAATATTTTTGTACTACAGCAATAGTTATTTGTTATGCAAGAATGCAAAATTAATGTTTGCGGCCAGTGCTTGTATTAAATACCGAGCTAGCGAAGGTTTCTAAAATTGAGCCACGAGCGTAGCGAGTGGTTCAAAAAAAGAAACCTGAGCGTAGCGAGGTATTCAGAAGCACGAAACGCAAATAATATTGCATTCGTGCGAAACACAAAACTTTTCATCTCACAGAAGCGAGGAAATTATTTTGTTGGCCAAGCGGGAAAAACTCTATAGACAACTACTTACAGGCAAAACAGCTGAGTCGAATAAGTTCCTTTTAAAAACATATTTTACTGTAGTTATGGCTGCTGCACTAAAGTTTTCAGCTTCGTTGGTATTAAAACCATTCGTTTTATTCATATTTCCTGAAGTTTATTTATCCAGACACAAAAATTATGTAAATAAAAGAATGTTTTTTGTTCCGGGTGCATTCTGAACTTTTACCATATGAATAAAAAAAATTTAGGAGATAAAAAATGAAATTAGTAATATCGTTTGAAAAAATGTATTTAACAAACCAAAACATAATTATCTATTTGATAAAACAGAAGCGAAGCATTTTTTTTATTTACTGGTACTAAAAATAAATATAGTGTACAAAATATTGAAAAAACCTGAAAGAAGAAACCACGTTTCTGAATGTTCTATTCCGTGACTTTACCTTTTTAAAAGATGCTTATGCCCCATTTACATTCATAGTTTTGTATAGAAAATGGGCACGAACAATCACTTCCGCTGAAATACGCGTGTAAACGAACTATGAATGAGGATCTTTTTTCAGTCGGGATCTGGCATCTACTTAAACGGCCAGTGTTTTTTTCTTTTTCAACACCATAGGGCGCGGGAAAGACTTTCCCGGCGTCGCGTTCAAATTTCGAAGCGCACTAAAATGCAGATAGTTTAAATCCGGCCTTTACACGATCGTAAGTTACTAGTAACAGCAAACTTTCCGAGCGTGGGAGATGAAATAGTTAGTTGTTATGCAAGAATGCAAAATTATTGTTTGCGGCGAGTGCTTGTATTGAATACCGAGCTAGCGAAGGTTTCTAAAATTGAGCCACGAGCGTAGCGAGTGGTTCAAAAAAAGAAACCTGAGCGTAGCGAGGTATTCAGAAGCACGAAACGCAAATAATATTGCATTCGTGCGAAACACAAAACTTTTCATCTCACAGAAGCGAGGAAAAGACTTTGTTAGCCAAGCGGGAAAAACTCTATAGACATCTACTTACAGGCAAAACAGGTGATTTAAATAAGTTCCTTTTAAAAGCATATTTTATTGTAGTTACGGCTGCCGCAGTAAAGTTTTCAGCTTCGTTGGTATTAAAACCATTCGTTTTATTAATAATTTCCTGAAGTTTATTTATCCAGACACAAAAATTATGTAAATAAAAGAATGTTTTTTTTTCCGGGTGCATTCTGAACTTTTACCATATAAATTTAAAATTTCTAGAGATAAAAAATAAATTGAATTATATCGTTTGAAAAAATGTATTTAACAAACCAACCCATGATTATCTATTTTATAAAACAGAAGAGGAGCATTTTTTTCATTTACTGTTATTAAAAATAAATATAGTGTTACAAAATATTAAAAAGACTGTAAGAAAAAACCGAGTTTCTGAATGTTCTATTCCGTGATTTTAGATGCCTATGCCTCATTTGCATTCACAGTTTTGTATAGAAAATGGGCACTTGCGTGGAGAGTCGCGTCTAAACGAGGCTCTACTTTTTGAAGCTTATATGAACTTATAAGGCATCTAGTGAAACGGCCAGTGTTTTTATTAAACGGTTTTTTTTTAAACGGTTTTATTTAGCTCACCCCGTTTGTTTTATTTATTATTCTTGGGTCAAATTTAGTAATTCAAATTTCACCCTCTTCCTGTCAACCGATTAATCTGAAATTTTGTGTACACTTTGGATTTTGGTGACAATACAATTATGTTTATTCATTATCATTATAAATTCAAGATGGCCGCCGCTACAAAATGGCGGATAATTTATGTTTTATTAATCCCATCAATATGGGTATCAAATGAAAGGGCTCAACAAGCAGAATACAATATACTATAAAAAATTGAAATCCAAGATGGCGGCCGCTACAAAATGGCGGATAACGTAGGTTTTATCAATCCCATCAATATGGGTATCAAATGAAAGGGCTCAACAAGCAGAATACAATATACTATAAAAAATTGAAATACAAGATGGCGGCCGCTACAAAATGGCGGATAACGTAGGTTTTATCGATCCCATCAATATGGGTATCAAATGAAAGTGCTCAACCAGTATAATACAATGTACTATATGAATTAAACAGAATGCGAAATAAAAACTAAAAACTAGAAAATAAAAATAGGTAAAAAAACTTTTTAAGTTAAACGGTTTTATGTTAAACATACATTGCAATGTTTAAGATAAATGTACTAAAAACCAAAAAAATAATAAAATAGATACAGTCGTGGGAATTATAAACATATGCATAGACTAGACTAAAATAAAACCGTGGGGCACGTCAACTGCCTAATTATAGTGTAACATTACAAAACAAACATTTTAATCAACGATTTTAGACAATTGACGTGCCCCACGGTTTTATTTTAGTCTAGTCTATGCATATGTTTATAATTCCCACGACTGTATCTATTTTATTATTTTTTGGTTTTTAGTACATTTACCTTAAACATTGCAATGTATGTTTAACATAAAACCGTTTAACTTAAAAAGTTTTTTTACCTATTTTTTTTCTTTTTCTGCACCATGGGGCGTGCAAAAAAGGGCGTTCAAATTTCGAAGTGAACAAAAATGCAGATTGGTTAAATTCGGGTTTTACACGGTTGTAAGTTGCTAGTAACAGCAAACTTTCCGAGCATGGGAGATGAAAAGAATATTATGAGTCTAATTCAAGAGGATTAGTTCGCTGGTTGTAGGAGAACAACGAACAAATCCCGGTTTTGTCTTTCTACCTGGGACGCCATTGATACGCCATTGTGTTACAGGCTAAGGCCCCTGTTGTTTCACGGTTAAGGTTGGACTATACGTAGCAACGTGGCGGGAAATTCAAAATTTATTCATATTATTTTTAAAAAAAAAACAGCCCATTATGTGTTCTGGTCGACAAAACTGCCCAAAAAACTCGTTGAAGACCAGAACACATAAGCGGCTGAATTATTGTTGTTCTGTTGTTTACAACAATGAAAAGAATACTATGTTATTGCCGCGAACGAAAAATCGCTGAACAAAAATAGCTCAGTTTAGCTACAAAATGTAAAAAACTGTAAAAATGTTGAATTGCCCGCCACGATTCTATCGACCAACCTTAAAGTTATATTCACCTAGAAGTTTCATCTTTTTCTATCGCGCAGCTTTATCCCGTTCGGCGCGCTGCCTTTTCATTGTTTCTTTTAGATTTTAGATCTATGATCTTGGTATGATTGTTTTAGATCCTCAATGTTGAGCACCTCAGGTCGACTGTAAATATCGACTGTAATCAACAGTTATTGGAGCCACGCGTTATTTTGAACCTTCCATAGCTTGCAACAGTTAAATGTACCCTCGATCAATTTCGGTTGTTATCGTAAATTTACATCGATAGGTACTCCCTACTGTAAAACAAATTGACGACGATTTGTGTTCCAGTTACACCGTGAAAACGTTTGTTTACGAACAAAACTGGATGTCATTAAGTCCCAAGCAACCGCTTATGTGGTCACATTACTAAGCTAGCCTGAATAAATGGTTTGCAAAAAACACAATATGTAGGTACTAACTTATGGGCCAATCTCCGGACATGTTATATTTTGTTCATCACGGCTTTAAAACACACAGTTATTTTGATTCTAAATTACCTTCAATACCTCTCCCAAACTAAATTATGAGTGGATAACGCGAATGAATCAAAGTTACTATTTCAAAATATTGCTGAAATCCTTTGCTACGCGTTTAGTATCAACTGAATAATTACATGAAAATTAAATATAAATTATCACAAAGCGATTTGGTCTAGATTTGTCTACCGAAAGCAAGGAATTCTCCCGACCAGAAACGGCAGCGTCAAAGTTCAAATAACTTTATGAACCGAACTGGATTTTTAATATCAACCTCCAATCTCCTGCGCGATTACTTGCCAAATGGAATTATGCTTTCTTTGCAAAATAAAAAAGACCACCCCTTCATTTCCATCGAAAGCGATCTGAGCCTGCGACTCAATCCCGTTTATTGAATTCAAACCGCGTCGGCCGCGTCGTGAAGAGAAAGAAAAAAAAAAGTAGCGACTATCGACTGCTCCCGATGATTTTTATTCTGCGACACGCCGTGGCAAATACCACTGAGATCACTGTTTTATGACTCCGGCGACGGTGTGGGGGAGGGTTAATGTTTTGTTTGGGATTGAGTGTGACGGTGGACAGGTTCAGTGTGGACGTGTTTCTCGAGTGAAGAGTGCTTCGAGTGAAGAGTGCTCAAGACAACGAGCTTGTAATGTTTTGCTAAATACATTTACAGAAGAACATCATTAAGACTTTATCAGCTGGACTATTTCCTAAAAATCCACTACCATTTTCAACTGTCAAAAAATATTTTCTAGCTACAATATTTTTTTGGCAGTTGTTAACCGGTGGATTGACTCAGTGGATTTTGAATGAATAGGAGCGCTAGTACCAAATTAGGATACAACATAGAAGATAGTGATCGAGTGCATTATTATAAGCCCATACGAACAGCCAGCGAACGCGGACTGCAGCCCATCCTGAAATATCTGATCTCACAAACATCTTATAAAATATTTCCGTCTTTAATTTTCGCCCTGAATAAGATACATGAATCAGCACTAAACTATTCGGGCCTCCAACGGTCGACACTATCAAGATTAAAAGCTGTTCCGAACACAGTGCAAACAGGGTCACGGCCTTAATTAAGAGATCCTGAATTGTGACGTGCTGGCGTGCAAGGGATTTGTAGACGGCGCCTTAATATTTCTTAAAAGAAGCGTTTTGCTTAGCGAAAATAGCGGGTTTCGATTTGTGTCATACCTCAAACTTAAAAAGTAACGTCTCTGAATCGTCGTAATAAATTAATCATCCAAGAAATAGAGAGAGACGTATCTTATTGACAGAGTTTTAGGCTACCTCGCTAACAGCGATACCAACGTAGAAAACGTTTTCTGCACCTGAATATTATCTAAGTCATCTATGTGTGTACGTTTTTCTTTTTTAGAGTTCCGTACCCGAAGAGTGCCAAACGGGACCGTATTAATTTGCCTACGGTCTGCCTATCTAGCCATTTTTTGTAAAGGGTCCTTATATTATTATATTTATTATTAAACGACCGAGCGAAGCGAGCGAAGTTCTCCGAGTCTACTGGAACAATCCGGCGTTTGTATGTTTGTATGTATGTATTATGTATGTATGAATGTTCGTTCGACGATAACTTTAGTAAATGTAGTCGGATCGTCGTGAAATTTGGTAGGCTGGTAAACGAGGCAAAGATAATTTTTAAGTTCGAACATGAGCCAAATCGGTCGAGGAGTTGCTGAGATATAGGGTCGCGAGTACAAAGTTCGTGGCGAACCACTACAGGGTGCACTCTAAGTCGATAGCGGAACTTTAAGTAGGCTATCTACTGATCACTACAAACAACTTGTACCAGGTGGCAAAAAAAATGGAGCGAAAAAAATATCAGCTATTTCATACATTTGGCGCAGTACTGAGTCGACCTTTTGTATGGAACAGATGATATTTTATTCGCTCCATTTCTGTCGCCACCTGGTGCAAGTTGCTTGTAGTGATCAGTAGACAGCCTACTTAAAGTTCCGCTATCGACTTAGAGTGCACCCTGTAGTTATTTAATTTTTATGTTTGTTGAGTAATCCACCATATTTATACAAATTCTGTGACAATTGGCTTCCATTGCGGTTCCAAAGATCGGCCATTTTACGGTAGGACAAACGAACAGAATTACTGATGTATAAAACAGACAGCGAAGGCAGTGTAATAAATGGGACCCGTTTGGTATTCTTTCGGTACGGAATCCTAAACACAACGTATTTATCTAATTAAGTCAATGGAAGGGTTTATGATACCTTGTCAAAATGTAGTACGAAATTGCTGTCCGTCTAGTGAATTTTACTGCAGAGTTATGTTGCCTCTTTCGCCTGTTCCTCTTTAATGTTGGGTCTTTACTTTACAGGCTCCTTTATACAAAGTTATCTTACGTAATGTAGCCATACCTAATAAAGTAGAAAGTTTTATCAGATATTATGACCAAGATAAATTCTCTCCCTCACTATTTTTGTTTGTTCTTATTATCTTATCTTCACTCAATTTTAAGGTATTCAGCGCGAAAAAATTTCAGATAAAATCCGGACTTTACTTTCTTTAGAAGTCAAATGTTACTACAAAATGTTATTATATCTGTCAATATTAAATTGAGCAGCCAACATAATTTTAGGGTGACATTAATTGTCGTAATCTCAAGCTCGACCTCAAGTAGGTGAACTCAGAAAACAAAATCACTGACTTGAGACCTTGACCTAATGTAAATTTCAAACTCAAGCTAGTGTCTATTAATAATAATATGCTGACAGTTACTTAAGCTTGACATTAGCCAAGGTTTGACTTTATCATTTTTGTTTTCTGAGATCACCTACTTGAGCTCGAGCTTGAGCTGACGACTATTAAAGTCACCCGATTTCCCGGTCTAGCATTTATAATCCTTGAAATGGTTTACCACAAAAGACCACAAGAACTTATATTATAACTAGGTATTCAAGTAAATAATGCCCGACCCAAACCGGGAACCTTCCGCTAAAGAAGTCATTGTTCTACCACCGCTAGAATTCAGATAAGCCAACAAGAAAAACACCCTAGATTCAAGCGTCGCATCGTCGTATAATTTTCACGAAAAAGTAAACAGCGACCGAAGATTACTCGACAAACACCGCTAACTAAGCCAAACGGGGGACCCGAATCTAAAATATAAGAGTCACAAACTGTTAATCAAATGCTGCCCGCAGTTGTTTGAGTTAGGTGGTGATTGTTTCAATTTGCCCTTTTGCTATGGACATTTAATTAAACGGAGGTTCGTTCCGAATACAAAATTGCGCTCTATGATCCGGGTTAATATTGCGAAATACGATGGCTTTACTGCGACCTAGTTGTGCTTGCTTTTGAGATTTGCAGCGAGTGTTTATGTGATTGTTCGCGCTGTTGTTTCTGATCTTTACAATGCTATTCCTGGAATAAGCTTATAAAAGTAGCTGGAGTTATAATTGAGGTACTTTAAAACAGGCAAGTTTTCAAATTGAAACAATCAAATAGCTTGTAATAATATCACAATTCAATTATTGTCTTCAAAGACAGTTTTATCGTAGCTATGACTGTTAATGGTGCTGACCATGCAACCCAACGTCAGAACCCTACCCTGTATAAAAATGAAACTAACGCCATTGCATCTACGTAATGAGATGCTTTATACAGCGTCCAGTGGCACCTTCACTCACAATAGATGGCTGAAGACACCACTCGGTGCTGCAGTGCATGAGAAATTAGAATTAGAAGAATTAGTATCAAAAGATGCAGCCAAAAAGTAGATACCCCATAGATCTGAAAGAGAGACGCAGTAGTTGAAACCTGCGCCTACCTTCAAGGTCCTCGAATGTATATCATGGCGCGACGCAACATCCCCTATTATATCAGAGGCACTTCACCAAAACCATTACTGAGCTCCACCTCAGAGACGTACCTAATGTAGAAATGAACTCTATCGCGGATAATCCCTGAAAACAAATTACCTAGCTGGCTTTCAGACGTAAAGCAAGCGACCAAGCGACGCTGGATAAAGGTGGTGATACACGACATGCTCTATCTAGGATACACGCACGCTGAGAATTATTACGCTGCTGGCTTAGCGCAGGATGGAAAACGCGTTAGGAAAATGAAACTTTCTTTCCATGATGTCAAAGTATTATTACACCGTAATTGCCTATGTCACAATACCAAGATGCTATTAGCTACTTCAAACTTAGTTTGGGCTTCAATTTGTGTTTGGTGTTATCTCAAACTCAATATTAAGTTTTATTACAAAATATTAAGCAGAAAGCATGTGCCTATATTCGCTATCACCGTAAGCTTACATTATACATTGTTCAACTATCTTTGATAAAATAAACACTTTATTTTTTTTATGAAAAAACTTGTCTTCTTTGAAATAGCAAAATTAAACCTTAATTTTCCACGAAACAGCCGTTTTCATATCAAACTGTTGTAACTTGTAACTGCAGCGCAGTGGTATGACGTAACTAGTTAACTCGCTGTTTGACCTAACTTCACAGCCACTTCGTCACCTCGGCAATTAATTAATTTTCAGTGACGGCGGCATGAAACTAATGTAAGTACGAATCGGTCGTTTTCGTAAGTAAAGCGTGCTTGTTTGTATAGTGGCGCTCTACTCTTATTATTTGACCGCTAAACATAGTAAATAATGCTAGCGATTAAAGTAAACATTTTACAACTTTAAATGTCGTAAGCATTTTATATTGATTTTTATTTAACGGTGAAACACATTGGCAAATATTTTTTTTTCAAACATACATACATACAATAAAAAAAACAATACAATCATACATACATGGGACATACCTATATTCGCTTCGCTCGGTCGTTTAAACAAACTTTGGAAAGTCAACTTTCACAAGTCTAGTTAAGTACGGAGTTGTCAATCCGTGCTGTATTTGAAATTTTGAATAGTCAATTACTTATCATCCATCATCATCATTATCAGTCCACCTCCACACCCACTCTGCTAGGTATAGCCGTTATCTCCTATTTAGAATTAATTATAGTTTTGAATCCTATCTACCACCTTCTTTCGACGCTTTCTTCCGTTCTGTCTGTCTGTACAAATATCACCACGAGCTACGCATTATTAAATTCTATAAAAGATAGTCTAAAGTATAATTTTAAAAGTAAAAGTGTTGCTCATTATATTACAGTGCTCAAGTGAAAATATCCCGTTTTGATTAGTCTACCGTAAATCTTTTCCTTCTCTCTTGTGCCACCTCATAAAGTCACTGAGTAAGATTTTCAATCTAATCAAGCTAATTCAACTGTACTAAGGAACTCCATTGAGGACGCTGTTTAGTTCGCCCTCAGTGTCGATACTTTTGTTCGAAAACTAGTTTCGTTCGCAAAGTTTTCCCTTGAATCCCACTGTTGGCAATTTTACACATTTCACAGGGGGCTCAATGCGCTCGCTTCTCCAATAAAAGCGAAAAGAGAGCATCGAGTGCTTTTCGGGTTTTTACGTACTAGGTTAATTGTGAAAGCCCTAGATGTGATGACTTCAGACTATCGAAATCTTCACTGCGCTTTTCAATCGCTTAATTTTGGTCGACATTTGGACACTTTAATTAATTTTAAACCGGTCAAACTGTCGACTATTGCTTTGTTTCGGGATCGTATTGACAAATTATAGATTCACCACATCTGGATAGGTCGTGAACAAGACGAGCCTGCTCTAGGTGTAGAAAGAGAGAAAAGAAGTAGTGATAATCCCGCTTAAAAAAATGTTATGAAAGATAGTAAACGAAGAAAAGAAATACAATTATAACACAGAAAACAAACTGTTAAGTCAGTAAAAAAAGGCTAAAGTGGGGGGTGATAAAGTTAGGTCGATATCAGGCGTCTAGATTTTCTCGGTTGACGTCAATGTGTTCAACTTGTACTTACATTCAGTGACCAGCTAGCATTTCTCATGGTGGTTCTTATGGCGCCCGGCATAAGTACTTTAATCGAACAACAACTACGCTGACTTTACATAACATAGTTTACTTGTAACATCACTTTTTCACGTGTATTTTTTTGGGTCCAACCCTCAGGGCGAAATAGAACCTCCAACAGTGGTGGAAGAAAAGATAGGTTGTTCAGTGGAGGCGAAAAGACTGAAACTTTGTGTTAAAGGTACACCGTTAGAGTATTTTACTGGTAGGCTTTTACTGTTATAAGACCGGAAGAGAAGCAAACATGTTAACTACAGAAGGATAATGTTATTTAATACCACTATCATGCACTTTTTTACAGGGTAATAGCACCCGGTGATAAGGATCATATCCCTTTACACAAAAAATCAAAAAGTGTTAGGACCTTTTGTAACACGTTGTATAAAGAATTATAGTCTTTCCAATCATTTATTTAACTTTTGACAGCTCGGTTTTTATAGTCTGCGGTAGGCGTGGTAGGCGTGGGTCGTAATGAACCAGTTATGAAAACCCGTGATTTTAGAAACTAGTGATTTTCAGAACTCCCATAAAGTGTCACTGTCACAGATCGCCATTATGATTAGGTTACGACGTTTCTTATCACAAGCTACGTTTTTTAGCTATTGAGTAACGCCATTAACATAATATTAACTGTCACTGACACAAATCAAATCGCGTGTTCACAAAAAATAGCTTCTTTCGTCGTCATGTAACTTCGATTCTTGAAGTAAAGCATTAACGCCCGTGCCGTGCGCGCGCTTGACTCGAAACTAGTGATTCGGTGACATCTCACGTAGCCAGTTATTGTAAGAGGTTACGCTAAATAGCGCCCTCTCCTAGTCTGTGGTCATTCATTACGAATGGCACATCACGAAGTGGGCATTAAGTACGGTATTCTCTGTAGTACATTTTACCGAAAACTATTGTGAAACTTCATGTGCGTTATCTGTCAAAAGTTAAATAACGCAATGGAAACACTATAGTAACTTATTGAAATTGAATGAGTTAGAAAAATGTAAGTCTATACAAACTCATTCTCGCATGCCACCGGTAAAGTGATTGAGTTAATCTTTTGATAGAAAATTCTTTACGGCACAGATCAAAAAGAGACACTCTTTGTCTCCAAACGTGAGGCAAAGTACTGCTCGTCTCGACTAAACTGTGTGTTTTACTGCCATTTCCCGTGCTTGCTCTTGAGCGATTTGGAACTAAGTTATTTTTGTGCTTGACTCAGTGATGAGATAAACTTGTATTTGGAAATGTTTGCAGTAAAGTGGTCTAAATAATAAAAATATCCTGATTGCTTTTTTTAATAGCGTATTTTTTATACATATTTTAATATTATATCTGAATTCATTTTTTATTTTACAATTAATCGCGTCGTGCGGACACTCCCTGCCTTCACGCCTGATGCGAGTGCGAGACAGTATAAAAGTAAAAACGCCGCAATTTAAAGATTCTTGGGTATTTTTTACTGTTTTTTTTTTTTTGCTTTATATCGTGTAAATAATCACCCCTGAGGTGGGTGTCACTTTGCAAAACCACACCTTTTGGATATCATCCAAGCCGTTCACTTTGGTTGTTATGAAAGTAAGTAAATGCCACTGGAAGAGAAAGGCAGAAAATCACATAGAACAGAAAAAACATGACTAGGTAGGTCCATCCTGCATATTGAGGCGATGTGTGCATCCCCGTTTTTATTTTCCGCGTTAATATTGTCTAAAGCGACCCAGTTAGATACTGTCTAAAGCGACCCAGTTAGTGATGATTGGCTTTACTCTACCTAGGGTAAATTAAATAAACTAGTGGTTCGCCCCGAACTATGAACTCGCGACCCCATATCTCAGCAACCCCTCGACCGATTTGGCTCATGTTCGAACATAAAAATTATCTTTGCCTCATTTACCTGCCTACCGAATTTCAAGACAATCTGACTAAAACTCAAGTTATCGTCTAACGAACATTCATACAGACAAACATACATACAAACGCCGGATTGTTCCAGTAGACTCGGAGAACTTCGCTCGTTCAATCAATAAACTTTGACTAAAACAATTATTGTAACTCGTATCTAAGCTATTAACGACGATCCTTTTCCGATATTTTGGAAGCAAAGATACATAGAATGGAATCAATCTCGCGTACACTGCACGACGAAATAGCGCGAAATCGGAGACTGATTGGAAACGTTTGTTTTTCGATAGTTTTTATAGTGCCGCAGGTTTTCTGGCAACGTACGTATTTTCTAGAAAGCAAAGTGAAAAACCCACCCGTTTTACTTTACGTTTAGGAAAATAACAAACTACTAAATTAAATGAGATCAGATTTTTTTGGCAGAATTTCAGCAAACTTTGTTGAAGAGTAGCAAGTTTGCATAAAAACTCTTAGGTAACTCAATAAAACTCCATGAACAAAATATTTCGAATATCTAAAGACTTTTCACGAATCAAGAGGTTCAAACAGATTATTCCTTTACTTTCGCTCTCTTTAATTTGAATACTTTTATTCCTTGGAGAAAACCCAAATAAACGGACGGATGAAAGTTCCAAACACTCAACTATTTGTTACCGACAGAGGGAAGGAATTAAATTGAAAACAGCCGTGTGGGCAGCGTATACTTTTCCTCTCTAGTGTTGAAAAGACTGAGTAACAGAAACGGGAACAAAAGCTCCTAATTTATTGTCGGCATTAATTTCTTCTCAGAGTGTAGACAGAATGTAATTATTCTGTTGGAAGCGTTTTGGAATACACCGCGTAGCTTAATATCTCTAAATTTAAATGTGTATCATTCAGCTGCAAAATTTAATTTTCGCTTCGCGGCTCTACTGAATAATGTCTGGCCTTGCCGCGCGATTGTGTTTTTGCTGAGTTAAGTTTTTTTACTCCGCGTGATTCGATGTCTCTAAGGTTTCTAAGAATGTCACCAACAATCCGCTATCCTTTATTCACTTGCGAGAATTCAATTAGTCATTTGCTCCTTTCATCTACTGTTCAGTTGTTCTCAACTTCTCGTCGTCTGGAAAAGGAGGATTACGAATATTAAAACTACTGTCAATCAATATTGTCAACGATTTTTACATCTTAAACTATGTTAATTTTTGTGATGTGACAATATTTTGATATGTTTGGTTTAATTTGTAAACTACCGCTATCTAAGGCAAATTGATAAGTTACAAAATGATACAAGCACATTTTCAAGAAATGCTTTAAAGTTCCCATTCTGTATTTCATAGAATACATTGCCTACCTGTGCTGCGGCTTCCTGGCGGCATAATCAAGCTTCCTTCCGGACTCCATCCAAAACCAAGTGCATATCCGTGAACGCAAGATTTTAATCACTGAGTGCGGACAAATAAATTGCAGCGTAATTACTTGGCTAAATTATCCTGTTTCTATGCGCGGCTTCTACTCTACATTTTGGGGACATAAAGAGCCACTGAAGTTCTGAATCTTGCTTTAGATTAAACAATACGTTTTCTTGGGCACTTACCAAGGCAGTCACAGAGTGGCGGTCGAGAATCGAACGGTGGTCAGTGGACCGACCAGCAGCCCGATGATCAGACGTCCATAGAGGGTCCGTGGATGCATGGAGAGAGAGATCAAAGAGGATGGCGCAAAGGGGAAAAGGCCTTTACTCAGCAGATGGCAAATGTTGGCTGATATTTATTATAGATAGACATAATGTACTTTTTATCTACCAGGCTCGGAAAGTATGCTGTTGCTAGTATCATACGATCAGGTAAAAGTAATTTTTGCGCGCTTCGAAATTTCAACGCGACGCCCTATGGTGTATAAAAAGAAATAAAGGAATTTGCTTGTTTGACTCATCAGTCACTTTCAAAGAAGGAAACTCATTTCACTAACCTTTATGTATCTAGTTGTTCTTTGATGCACATATGTAATCATTTCCTTGCTCTTTGAGATGAAAATGTATGTGTGTTTCGCACGGATGCAATATAATTTGCGTCTCGTGCTTCTAAATACTTTTTTTTAACTCATTCGTGGTGCTAGCTCGGTATTCAATACAAGCACTCGCTGCAAACAATAAGTAGTTTTGCATCCTTGAATAACAAATTACTATTTTTCTATCATAAAAACACAGAAAAAACAAAACAAATGATGATTGTATGTTCGTTTACTTAGAGTCACTTTTACATACCTAATTTTATCTACTGTTTTCGACATTTATAAATTAAAATAGGTTCATTATCACTTGCTAAACTTACCACACAACCTACAGCTTAGGAATTCATAATTTTTAATACTTAGATACAATGTCTCCGTCAATTTTATTTTCTCGTATCTTATAAATCCCGAATTTCAGAAGCGTCGAGCAATCTAGGTAATAAATGTTTACGCACGGTTTTCTATCACAATTAGGGCTAGTAAAACATCTAGGGTAGACCCCTAGTAAAAGGTACGGGCTTATTTGCGTTGTGTGTACGGCAAATTGCTTAATTCTCCCGCAAGATGCGAGATAACTTAATTTCTGTGATAATGGAGTGTCTAATGAAAATACAAAATAGTTTGTTTATTTTGGTCCTCGTAAATTCGTAGTAGTAGGTCATGATTAGTGTACTCACAAACGAAATTAACTGTAATTGTTGCAATTTTATTTTATTATACGTAGTTGGAACCTACTACTACCTTGTATCGATAATGAGGTACTGCATCTATCCATACCCAGACGGAAATTTAGGAGAAACCAAAAAAATAGATAGTTGGGTGTGTCAAGACAAGAAAAACTTCATAGAATGCGGATTCTCCGAAAATGATATCAAAAAACGGTGAAGTGGAAATAGACAGTTAGAGAGGCTGACGACACCACCATGTGGAATTAAAGCTTAGAAGATAGAGAAAGAGAGAGAGAGAAAGAAAGATAAAGATTCTAGTTGACACATAATCGGACAGACACAGACGGAAAGACGGTCAACAAAGTACCTATTGTGTTGTATAATTAAAAAAAAATTTACGTACCAAATTGTACACAGCATTGTGTAGGTACGTATTCTGTCAAATAAAGTGTGCTTGTCCATTTGATCTTCAATACACTTTAGAGCTAAATGCGACTGTAGATAAATTAAATATTCCATATTAAGTCGACTTACAGCCTCAAGGCAAAGTTATAAATTACTTGCCAACTAAGTTATCTGTTTCATCATGCATGCCGACCGATAATAACTCTTGTTGCCTTTTAATACGACTCACGAGTCACATGAATAATTCGCCTGTGAAGTTGGCCAGACAGTGAAGTGGAAAATGCAGAAGGTCAATTTAAATTAAATTCTTCAATTATTGAAATACAATGCAAAAACACAATATTATAAACTTACTTAAAAATATGGACGACGAAGTTCAAGAGCACAATGATTAAATATTTCGATTAATAACTATGGTAAGAAAATACACTCATGTAGGATTAAAAAATAAAATAACAATGATCATATAGTTTTTTTTTTACGTGCTGTCGACGCTTGTTCAGTTTTTTTCTAAAGTCTATTCTGTGACGGTGAATAAATTAACTTCCCATTTACAGGGTATTAAATGACTGCCGGCATAAGGAATTTTCTTTCCGAAAAAGTAAGAAGTACCTTGGTTGAGTCCCTAGTACTATCCCTGTTTAACTATTGCGATGTTGTATATGGGCCTAGACTACTTGAAAAGACTTCTAAGGCTATACAGCGCGTACAAAACGCATGCACGAGGTTCTGTTATGCAATCCCTAAGCGGTCTAGAATCACGCCGTATCTAAATGAAAAGAAGATTTTGAAAATGAAATTTAGACGACAACTTCACCTGGCAAGTACGGTGCACAAAGTCGTTTATAGTATGAGGCCCGAATACCTTTTCAATAAATTTTCGTGGGCAAAAAACCAACACACCAAAGGCACAAGATCCAAAACACAAAATAAAATGTACACTCGTAAACATAACACTGTTGGGTACAAAGGTAGCTTCCGTTATGCCGCATCCAAAATATAGAATGATTTGCCTCCGCCCTTAACATTAAAAATGACGCAAATATCTTTTAAAAAAAAAATTCGGCTAGTTCTTTTTAACGAGCAATTACGCGAATAATATTATTTAGTGCACATTTTCTCTCTTATTTATTTTTATATTACATTATGTAAAAAAAACTATTCCTTGCGGTCATGGAGGCTTATCACATGAAACACACACACACCCTCACCCTAACCCACACAAACACACCCTCTCTTACACACTCTCTCTCACACACACATACATCTCTCATACAAAAACATAAAATAAAATCTTTCAGATGACTGCCTCAGTGCAGTGTGTAATTAAATAAAGCACTAGACAATTTTTAAATAACAACCAACCATATTTGTTATGTAGGTATTAGGTTTAAGGTTTTAGGTTTAATTAGTATCTTAAGATAGGTAAGTGCTGAAAACCAGCGTCATCAGGTAACGTGTACCTAGGTCACGAAACTGACGACACATGCTGAGCACTCCACCTTTTACCTTGTACACAAATTAAGTTTAATGTTGCACATAGCCAATAAGTATTTTTGAAATTTCTGTTAACTTTTTTTTGTGTTCTTTGGTAATAAATGTCTTTTATCTTTATCTTATCTTTATCAAAGCGGGAAACCACCGATTGGCCTCATCAAAATGAAAATTTTTGTCCAAGGAACTATGCCTGGGAAATTAACGGTTTCCGAGATACTGAGGTCAAAAGTCGGACTTTTCAAAAATCTCTTTTTGCAGAAATGTTTCACGTTTCTACTTAAAATTTCTTCGTCGTTTTTTGTAAGAAATATACAAAAAAATGATATGGCTTCATATCATTTTTTTGTATATCTCTTACAAAAAACGACGCTATGATTGCAACCGACAATGTATTCTAAACGTCGCGCCTCAAGCGTAAGTAGCATAAACTTATGCCAACGCTTGTCCATTAGGACTTCTGTGCACTACACGTCCATTGTGTGATTACATGTTTTTCAAAATTATAACCTAAAAAACCAAAATAATATCCCAGCAATATTCGAAAAAGGACTTTGTTTTGATGTCTAGTATGCGTGCCATTCGGGTCTGTCGGGGGTCTTTTAACACCCTGTATTAACCATTCACTGAATAACATTACAAGTCTTGTATATTTTCTTAATTTTGGGTTTCAAATCTCTATTTTGCGTAGCTTCTGCGTCCATTCTCATACTTTATGGCCGGACGGTGGGTCGAACGCTGCACAATGGTCGGAACGCAGATTTAACTTTGCAAAAGTTAATTAATATTCACGCCTCCGTATTGCTGGAACTTTGAACCTTATGCTCATGCAGACAAAGTTTCTAAGCATGATACATGGCACGCAGCTTGCAAAGTCAGCTTAACTCAGCTTTGTTACACTTACGGACATAGTTGGTCAATTGTTTTTAGTTGATGTTGAAAAGTATGCAGAGCTTGTGAGAGCGCGTTGATGGTTAGTTACAGTCTACCAGGTCTCGCATCATGGACCGTATTTTATACTAGTTTGACCGGCGAGTTCGGCCGTGTACTTAGTTATTATGTAGCCTATATATTTGCTCCCTGTGTGTCCGAAACACCTTGCGCTAAAAAACGCGCATAGCCGACGTAGGTGCTCAGACGGCAAAGTTAAAATGGAGCTTGGCCGGCCATATCCGCCGCATGCAACAAGATAGGAGGGCGAAACTCGCCACCGAGTGGGTACCATGTTGTGGTCCCAGCAGCCGAGGTCGCCCAAAGAGACGATGGCGGAACGAGCTCGACCAATATCTGCCGGAGTGGTTGGAGGTTGCTCAGGAACGAAAGACCGGATCTGAAAGGGGGGAGGGGGAAGCCCAGCAGTGGGACATATAACGGGCTACGTAAAAAAAATGTCTTTGCAGCTATAGTGTATGACGAAATAAAAAGACGTCTAGCATTAGACATCATTACGATTTATATTTGCTGCAAATGATTATATTTCCAATAAGTTTTAAATAGGCTATTAAAAAGTTTATTTCGTTCGTGCATGAAGTCGTCGGTCGATATCCACTATGAAGACCTTACTGTAATGTGTATTGAGTATCGCAACGTGTAGCATATGGACGTAGTAAGCTCTAAAATCCAGGAAACACTAAGGCAGGTACATCAAAGCGTTTGATAAATATAATTAATTTCGCCAAAGCTCCTAACGCCCGAGAATCCAGCAAAACTTTGTCATTCAACAAGTAATCACGTTTTCGCGTACATAATATAACGTAGGCAATATGAATTAAACATCTCCAATTGAAGTCACTTGGTGAGCTTAATGTGGGGGTTTATGAGCACGCCGTAAATTCTATAGAATCTGATTCCCACCTCCATTCTATTGCTTTGTGAATACGGGCTCTTCCTAGTTAATGCAACAGCTATGTTACGGAGTACGGCCGGTACGGCAATTATTATAAGTTTTTTGGAAAATTGGACATGGAGGCGGTGCAGTATGCCTCTTTTTATCTGTGTCCTAACTACTGCAAGCGGGTCAACATGCCATGCCAACTACTGCCTTACGCGCTATTTTCATGCCTTATGCACTAAGTTTTATAAGCAAGCCCTTTTGCGTTTCTTAAGTTCTAACATGCATTTTTTGGTAGGCTTCTTATAACTAAGACGCGCGCAAAGCAAGCAAGCGTAAAACAGGGATAGGAATAGGGTACCTTGGCATATTGACTCGTCTTTATAGAAACTTTGATTATTGACGCTCGTCTTCAAAGAAACGTAGACTTTCGTCTATGAAACGTTCGCCCAAGAAACAGTGATGGTCGAAATAGAAACAGTATGGTAGTCTTGAAAAAGACTGTTCTTCTGCCATCTGGCGCTAGAACTTTCGTGCTAGCGCGGCAGGGTCTCTCAACGCGCGCGCGGGCGGGGGGCGCGGGGAGGCGTGGCTTTTTCCGGAATGGCGCTGCGATCCCTCTTCTCGGGATGTCTTCTCGCTCGGCGTGTTGATCGGTGAATGGCGTGCGCGCAGCATGGAAGAGTAGTCTTCTCGTCTCCCCGAAGGGGAGACGGGGAGGCGTGACTGGGCGATGGCCCATTTGCGCGGGTGCATCGCCGTCCGCAAAAACGGACGGGGCTCGGGGGTGGAGCGATTGCTCACGTGATGGTATGCCCCGGTCTTCGATCTTCTCTCGCCGGCGAGGTCAACACTGCTGACGGGGTCTCTGTTCAGAGAGGGCCAGCAGGCGACGCTCAGCCGACGAGTCTTCGGTCCGGGGCATCTTCTTCACGCCGCCGACGCGGTCAGTCCCGGCTGGGAGCAGGCGCCGGCGGCGCCAGGGCGTCATATCCGGTGGGTGGGGGGCGGCAGTGTCCACAGTCCTAACTAGTCGACGGGGGACTAGTGGACGTGGACAGGCCGCCCGCGGGGTCGGAGGGCCGCCCTACCTCAAGTGCAGAGGTCGGCTAGCCCTCTGAAGATAATCGGAGTAGGGTCTTTTCCGCCCTGGATGGCCATCAGCACTTCCATCAGGACCTTGATGGTCTTTTCCAGGGCGGGGTTGTCGGTGGGGGCTCGCTCTTGCTTCGCCTTCTTCCCCTGGGGAGGGGCGGCGACCGCTGGCAGAGCCCGTCGGGGTGTCGGCACAGGCAAGGGCTGCTGTGCCTCTGGGGGGGGTTGTAGGGGCGTCTCCTCCACGGCCTTATGCACGGGCTTCTTTTTCTTCCCCCTCTTGCGCCGTCTTTTCGGGGGGTTGGGGTCGTTGGCGGCTGCCATGAGCGACCCGGCTGCATTTTCTTCGCCTGTGGGGGCGGGAAGCACTTGGGGCGGTGTCGCGGTGGTCCTTGCCACGGTGCCGGCCCTCTTATTCCGCGTCTCCCTTCTGAAGACGGGGCACTCCGCGTTGTTGGCGGTGTGCGCCCCGCTGCAGTTGGCGCAGGAGGGCGGGTCCTCAAGAGGGCGCGGACAGTCCCGGGCGGCGTGTTCCTCACCACAACGCACACAGGCAGGCCGCCTGTGGCAGTTGTGGGATGAATGCCGGAACTGTTGGCACCGGTGGCATTGCGCGGGCCCCTTCTTCCCGCGCCAGGCTTCGATCTTTACGCCCGGCATACCGAGGAGTTCACACACCTCGTATATGCCGGGGGTCAGGCCAGCGGTTCTCTGCAGTTGGCAGAAGAAGATGCAGCCGGGGCGCCCCTGCCGGGCGTTTATCTGCCGCGTAAACTCCGGCAGGAACCCCAACTCCCGTAGCTCCTCTGTGATGGCCTCCGCCTCCGTGTTGACGGGCAGCCCTCGGATGGCCACCTTCAGGCTTCGCTCGGCTGGTAAAGAGTAGGAGAACCAGGAGATACCGGTCTCTCTCTCAAGGTCTGTGAGATATCTTTGGATGAGCCGGTACTCCTGGTCTGATCTCGGGAGGAAGCGCACGCCCTTTCCAAAGGGGCGTGCGTTGGGAGCTTGGCCGAGGGCTGTCCTCAGCGCTTTAAAGTGCCGGGCCCAGTCCGGCAGGGTCTCCACGATCAGTGGTGGGTATCGTGGCTCTCTGCTTTGTGCTGCCGGCTGGGCGGACGCGGCTTGCGGGGCAGGGGGCGGGGAGGCGGCGGCGTGCGTCGGAGGTGTGGAGGCGTTAGCAGGTGCACTTGTGTCCATTGCCACAGGCGACTTCGAGGCGTCAAGCGCCGGCATGCACCATGAGGGCGGGCGGGCGCTGGGCGGCTGCGGTGAGCGTATTCGGGCGGCGGGCGGGGATTTGGGCGGTGTCACTTGACGGGTCACTCGCGGCGCGCTCGCGGGCGCGGGGGGCGCGGCGGCGCGCGGCGCGGCGGCTGGTGTCGCTTTGATCACTCGCGGCGGCGCGCTCGCGGGCGCGGGTGGCGCAGCGGTGCGCGGGGGTGGCGGCCTCGGTTTGATCAGCGCGGGCGGTAGGCGCTTCGCGGGCGGCGGTGTGGAGCGGCGGCGGCATAAGGGTCTCAGTGGCCTTGGTGTGAAGCTGGGTTTCACGTAGGGCTGGGCGTCGGGCGGCGGTGCACGCGACGTGCTGGCGACCGCGGCCGGGATCGGCGCGGCGGGGCGCTGGGCGGTCGGTGCGGCTGCGCTCGTTGTTGCGGCGGGCTTGCGGGGGCGCCGGCAGGGGGGGCGGCGGGTTGGGGCTCCGGGTCGGCGGCGGCGTTTGGTTCGCTCTGCCACGCGAAAAACGACTCCCCCGGTCCGGAGGGCGTCCGTGGTGTAGTCGGCGTCGAAGATGGGGTTCGACGCGGGACGACTTGCACTTCGTAACCCGAGTCCGTCCCCAGGGGGATGGTTCGCGGGTTCCGGTTAGAGAAGACCCTCCCCTGCCGAAGCATGCTGAGGGAGGGCCTCGTCGGCTTCCGAAGAGGCGGGTGGTGCGGCATGGTGCCGCGGCCACGCGGGCGGCGCTCGGGGTGGGCACCGGGCGTGACCGAAGCGCGTGAATGAGACGCTTACGTAGTCGCGGGTGAAGGGGCGGTCCGTACGCTAGATGGCGTGGCGGTGCCAAACTGTCCCTCGCGCAGCACTACCGGACCTTATATTTATACTCCCGCGCACTATCACAGAAAGTTCCTTTGTTCGCGCCACAGTTTCTATGAAGAGTATGACATCACTGATTCTTGGGTGCGCCGCTTAGTTGGTTTCACGTTTTGGCATTACCTTTTCTGGATTTTTCTCTTTTGGTAATTTAATATTCAGAAAAGTAATATTTTATGTTTGGCAAATGTTTTATTATGTTTTGGAATCATATAGTAAAAGGTAAAGTTAAGAAAACCATGCACCTTTCAAGTTTCAAGTAATATTGTTTCATAGAGATTGTAAATCTTATAGTTGGTATACATAATTTAAAGTTCATACATTCTATGTTTAAGTATTTTAAGTGTATTTTAGTATTATATGTAAATCAGCAAAAACCAAGTCAACCCATTTTGGTATTTTGGCCTCAGAGCGCACAAGTTTTAAGTATTTCAAGTTTTAAGTTCAAGATTAATTTCAAGTTTTATAATTTCTCGTCGTTTCTATTTTGGTATTTTGACAACACGAGAAAGGTAAATCAACATTGTATGGCCGACCAATGGCGTCCAAGTATTCTACCCATTGTTATTCCACGTACCCATTGTGTCTAGCCGCTTTTGAATATAAACCAGAATTTTTGGCATTGTAAATCAGTTCTCGCCGCGCTCTTCTACTGTCAACACTTATTCAAGAAATATAAAAGTCAAGTTGGTTCCTGCTCTACATTGGTATTTTCTTCTGGCTGCCTACAACCTACCCCGCCCTGAATCCTGCACTACAAGCTACAAGCTGCGTCTTGTTTGTTTTTGTATAGAGGGTGGCATTGTATCAGTCTGCCATTTTTTATAATCGCATTGCAATGTGAACGTTGTATATTTCGAGATTAAACCAGTGAAACTGTTTATTATTATTATTGCCCCAAAGTGTAACATTACAGAAATAATTTATTATGATTGTTATAATGCCATGTAAAAATAGCAAAATGACCGCAATGAAGATCAATGTATAAGAGAACATGGTTTTGCCTTTCAATCTACCATACCTTTCGCTACCTAAATAACAAATATACTTGCCACTGCATCAAACTATGTTGTTTAATAAATTATAATTCAACGCAGTGTTTGAAACAGCGATTTTCAGTCAAAGAATGTAAGTTGTGCAAGAACCGATTGAACCGCAGCCCTCACCTATTTGTCTCGCAAAACAAGAAGTCCCACTTTTAATGAATTTCCTCTCTCACTCTTTCTCGCGTGATTCATTATTCCTTGATTGTATTATTTCTATCTTTCTTTTTAACCTTTTGCAGCTTGCTGTCTTGTCTATCTTTCATTTAACTCGTGCACTGATTGCTATTAAGATTAAACTTGAATAAAGTTTGAGTCACATCAATCTTATTTAAATCAAACGATAACGTCAAGTTCATCTTTGACAATGAGTCCGATGATTCATTGACCACCACATCTATAAAAGATGATTTAGATAGAATTTCCACTTATGCCTGTAAATTCAAATTGCATTCCACGTCCTCAACATAATTATTATGCCGACGTTTTTCAGCCAGATACCTGGGCCAACCCCAGCACAACACCGCGACAAAAACATTAGACATTGAATCCTTTTTTGTGTCGTAACCACGGTTACCGTGCTTGTTATTGTCAGTAGTTGAGCCCATGGCATTGCTTCGGAGTTGTAATATCTTTACGAATGAGTCCGAGTGGTCCCTTCATCCAACTCGTGTAAGTGAAGGTGCCTCTGGACGCTGTATAAATCATATATTTAGATGCAAAGTCCTAATCGAACTTACAAATAAAAAATAGCACGTAGAATTTAAGCAAAACTAATCTTGGTAATTTAAGAAGAGCCCTCCTGAACAGAGCGAGCCATAAATTCAGGCATGTTACTATTTAAGTGCATAGCTTGGGTCAGCACTCGCCAGCCACCTGGTGGCAGCAATAAAGCACCGAACATGTGTGGACATGCACTTGCAAAGTACTAGCGACGACGCTTGCCAACTTTAGTGTGGCTTTGAATTATTGTCTTTTAGATTATTGGTTCTAGGAAATTTAAGCAATTGGTAGGTAATCGTATGAGGTAATGGATATGGTTTTTAGGCCACCATCCACAAATTATTGAAGTCATTATTTTTAAGTTATTGAGTAAATAATGTGAGGTAATAATAATTGCTGATTAAATAATTCTTGGTACTCAAATTAATTATCCATTGAGTATAATCCGCGCGCGATGAGAATGGGATGCGACCTTTCGGAACTGAGACTGAGTCGGCAAACTTGCGTCGAAGTCAAAGTAAATTTATTTTATTTACTTTGACAAGGTTCCATCCCATTCTCATTACGCGCGAATTATAAAGTCTGCAAGCATTTTTATCTGTGTACCTTAAACTTCATTAATTCCACACTGATTCCACAATAAGTATTCTAAATGAACATAATAGTCAAACTGTTCTCAATAATGACTTATTAGTCCTGCCTAGGTACGAAAAAAATATTACGACCATAATTTGAGTGTTTAAGTATAAATCGGCGACCCGCCACTTATTTATTTACAAGAAGATTGAACAAGTCTTACTAATTAAAACTATTTGAACCAGCTTGGTCAAGCTTCCAAAAATCAAGGAAGCTTCCTTCCGCGCTACAACACATTAGCCTCCATAACTTCTTCTTCTACATTTTGTATTTTCTAAAACACTAACCGGTGCTAGGGAACTTTATAAAGATTTTTATAAGGTTAAAAAATTCGCTCGGGACAGGATTTGAACCCGCAACCTTCTTGCATTACGTGCTTTAGAAAATACAAAAAGTGGTTAAAAACGTAGTGGCAAAATCAAATAAATTCCAATGAGCATTTCGTCTGTAATGATGAACGCATTGGGTGGTGTAGATAAGTGCAAACTATTACACTAGATGGCGCCCCATCGTATAAGACCATCATCATAAGACGAGTTTCAATGAGGTTAACTAAACTAAGGCCTTTGCATCTACGTAATGAGATGATTTATACAGCGTCCAGTGGCACCTTCACTCACACTAGATGGGTGAAGAGACCACTCGGCGCTGCAGTGCCTGGGACATTGTTTTAGATTCACACCACTCGCTAACGGTGAAGGAAAACATCGTGAGGAAACCCGCAGCTCAGTTGGCTCCACACGTATTGACCTGTCTCTCCTGTGGGCTTGGTCGACTAAGCTGTCAGGATGGTATAGGTGCTGGGCAAGCCTACTCCATCTAAAACAATGTCCCAGGCACTGCAGCGCCGAGTGGTCAATGAGGTTAGAAAATTCGCAAAGACAGTACTTGACTCGGTAGCTCAATTGGTAGAGCGCCTGCACGGAATGCAAGAAGGTTGGGGGTTCAAATCCTGTCCCGAGCGAATTTTTTAACCTTATAACAAAAAATCTTTCTTTTTCTAGTTTTCTCTATCTCTGACCTTTGCTTTTAGTGACCAGAAGAAGCTTCTACTTGCCTATTATCCTAAACTCTCGCGGCCTTTCTATTATGTCCTGTTATCCTGTATCTTAGTTTGGATTTGCAGCGCCTCTATTATCTAAAAATTCCACTCAACCTCCGAGCGTCAAAACACTCGAAAATAGCCCATTTAAAAACTGTTATTTTTGGGGGCATGGGGGAACAGCTGTTCCATACATAATGTAGTCGAAGTCCTGCACCAAATGTATGGAAAATCCGATATATTTGTTGGCCCCATTGTATGAGTTGTTTGTATTGATGCGTAGAAAGCCTGCTTAAATTTCAATTCGATTGCACCCTATATTTATTTATTTTGCGAATGGCATTGTGCTGAAAATGCTATACGGTGAAAGGTAAGCCGTCCAACCACATCGTTACGTCTGTGTCGGCCTCGTGCACCTTAGCGACGCCGCCTTGGATGGCGAACAGCGGGCAGTCGTCGGTGATGTGGGACATCGTCTGAACCCCCCCGCACATGCAACTCGGATCCGACCCAAAGTTCCATTTGTGCATTAGCTCCGCACACCTTCCCTGTGAGACCCGGAATCTATTAATTTGGGTCCAGTGCTTTCTGGGAAGATGGAAACCTGGCACACGGGTGTCCGGGTCCGACACGAGATGCTTGTTAGGCAGGTCCATAGACGTCCACTGATTACACCCTGTAACCCTGTAGTAAAGAACCAAGTGTGAATTGAATTTCACCCTTTCCCCCCCGAATATATCAACGTTGATGCAAAGACAGCCACCCGATTTATAGCAGACAGCTTTTAAAGAAGTAACCGGGTAAAACCTCAGCCACGATATCCTCATCCCAGCAGTTTAACTTGTGACTCTAAAATTAGCACCACGTATTATCACTATAAACACATTATAAATTCAGTGTCGGTGGGCGTCAATTCCTTTTTTTATTTTGATGTAATCATAGATTTTGACTCGTTTTAATTAACTTATTTTTAGTTTAATTGTTTTTATAGTGATCGAGCAAACTTAAGAAAATATTATATTAGTTTGTTTCTAAATTTTTTATGTTTTTTTTATAATTCGGATCTAATTTCAAGTGATTTGCTGCAGTCCGTTGATGAGTTCCGTTTTCCAACTTTACCAACATCTCCGAAGAACAGCTGCCAGGTGCCCGATTTAATTTGAATGATGAGCTATCTACTTATAACTTCCACAATGTATTTCAGTAGTTGACTGTTTAGTAGGTGAGTTGACCTCCTACCAGTGTAGATCTCAAACCTCAACTTTGCGCTTGCGAGCGCATTGTGCGAGTCACGTCCCGCGGCGCGCGGCTGCGGGGTAAACAGCGGCACTGTTTACTGCCTGACTGATCTTGTTACTATCCTTTAAGCGATTTGAGTTAGTTTATGGTAGAGTTCGATCGAGATTTTAGGTTAAAGATTATGAGCCGTCGTATTACGGAATAATAAAGATTATAAAAAAATAGGAGTCCACTTTCCATATCTCGGTTCTGCCGGAATATAAGACTGTTCTTGCGTGCAGTTATTTACAGTATAGGTATGAACCTAGTAAAAGATAAGATAAAAGATATTTTTTTTATTTAAAAACTACATAAATTATACAGAGTTACTTATACAGTTTCAGTGATTGTTATAATGGTTACAGTGCAGTAGAGTAACGATTGTAATTTCTGCTCTATCGGCATATTAGGCTGATTTTACGACGTTTGACGGTTAATGAGTTTATTAACTTTTTATTGAATTTTATAGAACTGAAACAGTTAATATTACCAGTGTATAATGAATGCATTGTAAAAAATACAGTAGATGTATTCAGAATTTTGTCGACAGTAAAAGGCAGAAGAAACCCAATTGCTATTTATTTATAATCTTTGAAATTATTGTATCTTCGGTTCGGAAAAGTATATTTCTCTTCTTAAACCATTGAGCGAGACGTTTCACCCCGTTCAGATTTAAACCTAGATTTCAAGGAGCAAGAGGTTTCTCTCAACGCCTTTTTGCCCCTGAGGGCACAGAATCGGGTCGGGTTCGTTAGTGCGCCAGTCCAGAACCGCGGACACAATCACGGCTCCCCCCCCACTGTGAATAAACACGGCGCCGCCGCCGCGGCGAAATACTAGAAAATATTTTCAGTTAACCCGTTCCCATTTAAGGCGACGGGTAAGAAGCTCTATAGGGTGCACTCGAATCCAATAGTGAGATTTTAAGCAGGCTATCTACCTACTTATCAATATAAACCGTTTTAACTAAGTGGCAAAAATAATGGAGCAAAACTGAATGTCCCGTCACACAAGGCTGTTTCATTCAGAACTGCACCAAACTTATCAAACACCTGATTTTTTTCCCCCATTTTTTGCCATATTTATTAAAGGTTACTTTGTTAGTACAAATGAGTCGAAAGCCAGCTTAAAGTACAACTATCGAATTCAAGTGTACTCTATAGCCACACCAATGTAAAATAAAAACTTCTTGTTAGTGGGGATGGGAATCTTGTTAGATATAATATGTATTTATTTGCAGAATACGGACATGAGGTCTCAATCCAGCTCCTCTACTCTCAATGCTGACTTCCAATATCAAGAAAATATAAGGTGAATAAATTTAATCGTATATTATTCTCTCTAAAAACATAGCATCATAATTCCTGAATTAACGGCAATCGATCGAGATCGTGACTACTCTTTCTACGTAGAAAAGCAGATCTCTGGCCAGAGAGCCAGGTGGTTAAATTTATACCTAGGTCCAAGAGTGAATGGGCTGGACTTATCTAATTTTAGGACTTAGAGCCTAGCTAGACCCTGAGACCTATGAATATTAGAACTAGTAAAAAACGATAGGTTTTTCGATTTGCAGATTTTATTTAGTACTAAGTCTTGATAGAAGACTAGGTCCCCTTAACCCGTTGCTACTTAAATGGGAAGTCGAACGCAAAATTGTTGGGGAGGATGCGGGTAAATACGTTACTTAGAGTTGGTAGGATTAAACTTCGTTGAATTTTGGAGGAATCTGATGTTGGCTTAGTTTTTGAAGAACCTTTTTTTTCCAGCGAGAGCGCAAGTTTTACCTTATTGATGTAATAAATTGTATTTTGTGCCTTTACCTAATTAATGTAACAAATTGTATTTGTTAGTATTCAGTTTAGAAGGAGAGTTTTGGTCACTCGACTTCTTCCTATCAACCTTGTTTGTTTTTTTTCTGTATACTCTACAAAATATTACGTATGTCATCATCAATCTACCAAACCTAACATGCATCCCGATTTTTAAAGAGAAAGATATGGGGTTGGTGCATTGGTATTGACAAAAATGGTGCTAATAGTAGAAACTTGACTTCACCGGGGAAACTTTATTTGAAACTATCACTCTTAGCATTATTCGAAGACTTCTTTGAGATCCGAAGAATATTTCTTACATAAAGTTTCTGAATACCGCATCATGATGTGAACTCAAATTTATCTCCAACTCTTAAAACATAAGTTTCGAATTCCAATGTAACAACTTCCCAACTAACTTGCTACTTTTATCTCTATTCATTGTGTGAGCGTAAGAGTTGTGAACTAATTTAAAACATTTTCTAGAGCCGACGCGTCGTAAAGTCGAAATGTAATTAGGTAATTTTATCTTCAACCTTTCGTGATCAATACTAAGGGTGGTATTCATGAACGATACTTAAACCCAGTTTCAACTAGAACGCTACTTAAACTCTGTTTAAACTCAGTTCAAACTAGAAAGCTCCTTGAACTCTGTTTAAACTCAATTTAAGTATAGTTTAGTAGTGTCGACTGTCGAAAAAACAGTGCATGTTTTGATTTGAATATCCCTCCCTTCATATCAAAACATGCACTGCTTTATCTGACAGTCACAGTCACAGTCTTTACAGTCTGAACTCTGTTTAAACTGAGTTTAAGTAGCGTTATAGAATACCACCCTAAATGAAGCTATTCCAACCACAGAAGAAAGATAAAACTCTAACCGGCTTAGCATGAGCCGTGAGTAGCGTGAGCCATGGACGAACAAAACTGAAAGAAAAAAACAAGCAAGTAGAATTAAGTAGATTTGAAGTAGATGAACAATAAGAAAAAAAAAATGATAGGATACAATAATTAAATGTTACGCAGATATGATGTGGTTAATATATAGGTACCTAATTTAATATATAATTTATTAGTGACTACCAAGATACATTCCAATAATATGTTTACTTAGGTACTGAAATTACTATGATATACATAATAATATGTATATTATGGCGTATGGTGCGGCGGTTCTTGTTGACATAACATGAGCCACCGCATCAAAAGATCGTTAAACCAAGGTGTTTTTAAAAATTGGCCCAGTATTAAGATTCTTGCTGAAATATTACCATAAAAGATATTAATAGCAACCTAAATATTTCTTTTACGTAGGTACCTTGCTTTTAAGTTTTGAAGTAAATGCCCGAACTGCCGTAAATCGTAGCATTTACCGGTAAATTTCTGAAGTAGGTATAGTGCCGCAGACACTCGGTTGGTTTTGAGTGTAAAACAAGGTGTCACACGTCCCGTGGTACTGAGGGGATTTACCGGTAAATCCTAATATTAACCGCAGATCGAGCTTTCACAGTAACATATAAAATAGATGGTCAACAATCTCGAAACGCTCTTGGAGAGTAGACTGGCCGATATTTGGCTGCACTAAACGGTGCGAGCCGGCGCAATGTGGGTGCAACACTCCCCTGGAAGACTTCCAACCGCAAATAGCGAAATTTATTTGCCTACACCCCGTGGCTGGTGGAAACTACGTGGCTCGTGTGCGGGATGGACTGGATACAGCGCTGCATTTCATTTCTGGTGTGCTGCGAAGACAGGTGTTCTCTTTGAGAGATGATTCGGAGGCAACAAGTCCTGCCCCTCTACCCTTGACGCATTTTTTGCAATGGGGCGGAATTTTCAAAATTCAATATTTCACGAACTGCCTCTTTTTATATGACTCTTTGTCTCTTTGTCTTGACTCCGAATATGACTCTTTTATATTGGTACTGTACAAAATAATCTAAGGATGGCCATGCGATGTAAGAGAGAAATTAATTTTCAAACTTTGTAAATATGAACGCAATGGCGTCAAGGGTAACCCCCCTGTAGTCTTGACTCTTGTTAGAAATTGTGTAGTTATTGTAAGATCAAGGGACTACCTATTTTTCTAACTCCGTTTAGCTGGTTGATATTATTTCATTCTACTTTTGAGCCCGCAAGCCTGCTTTTGACCAAGGCCCTGCAATGGTGCTAAAATATCGGATGTTCAAAGAAATTATGACATGGTGGTAAGAAGCCAGTTTGTTTATAATAATATTATCATGCATTTAATTTTGTTACTCTTTTCTGAGCTTTAGTCCCACATGTCCAAAGGTTCCACTTCGCCCGGTTCGTAGTCTTCGGAGGCTCCGCATTCTATGAGGTCTTTTTTGACCACGTCCATTGATCTAGTTTTTGGTTTTCCTCTGAATTTCGTTCTCGATCTCCAAAGTTCTTCATCAGATCTTCACATTTTTTTGATCTGTAGCCCCAGATCCTTTCTAATAAAAAATATAATTTTCAAACTCGGTCTACCATTGACGGACCAATCGGTGAACATAGTTATAAAAAAAAAAACATAGCATAACTGCGGAACTCCTTTTTATTAGACTTCAAAAAAGGGGGAGGGTTTTTTGAAGTCTAATAAAAAGGATCTGTATTGCTAAAACTAAAATACTGAATACTTCACTTCAAGGTTTTTCGATTGTAGCTTCACTAACCGCATTAAATGGCAATTAACGTCTGGCGCCTATTTGATCCACGAAATCCAATGGTCTGCGTACAAAACATGATGTTTTCAGAAACTAACATTGCCAAGTGACATATTGGGAAGAAAACACCTGCTTTTGTCTACACGAAGCGTTCAAAATGGGGTGGTATTTAATGAAACTGCGTTTGAGCTATCTTATTTGTTAACGGTTTTAAATTGTTGCAATCTGAATTAAGTACATCCCTGCATTATACCAGTGGTGTTAGACACCAACACTTTTTGTTGGATAAGCAAATTTTTCTTACGATTTCAATACAAGAAAAACATATAAGTACCTAATGAGATGACTTATACAGAGCGTCCAGTGGCACCTTTACTAGATAAATGAAGTGACCTCTAGGAGGCTGCACTGCCTGGGACATATAAAGCTATTTTACTTGTGGTATTTAAAGTAGCGAACTTTGGAGTGTGAAAAGATGGCTATTAATCTATTCCGTCACTTCACGTAAAAAAAACCGGCAACCGAACTGAGGGTTCCGTACCGCCATACCATTTTTAGAAATCTGGTTATACATACCTTCGGTGTGTGAGTCCGACTCGCACTTGAATGTTTTTTATTGAACGAGCGAGCGAAGCCAGCGAAGTTCTCCGAGTCTACTTGAACAATCCGGCGTTTGTATGTATGTTTGTATGTTTTTATGTATGTATGTTTGTATGTTTGTATGTATGAATTTTCGTTCGACTATAACTTGAGTAAATTTTATCGGATCGTCATGAATTTTATTGGTAGGTAGGTGGGTAAATGAGGCAAAGATAATTTTTAAGTTCGAACATGAGCCATATTGGTCGAGGGTCGCGAGTTCGTAGTACGGGGCGAACCACTAGTTATTTGTTGTTATACTATAAAATAAGCCCTGTGATCATACCAAGTTTGATGTTTGTATACAGTATACCGTTTATGATATAGACCAAAAAGTATAAAAACAGGTTTGTTTTATGGGGATCATCATTTTTATTATACCTAGGTAATCAATGTTTTATTATTTGTTGAGTAATCCACCATAATAATACACATAACGTGTGAAAATTTCAACTGGCTACGTATTACGGTTCCAAAGATACAGCCATGTAGGCAGAATAATAGGGTCCCGTTTGGCCACTTTTCGGGTACGGAACCAAAACAAAATCATGTGGATCTAGGTATTCTTTATTCACAACGATTGTGCATTTCGGGATCAGCATTTTTATCGAATTTTATTTCAGCTTGATATTATTGCTTGTTACCAGCGACGTAAACTTTCCAGAGCGAAATCTAAATTTAATAATTACAGAACAAGAACAACTCATTTCGCAGACCGGCAGCCAGTAGCTGGAAGAGCGGGGGAGTTTTTGATGAAAACTCGAATTCGCAGCCAAGTCACGATTTGCTGAAATTCCCTCAAAGATAATAAACGGTGCGGGGTAAATTAAACAGCCATTTCGCTTTGCATATTTTTTCCTGCCTTTTTTACTTTTATTTTTTATCTGCGCTGCGTTGCTTGGTTGTCTCCCCCGCAATGGACACTACAGGGTGCAATCTAATTCGATAGGCAGGCTTTCTACTCATCAGTTTTTACTGTGGGATCAAGAAAAATGGGGAAAATAATGTCCCACCAAAAACATTGTCATGTAAAATCTGTTGCCAAGACGAGACCATACACCTCGTACTGTCAAAAAGCTATCAGATCTCACTTGTAGAGCCACGTTTCTAACTCTACACGCCCACGTAACCGAATACACGCGTGTAAGGGTCGACGTGATGTCGACTGTACCTACAAAAAGTAAGTTTTGAACAACGGACACATATGTTACACTTATTTACAAAAATATATAGGTTTATAACTGGCTAAGTTGATATACTCGAAGGTACAAGTCAGATGGGACCGGTAATTCGTTACCAACTCATAATTTATTTCACTCGCTTGTATCACTCTGGAGTAAGCTATACGTTTATCACATAGGTCTAATACCCTTCGTCTGGATAACGGGTAAAGGTATCAATATTAAATTAGTACCAAATGCTAAAGGTACTACAATCAAATCTGTTTCTATAAAATTGTTGCAAAATGGCTACGACAGCTAAAGGATAAAGAATGTAAGTACAAATTTGACCAAGTGACAAATATTCGCTCCCCGTGAAGAAAACGCTAGCGATTCTTATACCAAGTCGTGTTGTTTTATTTACTCTTATTTTTATCTGAACGGGGATATGTTTTGGGGGCCTCGGCCCAGCAAGAGTGATGTTTTACACTTGCATTTTGTATTTAATTAAATTGTTATACACAAACGTTCATTGTTATTTCCGGCGTTTCCGTTCTGTTATTTTGAGAGTGACGAATAGGCATGCGAAATACCTACGCTAATAAAAAAATCGTTTTATATTTATAACACAAAAAGCAAACAGGGCAATTTTTTTTTCTTTTTTGTGTATTTAATTTTGTAGCAGATTTTTTGTTATGTAGGTATGTACCCTTCACTTCATTCCTGAATTGAAATAAATGAATTTCAAGCTCCCCTTTGATTTATATCAATGGCCATGCTTAGAACACTTACGTACTCGTAGAAAGTCCGTGATGTTTTTTTGCTAGGATTTAGGGTTATAATTAAAACAATTCAAATCAAGTCAAAAGTAAGATATTGCCTACAGAGTTACACGTCCTACTAATTGGACACAAGCTTTATGAGAGAGAGAGAGAGAACTAGTCTTTATCACCACGCATGCCCAATGTTCTCAGATAAAAAGAATCACAAAAAATTATGTCAACTTGCCCACGCAGAGACAGATCTGTCTCACATCCGTGGTTTCAGGTTGTAATGTTATTCGTGACATGCAACAAAGCACACCATGCAACAGGTAAAAAAAGAATAATACTGCCACAAAAGTTCATCTGCACATTCCATTCACACTTCATTGCATTATTTTTATTACAAACGATCTATATTTGCCCTTTACATAAATATATCTATGTACTTGTTAATATTTTCTCGGAGTTGGAAAGTAATAAAAATAACGGCATACCCATTCACTGTTTTGTTGCGATATTGAAAAATTATTACTTTGTCAACTCATGTGGAAAATGAAAATCAATTCTGAATCTGTGACAGATCCTTTGTTCGGATTTTTTCCGAACGCTTATTTCATTTATGCTATGCTTAGCTTACCCGTGGGTTTGGTCGCGTCAAATAAGTTAATTCCCAAAAAAACGTTTTTTTCGCGGTACAAAGTGGCCATAATTTTTGACACATTAGTGCACAAAATTAAGTTGATTAGTTTCTGTTTCCTGGATAAAGATAATTATACCGACCTATAAAATCACCTTCATTATTACCTTCGTTAGCCGTTTACTAAATAAAGGAATGTGTAGTGGTTACGAAAGTTTAAGTTCAAAAACATTATTTGTTCCCTACAAAACATAAAACAAAGTCGCTTTTCACGTGTCTGTATGTCTGTTTATCCGCCAACTACTCTTTCCGCTTACGGATTTTGATGCGGTTTTCAACATCAGATTTGTTCACGAAGGGCAAGGCAACTTCGTTCGCGCAGACATCGATAAAAAGTAGTCTATGTTTTTCCTCGTTGAATCACCCTGCGCTAAGTCGCGGGCAAAAGCTAGTATATTTATAAAACATAGTAACGTATTCACATAGTATCCTCTAAGCTTGCAATACTTGCGATCGTATCACAGAAAAAGGAGACAATACAGAAGAACAAATAAAAGCTACATCCGTAGGTACAGGTTCAAGAACACCCGATGACAATGAGACGAATGGAAAAGATCTCATTCAGTTCAGTCGATGTATGAAGTGTGAATTATTCATAGAATATTTTATCTCCGCAGGCTTGGAACTCGATGTCATGTATGTTTTAGGGACGACACACATAGTTGAGCGCTCCGGATCAACGTTCTATTTGCCTGAATGAGCAGGGTCCTTTTGAGCGCGACTCTCTCTCTAGGTATTTTACTTTTAAATTCTCGCGGCGACGACGCCTGGCATGGAATAATTGTTTCACGTCACTTGTTTGACTTGCGACCTTATGAGGTTTGAGGTGTTAAATGGGTTTGGAGTTGGTGTTTCAATGGTTAGCCTTTTTTGAAGTGTGAAATGTTATCGAGTTTTTTTTCAGCTTTGTCACAGTTACGGTGGTATGATAATACCATTTATCGGACGCAAAATGCCAGCATCGTGCATCGTTCCAAGTCCCAAAGACCCTGTATACTTAACAGGTAAATGACGATAATGAAGGCGATAATATTATTTCAATATTGGTTATTCTAGGTTAATACAATTTATCTAGTCTAACGGTGAAGGAAAACATCGTGAGGAAACCCGTAGCTCAGTTGGCTCCACACGTATTGACCTGTCTTTCCTGTGGGCTTGGTCGACTAAGCTGTCAGGATGGTATAGGTGCTGGGCAAGCCTACTCCATCTAAAACAATGTCCCAGGCACTGCAGCGCCGAGTGGTCTCTTCACCCATCTAGTGTGAGTGAAGGTGCCACTGGACGCTGTATAAATCATCTCATTACGTAGATGCAAAGGCCTTAGTTTAGACACAGTCCACATATTTAAATATATGGTATGTGAGCTTAAACCATTCCCTGGTTTTATTTTATCGATATTCTCAATTAACACACTCTCTTGTATTTTTCCAAGCCTACTCTACCAAAAAATAAAATAATTGGCTGGCCTTATA
The DNA here is from genome assembly GCA_949319315.1 of Zelleria hepariella. Lineage (NCBI taxonomy): Eukaryota > Metazoa > Arthropoda > Insecta > Lepidoptera > Yponomeutidae > Zelleria > Zelleria hepariella. The sequence continues at coordinate 12,570,349 of OX439381.1, forward strand.
AAACCAACCCTTTTATACTTTATGCGAAAAAATGTAACATGGTGAGATCAACGTCAGAGAAAATCTGAATCGGGCTACTGAAAATAAAACCTCCACTCAGATAGATTTACTGACCTGAATAACTTTTTGGCAGATTGCGAAATCGGGAAAAAGTTTTTGGGGCGTTAAATATTCGATCATTTGCCGCATTAACGCCACGTTTGTCTTTGAACATAATGCTGCTGAATGACGGAAATGACAAATCGTATGCAGGTTTTTAAAAAGGCTCCTTATTAATCTTGAGGCACCACATTATACAGGGTATTAAAAGACCGCCAACAGACCCGAAAGCAACGCATACTAGACACCAAAACAAAGTACTTTTTTGATAAATTATTGCTGGGAAATGATTTTGGTTTTTTAGGTTATAATTTTTAAAAATATTTTATCATGCAATGGACGTGTAACGAACAGAAGTCATATTGCGCAAGCGTAGGTATAAGTTTATGTTACTTAAGTTTGAAGTGCTGATATTTGGAATACATTGCCGGTTGCAATTTTAACGTCGTTTTTTGTAAGAAATATTCATAATTTTGATATGGCTTCTTGAGAAGGTATGTTAAAAACTAGATACTGAATACAATTCTGCAAAAAAAAAGTTTTGAAAAGTCCGACTTTGAACCTCATTATCTCGGAAACCGTTGATTTCCCAGGCATAGTTCCTTGGACAAAAATGTTCCTTATGATGAGGACAATACGTGGTTTCCCGCTTTGTTGGCGGTCTTTTAACACCCTGTATATCCTAAAATTGTGCATGTTTCCTTATCCAAAAAGTGCCAACGGGATCAAATTACACTAACATAATAAATGCAAAAAAAATTAGAGTAGTATGTATCTGTGATATTTTTATAATTTTGTAAAAAAGTAAGTAAGACCTGTACAAATGTACATTTCCACTAGCTGGGCTAAGGCCTTCTCTCATAGAGAGAGAGAGAGAGCTTAATCGCCAATTTTGTATTTTTTTTTAAAACGTCAGCCTTACATACAATACATTTTCACGAAAACGCTAGTTTTTCACTTCCGATATTATCACTATTATTAAGAAGTAATGGACAAAATAATAAAATAAACGTCCCAACATTCACTTAGCCTCGGCCGAAATAGAGTTCACTTTTCCCTACTATTTACTCATATAGTTTCCAATATACCAACAGTCATATGGAAATGCGATAGTTATCTGTGATCGTTTGTTGGATGGCTTCCAGGGCGATGTTACTCCAGAAGCAACGGGGGCTAAGGTTTGTTCCTAACTGACTGTAGCCGAGTCTACCCCCTACGGAAAGAAATATTTTTTTCCGAGGTCAATCGTGCGATCACATGAGCTCTTGGACCTTTACGCCAAGGGACGAGAAACAGTGGCCTTGTACGCCTTTACCCCTCTTGCCACATGGCCCGTGGGAATAAGCAAGCTGCACTTACAAGCCAATGCAGTTTCACAGTTTCACCTTAACCAGTGTGACTACTTATAATGAGACACTGCAGCTAAACTAAGCATACAAGCCAATACTGCTGCTTCTATAAGCTATTACAGTTTTGCTTTACTAGCCATCGATTACTAGAGAACACTAGCGCCACCATGTAACGGCCGTTTTTGAAAAAAAAAAGGAGAAACGTCCAAAAAGAGATTTCGCAGTCGAGAACAAAATTATGGGCTGATACTTTTGACGTAACCTCGCGAAAAGTGGTCATAGTAAAAGTATGTACTGGCGGCAAAATGACGGAAGTGACGTGACGGTTCGATGCGGTGGACAACCGCCCTAAAGACAGCGGAAAGACAGACGACAGCGGAAGATAAGCGTGGGATTAAGCGTGAAAAGAAAGATCTCGAGAGCTGGATATAAGGAGAAGAGAAAACTCGGACTGAGGGCTAACAAAAGCTTCCACCACTGCTTACTAATGATTGTGGGTCAATTCTTTAAGGGTCAACTTGAAAAAGTCCGACAGTCACTACTTGATTGAATTTCAACATTCACGTGTATATTTGGGCCATAAATAATACTGACCATATATTGCTGGATAAGCAATTCAATAAGGTAGTATACGGGCGGATACTCGATACAATGTCCAAAATAGGTGGTGGAATGAGTAATGTACTCACGTTCTGAAATGTTGATCGATTTACGTACGACGGTGACCTTTACATTCATGCCATAGGGTGAAGACAAATTGCGATGATATGAAGTTCGATATGTCATTTAAAATTAGAGTGGCCCTTTGAATGTTTATTCTCAGAATTATCTTAATATTATCTTAACATCATAATTTGGGTTCTTCGATTTCGTTAGTAACGACATTTTTAATTTTATCGTAAAATAATAAAAAAACTAAAACGCATCTGTCTGGCTGATATAATTTTGATTTAAGGTAAATAAATGTACGTGAAAAAATATGCAGTGCTCAACACAGATCCTATTTTTGGTATGAACCGAAATATTTACCTTACTTCTACTTTGTCTATTCAGTCCATGAATGGAAAAACACACTTGTATGGAAATAACAAATAAGAGAGGTCCAGATTCAGAGATAAGGAGAAATTACTTAATCAGCAAGGTTGCAAAGCTTGCGGTTTGTTAATTTATTGTTTCTATTTATAGCGATTGTGGTATTTGCAGTATACTTTCTTAAAATGGACCTGAATGACTGTGACTCCATTCTCCGATTTCTGAATTGGAAATTTCATTAATCAAATAATTATTAAATATCACCCTGTATCTGCCGATGTAACAAAAATAACGTGACAGAACGATACTAAAGTATTAAATGTAAAATGTAAGAAGAAAGACTAAGTAAGTAAAGAATAGAGAGGCATTCGAATGCATAAATCGTGGTGAGATTTAAGGTGTCAGTCGCCTTTACGTACCCCTCCTGATTAAGTAGGCTTTATCGGTAAGTTTACATGGGTACGGATTACAGATTGCAGCGCCGCAAATAAGAAAGGTTTACCTACGAATAGATGCAAAATATTTGAAGTCCAGAAAACAATATCGTTAGGTAAAAATCTGTAAATAATAATGTTGAAACTACGGTAATAAAAGTAGAACAAAATTAAGACGATCTTTGCTAACAGTATCGAGTTTATGACGTTTGTAATCGAGTTACATAAGTTAATTGTTTGTATCGTAAGCTATTATTTAGCTACAAGATTTCAACCTACAAAAACTAAAATGTCAAAATCAATGCTGAAAAATAATCGGACTTTTGCAAATAAAAAACAAAGGTAAAATAAAAATAAAAACTCGGGTCCATTTCCACCCAATATCACAGTCAACGATGCCCTCCACCTTTGATGGCGCTGATGTTGAATAACCACAACTCTCTGTCTGTAATGAGGAGTATCGTTTAAAAAAATCGACCTGTGTAAACCCTCCATACCCGAAAGTTGCGCGTTAACCATCGGGCGGTAAACTTCAAGTTGGGATCAGGGAACAAAGAGCTGTATGAGGTGCTTAAGTCAGCACCGCGACGGAATCCGAAATTGGTTCGTGACGGAACTCCCGATCCGGCCAATATTTTCTTGCACAAAAAAGGAAGCAAGTGGTACCTACGGATGGGCCACTAAAAAACAAAAATTGGCGTTCGGTAACGGTGTGGTTGTAATCTCTATTTTAACGCCTGCGAAGTTAGAAGCGAGTAGTACAATATTTAGGTAGTACTTACATATTGTTTTATTTGTAGTAGTAATACCACTCACTACTGGCGAAGGAAAACGTCGTTGAGCGTCTGAGGCATAATAGCATCGGTGATTAATCACAAAATATCTCTCTGAGAGAAAGTCTGTACGAAAAGGACCACTGCATAATATTATACAGACAGGCTACCAATACCAACTACATCTTAAAGTTTTTGAGTCTAAGTATTAAAAAAAACCAAGCACAGACCTTACGTAGTCGTTCAAGAGTCAAAATAGACCTGAATAAGTTTTTGCCCGGATGGTCAGAGGTGGCTCAGGACAGAGACGTGTTTAAGACAAAAGCAGTGGGACAAGACCACAGTGTCTAACTATAAAAATAAACTTTGTTCTATCTATTTTACGGAGTACCTAAGGATTCTAGCTAGCGGATTGTATACGTATTGAAAACAGCACATCACAGATGACGTGTGTACACCATGCTAACACGATTTCGATCGTAAGTTTCTAAATATATCAGACACTTTAGAACTTTGACCTAATATAATAACCTCGTGCCTTCAATAAGCCGACTAAATTAAATTTGGGTTCCCGAAACAGTTGAAAGTTATATTATAACACCAATTTTGCTGAAGGGGTTTTCGTTCCCCACTCGATAGACTTTCGCAAATTGGGGAGCTATTTGTTCTATATGGTCGCTAAAACCAGTAAAACAATGTTTGAGGACTTTGATTAGTGGATTTAATTAGTTTATATTCCAGTGTAACGCAGGTCTACAGTCTACACGTCCTTGAGATCATTTAAAAACATTATCTGACGATAAAGGATAAATTTAATTTCATTTACCTTTTATTTTTAGACGCTCCTCTAGAATGATGGACTTCATCCAGAATTGTAACAGTGTTTTTTTAGCTTAAAAAGTCGTAGTTGTAAACATTTGTGCAGATCAACACAGCTCATGGTAGACATTTCGGTAAAACAGGAAGTTACAAAATTATTTTCAAAATACATTAGTGCAGCTCCTCATTTATTTTAAGTCGGTAATATTATTTAAGATGATGGATATCGAAGTCGATGTCCATCATCGTCAGTAGGTCGCAAAGATGCTGGCGGGTCGATCTCGACAAATAGAAGCCGGAATGGTCCGAGGTGGCCCTGGACCGAAAAGTCTGGACTGAAGTGGGGGAGGCCGTTGCCCAGCAGTGTTGCTAGTGATGTGTGGCGGTACGGAACCTTCAGCGCGCCTGTCTGACTCGCACTTGGCAAGTTATGTGTATTAACTTGTTCGCTGAGTTAGAAACTTTATTTTTGACTGAAAAGGTCAAAAAATTCGATTTTTTTCGTCAGAAAGGTGCGCTGAAGGTTCCGTACCGCCACAAATCGCTAGCACAACATCGCAAAAAATCCACAAGTTTCGAACAAATTCCAAGGCACTATTTTTTAAGCTTTCATGTGACAGTCGTAATCTGGCAATAATTAAGGGGAAGAATTGTGGTATGTGCTTAAAACACACACCACTTTTCAATCAGTATTTAAAAATAAAATGTTTAATAACGACCCCACCACACATGGATCACACCATGTTTGATGTCCGTACTTAATGTAGGTAGGTACAGTACTTTAATTGTTTTTTTTTTATTTATAAAATATAAGTCAGAATATTCACTATGATAAATCATATACTGAAAAAGCTAAATCGTCTATGGCTTAGTGATAGAGAAACGTGTTTTTTGTAACCTTCTTAAACCAAAGTTCAAAGCCTTTTAGTATCAAAATCGCTTCAGTTCTAACAACCTCAAAATGTCCATTGTCTCAGGCTCAGAAATAACTGATACAAAGGAACTATAAAGGCAAGAAGGCTTCGCAGGCTTTTCTTTTAACAGTTATCTCTTTTCGTTACTTAAAGACTATCTCTTAAAGAGGACCGTGTAGACCCATCTACCCTTAAGATTGGACTAAATGCAAAAATAAACAAACATGTTGTTTTTATTAACTAGGCTGCTATCCCAACGTAATTATGAGAAATTGAAACCGATTAAATCAATATTAAATGTGCATGCAGGGCATACGAAAGTTTGAATCTTAGGGTGGTATTAATAGTCGTCAGCTCAATCTCCAGCTCAAGTAGGTGCTTGAGTAGCTGTCAGCATATAAATATACACTACCTTGAGCTTGACATTGACATTAGTTGACTTGAGACCTTGGCTTGAGCTGACGACTATTAATGCCACCCTTAAACATTTATTACTGAAATACCAAACGCCACTTGTCGGCTTTACAACAAAACTATTCCAAAAAATCGTAGTCTTTTGATATTTTCGGTGTGATGTAACGGTAACACGTTGCAACTGATGCAATAAAATAATAAGCATTTACACACTTTTAGTGCTTACTTTTATAATTTTACATAAAAAAGTAATTATTCTTATTTAAAAAAAAAACTCGTTTGCCACTCCTAAGGTGCTCGTGCAAACCTAATAGAATATTATTCTTAATTTAGTTTAAGAAAAAATCCTTCTATCTCAATGGTGTCACTAACTGAAGCACTATGGGATTCGCGAATATTTCCACTGACAGACAAACTATTTGGTACCAACACTAAATGAGGAGCTGATTATCAAAAGGTAACATGTCCTGCGTTTGTTTTTTTACAGAAATCGAAAAAAACCTCCCTGTTTTGAAGTCTACATAAATTTGTGCCTGAAAAAATATTATGTTTTAGAAAAGCTATGTATCTTATAAAATGTGAAAAAACTAGGGATTTTTGTCAAAAACCTTTTGAGAAAAAAAAATAAAATAAATAGACACGTCACCTTTTGACACGAACCTATATGGACATTATTGGACATGTCACCTTTTGAAGTAACAGAGTAGTGACATGTATTGGACATGTCACTTTTTGATGTGAGTGTTTTGGAGATAATAAAACAAACTATTTGGTACCAACACTAAATATTTTTTGGGTAATCAGATGGGACAAATAGATCAGCAATGGGCATCGTCAAATCCTATTTTTTATTCTATAAATCGAAAATATAGACAAATACAAGAAACGAATTTGAATATTTTCTTAACTTTTTATGTAAATATTTTTTTTATTAATTATTAAAATTTTCTAATAGTTTTGTGTATGACGTCACCACTGGCATTATCTACTAAGTTCATTGCATTCATTCATGCTTTTAAAAAAATAAAATTTGTTGTCGTTTGACAAATGTCAGTATCAAGTCAACAAGAAGGTTATTTTCTCAGTTATATGACACTTTTGACAGTTCTTGTTGACGAATGTATTTTTTAAATATTTGTAGGCAATGGAACTACCGCATTAGAGGCTATGATGACGTCATCGAAAGAAAAATGAAGTAAACATTTTTGGCGATAAATATTAATAATCCGTTTTAATTTTACTTATTTAAACCCCTAATAGTAATCAGTATCCCTATTTCTCGAAATGGTTTTCAATTTACGACAGTCGATGCCTCCCTGATCAATGCCCATTGAGGGGAAAGAGCATGGGACGAATGAGCTTCTCACTCGCCTAGCGTTGTTATAATAATAACGATAGTGATAATCGTTTTAACGCGCGTTACGTTATCGTCACGTAGAATATAGAATCCCGTTGCCCGAGGAAATGGCTGCTAATGGTCCCTGTGTTACATAAATGTATTTTTATGTACTATCGTTTTTGTTATTTTGTGCCCTGTGCGAATGCCTCTTAGGTGTATTTTTCTTTACTCGATTCTCAGTCTGTTTAGTTACGGTTTGTAATGATTTTTGTCACCTCCGGAGAGCTAAGTGCTAAAATGAATGTCTCTACGGTATTTACAGATGGAGATTGTTAGGTGGGCACGTTGGCAATCTCCGGTGCTAAAACACACTCGAGTCAACTCGTTAACTCATAGAAAAACTACTAAAGCGTGAGAAACCCCTCTTTGACCTCATAATTCCTGAGAATTATTTAGGTGACTAAAATAAGAGATCGGCAATAAAAGTGGTGGAGACTTCGCAACTCTATGTAATTACTTGTGTTGTGTTTTCTTTTATAACCTAGCGGGACGCTGATCTATCAATTTTGGAAAAATTCAAAAGAAGCTATTATAATCAAATTAAAAGATGCCTTGAGCAACAACTGATTCAAAAAAACTTTAACAAGCAATCCCATACAGTCATGACCAGCCACGAATTTCATAAAACTCCAGTAAAAATAATCCATAGAGGAAATTCCCGTAAACAATTTTACTTTATTTTTGCGCTGCGCGGCGCGATTCGGTACTACTGCTAACGAACTAAGTGTTACTGACGGAAAACAAGCTAACTTACTGGAGCAGCTATTTTTGACCCTGGTAGACCTTAAGCCGTCACCTAAAGGGGTTGTTTTCGATTAGCTAGAGTGCACTGATGAACCGTTTGAGGCGTATTTGAACAACATTGTCTGCAACGGCGGTCGGCTTGAACTTTTTCAGGAAGTACTTGGGGTCTACATGAGATTCTAGACAGATTTTGAGGCTAACCCTACCCTGTAAAGTAATGTAAAGAAAATCAAAGTGCGAATAATGCTGTCACGTTTTGGGTATTTACAAAATATATTTTTTTGTCCTCAAAAGTTGAGCTGAGACAAGTTTGGGGCAAAAATGTTGTTTATATCTCAAGTGTGATGTCACATTATTTTCTTAGCTTTCTAGTATCAAAAACGGTAAGGCTTGACTGTATGGAAGTGCGTACGTACCCTGAGTACAAATATGCACTGTGTATGGAGTGGCACATTGGAAAACTGATATCCGTATTCCGTAGCATGTTGATTGACGACAATGATGATTGAGAATACTTTCTATGGATAACTCTCGGTTAGTCGATCAATTATTGAGACAATATTATTAGCATTTACCGGGAGTCGATCAATTATTGAGACAATATTCTTACCGACGTTTCACGGAGATGGTTGCTATTGGCCACGACATGATACTAAGCGGAGGCCATTTGAATCCTACTGAAGTTGTGGATTTTAATTCACAATTTACCTTGTAAGAATAAGAGGGCGGCAAATAGAGGTACGTTTAACTTACTATTACTTATTAATAGTAAGTAAAGCGTACTACAACTACACACATCAAAAGTATCTAGGGATCAAGCAAGTTTTTGCTAGGTAGGTACTCAAAACCATTTTCCGTCATCTTTATCTCGGCCGTCATCTTGAAATGGCACGATATCGTTATTTTCCGGTAAACTATCTCCTAATCGTCACTACATCGGTAGCGCTCTCTCTCAGTAGGAAAGTTTTTTTCCGGAAAGCAGTGTATTTCGTATTTGTTCGTTCGTCAACGAGTCAAAGTGAGCGTGAGTAGAGGCTTCGTTTAAACTTTTTCGGTAAGTACAGCTGAATTTGAAGCCCGGAAGTTTTTGTTTAACCGCGCCGACGACCGGTGTTGAAAAACTGTGCGAATTCCGCTGGAGCCGAATGCAGCAACTGGCAGGAGTTCTGGTGCTGTAACTTTTCTATGTGCTTATTTGCTCGCTTTTTATTCCATGTTTGTTGTTTAATTTCGTCATAATTGCATTTTGCTGCATTGCATTGCATGTGGATGCGTTTCTGTGACGACATGTAGTTTTGTTTTAATAATATTTTACACTTAATTTGATCGTGTATAAACTTGCATTATTTGGCGTTATAATTTCACTGAAATGTTTAGCATTAGTATTAAAGAGCGCTGATTACTGCAGCTGCTGTTTCTTACAGTAACGATGCCGTCTTCAGGAGCTTGATTTAACTGTCAGAGAATCCTAAAATAATATATATTATCACGTTTATTTATACACTAGTTGTGCCCGCGACTTCGTATGCGTTTTTACTCATTTGACATTTAATTTAAATTCGACTGTGGAGAAAAACTCAAAAGGAAGGTTTTTTTTAACCCCCGACCAAAAAAGAGGGGTGTTATAATTATAAGTTTGACAGCTTTGTGTGTGTGTCTGTATAGGTATGTGTTTATGAGGGTGTGTCTGTCTGTGGCACCGTAGCTCTTAATGGGTGAACGATTTGGAAGCATTAGGTTTTTTTTTATAATTTGTAAGCTATCGTATGTTTTTAGTTATGTTTTGTCAAAATTGGTTCAGCTATTTATTAAATAATATATGCTTATTTGAAGCTGAAATGTCGGGGGTATTTTAATTTAATAGTTATTATTTCTTACCTTGCGGTAGCAGGGCTCAAAAGAAAGCAATAGAATAAAAACCCTAATCTAAACAATACATTTATAAATTTTATATTAAATATGTATTGTTTACATTAAGGTATCGCCCGTGATAAGATACCAGGAAGCTTAGCATAAGAATTGCTTAGGAAGTAAAGGGGTTTATGTGTATCTCCCTCGACGTAGAGTGGGATAGATAAAGTTATAAGCCCATAGATAAGGTCTTACTCATTCTCATGCTAAGCCAGCAAGCAAAGCATACGGCTAATAACTCTGTCTATCTCGCTCAACGGTAAACAATAGTTATTTGTTATGCAAGAATGCAAAATTATTGTTTGCGGCGAGTGCTTGTATTGAATACCGAGCGGTGTTAAAAGACCGCCAACAAAGTGGAAAACCACATATAGACCTCATCATAACGAACATTTTTGCCCAAGGAACTATGCCTAGGAAATCAACTGTTTCCGAGATAATGAGGTTCCAAGTCGGACTTTTTTTTTGTTTTTTTTCTTCTCAGAAATGTGTTTAGTCTCACGTTATTAACATATCTTCTCAAGAAGCTATATCAAAATTATGAATATTTCTTACAAAAAACGAAGTTACAATTGCAACCCGCAATGTATTCTGAACATCGGATAGCCTAGATTGTGCCCAGAACCAGGACTTATCACGGTACTAAATTTGACTGAAAACTATTCAGCGGTATTCGCGTGATAAGGTAACACACAGACAGACAGACAGACAGACAGACAGACAGACAAACAGACAGACAGACAAACAGACAGACAGACATAGACCGATTTTTTTGCATTTTTGTATTCAGTATAGTTTACTTAGTAACCCCTGCTAGTTTTTTTCTAAAAATATTCAATGTACAGAATTGACTTCGCTAGAGTTTTATTATAAGTATAGATAGATAGAGGATCCGTTACATAAGTGACCATGTCACTCTCCAGGTTATTCGAAAACGTCATAGTTATTGAACAAAATAATACTTACCTTTGTTTCTTCTAGCAAGTTTATTTTATGTACTAACGGTAGAAATTCCTCTTGAGAGCCATGTTTAGATGCAAATACCTAACAGAATTTTGAATGTGATAGCTATAAGCCTGCCTTCGATATACTGCATCCGTCAAAATGTATTCCATTTGATAATAATAACGTTTTAGCGCTGTTTGCTTGCGGAGTGACCAACGTGGGTCATTATTGTGTTATTGTTTGACTGGCAATAATACTCTAAAAGTCCTGTCGAAAGTGTTACAACTTAATCGCCCAGATGATCAAGCCAGCTGCGCTGTGGAGCATCAGGAAAGGCGTGAAGATGCGACGTTGTCTGTCTCCACAGCGGCACAATAGTTATTTGTTATGCAAGAATGCAAAATTATTGTTTGCGGCGAGTGGTTGTATTGAATACCGAGCTAGCGAAGGTTTCTAAAATTGAGCCACGAGCGTAGCGAGTGGTTCAAAAAAAGAAACCTGAGCGTAGCGAGGCATTCAGAAGCTCGAGACGCAAATAATATTGCATTCGTGCGAAACACAAAACTTTTCATCTCACAGAAGCGAGGAAATGATTTTGTTAGCCAAGCGTGACAAACAATAAATATAGGTAGGTAGGTACCTACCATAGAGGTTAGTGAAATGAGTTTCCTTCTTTTTTGCTTCTTCACAAAGGAGAATGTGGCGTTGCCTAACAACGGGTTGTTGATTACAAATCGTGTCTTCTTGAAGTGTCATAAAATCAACAACCCGTTGTTAGGCAATGCTACAAGTTGAAGGAGTTCCTTATTTTTTTTTTTTGGGCGTCGAGTTCAAATTTCGAAGCGCACAAAAATACAAAGTGGTTTAAAAAAGGATCTTCTACGATCGCATGTTTAAAGTAACAGCGTACTTTCCGAGCATGGGGGATGAAAAATATCTGCATCATCTGGAAGTGCTTATCCCCTTTTTACTACTTATCCCTCGTGCGGGCCATCACCACCAAGAAGGCGGTTCTGCGGGTCTATTATGTAAAAAAAACACTCAACTTTTGAGCGTCAAAACACTCAAAAATAGCCCTTATTGAAATGAACAATCTTTATTTTGACATTTAAAAACCGTTATTTTTTCGGTGGATATTTTAGAGAATACAGAGGCAGGGCTTACACACGCTCCTGTTTTGTTCGGTTTCTGAATTGATGAGATTTTCATATATTTTCATCTATTTTGGATACTTTGAGTATCGTTCTTTGTCTTTTAAGCCTAGGAAACCTAAATGTAGGTATTATTGAGGTATAGTAACCAGTACATTTTTAGCATACAATTTATGTTTACTTGTGATACGTCATTTTAATATTAATTTCACATTGAATACCTACTCCCCTAGTTTAATTGGGAAAGCCTTATATTTCTGTACCAATTAATTTAGCAGCTTTGTATTGGAACATAAAGCGGCTGCCTTAAATTTCGGTTTAGCCGGAATATAATGAGTTTGGATGTGTGGTATAGGAAATTAACTATGTTTTTAAAGTGATTCACTTTTTTAGTCTTCACTCAATTTAATTATCAATGTTAATATTTTCTTATGTCCTAAGTCGTAGGACCTAAGAGAACCGGAGAATAATAATAATAATTATGTTATTTATTCAGATTATGTTGCATTCGAAATTTCCGAAGAAAACATTACTAACACGCATTTCTGTTTTCCGAATTGGCACACAAGGCGTTGAAATACTTTACGTCGAATTGTTGGGCAATGGGCAAGTAATTTTTTTGACAACTATTACCCAATGTGGTGTGGCATTACTTGTCTTCTCTTAATTAACTATCATTTTCGTAATCTTCATGTCGCACGACGTCGACCAATCTGCTACCTGTGCTTCCATAATCTGTGTTATAGTTCTGTTGTGGTAATAGCAATAATCTACTGGCAGCCTGGATTACTAACCTCATTGCAAAGCACTTCAATTGATGTGTTTGTGAAGCACACCATAATGAGGGTTATTTGGGTTCATTGCGGTATTTAGTGCTTCAATGGAATTATCGCAAACAAAACAAAAATATACTGATTGCATTTACAGTTTTTAGCTTCACTACCAAAGTTGGGAGAAAACCAACTTTGGGGTAAATAGCATGCCGATTTTCCTTACAATTTAGTCAAAAATTGTGTTTGTAACTCTGCATTAAGGATTAAATTTGTAACTCTGCATTTATTTTTGAAATAGTTTGAACAGTTTACAAAATACCGAAACACAGCAATTGGGTCATCATGACATTAAATAGGTATTTCCATCCTACTTGAAAGTTGTAATTTCTAACAACTTTGCGATAAAAAAAAAACACTTAGCTAGTCGGCTACACCGACAAATTACTAGTGAGTAAAACCGTGATTAATAGAAAAAACACTTAGCTAATTGGCGGAAAAAACCTTCCTACTACCAAAAGTAATAAAGAGACAGAAAAAGAGAAACTATTTACAACAAAAGGAAAGCAATACACATTGTTATAAGTAAAAAAAAAAAACAACACTACTCGGTTGATAAGAAGTATTTAATTTTGCAAAACCGTAATCTCACAGAAGACAACCATTTTCCCTTTGTTTTAAAATAATGGCTAATTTATTGTGCATGATTATTATAATACTTATAACTAGTATAAATCTTTTTGGCTCAATGACATTCCAATACAAATGGACAACTCATGGTCGCTCGAAAAAAGTAACTGCAAAATTGTGCTTAAATTCAGTGTAAGCACAATGTTTTCATTAGACGTTTGATGACAACGAAACTGACAACATGCCGAAATGTGCTATAAAAAAGTGCCGAAATAACACTTTAACGACGCAAAAAAAACATGATGTGACCTACCACCGGTGAGTAAATATTATTTACATATGATAACACAAGAATACGTACAAATAAAAAGGGAAAACTATTAATTTTCATTAAAAACCATCAATTGTAAACAAATTTTTCTGTCTCTTTCTCACCCGTGAGTCAGAAAAAGACAAACACAGGGATGCATAAAGAACACAGTCAGAATAAAAAACAATGGAGACTCCTTTCACTTTTTCCTTTCAGTAAAAATTCTAAGGTTCATTATTTTTTCGGACATTGTTTGCATTTCTACTGAACATTCATAAAGTATGTTCAGTAGAAATTATACAGGGTAAACATTGTTTCTTTCAAAAAAATGTGTCTACTGCGTGCGTACAAAGCGGTTATACACCTACTAAGTAATTATAGGTACGTACTACAAACTAAGGCCTTTGCATCTACGTAATGAAGTGATTTATTCACATTGCAGTGGCACCTTCACTCACACTAGATGGATGAAGAGACCACTCGGCGCTGCAATGCCTGGGACATTGTTTTTAGATGGATTGTTTTTTTGTACGTACTAACTAAATGGAAATATTGGACCATCTACTTATACTTCAAGCAAGAATTAGAGATGAAATTTGGACAGTGTTTTTAATTTCAACTACAGTTTTACCGTTCCCGGGAAAAAATATATTTATCTGGAATATAATATTACATAAATTTATTTCATTGATGATTGTATTTTAGCTTTCCTGGAAACGAGATTATGAGAGAAAATTGGCGCAAATTGGTAGCAAGAGAGAGATGCGAAGAATTTTACAAACCAAATAAATCCAGCGTCATTTGCTCTCACCATTTCCGCGATTCTGATCTATATTCTACCACTAAAGGATATAGGCGTTTGAAAAAGACAGCTGTTCCACATATTGAGGTTAGCAGTGAATCGGGGTGAAACACTAATTCTGTATTTCCATTCAACATTTTAATGATTTTTGTTTCAGTTTGGTTTCCAACTAGGTACAGTCGGCAACACGCTAGGATACCCCTTTTTGTTCGATTGGCGTCCTTATGCCGCAAGCGGTAAGACCTACCATGGGGTATCCTAGACTGGCCGACAGTAGCAATTTTATTTTTTTATTTGAAATTAAGGGTTGTTAATTTTATCTAATTTATCAATATTATAGTTTGGCGATGATTCTGGACCGAATCAATCAAGAAAAAGAAGCCTTGAAGAAGCTGAATCATCTAGACAACAGAAGCTATCACAACTCGTTAGTCTAAAATGCAAATTGAAATTATTTATCTATATCCAGATAATTATTATAATATATTTATTTCTTTTTAGGAGTTGACAGCGGTGGAACGCCAACAACCTCTTTCATCACAAACAACAATCAATAGTCCGATTCAAATTAATTATTCTACATTATCATCACCATCGGGATTAGATTCTATCTTGAACACTCCTAAAAGATCACATGTTAAAGTTTCTGATTCTACATTATCATCACCATCAGGAATAGATTCTGTCTTGAACACACCAAAAACATCACATTATAAGAAAGAGCTTCGTAAATGTCACCAAAAACTACGTTTGAAAGACAAACAAGTCAGGAATCTAAAAAAACAAAATAAACGACTGATTAAAGCCAATTCATCCTTGAAAGAAATCGTTCAGGACCTTAAAAAGAAACGATTAATAGATGATTCTCTTAGTAGTGATTTACAGAGATTAACGGAGAACAGTGATGAATCGATTATGAAAATATTATCTGCTAATGAGCGAAAACCATTTTCAACATATCCGCTACCACTTCGAAAATTTGCGCTTACCTTGCATTTTTACTCCACTGCAGCGTATCAATATGTACGCAGAATATTCAACAAGAGTCTTCCACATCCTAGTACGCTGTTTAGGTGGTACCAAAACGTGAATGCAGAACCAGGTTTCACGGATGAGGCTTTTAAAAGATTAACCGATAAATCCAAACAATCATCGGAACCACTGGTATGTTCTCTGGTTGCTGATGAAATGTCTATACGTCAACAAAGAATATGGACTGGCTCTAAATATGAAGGTCTTATTGATATGGGAATCGGCAAAAACGATTCAGACCTAAAAGCTAGCCAAGTCTTTGTACTTCTTGTAGTTTCACTACATCAGGGTTGGACTTTGCCTATTGCCTACTTTTTCATTCAAAGCTTATCTGGGGCAATGAAAACCAATATAATTAACATCGCTTTACAAAAATGTCACGAAGCTGGAATCAAAATAGTATCGCTTACTTTTGACGGATGTAAATCCAACATCAATTGCATGAAAGAGCTGGGCTGTAACTTAACAAATCATGAAAATATGAATACAACGTTTCAGCACCCAAGTGCGGATCACCGAGTTGCTGTTTTCTTAGATGCGTGCCATATGGTGAAGTTAATACGAAATTTACTGGAATCTAAAAAGGAATTCTTTGATGATAGCGATGCCAGTATAAAATGGAATCTCATACTGCAATTACACCACCTTCAAGAAGAAAACAGTTTGCATTTAGCTAATAAGCTGACCCAAAGGCATATCAATTTCAGAAATGAAATTATGAAAGTCAAGTTAGCCACCCAACTATTGAGTAACAGTGTTGCAAAAGCGATAGAATTTTGTGACAAGCAACTTAAAATTAAAAGTTTTGATCAATCTGAATCCACAGTTAAGTTCTTGAAATTGATCAATGATATTTTTGACATATTAAACTCTAGAAATTCCAAAGATTATGGCTTCAAAAAACCATTAGATCAGAAAAATGCCACAGAAATATTATCTTTCTGTGCGGATGCTAAAATATACTTACTTTCGTTGACGACAAAAGTGGCATACAAAAAAACTGTTCAAGTGAATAAAGAAAAACGCACAGTGTTTGAAATTAAGAAGGTGCCACTGCACAAATGCCAAGCAAATACAGGCGTGGTTGGCCTGTTGGCATGCATTAATAGCATGGAGTTCTTATATTCGACCCTTGTAGAAACAAAAATATTGTCGTACTTGACAATGTTTAAATTTAGTCAGGATCACATAGAATTATTCTTCGGAAAAATCAGGAGCTTAGGGGGTTTTAATAACAATCCCAACGCGCGACAATTTAAATCAGCGTACAAAAAGATCCTATCGCATTTGGAATTAAGTTCGAAATTTACGGGTAATTGCATGCCTCTCGAAAGTTTGCCTATTTTGCAGAGTGGTTTGCAAAATATAAACAACTCGGCGCGCAGTTGCCGCTATGAAGAGATCGAAGAAGAAACCATCTCTAAAGCATTCATTGAGAAACGTCTCAACGAAGAAGCAACTGAAGAGATGTATGAAAATAACTGCGCCCATTTATCAGAAACTATAGATGACACTCCACACAATGACGTCAAGAGCCAAATAGTTGGTTACATTTCTGGGTTTGTGGTGTATCAATTATTAAAAAAGTTGCAATGCGATGATTGTAAAAACCACCTCCTAGCCACTCAGAAGGAGTGGTTTCATAAACTAGTGGATTTAAAAGACATGGGTGGTTTATGCTATGCGTCACAGGGTGTCTTCGTTATAAATACAGAAACCGAAAATATTATAAGGCATTATAATAAACTCAGCGGCGGCAAGTTCATGCGCAAAAAGTATGACAAAGCCTTTTTGACTTTAAAAGTACTAAAAGCTTTATCAGATGTAAATATATTTAAAACGATTGACGCACACACAAAAGATGAGTTCAGTCATTTGTATGATTTGACAAAAGCAGTCATAGAGCGATATGTTGACGTGCGTCTACATTACATATGCCAGAAAGATACTCTGGAAAAGAAGACTTCATCTAAGAGACACATTTTTAACAAGTTGAATTTATTCCAGGGTAATTAATCCACAAAATTATTCTAAGCAAATATGTAAATATTATACTAGGAGCACGCACATGAATATATCGCCAAACTGTCAGCCGAATATTTTACCCTGTTTTATCACCCGTTTTTTGTTCCAATTCGATGTTATTTGCCTATTAATAGTAAAGAATAATAATAAATATAATTAAGAGTACTTTCCTTCCTATTTTTTTCATAGTTTTGAATCTTTTCTGTTTAACTTTATTTTCGCAATATTCAATAATATACCAACCTAACATTCGGAAACGTTTCCTCAGAAAAAACTAAAATTAATGTTGCGACTCCACTGGTATCTTTGTTCCGATAAACTTCTAAATTCAACTTACGTAGCTTCGAACTGCTTGATTGGTTTACATGGCCGCTTAGTGACACAATAGATTTTGAGGGCTTGGTGCGTTAGCAGCAATGTATAAACAAAAAGGCAGTCGAAGCACAATAGGGTGAAATTAGCGTGTGCCATCTTTCGACTTGGTTATTGTACGGAACAGTTTGTCCATTTGTATTGGAATGTCATTGTTTTGGCTAAATATAAATTACTTTGAGACCTTTGCAAGACGTTTGATTGTGCACGGCGGACTAAATCCGTTATAACGTGTTTTAATTATGATGATAGTTTAGTTATAACTATTCTGAAGGTTGATAGACCTTTAAAAACCGTCCCTTGGTTGTCCTAGATCAAGATAAAAATACCTCGCGTCTCTCTACAGCTTTACCAACAACATCGGACATTGTTTCGCGTAGTCCAGCCAACTTTCATCTAACTGATGCCAGAAGCAATCAATGCCGCTTCTTTCCGGTTCGCTCTGCCCACTTATTGTTTGAGACTGACCACTAGTGTTCCGATGTGAGTGTTGTTTTGAAATAGAGAATGGCATGTTGTGAGAGGGGATAAAGTTTGGTTTTTGTTCGTACTGAAGCGTACCTACCTATGTTGATAAACAGATAACTTTTTAAAGAACATCAAAAGAAATGCGTCTTCTGACAAAATGCCCTGGCTTGTTCTTTTACCAGATGAGTGTGAGCATGACTACAATCAATATTATGACCTCCTTAACATTGGCAGGACTTTCCTTTAATTTAGTTTGGAAAACATTTTTGTGACTACTTATTATTGTTCCAAAGACATAGCCCTTCAAGGATCAGACACATGGAAGAACAGACATATTATTAAAGCCAACGTAGGCATAGTAGTAATAGGGTCCCGTTTGGCAACCTCCTGGCACGAAACCCTAAAATGTATCGTCTAGGAACTAGAATTTAGGTAGGTAGATCATTAGGACTAAAATATTTCGAAACATTAACTTTCCGAGAGCAGTTTTGTCACGCCCCTTACCAAGCAACTAAGTTAATTGATAAATTGTAATTATTCGAGTGAGGGGGCGCTTTATAAGCGTTGGATTACATCGCGATGGGCCGCTATAAAATAATTTCGCTGTCTTCGGGAGAGCGAAATAATTAATAGCTAGCAATAAATCGTTAAGTTTAGACGAGTTCCGTAACTTTGTTTATTTAATTTCCTCTTTTCTTGCCTCCGTCTTTGCTATTTTTTCCGCTGAATCCAAGCTGGGTTTGACGTGATTTTTTTGGAGTACGAAGGTTTCCACGGGTGACTGGCAGATCTAAAGGAGAGTGCTTTTGAACAACAAACTGAGAGTTTATTATTTCCAAGAGAACAATGGAACATTTTAGTGATTCCAAAAAGTACGTCTTTATTTTAATGATATATTATGAAAATTAATGACCCAAAAAATAAACAACCTGAACCAATGTGTAAGTGAGTAAGATGTAGCCTGTACAGTTGTAAATGTCCCATAAACTGTGCCCAGTACAAGGCCTTCTTAAAAAGTTTGTGTTTAGTTACCAAAGGTATATTCTAGCACCAGAATTCGAGCCTGGAACCTCACTGTGACTGAATTGTAAAAAAAAATAGAAGTTAAAAAATAAAACCCGACTACCAAAAGGCTTAAAACAAGACCTGCTTATCCTTATAATAGACTCATAGATAAAATTAATCGTAGTCGGAGGCCATCGGTTTACCAAACGCGAATGTGGTGTCCTCCGACTACGATTAATTTTATCTATGAGTCTATTATAAGGATAAGCAGATCTTGTTTTAAGCCTTTTAGTAGTCGGGTTTTAGTTTTTAACTTCTATTTTTTTGAGCTTTTTAGTAAGTCATTTTGTACGATCATCCAGAATAGAAACACGAAGGGCAAAAAAAACACATTTTGGTATTTTTTGTTCTATTTGTTATTTTGACGCTACATGTGTTATATATTTTTGAAAAGGTCTTTTAAAGTTCTTTCATTTGATACCCATGACGATGGTATCCGATATTTTTTTATTTTTAGGTCCACGACTTTAGGGCGCAGCACAGTCGCCATCTTGTTTTTTTTTTTCAACATTAACTATCCTATGTTACCTGGGTGATTAAGACAAATCCAACGACACCTCATTTGTTGAAATTGGCCAAGTAGTTTAGGCTCTGCGAGGGAACAGATGAACACACAAACATACACACATACATACATACATACATACATACATATATACATACATACATACGCTCCTTTTTACTTCGCTTAGTCGGGTAATAAAATCATAACCCTCCTTTTTGCTTCGCGTAGTCGGGTAAAAAAGTATCGAATCTTTATTGTAAAATTAATTAAAACAAAACTATACTATGTTAAAAATAAACACAAATAAGCTGATAACGGTAGACTATTTGAGCTAGAAATAGTTCAATCTTCTCTCAAAACGAGAGTATTCTCCACAAGCCGAAAATTAAACGATCCCGTATTCCAATTGCGATACCGTAGCACAGAATCGTAGCACTCTCGATCGTAGCGCTTTCGTAGCTCTCTCGTAGCAAGCTTGGCGTAGCTCGTATTTCAACCGCTACGTTCCGCACTCTACCTAAAGTTGAGTACTGACCGACGCTACGAATCATAAAGTAACATTCGCAGTGACCATATTACTTTACGTAGTGTGCCAAAAACAGTGTAATATGGTCCTTCAGAACTTATTACTCAGCCCTAAGGAAAGAAAGGGATTTGCAAAAAAACAGACGCTTGGGTGAAGCACTTGGAGTGAGAAAAGAGCGGCAAATAAATGTTACAAATGTTACAGTACGGCCCGTAACGATGGTCAGTACCCACCTTAAGGGCCCATTTACATTAGTCGATACTACCCGCATGCGGCGTGCGGGAGACTTTCATTTACACACACCACAGGGCCCGCATGCGGGGAACGATTTGATAAGTTTTTATCAGTCTTTACGCATGCCCGATTTTTCGATCAATGTAAATGCACCTTAACTCCCAATACAGAATATATTGTTCGTTATTCCACGAAATAGACCAGTCTAAACCACGCTTTAGTTCACTAACATGCAATTTAGACAGTATAGCTTTGAAGGCAATGCAGCCGTAAGTTAACTAGTAATAAAATTCGATTTTTTTTTTCGTATAAACAGGAGTTGCTCTTTACGGTTGTCTGCCAGAGATCGCTATTAGCGATAAGATAATTGTGTAATGTTAAATTAGTTTTAAATAGCTGAACCAATTTTGACAAAACATAACTAAGAACATTCGCTAGAAAACCTGCTTTCAAATAAAAATAAAAAAAAACAAAAAGCTTCCAAATCGTTCACCCATTTAAGAGCTACGGTTCCACATACAGACACACCCTCATAAACACATACCTATACAGACACACTCACAAATCTGTCAAACTTATAACACCCCTCTTTTTGGTCGGGGGTTAAAAAAAACCTTCCTTTTGAGTTTTCCTCCACAGTCGAATTTAAATTAAATGTCAAATGTGTAAAAACGCATACGAAGTCGCGGGCACAACTAGTTTATTATAATAAATTTTAAAATTGCACTGTTCACATTGGGTCTTAAAATCTAAGATCCATGGATGCAAGTTTTTTTCCCCGTGAGAGAACAAACGTAAACCAATTAACAATACGCAAGTAGCAAATTACTTAATTCTCTTCAAAGGTCTTCAAAAAAAATTCAAAAGCCCTAATCCATTTACTTGAGATTAGGTGGTCGACTTGTATGTTAACATAACTAATTAGCGCGTGTAAAATGTAAGAGGGGCTGTCACCTTCGCCTCTCATTATAAATTTAACAAAACCATCACTCTGTGGGTCATCCGGGGCGCGCTCTCATAAAAATTTCATGGGACGCCTAACTAGGATGCTTGCCTTGCTTCGTTTAATAATATGTTACTTTCGTCTTGTTTAGGAGTCGTATTAGTCAGAGAATATAACTCAAAAGATTTGGTTCATTTGTATGTTATAAAACAGAGTAAACTCGGTAAGAAGATTAAGGTAAAAAAATATTTTTATATAAAGTCCAAATTCATAATAAGGAGTAACAAGTTGAGGTCGACCCCGTAACAAAACGGTTTGCACCTATTTTTTTACATTTGTACCTATATGGAATTGAACTAGATAAAATCTACATTGTATCATGTATATTGCTATACTTAAAAAAAACCGGAAAGCAATTAAATTAATAATTCCAACGTAAATTGTGTAATCAACTGAAATATTAATTATGAATATCCTTTTGAAAACTAAAACTTTCGTAAGCACTAGTGCACATTTTTATATCGATTTAACGGTTTCACTTACTTTTATTGCGTCGGAATAAAAACTAAGGCCTTTGCATCTGCGTAATGAGATGATTTATACAGCGTCCAGTGGCACCTTCAATCACACTAGATAGGTGAAGAGACCACTCGGCGCTGCAGTGCCTAGGACATTGTTTTAGATGGAGTAGTTTTGTCGGATTAGCCGACATGTTAAATATCCATTTAAAACATTAAATCCACAAATCACAATCGAATAATATCAAATTCTACCGCACTAATTCAACAATTTGGGATTATAATCAAAATTACTGTTTTGAATTGACCTGTGAATATGAACAGTTTCAATATCAAATGTAGGTATTTGAATTTCAAAAATAGGTCAATTAACACGTTGATTTTAATGGAGTATTGTTAGCACATGTGTATACCGTCCAAAAGTGGCTGAAGCAATGCCAAATTGCCTATATTTTGTGATGATGGGTAATGATTATAGGTATATACCTAGGTATTGTAGGCGCAGGTGAGGTAATATATTACTATTTTAAAGCAGTAGGTATGATTCTTCTCAAATAATCAATTAATGTAACTGAAATAAAATTTATGATAATAATTCAATCAAAATCCCCAACAAACAATCTAAATTTAATTAATTAAAATTGATTAATCAATTAGGATTCTTGAAGTTTCTAGTTTTGTAAGTCAGCTCTCTATTTGCTGATTGTCAAAATTAGGAACTTCAAGAAAATGGAAATTAATTTCAGAACAATTTCTACCTCACGCACGAAGAAAGAAGGTAAAGTGTATTTATTTATTTATTTTATTTATTTATTTATTTTGTTTATTTGAAGATAAAACAGAAACATGCCGTGGTACTTAATCTAAACATAGTGTAGCTCCATACAAGACGATACCTACTAGCTGAGCAAAGATAGAGAGTTAGGGCTTATTTTTGCGTTTTTGGATTATTGAATCAGATGCTCAGCTTCCTTCACCGCTAGTGGGTGGTATAATAATTGCTACGACGGATTCATGAAAAAGAAAAGTTTATTTTAATCCCAGCCAGCATCCAATTACCCGTTTAAACAAACCGGCCGGTCGATCATCCGTTGTCAAATACATCAATGTCGCACGCAACGCGACCGTCAACCAATTAGCTTGCGACAATTGGACACGTTCCATTTCAGCGCTTTGATTCTTAGGGCCTATGCACAATTGACCATTGCGGCGTTTATTATACGCACCGTCATAATATAGGAATATACGCTGTTCGTGGCAATTTTCAAAATGAAATAATTCAGGAATTTTGATGCATTATGCAATGTTTTATTGTAAAAAAAGCCTTAATAAAATTCAATAATATTCAAAATTCACTGTTATAAAGTTATTATATTGCACTGATTCTAAGTGATTTGCTGTCCGTTGAGTAGTTCCGTTCTCATGAATACCATACTCCTCCTTTTTTGAAGTCAGTTAAAATAGCATCAAAGGCATATTATTATGGGCTATGGGTAACACAGCCGTGTCCTTGAAATAATTACGTACCACTGCTTGTGCCTGCTTGGACGGAAAACGCGGATTATAACCACGACAGTCCATACAAAAGTTACTCACCTGCTTCCCTGTACCTGCCACCGAGATATACCAAGATGGGATCTAAGTTGCCGGAGGGAGATTCGAGGCTTTTGATAGCCGTTGAGAGTTAATTTGTGCACTGAAAAAGGTATAATCCGCGAGCGATGAGAATGGGATGGTACACACGACAGCACGTCGACCTTTACACGCTAGCACTCTACTCGGTTGCGTTACGGGCGATTTTACAACAAAAATGTACAATCTGACGTGCTGTCGTGTGTACCTTGTCGAAGTCAATCGAAAGAATACTGTATTTTACTTTGACAAGGTTGCTTCGACGCGAGTTTGTTTGCGTCTCAGTTCGAAAAGGTCGCATCCCATTCTCATCCCGCAGGGATTATAAAACGCGTGTTGACGCCTCGTAAAATCAACGCAGTATATACGGACTCTTAACATAAGTTTATTTTTGGACTGGACATAGCCGCGAATGAATCAAATCCGTTTTTGGTCAACTGGGTATTTTGTGTTTGGACAGATAATAATAATGATACAAAGATGTTATGTTGAGAGGTAAAAATACATCGTTGTAATGCAGAACAAAAATAAGTTAAAAGATAGGGTCTACGTCATATCCGTGAATATGGTTATTCTAGCGAGCAATGGCAAGACTAACGATTTCATGTTGTTTTAGTTACAAAAATTACATAAATATTACAAAAATTTCTCCTGAAAGACTCAAGAACATTTTAAAATTCATGACACTTTATCTACACTCTTTATGTAGCTTCAACCGAAAAAATACATCGCATGTTATGTTGTACGTGAAAAATTTACAAAATTCAACTATCGCGCTGCGGAGCCATGCGAGGGGCAACTTATTGTCAGATAAACCCAAGCACAAACAAACACAGTCCTTACACTACACAAAATAAAGACTAAAACGCAGTGGATGAAACAATGTTATGACATGGCCTACAGTACTCATGTGCAGACGAACATTCTGACTTCTATCCTTTACATTTTAAAGGCCAATTCTGTATGAAATATTCCGCAACATTGTCCAGGCTTTAGTTGTACGGAACCGCGTCCGAAACGTTAACGAACCGTGAGTCGCCGCGCAAACACAATACTGTTTGTCAAAACACCGTGATATATTGCCTGAACCAACGTTCTTTGTGACTGTACTGTTATGGCTACAGGCCTTTACTTGGAGTAATATCATATTTGATACATTATTTCGGAGGCATAGTCCGAACACTTTTAAGTTGTTATAGGCTCTGAGCGCTATACTAACACTGGGAACCCTGTTGGTGTAACCAATGGTGTACTTTTATCTGTCCCTGAGTGGGAAGGAATATAAACAATGAGTCACGGCTTATTAATATAAACTGGTTACATAATATGTAACCAGTTTATAATGTAGAATATTATTCTACATTCTATTTTACAATAGTCTTTAACTAATAGGCGAAGCAAATTAAACTCAAAAAAAAGGTTTTTGAAGAATTAATTTCCAGAAAGCTGGATATCATTTTAATACCTTCATTTGGTCCTAAATGCGTGTAATCCGAGTTTGCACCGTCCCAGGAGGTGAGCTTAACTTTTGGGGGCCAAAAAACCGCAGGCTAAGGGAACAAGATTGGCCCACGAAAGCGATCTGGCTGATTTTTATGGTGGTGCACCGGTTTCAGCCAAGGTTACTATGTGCCAAAAATTAGCCCTCGATCTTCTTTTGTTTTAGAGATATTTGACATAATACCAAATCATCAAGGTATTTTTTAAACTAATATTTTAGGTAATCCACGTAAGCTAGAATAACCAAATAAAATCACGATGAATGAGGATAAAATAAACTATTAAATGCATATTTTTATGAAGGGCCCTACTATTAAACTTCAATAAAAAAAACATCCAATCTTGTTCCCTTAGCCTGCTATACCCTTTCGCGGTTTTTTGGCCCCCAAAAGTTAAGCTCACCTCCTGGGACGGTGCAAACTCGGATTACACGCATTTAGGACCAAATGAAGGTATTAAAATGATATCCAGCTTTCTGGAAATTAATTCCTGGATTTTTTTTTATTTGACTGACCTGTAAGTGAATCTGAACGGTGAATCTGAATCGAAATGGCGGTATTAGCGTAAAAGGGGAATTGAAGTAAAAACAAAGCGAAACCTCGTTCCTAGGTTTTCTGCAGAAACGATTGTCAACGATTGAAACATGTCTTTTCTTATCTAATGT
Source organism: Zelleria hepariella (assembly GCA_949319315.1). NCBI lineage: Eukaryota > Metazoa > Arthropoda > Insecta > Lepidoptera > Yponomeutidae > Zelleria > Zelleria hepariella. Next base: position 12,596,329 of record OX439381.1, read on the forward strand.
GTCCTATAATGTTTTTCGTGTGCAATAAAGTAATAATAGTAATAGTAATAGATTGTGAAACGCCACCATTAAAAATGCTCTGTGATTAGTTACAGTAGTTTTCCCAAAACTAAATTTTCAACAAGATTCTATCAGTCTATTCGTTGACGATGTCGTCTGCTGTGCATTTGATAATTATTATTATAGTTTGACAACAGTTTCCGTCTAAAAGAGAGATGCAAAGGTAAACTTGCTAGCTATTTGCTTCTGTTCAAAACTGCTGCGCCTCTACTCGTGACGCTGTTGGTAAATATTGGGTTACTTTTATGGTAAAATAATGACATTATTTATCCCGCGATCCGATCTGAGGTAAAAAGTGGATTAATTGAGTTCTATTAGCCTTCAATTAACGAATAGGCTAAATAGCTAGGAGCAAAAATTTAAGCATGTATGATATACAATTTTGGTTCACACAAAACAAATATTGTCAGGTTTGTGGTGTAGACAGTGTAGACGATTGCTTTTCGTAATGATAATGGTTTAATTTTTAAACCAATCAACTTTCGTATTGGATCATACTCGTACGTTGCTTCGGTAAATCCTAATTTATTAGGATTTGAATTAGTTACACTTTTTACTCTTGAATCTACAAGATACCTGATGAGTCAGGAATATGGTCAACGCACAATGGCAGTGATAGAGTGTCGGCTGAGAAATGGACGGCAATGGACGGGTGTTTGGACGTCATCTTTCTGTCAGTGGTGGGTCTATGGATGCGGATGGCGAGAGACCATGATAGGTGGCGCGAAAGGCAAAACGCATAAATTATACCAAGCAGTGGGCGGAGGTAAGCTCATGATGATGATGACACTTTTTTTTAAACTTTCTTTTGAAGTTTTTGTTTTTGTGTTCGTTCGTTCGAATGTCAAATAGGAAAAGAGTAAAAGACCAGAATCGGGCGTCGCTCAACTGAAATATTTTGCTAGTAAATTAGAAACAAGCTATTTTGTTCCGTCGCTGCTTTATTTCGGTGCAGCCGTGTGTTCGTTGGGTTAGGGGTCAGCTGGGGAATTTGAATAATTTAGCTGTTACTGAAAACTTTTAATAGATTACATGCATAATGTCTCTATGTTTGGCCGTGTTTTGCATTATCTATTATTGCTGTTGCTGTAGTTTGGTGTAGCTACTTTCAGTTAACTTTGCTTTCAGGAACGCTTGGCTAACGTAGTGATTTGTGCAAAAACTAATTTTGGGTGTATTGTTATAGGTAGGTACTTTCTATTCCAAAAGAGGTCGAATCGCGGTGGTTTTTGAAAGACAAAATCAATTGCCTGATATTTTATCCCGATCCGTTTAGAATAAAAGAATGTGCGAGTTATTAAAAGTTTAGTTTGTTTATACGTGCTCGAATATATCAATATCGTTCATTTAACATACTTATATTGTTTTTTATTTTATTTTCAGTCCTCTATAGGGTCTCTTATAACTTAGATCTCAGTGTCTAGTAATTACAACAAATGCGGCGTATCGTGTATTATTCAATTTCCGGTCTGATAATTATGTGTGAAGTTTGCCAGCGTTAGCTAGCTGTTTTGCTTACGTTGCGTACGGTAACTGCCTAGGCAAAATAATACCGTAGGTATTATTGCATCCTAGAGAAGCAATAGATACGTAACGGAGTTGAGTCGAATGAGAACCGAAACTAGTCGGCTACACCGACATAATACAAGTAAGTTTAACCGTTTACGAAATACAAAACGTAACGGAGTTTGCGAAATATTCAGAAAGATTATTTTGAAAAGACTGAACTGATCTTAATTTCACACTCACTATTGGGTTTAATGCAAAATAGTTGCAGAGCTGGTGAACAATCAAGATATTTTTTCGTACAAGGCTGGGAGTTGGTAAGCTGATAGAGTAGACTTTGTTGAGTCTGGGAAAAATATTTTTTTGGCCCGGTCATGGTTGAAAGTTAGATTTTTTTGACTTTGAAAGTTTGAATGTATGGGTTCTGTTAAAAATCTAACTTTCAACCGCGACCGGGCCAAAAAAATATTTTTCCCAGATTCAGCGAAGTCTACTCTATCACCCTACCAACTCTCAGCCTTGTACGAAAAAATATCTCGATTGGTCACCAGCTCTCCAACTATAAGCACGAATGCTTTATTGAAACCTGACGGTTTGTATCTTCGAAGATACAATATGAAATAACCATGCATGGCATCGCAAAGCGAAGTTGAACGAAATTCTGTCCCAGGCATCGACTTTTCAGTGAAATTCATTAAAAACTTCTTCATCCTATCCTTATAGCTCTATTCGAACAAGTAATTGGTACTTAAAAATTGCTTTCGTGTGAAATATTTTTGAGACATAAATTAAAATTTTAACTATCAGGATTAGCTTGTTAGGAGTTGAAGTTATATAAGTTGTTTTTGACAAAATTTTCGTAAACTAATACGTAAAATCATACTTTAAGATTTTTTGAGCCTTCGGATATACTTACTCGCACTAAACAGATGAAGTAGCCACTGTGACGCTTATACAATGATATAGCGACTGATGCATATATTTCAGATGCAGGCTTTTGGCACTGCAATTATTACGTAAAAAATATTAAATTACTGTCTTGCGAATTGGCTGAATTATTTTTTTGGTCTGAAACTTATTTTTGACAACGCCGATTTCTACTTGATGTCCGATATTATTATGTCAGCCAACGAAAAGAGCTACACATAATTATTTCTTTACGCATGCATGGTACTTACTGGATGGGTAGCAAGGTACATATAGTCACATATCCATTAAAATTGAAGGACAATGTCCATAAAACATAATCCAACTAACCCTGTCCAAATTAAAAGCGACGGCTAAAACCCCTCTGCATATTTACACGCAACACCACACACACATCTCTACCACAACGTTGCATGTAACAACAGTGAATTAGCGGCGGTAAGCTATCAGGGCGGCCAACCCTGTGTCCAGGGAACGCTCGGTCTCATATTTTAAGATTTATAGCCCCCCGAGCTACATCCATTTTGTTAAAACCTACTCACGTGGAACATGCAAAAGCACTCGCCCCTAAAACTCCAAAATGCTGCCACTACTCAGTCGAGAGACGTGCGAAATGCAGACGCTTCAGGGCCCTGTAATTAGGTTATTTTCATGGCACTCTGGTTGGATGAGTGTTTCGCCAGGCTTGGTAACTATGTGCTTGACGGATTTGGCACGTGAACGGGGATTCGATGAAATGGAACGTTTAACCGAATAAGCATGTTGTACCTCGGGCGTGACTGAATAATGATTCTTTGAAATAATAATCTGAATTCACTTCTTTGATTTGATACACAAACTAGGTTTATGAGTGCTTTGAATAAAATTTTACTTAGAATAGAAAAATGAAAAACAGTTCTTTTGCTAGAATTGAATGGTACATTCACAACCGTGACTGAATAGAATAAATAACAAATTATCAAAATCTGTTAACGATTGACGAAAAAAAAAGGAGTAGGATAGGTAATCGTATGAGGTAGTGGCCACCCCTGGTGTAAAATAAGGAGTAACAAATCTAAAAAACATACGCGTCGAATAAAGGACCTTCTCTTTTTTTCAGTACAATGTATTTACTTGAATAGATAGTTATGTCTACTAAATTAATCTAGCCTCACCATGAAAGTGTTGCTGCTTGTCGAATAGAAATGATTCTACTTGTATACCCCTTCGAAACATAAGAACCTAGTAGTATAATACCATTCAATTTAGACGACTACATCTATGAAGATCACCGAGACGAGCTTAATGATGTTGTAATACTGGAAGTTATGTGAGGGGCACCCGTTTTTTTATGGACGGAAGACGGTGCCTTGCAATTTTCTCCCAGGATAATGGGCTGAATTATACGAGTAAAATTCCCGACAACCTTGTGAACATTTTGCATAAAGGGAGTTTGTTTGACACAGGATAATACTCAATTACCCAACTGAACAAGTTGTGTGTATATAGCCATAGCCTGTCTTAGTTTTTAAGCGAAATTGAAAGTCATAAACATCGTGTGATTTTGAGATTGGCAAGATTTGACTTGACACTAAGAGATGAGACACCAGTGAGCTACGTCATACAACTATAATTAAATTTATAGTTTATTGTGACAATTTAATGAACAATACGTAGCGATCTACCTCCTACTTGTTGTGTCAACTTTTACGTCTAATCAGCTCCGCAATGTTCATTGATTTGTTATTGTGAATTGTAGTTTTATGACCTACAGGGAAAATTGTACACAATTTAACCCTTAAAATTGACCATAAGAGGGACAAGCCCAACAGTAGAATTACATCGCGACCGCCAATATGGTATGGGTTTACCTAGTTTCACTAAAACTCCGATATCTCCCATATAATTTGAATGTCATTTGCGGATTTGGCATCCCAAACCTTTACCATATTCTTATCTCATATTAACTATATTAAGGCTGGAAGATAGCAGCGTGGCGGGAAATTCAAAATGTTCACAGTTTTTTACATTTTGTAGCTAAACTGAGCTATTTTTGTTCAGCGATTTTTCGTTCGCGGAAATAACAAAGTATTATTTTATTGTAAACAACAGAACAACAATAATTCAGCCGCTTATGTGTTCTGGTCTACGACAAGTTTTTTGGGCAGTGGTACTGCTTCGTACACCAGAACACATAATAGACTGAATTACTGTTGTTTACAATAATGAAAAGAATACTTTGTTATTTCCGCGAACGAAAAATCGCTGAACAAAAATAGCTCAGTTTAGCTACAAAATGTAAAAAACTGTGAAAAAATTGATTTTCCCGCCACGTTGCTATCATCCCACCTTAAAATTGGAATTTTGTACGGTCGGCCACAGTCACAGATACCCCTGGCAGCTCTTACAGCGCGGGGCATAAGGGCGCCTATCGAATAAAAACTATTTTTTATTTTACTAACTACAACATAATGGGGCGAGATCGAACTGAATCAGTAAATTATTGAGAATGAATCCCTTGCGGCGGGCTACCGCTGTTATAATAATAGATCTTGATTTTTGTTCATCCAATATTTAGGTTAGGTTCGGAGCTTGGCCGTGTGGGATATTTAGTGGCCTACACAAAATAATTATGCAACTACATGCCAAACATTATTTCGCCAGACTTAAGTAAGTATTTTTTACATCCTGTTATGAGAGTCTTAGTTCGGTGCTCTAACCTCAACTCTAAGGCTCTTTGGCTGCCATCTTAACCCGGAATGCGTTTAATTGCCTTGTTTGTTTTTTTAGGTCGGCCTAGTTTGGCATATAAAGTTAAATCATTATCTTACAATCATTAAGAATGTTAGAATTTGCGAGCGAGAGGGCTGACTGTAACTCGTGGGCGGCGTATTTCGGGATTTAAAATTGTAAGAATGATCTAGGCCTGAAATAATGATCATGCTAATATGGAATGTGCAGATACGGTCGCTAGCGAAAATAGACCGGTAGACCAATTTCAATACGACATTACCTTTCTATGCCTTCAGCTCTATAGCTCTATCTATACCTATCTACAGTAGAAGGTACGTTGCCACAAATAGTCAATGGTCTTTATTGTTACAGGCGTATAGTTGATTTGAAATAATGAGGGTTGGTAGGTATGAAAAACTACGATACTATTTGAGAATAATTAGGTACATAAAATATCAAGTGCAAGTGGAGCCCAATTAGTTTAGTTCTTAACGTAGAGTCCAATAATGAATTACCCCGCACCATCGTTTTACTTACATGCCCCTATTAAACATAGAGGTGTCTGTGAGTTTGTCTGTGGCATCTAAGATCGCAAGTAAGTACCTATATCTAAACCGTTGATGTTGAAAAATCATTACGTTCACATGGAAGTTAAATATAAACTAGTTATTTTTTTTCAGTTTTGAAATCCATTACTTCAATTCAGGGTGCGCTGTGTAGGTACATTTAATTGAATGAGTGTGTTCCATGAACAGCACCAGTGTTTTTCCCGAACGGAGCAGCTACCACGAGTGCTTGCTGTTACTGTCACTAAAAGTGATAAGTTGGATAAACCACCTTACTACTATAGTATTAGGATACATGACAGACGTCCGGCAGACGTCCGGCACAGCTTTTTCGCACTCGTGGTAGCTACTCTGAGCCGTAAGTACCTTCACATGTGTCCAGCTGTACTATCGGCACAAATATACGCAGCCTCGTTAAATTTAAACGTATCGGATCCAATGCAGATCCCGGGCTCGGTACACTCGTATAAATCAGCAGGAGCGCGTAAAACCGCGGCGCACTGAATTATTAATAGGGAATTCGTCGGTTCGACGCTACCGTGACATGTGGAGCCTACAAATTTCATTCACTCAACTACGCGGGGAAGTCGTGTGCAAGACTTGATGCGTTGGGCAACACCGTATCTAACAGGGTGTGGAAAAAATGCACTCTCTTCCGAGAACCCCTCCAAAACTTCCAACCAATTTGGATGAAAATTCATTATTGGACATTTCGTTCTTTTACTGCGAGGAAAGAACTGCAAAAGCAAAAGTGGGAATCGGATTTTACGCGCATGACCACCTTGAGGCTCAACAGCTACTTGAGGATTATTACTGTTTACATTTTAAGAATGGAAACGGAAATTTTCGTCCGGAAGCCGGAGCATCTCAGGCATGATACCCTCAAGGCGAAAATCGCCAATCCGCAGAGGGCGTGGTGATTAAGCTCAAAACCCTCTCTCTGAAAGAAGGCCTTTGCCCAGCTAGTGGGACATTTGCTAATAAACAGGCTACATCTTGTTGATACATTTTAGAAATTTGTAAATTTACGAAGAGGTTGGGCAAAGACCCTGGCAAAAGTGAACCGTGATTTTCACAGTAAGTGCATATAGTAAGTACCTACCTACATACTTTTGCATCTGAGAAGAGGGGAAAAATCTCTAAAGTAGTGTAGAGAAATCTCTTTGGCGGGATTCTTCATAACTTCAGGGGGGTATAGTGGATTCGCATCAAAAAGAAGGAAATGCAATCTCATTTCATATTCCTGCAAATATCGTCGGCCCCTAAGCATATTCCGACCCAACTTCGTATGTTCAAAAGTGTCTCTCAAAGTATTTAAAATAGTAGGTAGTCATAATATAAAATTCAAGTACCTAGTAGTAACACTTTTATAGTGCACGAGGTGCACTTAGCCTCTTTTAATTTCATGAGTTTAAATATTACTTGAAATATAAACGTATCTCTGTGAAAGGTACAGCAATCCAGTGTTACGTGAAATTCGAGAAGCTTGTTGATATTAAATTCATACATATTAAATTAGTAGCATCGTAATCCTGTTTTGAGAAATAAAATACTAAGGCATCGAGAAAAGTTGCCCTGTTTAATTAGGTGTTTTTGAGTTTTGGCTTTTCATTTCAATAATATTTTTTATGACTACTTACCTAGTTTCCAGGCAACTTTTGGCAGTCTACATAAGTTTAGAAGATTTTATTTTACGTGTCCTTACCTACTTATTAGAGACGGCAAGGTTCTCTGTCTGTTACTAACTTTATTTTTCATATTTTAACATGACACAACACAGACATGTTTTTCTGACCACCTACTCGTATTTTGACGCTATTTTGTCAATATTGTTCAATATTCAATATTTCAGATATTTTGATGCATTATTTTTTTTATTGTACGAAATAGCCTAAAGTTTGAATAAACCAAAAATAACCAATTCATAGATATTTAATAAAATTTGTCAACTAAAATACAAAAATATAAACCTTAGTTACTAAAGGCTCTGCGGACGGTCTGATAAATGCGGTTTACACACCGCATAGTTGTTTTGCATTAAATTAGTAAAGTTCCGCTGTTATTAACCTATAACCTTACCTAACACCAATTCGCCAGGGGTTTCTACTGCCAAACTTTTCACATTACTCCGCCTATGGCATTCGGAATGATGAAACGTATAGTGAGCATTGAAACTATTAGGTACACCATGTGTATGTATGTATGTATGTATAGTATGTATAGTGTATGTATAGTATACAGGGCAATTTTTTAATAAATTTATTCCTGAGAAACCCCAACTTCTAAATGTTATTTTAAACAATTTTTGTTCTACGATTTTCGTGAAAGCGCAAAATTTTGTAATTTTATCAGTGTCAGCAATCCTAATTCACGATAATGATGCTGTTTACGGTACTCCACTGGACATTGCCTGATTTATTTTGCTACCAGAGGAGCGCAATTTTTCATAACGGTATGTCATCCCACCTGAGCAAATGTTCTGCCCATGTCCAATTACACCAAATATCGACCTAGAAACGAATTAAAAGTGCTGTGAGAGATTGAAAGATTTAAGTCTATGACTGTACATTAGACATGATGGCATGGCCTGTCTGGTATGAAGCACTTTATAGCGCATTCTGAAGTTTACGGAAACACGAAATTTCGTCTTATAAATGAGGGTGTTCCTAGTGTGAAACCTAATAGCTTTCTATCGTATGTGCATAGTAAACTTGGCAGCCCAGTACTTACGATAAATTTTCTGAAATTCCAAGTCTAACTCACTCTTGTTTTCTTCAAGGCAGATATTATTATATGTTACAATCTAATTATTAGCTCTCTTTAAATAGATTATTAATATTTTATTATCAGCTGAATAAACAAGTACTAATTAAGTAATATTTAGTACCAGTTTAACAGACCTTTATTATTTTGTTGTATTTGATCCTTTAATAACACTCTCTTGACTTACTTAACTTGACTTAAATCCTGTTATCCCTCAGGAGGGACATAGGGCTCAAAGAAGATTTCTCCACTTTGGACGATCCTGCGCAGTTGGTTCAAGGTCGTTCCAGTCCAGACCGACCTTCCGCGCCTCGCTGGTGACCGATCGGCGCCACGTGGATTTGGGGCGATCCACTCGCCGTTTGCCCTCGGGCAGCCAAGTTAGCACCTGTTTGGTTGGGTAGGTGTCGTGTCTCCTCAGTGTGTGTCCGAGCCAACCCCACTTTCTAAGGAGGATTTCTTCGTTGACTCAATAACACTCTCCTATGTTCAAAATAACCTGAAAAAATAAATAAAGTTGAGTTTAGTCCAATACGGTACTTTGTTTCTCACTAAGCAGAATTTAGTGTGTTTACTAAATACGTGCCGAAACACATGAATGCTGCATTAGTGTATTCAGTTACCTGTGTAAAACAAGCACAATATAAAATATCTCACAAAGGGTGTCACAATAGTAGACTAGGCTCCGTAATAGATTAAAGTTGATCTCAATCGAGAAACCCAGCATGTATCTGCATAACATAATTAGAACTGGCCTGTGCGCGAAGTGCATGGAGAATACTGCACCGACAAGGGGATAACATAATTTTTAAAATATAATGATGATATATTTTACTGAAAGTGCTTTTAGGGTTAACTCCTGACCGAAAAATGCTGCGAAGTCTAAGTGGACACATGAAAAATATGGATACTAATAATAAAAAAATATATGAAAGAAAGCTCATAATAATGATTGTCTGTCGAATCGTGTTACAAATGAGGACTGATAAACGAGTGACAGAAAACTACCACGTTCGATCTTATCAATATTTTTTTCTGCCATGGCATCCCGATAGAGGTCCCTATTTCCGTCCCGGATCTCAGTCTATGAAGAGTGAGCCGAAAAAATGTGGATCCAAATTAAGCTTGCGCCCACACTGAGTGCAGCGGCAACCTAAAACCAAATGTGCCTCTGGTCGCAGGCTAAGCGGATTACGCAAGCGTGATCCAAAATGATCCAGATACAGCCGCTTAGCCAACCGAACACGTGACGTCATATCCCAACGCTAATTTAGAAATGAAAGTAGACTCTGTGGCTTGATGATCAAAATCGAAAATTGAATTTTCGGAATTAAGAATCTTTTTAGATATTTTGCTTTCTTATTTGCAGATCGAGAATGATATCGGGTTTAATCTAGCTCTATCGGTGACACTCACTAGGTTACTCCTTTTTATTTGATTGTTGCACATATTATGAGGCGCTCGATAAAGTCTATCATTGTAGATGTAGAATTGTAGAGTATGGGTGACCGTACCAACGCATTTTTTTTTAAATTCATACCTCACATAAATAGCTGGCTAGATTCAAAACGCTCGTAACAAGGTAACGGCCTATCATCCACACAGTGGCTTTACGCTTTCCAAACGGATATATTCTCGAAGCCAGCCAGGTAAAGTAGCTACGAGAGCGTTCGAACCGTGAACTATTCGATTATCCGCGGTAGCCAGCCACAGGCTTTTGGCGAGTTGTTCCTCATCCTACCCGTGTAAGATGTAGCCTGTACAAGTGTAGGTACATATCCCACTAGCTGGGCCAATGCCTTCCATCATAGAGAAAGCTCGGGCTTATTCACGAATTGACGATGTTTGCGTTGAAGGTACGCCTAAGACCCTCTGCCAACACAAAGATTTTGTCCGACCATCGGGCTGCTCCGATGATCTTTCCACTAGCTTTTTGATCAGTATTCCATCACTAATATAGTCAACCTTTATTCGAGGTACGATGACGACAATGCAATGTTATGACCCGATCGTCATACTAGAAAAAAAGAGTTAAACCATGAATGGACCCCATAGGTTGAAGGTTACGGGTTAAGCGCGAAACTGCCCATTTCGGCCACTCGGGCCCGTCCTCTTTCCACTTCACTACGCGCACGCACACACGGACGTGTTTTGCCGTTGACTGATTTGCGGGTTTATCGTGGTCTAGAAGACAAAACTGTACATTTCAAAGGTGTAAAATGCAGATGTGATTTTGAGACAAAAATGCATTGAGGGCTTTTCAGAGGGTCAAAAAAAAAAACAAACGTTACGCGGGTGATCGATAAATGGCTCTAGGTATACTATATTCTAAGGATGCTCTGTGTAGGTAGATGACAGATTAACATTTATCAACGCTATAAAGTTGATTTAAGGGTAGACGATAGCAACGTGGCGGGAAATTCAAAATTTTCACAGTTTTTTACATTTTGTAGCTAAACTGAGCTATTTTTGTTCAGCGCTTTTCGTTCACGGAAATAACAAAGTATTTCCCGCGACGTTGCTATCATCCCACCTTAAAAGCGAAACTATAATGAGAGACTCAAGTTGCTGTCATTGCGATCTAGACGCAATCTTAGTCTATTCTAATACAAGAGGAAATAAATCTAAAAACACGGACGTTAACACTCAAAATAATGCTCCATTGGGACTCTAAAAACATTTTCACCCTTAGGAGGTCATACGAAACAAAATAAGTAGGTACCCCTGTGCTGACGTGAATGTAGACAAAATAAATGAGACACAGAATTCGTGTTGCGACTAAGTAAATACGTCGGCGGGAACTAATGTCGGAAGGACCAGAGAGAGAGGTCCTTTACTTTGGCCTTGCTATTTATTTTATTTGGTCCCTAGGAAACCTACATTACGGAAAACAAAAATTATGTAAGTACCTAAGTAACACATTATGGCGGACTTGCATCAGTCTGGATTAGCCAACTAACCCTGAGTTAATATGACATTTCCATAAAATTTTTGACGTTAACTCAGAGTTAACCAGGTTACTCTGGTTGGCGCAAGTGGACCTAAGTATAATATTAAGGGAACTATATTTTGTGTCATCAAAGTTTATATTTGTCATCAACTTGTATCATCTAATTAGATAAGATAAGATAAGATAAGATAATTTATTTCTTTACACAAAAAAGCATGCACAGTATACATAGGTATTTTAAGATTACACAAACAAGTTTTCAAATCAAGATAGGTAGGTACATAGCGATTTTTCGACAAATTTAAATTAACAGGATTAGATGGTGATTCCCACACTAGGCCTAGCCTGTATCGTGGGAACCCTAAAGAGAGATTACAATATAATTGTTTGTTTCGAAACCGTTGACCAACAGTAACTGAAGTTTACATAGGTATCTGCTGCACCATTAACAGTAGGTACTGTAAACATTATTATTAATCTTTGGGAAAGAAAAATACTAAAGAGAGCTATAATGAGAACTATAATCTATGTAGATTGGAGCTTAGCTTAATCAGATAAAAAATTTGAATTAGGCAATTTATTTATTAATGTGTAGGGTGAGTGTGAATGTATATGAGGGTGTGTGTGTGAGGGGTGTGTGCATGTGTGAGAGGGTGCGTGTGTGTGTGTGTGTGTGTGTATGTGTGTGAGAGTGGGTAACTGAGGTATGTCAATGTTACTTGTTGATCACAAATAAATCCTCGGTAGTGTTGTAGTCTAAAGTCATGAGATGCTTAGTCACTATTTTTTTAGTTTCTTTTATGTTTGAGCGTTTGAATTCACAGGACTTTACCATTCTATTGTAGATGAAAGGTGATGCAAAACGACTGAAACGACGAGCAAAGTCTGTATCAACTCCCACAGAAGGAACCGAGAAAACTCTTTTTGCTAGGAGTGTGTCATACTCAGAGGAGTTCAGAGTCCGTTTGTGGGTGCTAAGAACTAGACTTAAAATATATAACTGCCGAACACGAACACGGTACTGAACAGTCCTTGAAAAGATTGTCTGTAGGGTATCTTCGGGGTCTTCTACACATTGTTTTCAGTACGGCGCGTTGAGCCCTTTCAATGTCTATCATGATCGTTTTAGCGGATCCACCCCAGATGGAGATGCAGTAGGTGATCAATGACTGGCAAAGGGTTATATAAATAGTTTTCAGTAGGTTAGAATCCGCAATTTGTCGCAAGGATTTCATTATATGGATAACTTTACGTACTCTACCACATAGCGCTTCAATGTGGGGGCCAAAAGTTAGGCGTTCGTCCAGTAAAACACCAAGGTATCTAAGAGTATCGGTACGCTGGATTCCTGGACAGGAGCATGATTTCCTTTGAGACTTCGCACATTGATGTATTCTCAGCTCCGGTGAGAACTGAGGTTCTGTTGCGGCAGTGATGTGGAACGACAAATATTTTGTTTTGCTAGTGTTCAATGAGAGCAGGTTGATGTCTAACCAGTGGGCGATTTTAGTCATACCAGACTCCGCATGGCTAAAGGCTTCTGCCCAGGTATTGCCATGGAACAAGAGTGCCGTGTCGTCAGCATAACAGATTATCTCAGCGCCAAGTGATGGGATATCCACAATGTCGTTCATGTACGCTATGAATAACGTTGGCCCAAGTATGCTGCCCTGTGGGACTCCAACGTTCATTTGAAGTGGATCACTGAGGCAAGAGCCAATCTTAACACACTGTTTCCGCCCGCTTAGGTAACTTTTAAACCAGTCGAGAGCCAGACCACGTATTCCTAACGTTTCAAGTTTTCTGATCAGGATGGGTACGGAGACAGTGTCAAAAGCCTTGGCTAAGTCCAGAAAAACACCTAAGCATCTCTGACCAGAATCAAGGCGATCAGCCACCAGATTCACCAGGAGTGAGACCGCATCCTCAGTTGATTTTCCCCGACGAAACCCAAACTGTCTCTCGTTGATTTTATTGTTTTTGTCAAGAAAGCTTATTAGACGATTGTTTGCCACTTTTTCTAGAATCTTTGAGACAATACTGAGTAGAGAGATGGGTCTGTAGTTGGTAGGGGTGTCTTTGGGGCCTGCTTTGTGAATGGGTGCCACAGAAGCTATCTTCCAGGAGTCAGGAAATACACCACTGGAGAAGCTCAGGTTCACTATATGGGCCAAAGGATATGCCACAGAGTCAACACAGCGCTTTAGTAATGGTGCTCTTATGCCATCGTTACCTGGCGCACTATCATCTTTTAGCTGCTTTATGGCCTTACCAATTTCGAACGGGTCGGTTGGCTGAAAAAATAACGAGTCAGATTGATTGCAAACATTACCCTTTTCGGTGTCTACACTATGCCCCCCCCCCCCCCCCCCCCCGGCATTGAGCTTGGTTAGGATACCGTTTGTCAGTTTCTCTCCCACTGTGGCGAAGTATTCGTTTGTTTTATTTAGGCTCTCTAGTTCAGTAACAGATGGATCTAATAGATTAGTCGCGTCATTTCCCGCTCGTTTTTTATGGCAAAGACTCTTTATAACCTTCCACAGTTTTTTGGGTTCTGATTTGCTATCTTCAAGCAGCTTCTTTTCATGAGCTGTTTTGAGGCGATGCAATAAGTCGTTGCAAAAATTGCGGTACCTGAAAAAAGTGACTTTAGTGATTGGGTCATTTGGCCTTTTCCTGTATTTAAGATGGAGTTTGTCTTTATTTATGAATTAATAGATCTATCCCCACGAAATATTTTCATTCTCAGAAAAATAAAAAGTGTCGCCAGGTACAAATCACCAAATTAATGTCAATATGTACGTAGAAAAAGAGATGGATTATCTATATAATCGTAGTGCATCCATTGAATAAAAACTTTGTTCTCAAAATAATAGGTTTATTCCAAAAATAACAGCTCCGTACTCAGAATAGTAGATCTGTCATCAAATAAATCGATTATCGTCCGCAGATTGCGATTTGTTTTTATTTTTTATTTGGTCATCAGTACAATAGTTACAAATTATTTCGTTCAATTCTCCAAATATTCGTTACCAATTTAATACTTCAGTTCATAAATTTTATAAAAAAATGTTCAAAGGAACGGAGCCAAATTGGCGAGCTATGAAAATTGACCAATCATGCGCAGCGATGGGTCGTACATACGATAGCACGTCGACCTTTACACGTTAGCACTCTACTCGGTTGCGTTATGGGCGACTTTTCAACAAAAGTGTATAGAGTGACGTGCTGTCGTGTGTACGAGAGGTGGCGGTTTACTTCATTCGCTTGATTCCGTGCTCCTTGTTGCAAGTGCATTTTATATTATTATTGTTAGGGTTTTTGGTTTTAATGGATTTCCCAATAGTTTCTTTATATTATCATGGCATCAAGTTGTGGTGAAGATGATGCAACTCCTCCAATAATGTTATCATAGCTCGTTGAGAAAACACTAGTGGAGAAAGTGCTGGTACAACAATAGGTACACACGACAGCACGTCGACCCTTACACGCGTGCACTCTATTCACTTACGTTACAGGTGACTTTGCAACAAAAGTGTACAGTCTGACGTGCTGTCGTGTGTACAACCAGTATACAAGTACCTAATGTAAGATAGTAGTTAAATTCATAGATACAAAAAACATTATTTTTCTGGATCTTTATGATTTTTTTAAGATACATATTTCATTTTGTTGATGTCCGTTTTTCCTTAATTTGATTATACAGTTATTAGGACAAACCTATTAAAATAAGTACAAACCTATTTATTTGATACTTGATAATATATACCGATGATTATATTTGATTTATTATGAAATTGTTTTTATATTGTTTGGCGACTACACTTTGATGACAGATCTATTATTTTGCGGACAAACCTTATTATTTACAACATTCAAAACTTAATAAATTGATGATAGCTTAAATCATACCCTAATATTAATAGGACCGTACCGCGTTTCATAAAATTTAAAGTTTAAAATGTACTTTAAAGTAATTGAAGTATACGTCTCTATGCAATGTGGTGTGTGTGATGCGTCGAAAGGGTATGACTGAAAAAAAAAGCTTATGCTCAGCTCTTGAATCTATAATGATGTAAAGCTAAAGAGACTTCGTCGTGTACAGGTAACTTTTTACTTTTAATCGTTTAATCAGCAGTGACTTAGTATTATGTAACGAGGTCAACAGCAGAAAAGCACATTTTCGATTTCAGTTATAAATATTTAAGTTCAGGCGTGACAAGATGAGGCCTAATGGCCAACAGTGTGCGAAATTCGTAGGCTAGATAGATTGATAATAATGTGCACGAAAATGGAAAAACACACAAGGAAATATTGAGAAAGATGACCTAGGTAGGTAATCGTATGAGGTAGAGCCCATCCCCTGGTGTCAAAGTTTTTTCAGGCCGCCCAAAGGGCCCAAAGATAACCTTATCGATCAAGATAATTTAACACTTAGTCTTTTGACTCCCTCGTAAAATAGCATGATGATAAATAGCTTAGAGCTAATTAGAGTCTAAAAGCAACAATTCCTTTTAACATCCGCATTATACCAAAAACCCCGCCAAATTCGAAACAGCCTAATTGTCAGACAACAAAACGTACAAATGGACACAAAACATCGAGCACCGAAATACGTTCCGAAATAGTAGTTGCGTTTTGCAGGACACGGACTGCGGGGAGTAGATAGCACGAGACAGAGGTTTTGATCCTTTCCTGTATGTAGATGAGGGCTTTACAGAGGGGCGTACAAAAAGTAAATGTTGCGAGGGTGATTGATAGATGGCACTGACACTGTCCAATTTTGACATCCTCCTCTATGTACAAGAATATTGCCCTTTCACAGCGCCATCTAGTTAATTTTGGATACCCAACCGACAGTGTCAATAAATAGCTGGCATTGTAATCTCTTTTCAGATAGGAAGGACACAATTTTACTTATAGGTGATTCGCCCCGAACTGTGAACTCGCGATGTGTAACTTTTTCCTAACACCATTCGCGCAGGCGCACGCGCATTGCATAGAAACTGTAAAACCACATATCTCGGCAACCCCTCCACCGATTTAGCTCATGTTTAAACTTAAAAATACTCTTAACTTTATTTACCCGCCTAATAAATTTCATGACGATCCGATTAAATTTACTCAAGTTATCGTCGAACGAATATTCATACACAACACACATACAAACGCCGGATTGTTCAAGTAGACTCGGAGAACTTCTCTCGCTTCGCTCGCTCGTTCAATTATGTTTTTTATGAGCCGTCAGAGAACACGTGTCAATGAATGGGCATATTTCTCTATTATTTGACTAACTACAGGGTGCACTCTAAGTCGATAGCGGAACTTTAAGGAGGCTGTCTACTGATCACTACAAACAACTTGTACTAGGTGGCGAAAAAATGGAGCGAAAAAAATATCAGCTGTTTCATACATTTGGCGCCGTACTGAGTGGAGCTTTTGTATGGAACAACTGATATTTTTTTCGCTCAATTTTTTTCGCCACCTAGTACAAGTTGATTGTATTGATCAGTAGAAAGCCTACTTAAAGTTCCGCTATCGACTTAGAATGCACCCTGTAGTGGTTCGCCCCGAACTACGAACTCGCGACCCCATATCTCAGCAACCCCTCGACCGATTTGGCTCATGTTCGAACTTAAAAATTATCTTTGCTTTATTTACCCGCCTACCAGATATCATGACGATCCGACTAAATTTACGCAAGTTATCGTCGAACGAACATTCATACATACAATCATACAAACATACATACAAACGCCGGATTGTTCCAATAGACTCGGAGAACTTCGCTCGCTTCGCTCGCTCGTTCACTTATAAATACTAGTGGTTCGCCCCGAACTACGAACTCGCGACCCGATATCTCAGCAACCCCTCGACCGATTTGGCTCATGTTCGAACTTAAAAATTCTCTTTGTCTCATTTACCCACCTACCAATAAATTTTCATGACGATCTGACTAAATTTACTCAAGTTATCGTCGAACGAACATTCATACATACAATCATACAAACATACAAACATACATACATACATACAAACGCCGGATTGTTCAAGTAGACTCGGAGAACTTCGCTCGCTTCGCTCGCTCATTCAATTAGCTCTGAATCCAAGTTTGAAAAACTAAAAACATATATTTCCCGAAACTGTATTTCTAAGTATTTCTACTCTGCACTGCGCAGCTCGAGTATAATGCAGCATTATGCTAATGACGCCGGGGGCCTAAATAAAGCCCGGCGCGAAATATGAGACGCGTTCGCGGACAAATTACTTCTACTCCCGACTAATAAAGATGATAATTCCGCGCTATACAATTTGTAGTAGTGCCGTTTCAGCACGGCAGTTAGGTTAGCATTTACATTTCAAGGAGTTTCGGGTTGAACGGATTAATGCAGTCCGTTTGTCTTCGTGCCGTGCACAGGGCCGCATTCAATACTTCGATCACTACTAAGAGAGTACATTTTGATAGTGTTTTCTTTTACCCCTGGCGCGTCAAATACGTTCCACTTGATGATTTTACACTAAACATGTGAAAAAAATCATCTATAACTATTGTTGTATTATGAGGCCCCGAGGAAAACAGTAGTTATAGGCTGTTGCCAAGTAAGTCAAATGACATTTTTTCAAAATGACGATTTCTGATAATAACAAAAAGACGTCCCGTCTTAGTATTCAAAGGAAGTACTTTTTATAATCTTATAAAAAAATCTTTATAAAGTTCTCTAGCACGCGTTAGTGCTTTAGAAAATACAAAAAGTACTTTTCATAATGTTTGCGACATTGGTTTTGATTAACCTCCTCGCTCGGAAGTGGCACCAATTTTTCAGAATTTGTTAGTGACTGACATTACCCTTACATCGGAATCTGACAAAAATTGATACTTATTTAGTGTCGTTTTCTCTGTGTCAGACTTAAATTAAATTTGATGTATATCAGTGAGCAAGTGAAAAACTAAAATGTACTCGTAATACGTCATAATCAGCTCTATGTTGTCTGGAGGGGCCTATGTTGTATGGAGAGGGGCCCCGAAGATTGCACTACCCAGGGCCTTTTACATCAATAAAATTATCTAGCTTAAGGCTGGAAGATAGCAGTGTGGCGGGAAATTCAAAATTTTCACAGTGTTTTACATGTTGTAGCTAAACTGAGCTATTTTTGTTCAGCGATTTTTCGTTCGCGAGAATAAACCCGTATTCTTTTCATTATTGTAAACAACAGAATAACAATAATTCAGCCGATTATGTGTTCTGGTCTACGACAAGTTTTTTGGGAACTACCACTGCTTCGTAGACCAGAACACATAATCGGCTGAATTATTGTTGTTCTGTTGTTTACAATACTGAAAAGAATACAGTTTTATTCTCGCGAACGAAAAATCGCTGAACAAAAATAATTCAGTTTTGCTAATAATTCAGTTCAAAATTTTCACAGACTTTTACATTCAGTTTTAAATGTAAAAGTCTGTGAAAATTTTGAATTTCCCGCCACCTTGCTATCGTCTACCCTTAAGCCGATCCTGGTTTTGGATGCACTCGGGCCCTATTAATAAAGGCGGAGGTATTTGGAAGTTTTAGTACCGAGTCCGAACTCAAACTTTGAAGTTTGAAAATTCTATTGTGTTGAATTCTGTAGTAGGATCGTCAATGCATTTAGAGTTTAATCGCATTTGTAAACAAGTGCTGGTATTAATTTGTAGGGATTTTTTTATACTTTGGACTAATAAACGTTAAAATTAAATAATACCCACTAATTCTCCAGATTTAAGATGGCATTTTGGCAATAGGTCAATGTCGAATGAAAAACAAAATGTTAGAATATCCATCTAGATAACCAACATCTTAGTGCCAAAGCACACTGAGCGTATCTTGCGTTACTCGTTTTACGCGTATACAGGGTGGCGCAAAAGTAATGTCACAATGTGAATTGGCTACCATTATTGTGACAAATAAAAAACCTATAATATTGCTCTTTTTTATGAAAAAAATATTTGAAGATGTAAAATTGACGAAATTAAGATGACGAATTAAAAAAAAACAATACAAAACCTATAATATTGCTCTTGGTTTATGAAAAGTTTATTTAAAGATGTAATAGTCGAAATTTAAATGATAAAATTATATCGCTCAAATGATCACCTCCCGAGTTGATTTTACGGCCAGTTTTTAGCAAAAAACGCATCCAAAGAGAATATGTATTAATAAGATTTTTTTTTTTTCATTGGCGACGCTAGTGGGGTACCTTCCTCTTAAGATGGAGCAGGCTTGCCCAGAACCTTTAGCATCTTCACAGCTTAGTCAGCCTAGTCCAAAGGAAAGACCAGCCAATACTTTTGTTTCTTTTGTTTTGCCGAATTTATTTTTTATTTTATATGTTTTGGCGCCAAAACTCGGCCATTTTTGTATTTTTTTTTTTATATTTAGATATAAGTACTCAGTGTCACTCGCAGAATCAAGACGAATCTCGCAAGCTCAAATCCATCAAGCCGTTTTAGGCTACAGAGCGTGCCAATGAAATTTACATACATACATTCCCTCGAAAAACATAACCCTTATTCTGGGTCAGTCGGGTAAAAATGTGCAGTGCTTACGAAAGTGTAAGTTCAAAAATATCGCGGTCCAAGATAAGCTCAGTTGTTCTTTCGGATAGTGGCGGTGGTCTGCAATAAATAAATAAGAAGTGGACTACTTTCTATGTTTGCAATAGGACGCAATGTGAAAAACCAAATACAAGCAATCCCTCGGGATCTAATAATCCGCCTTCCAACTTTTGCAATATCGGTTCATGAGGATTAATTTATATCCGATCATAAGTTACAACTTATACAGAACTTTGTTAACTAAGCCTGTATTTATTTTGCCTTGACTTGAAATTCCGCAACTAGAGAAGTAATTTCGAGGTGTGCTCCTAAAATTAATATTACATACATAACATAATCTATACTGCTGAAAACTATTATTAGTAGGTAATTAAAGTAGTTTATAAACTCAGGCTAGTATTAAAGGGGTTATTAAAGTTTCATCTGACGGTAATGGGTATTTCGGCGAATGGACTTTAATTTGGCAAAAATACTAATACTTTAAAGTCACTATGAAGGACTTTATAATCGGTACCATACACGACCTTATAAAAAATTTAAATAAATGGCATATCTGCAGAAAAAATATGTTGATAGCAATAAATCTAAAGCAAAATACATGTAAAAAGAACGCTAGAAAAAAGCGGAGGGGGTGTGTTTGAGCATGGTTACACTCGCGCACGTGAGGACTAGGACTATTTGTTTTATTTTTAAACTAGCAATGTAGCTACTAGCTAGCTAGCTATAGCTACTAGCTATAAAGCCTAATCAGACCGATAAATCGCCTAATGCGCAGCTCGACCGGTAGCGTTCTTTTTACATGACGCGACCTATACCAAGGAATTAGAGCAGCAGCACGAACCAATTAAAGCATCAAATGATAATTCCAAATATGAAGCACCTGAGCATTTAGCGCTGACAACGGATGTGCAAATGAGGTCAAAAGTTGCTAACGATTCCCACCCAGGGCAGCGCCGAAGTGCTAAACTGTTGCGCTGTGTGTACGTCACAGTTCAGTAATTAAATAACCCGAGGACAACCCTGGTAACAAGTTTCTCCCGTTCAAAGTTAACATTTGATATTTCAATGGCGTAGAGAAGGATCAAAAAGTTTCGGAACTGCTGCTTAATTTCAGATTTTTGCACTAAGCGGGGTTTAAATAAAATATTATCTCCTAAAATTTATTAAGCTTTTGTGACACGATCACGATGAAGCCACTGCTGAACGAATTTACGTAAATTGTAACATCATGGCCTTAAATTTTACTTCATCGTCTTAAGGCTCGGTATACGGCTAACTAGCGCCACCAATGTTAAAAAAATCATATCTTCCTTTAGAAGAAGTTTCTGGAAAAATCCTAAGATGAGCCTATGCGCCATGCTTTTCTAGATTTTTAAGTGTAGATGCCCTCTTCGTAATTTACTTTTAAGCTAAAAAATTTTCGATAACCGCCAAAAACGGCCGTTTTTGGCGGTTATCGAAAATTTTTTAGCTTAAGACTAGAAATTGAGTTGGGTAACTACACTTAAAAATCTAGAAAAGCATGGCGCATGAGCTCATCTTAGGATTTTGTCAGAAACTTCTTCTGAAGGGAGATATGATTTTTTCAACATTGGTGGCGCTAGTTAGCCTTATACCGAGCCTTAATGGGTCGAAATACATATTAGCAGAAATGAATAGGCTACATGGTGGTGCGTGCGTGTGTTATGTGTTACTCACAATAATTCACAGTCACGTTGCGAGCTTATTTATTTCTGCAATATTGCATTTCTTTAATTATATGTAGGTATGTACTTACTTTTAAACTATTATTTATTTACTTTAAAGTAGCCTGTAACTCAATGGATCTCAGTTATCTAAATAAATAAAGATATTATTATTATTAAATTTAATTTATTTCGTAACAGTAAGCAAAAAGGAACCCACTTATGGCGTTGCAACTCTATGATCCCGTTATCTGATTTCAAACTATTTTATTTTACATTTTGAAGCTTTATGTATCTGATCGCGTACATTTAAGGCCACATTTTCATAGTTGCATGTGAAAATGTTAAGTATATTTCAGTCGCTCAAGTAATACATTTTCAGGCAGAGGAAGTGACCAAGCGGTTCCCTGAAATAATTAATTAATAAAGCGTCTTTTTGGAGTGCAATCAATCACAGTGGCAAGATTAACTAATTGCCCGGCTTAATCTGTACTTGATCGTCGTTAATTGACGCTACCTACCTCGAGTAGGTTCTTTATGAAACGCTCGCTTGGATTTTTTCACAGGCTGACTCCAAATTTATTACTTTCCTTTTGCGATAGCCTCTCCTTGAAGTAATAGGTAACTGCTATTTGCCCATTAAAAAATTTCAAAAAAAATAAAATCCAAAGATTTGGTGCGGTCTAAAGGCAAGCAGTATAGGCAGCTGCTATCAAATAATATGGAACAGCCGACTTGGTTAACAAAAAGAAAATGTTTTATTAATACTCTAATATTCAAATTTGGATGTTGGCAAAACAAATTAGCCGCATATTTCTCTTTGGAATAATTATTGTTTACGCCGAAACCTAAGCAGCTTAAAATTTCAGCCAAGGCGCTAACTACACCCACCCTATATCTTCTCAACAACATAAACAATCTATACTTATAATAAAACTCTAGCGAAGTCAATTCTGTACATTGAATATTTTTAGAAAAAAACTAGCAGGGGTTACTAAGTAAACTATACTGAATCCAAAAATGCAAAAAAAACGGTTTATGTCTGTCTGTCTGTCTGTCTGTCTGTCTGTCTGTCTGTCTGTCTGTCTGTCTGTCTGTCTGTCTGTCTGTCTGTATGAACACGATAAACGCGAACACCGCTGAATAGTTTTCAACCAAACTTAACATAGTCGTAACTCACGTTTCTGGGAGTAACTTAGGCTATCCGATGTTTAGAATACATTGCAGGTTGCAATTTTAACTTCGTTTTTTGTAAGAAATATTCATTATTTGGATATGGCTTCTTGAGAAGGTATGTTAAGAACGTGATACTGAACATATTTCTGCAAAAAAAAAATTAAAAGTCCGACTTTGAACCACATTCTTTCGAAAACCTACATTGCGGGTTGCAATTTTAACTTGATTTTTTGTAAGAAATATCCATAATTTTGATATGGCTTCTTGAGAAGGTATGTTAAGAACGTGATACTGAACAGAATTCTGAAAAAAAAAAAAAAAAAGTCCGACTTTATTATCTCGGAAACCGTTGATTTCCCAGGCATAGTTCCTTGGGCAAAAATGTTCGTTATGATGAGGACTATACGTATACGTGGTCTCCCGCTTTGTTGGCGGTCTTTTAACACTCTGAAAATGTTAGTTCTACAAGCGTCGCATAAGGCCGGGTTAGAGCGTATCTATGGGTTTAAAACCATAGGTATCTCACTCTTTTGTTTGACGTAGAGCGGGATGGACAGAGCCATAGATACGCTCTAACCCAGCCTTATGATGCTTAGTGGTTTTCGGTGGAGGTCGGACAAAGTTTATCGATGTTAGAAATGTAGTACTGTTGCGTCGCGGTCGAAATGTTCTGGGTTTGAACCCACGCGAGGTTGAAATTTTTTTTTGTGCCTTTTTTAAAATATTTACTCTACTGAGCCCAACTTGATATTAAAAAAATATATTTTGTTTGCCGTAGAGTGGGATAGACAGAGTTATTTGCGGTAGATACGCTCTAACCCAACCTTATGCTTTGCTTGCTGGCTTAGCATGAGAATGGGTAAGACCTTATCTATGGGCTTATAACTTTATCTATCCCACTCTACGTCGAGGGAGATACATAATAAACCCCCATACTTCCCAGGCAATTCTTATGCTAAGCTTCCAGGTATCTTACACGGGCGATACCTAATCTAAACAAAACATATTTTATCATAAATGTATTGTTTAGATTAGGGCACACACACACAGACAGACACACAGACAGGCACACCCTCATAAACACATAAACAGACACACACACAAAGCTATCAAACTTATGACACCCCTCTTTGTTGGTCGGGGGTTAAAAAAACCTTCCTTTTGAGTTTTCCTCCACAGTCGAATTTAAATTAAATGTCAGATGTGTAAAAACGCATACGAAGTCGCGGGCACAACTAGTGTTTTATAAAATTAAATCGAAAATAATTATTGCACGTAAAAGTACCTTTCTAAGGGCATTTTAGCCTCACTTTACTTCATTTGACCATAGGTAGTTTATGTCAATTGCAATGTCAATTGCAATTGTAGCTCTTAGGAAGTACTTAATTTATTATATTGCAAATTAGGTTGGAGATCTGTTTTCACCAGTGAAGTTTTTTTATGTATGGCTTTTTAAATATAATCAGGCTGAATTGCGTCATTACGTCTCATAGTTTGAAGACTCAGAGCCTGCTTTCAATTCATTACTTTTGATACAAACAATTTGTATCTGGAACAGGAATTGATGATAACTGGGCTAGAATTCAACCCAAGCTAGGGTCAGACCCTAACTACATAGAAAGGCAGCCGTGATAATGATGAGTGAGATAACATAGTGCATGTTTAACAAACAGTGTACATACAATACAAACAGTGTACTGGGGCTCTACTTCAAATCCAAAAAACAGCGATGTATCGTAAATAATCAAATCTGATAATACGACTTCTATCAATGCATTGAACTACGTTTGTATGGGGAAATGGTGCTCTAGCGCCCTCTTAAGACGCCGTACGTCTCACAACTAGCGCCGCCAATGGAAAAAAAATCATATATATTTTTTGGATGCGTTTTTAGCAAAAAACGCTTCTGCGATTTCTCAACGCGAGGCTTAACTAATTTTAGGACCAAAGGTTTGGATTCCAGGATTGGATTTCCTACGAATGCAATCGATTCTCGCTAAAAGTGGCCACTTTTGGCGAGAATCGATTGCATTCTTAAGTTCTAGGATCTGGAATCCAAACCTTAGGTCCTAAAAGTATTTAAGCCTCGCGTTGAGAAATCGCAGGAGCGTTTTTTGCTAAAAACGCATCCAAAAAAAAGATATGATTTTTTTTTCATTGGCGGCGCTAGTTGTGAGACGTATTTCATCTTAAGCATGAAATCTTGGGTCTCGTTGTTACTTTTTTTTTTCTTCTTTTTGACGTGCCTCTTCACTAATGAAGATTGACCATCAGCTATTCATATTCTTTTGTTCCCTGCCAAGTGAAATAGATGTTTAATCCTAGTTTTGTCCGTTCAATCCAAAATGTTTTCGAGGCATATTTTTAGTTTTTAGTTATGTCATAATAGTTCTGGAGTAGACATCAAGTACCTAACCCTAGGACTCGCCAAATCATGCGGAACGAGCGTGACTCAAATAATAAATTGCAAAAGGACCGAAGGTTTTGTAAGGGAGAATTATTGTGGTCCAGAGAGCTAGCGAGTATAGGTATCATTCGTATGAAAACCTAAGTAATTTGGTATAATGCCAGAAGTAATATTATCTACGCTTTTTTGCGAAGTCCCTTTCAGTGATTGTAATAGGAGAGCAATTTATGAGGTATGAAGCAAAGCGAAAGACTAATCAGTTCAGTCCCCCAACAACTAACGAACGGGTAGGTGAATATTTCTGGCTTACTTCTTTTGTGGTACTGAGAAAGTTTTTCATATTAGGTAATCACAAGTCAAATAATAATTTCAACAGGGCTTTGGCGCGAAATCTTTTAGTTTGGGGTACACAAGTGTCGTACGGAACTCCGAAGAACATTGTTGGAAATAATGCTACTCCTTAAGAACGCAATTGAGAATATCGCTACCGCGAATGAATTTTACTCCGAAACACAGAACTACGAACGAACTTTACTACGAAGTAGGTACGCTACTTCGCAAAGGTAAAAATACCAAGTTCGAGTGTGGGGAAAGGCGAGTGACAAGCAAAGTAAATAGTAGGTACCTATAGGTACAGTAGTAGACTCACCTAGTTTCAGTAGAGTCAAGAAGTAGAATGCTTAGCTTCATGCTCGGTGTTCGCCAAAATTGTACTTTACTAATGCTCAAGCATAGGGAACTCTACCATATCACTAAGTTGCTTACTTTACCCGTGTTCAAAATTGTAAGTACTCTACCATACCTCACACGCGTTTTGTCGCACGGTTCAATATTAAAAGTCCCAACTCAACCGGCAGCAAAATTTAAGGAACGAGCAATAGAATAACTCAGTCGTGTTTGCAGGGTGTTTGTCGACCGCATAATTATACCTATTATATTCAAATTTAAATCTAATTCGGCGAAAATAAGCTTATTTTATTTACAATTATGTCTATTTAATTATGTTTCCTAAGTATATTTTCATATCGTTCATTTAATGTTTTTTTTATGCTGTTCTGCCTTTATTTTACGTAAAAATGTATCGCTCGTCTACCTGGTCTAACTTATTTTAAGCACCGAGATATAAGGCATTGAAACAGTCAAAAATTATCTTCATAGCAGTCTATCACCCGATAAATGTTTGTTACTTTTTTTGTTACAAAAGTAACCTACCTGCATTCCGAGATGTACCGATATTCGAGGTGCGTTGCAGACATTAAATTTGTTTGTTAGATAATCTACTGTTTATTTATGTATCTTGCCGGTGGGTACAGTCCCTGTTATTACCCGCTTGCGGTCGTCTGTCGCCCTGTCGGACCCGTGTTACTGTAGGGTTAAGGAGGTTGCTACACCGATGACGTGACGCAGATGGCGTGACAAACGTCGCGGGTTTTTTTAAGAGGAGGGAACCCAGGCTGTCAACTAGCGCCGCCAATGAAAAAAAAAACATATCTACTTTTTGGATGCATTTTTTGCTTTAAACCTGCCGCCAAATGAGAATCCCTACGCTTAACTACATATTTTTAGGACCTAAGGCCTAGATTCCAGATGTGAAAACCTACGAATAAATCCCACACTTGAAAAAAACGGCTACTTTTGACTTATGCGGGGTTTGTACGTAGGTTCTAGGATTTGGAGTCTAGACTTTAGAGCCTTATCACACTGGCGATTTCAAAGTGATTTGAAAGCGATACGATTGCGCGGCGTGCATGCCGCGATGATGGTGCGACTGCGCGGCGTGCACGCCGCGATGACGCCGCGATTGCGCAGCGTCGTCGCGGCGAGCCCGTGGCGTACCTTTCGCGTTTTCGTGTTTCGAGTAGGAAAATGGATTCTGATGAGGAAACACTACTGCTGGCTTTGTTACTTTGAACACATAAACTTTAAACTTGCAATGGCCGATCACTGAGGGGTGGCCGACTTTAGGTGCCTCTACCCTAGTAGTGGTTTGTTAGACTGTAAATTATGGATATTACTACTAATTTAAACGTTTCATACGACCGAGTCGAATGATTTCATTAGTATCATTCATAATCGCGGATCGTTATGGGCTACGCGAGTGTAAAAAATAGCGTCTACACCCCGAGCCCGCCACGACGGCGCAGCGTCGTCCACGTTGCGCAACCGCGGTGTCATCGCGGCGTGCACCCGCGCAATCGCCTCGTTTTCAAATCGCCAGTGTGATAAGGCTTAAAAATCCTCATTTGGCGGCTCGGTTTTAGCAAATAGGTAGTTAACGCATCCAAAAAGAAGATGTGATTATAATTATTTTCGTTGGCGGCGCTAGTGATCCTTGACCATCACCGAGGATTGGGATGGGATTTTTCGTTTTTTTTTTGTTGCGGTCAGTAAGTAAGACTTGGGTTTTTATTATTTTTTATTATCTATACTTATAATAAAACTCTAGCGAAGTCAATTCTGTACATAGAATATTTTTAGAAAAAAACTAGCAGGGGTTGCTAAGTAAACTATACTGAATACAAAAATTCAAAAAAATCGGGATATGTCTGTCTGTCTGTCTGTGTGTTACCTCATCGCGCGAATACCGCTGAATAGTTTTCAGTCAAATTTAGGACCGTGATAAGTCCTGGTTCTGGGCACAATCTAGGCTATCCGATGTTCAGAATATATTGCAGGTTGCAATTTTAACTTCGTTTTTTGTAAGAAATATTCATAATTTTGATATAGCTTCTTGAGAAGATATGTTAATAACGTGATACTGAACATACTTCTGAAAAAAAAACGAAAAAAAAAAAGTCTGTCTTGGAACCTCATTATTTCGGAAACCGTTGATTTCCTAGGCATAGTTCCTTGGGCAAAAATGTTCGTTCCGATAAGGACTATATGTGGCCCCCCACTTTGTTGGCGGTCTTTTAACACCGCTCAGTATTCAATACAAGCACTCGCCGCAAACAATAATTTTGCATTCTTGCATAACAAATAACTATTGTTTACCGTTGAGCGGGATAGACAGAGTTATTAGCCGTATGCTTTGGCTTATAACTTTATCTATCCCACTCTACGTCGAGGGAGATACATATAAACCCCTTTACTTCCTAAGCAATTCCTATGCTAAGCTTCCTGGTATCTTATAACGGGCGATACCTTAATGTAAACAATACATATTTATTATAAAATTTATAAATGTATTGTTTAGATTAGGGTTTTTATTTTATTTTATTCTATTGCTTTTGAGCCCTGCTACCGCAAGTTAAGAAATAATAACTATGAAACTAAAATACCCCCGACATTTTAGCTTCAAATAAGCATATTTAATAAATAGCTGAACCAATTTTGACAAAACATAACTAAGAAAATTCGCTAGAAAACCTGCTTTCAAATTTGAAAAAAAACCTAAAGCTTCCAAATCGTTCACCCATTTAAGAGCTATGGTGCCATAGACAGACACACCCTCATAAATACATACCTATACAGACACACTCACAAAGCTGTCAAACTTATAACACCCCTCTTTTTTGGTCAGGGGTTAAAAAAACCTTCCTTTTGAGTTTTCCTCCACAGTCGAATTTAAATTAAATGTCAAATGTGTAAAAACGCATACGAAGTCGCGGGCACAACTAGTGTGCTTTATAATAATTTTATTTTTTAATTTTCTTTTTGTGATTCCACGCAAAAACGCTTTGTAGCGTGTGAATTTATATCAATAATTACGTATATTTATTCTTGCATAGAACTAAATAAAGTCACTTTCCGTCTGTATGTCTGCCTGTCTGTCTGTTTATCCGCCTAATCATCCTTAACTACGCGACGGATTTTGACGTGGTTTTCAGTGTCAGTTACATATTATTATTATTTCACTGAAGGTTTACAATTATTTATTGCATCCGTGCGAGGCCAGAGCGTTTTGCTAGTAATTTATAAAACAAAAAGAAAATATGTTTTCAGCGAGAAATTATAAAAAGCATTCATATCCTACTTAGTCTAGAAGTATGCATGATGGATTATTAAAAAACACACGTGTAAAAGAGGTACATAAAAACTAACGAGAATGAACCGTTTGGGCCATGGATTAAGCGACATGCGACACTAAAAGCCTTTGACACTCGACGTGGGAGTAATTGAATGCACGTCCGAAGTAAGTTTCATGATGGGGACGTACGGGGTCGCCTTTTACTTGTATCGTAGTGCCAAATAGTACAGTCACCCATAAATGTTTAATTCACTCAAAAGGTTACCAGTGTCCCTTTTGATATGTTATAAAGTACGTAATTCTGAATTTAAAACACTAAAAGTCTTGCAGTACCTAATACGCCGCTTCCATTTTATACATAATCAAACATTTTTATTAATTATTTTCAAAAATTCACATCGGTGTCGTAATATTCTACAACCTCATTATATTGCCACAAGGTGAAACAATGGATTATTGTCTTTACGTCACTCTCCGCCTAAAAATACCATTAATGTGGCTTTCATGGTATTTTCGAAGTTACGGGCAGCTGTAGGTACTAAAACCACACTGAGCAGCTACCACGGGTGCTTACTGTCACTGTCACTGAAAGTGATAAGTTGGATAAACAACCTTACTACTATAGTATTAGGATACATGACAGACGTCCGGCAGACGTCCGGCACAGCTTTTTCGCACTCGTGGTACTCTGAGCGCAGATATCTTGCGCGGCGTAAATGTGCAAGATCGTAGCCGACTGCCACGTAGTGACGCAGCAGCAGCAGGTCACCGACGTGTCACCGCGACCCAACTGGTTTGTACGTTTTTACAAACTGCGTTTAAATATATTTTTCATCTCCCACGCTCAGAAAGTTTGTTGTTACTAGTAACTTACGATCGTGTAAAGGCCGGATTTAAACTATCTGCATTTTTGTGCGCTTCGAAATTTGGACGCGACGCCGGGACAGTCTTTCCCGCACCCTATGGTGTTGATAAAGAAAAAAACACTGGCCGTTTAAGTAGATGCCAAATCCCGACGGAAAATAAAACCTCATTCATAGTTCGTTTACACGCGTACTTCAGCGAAAGTGATTGTTCATGCCCATTCTCTATACAAAACTGTGAATGTAAATGGTGCATAAGCATCTTTTAAAAAGGTAAAGTCACGGAATAGAACATTCAGAAACGCGGTTTCTTCTTATAGTCTTTTCAATATTCTGTAGGTACACATATTTATTTTATAATACCGGTAAATAAAAAAAATGCTTCGCTTCTTTTTTATCAAATAGATAATTATGTTTTGGTTTGTTAAATACATTTTTTCTAACGATATTACTAATTTCATTTTATATCTCCTAGAAATTTTTAAATATGGTAAAAGTTCAGAATGCACCCGGGAAAAAAATCATTCTTTTATTTACATTATTTTTGTGTCTGGATAAATAAACTTCAGGAAATTATTAATAAAACGAATGGTTTTAATACCAACGAAGCTCAAAACTTTAGTGCGGCAGCCGTAACTACAGTAAAATATGCTTTTAAAAGGAACTTATTTGACTCACCTGTTTTGCCTGAAAGTAGTTGTCTATAGAGTTTTTCCCGCTTGGCTAACAAAGTCATTTCCTCGCTTCTGTGAGATGAAAAGTTTTGTGTTTCGCACGAATGCAATATTATTTGCATCTCGTGCTTCTGAATACCTCGCTACGCTCAGGTTTCTTTTTTTGAACCACTCGCTACGCTCGTGGCTCAATTTTAGAAACCTTCGCTAGCTCGGTTTTCAATACAAGCACTCGCCGCAAACAATAATTTTGCATTCTTGCATATCAAATAACTATTTTTCATTACTTGGCGCATTTTTATAGCCAGATGCAATATTTGTGGACAAATGCAAATGGTAGGTAGGTAATCGTATGAGGTAGTGGCCACCGCAAATATGAAATCTGGATTCATTGCATTTGTACGTACCCTCTACCGCTTACGTTTAATAGCGTTTTCATCTCCCATGCTCGGAAAGTACTCTATTACTTTAAACATGCGATCGTAGAAGATAATTTTTTAAACCACTTTGTATTTTTGTGCGCTACGAAATTTGAACTCGACGCGCTAATAAAAAAAAGGAACTCCTTCAACTTGTACCGTTGCCTAGCAAAGGGTTGTTGATTTTATGACACTTCAAGAAGACACGATTTGTAATCAACAACCCGTTGCTAGGCAACGCCTCATACTCCTTTGTGAAGAAACAAAGAAGGAGGAAACTCATTTCACTAACCTCTATGTAGGTATCTACCTACCTATGTCTATTGTTTGTCACGCATGGCTAACAAAATCATTTCCTCGCTTCTGTGAGATGAAAAGTTTTGTGTTTCGCACGAATGCAATATTATTTGCGTCTCGAGCTTCTGAATACCTCTCTACGCTCAGGTTTCTTTTTTTGAACCACTCGCTACGCTCGTGGCTCAATTTTAGAAACCTTCGCTAGCTCGGTATTAAATACAAACACTCGCCGCGAATAATTATTTTGCATTCTTGCATAACAAATAACTATTTCATCTCCCACGCTCGGAAAATTTGCTGTTACTAGTAACTTACGATCGTGTAAAGGCCGGATTTAAACTATCTGCATTTTTGTGCGCTTCGAAATTTGAACGCGACGCCGGGACAGTCTTTCCCGCGCCCTATGGTGTTGAAAAAGAAAAAAACACAAAGCGATTGTTCGTGCCCATTCTCTATACAAAACTGTGAATGTAAATGGTGCATAAGCATCTTTTAAAAAATAGAAGTTAAAAACTAAAACCCGACTACTAAAAGGCTTAAAACAAGACCTGTTTATCCTTAAAATAGACTCATAGATAATTAATCGTAGTCGGAGGCCATCGGTTTATCAAAATGTGGTGTCCTCCGACTACGATTAATTATCTATGAGTTTATTTTAAGGATAAACAGGTCTTGTTTTAAGCCTTTTAGTAGTCGGGTTTTAGTTTTTAACTTCTATTTTTTTTGAGCTTTTTAGTAAGTCATCTTGGACGATCTCCAAGAATAGAACCAAGAAGGGCAAAAAAAACACATTTTTTAATTTTTTGTTCTATTTGTTATGTTGACGCTACATGTGTTATACATTTTTGAAAAGGTCTTTTAAAGCCCTTTCATTTGATACCCATGACGATGGTATCCGATATTTTTTATTTTTAGGTCCACCACTTTAGGGCGCAGCACAGCCGCCATCTTGATTTTTTTCAAAATTAAACTATCCTATGTTACCTGGGTGATTAAGACGAATCCAACGACACCTCATTTGTTGAAATCGGCCGAGTAGTTTAGGCTCTGCGAGGGAACAGATGAACACACAAACATACATACATACATACATACATACATACATACATACATACATACATACATACATACATACATACATACGCTGCTAAAATCATAACCCTCCTTTTTGCTTCGCGTAGTCGGGTAAAAAGGTAAAGTCACGGGATAGAACATTCAGAAACGCGGTTTCTTCTTTCAGGTTTTTTCAATATTTTGTACGCATATTTATTTTATAATACCAGTAAATAAAAAAAATGCTTCTCTTCTGTTTTATCAAATAGATAATTATGTTTTGGTTTGTTAAATACATTTTTTCAAACGATATTACTAATTTAATTTTTTATCTCCTAGAATTTTTTAATTTATATGGTAAAAGTTCAGAATGCACCCGAAAAGAAAAAAACATTATTTTATTTACATTATTTTTGTGTCTGGATAAATAAACTTCAGGAAATTATTAATAAAACGAATGGTTTTAATACCAACGACGCTCAAAACTTTAGTGCGGCAGCCGTAACTACAGTAAAATATGCTTTTAAAAAGAACTTATTTGACTCACCTGTTTTGCCTGTAAGTAGTTGTCTATAGAGTTTTTCCCGCTTGGCTAACAAAATCATTTCCTCGCTACTGTGAGATGAAAAGTTTTGTGTTTCGCACGAATGCAATATTATTTGCGTCTCGTGCTTCTGAATACCTCGCTAAGCTCAGGTTTCTTTTTTTGAACCACTCGCTGCGCTCGTGGCTCAATTTTAGAAACCTTCGCTTGCTCGGTTTTCAATACAAGCACTCGCCGCAAACAATAATTTTGCATTCTTGCATAACAAATAACTATTAATAGCTAGTGCATAACAGCTCAAAACTCAATTCTCCAACCCCTTCAACTCCAAAAACGGGCCTTGGCGTACATGTTAATTCTCGAACTTATAATGAGAAGCTCGCCCGTATGTCGTATTTTCTACCTCAAAGGCTAAAGGCGCCTACAGCAGAGCAGCGTTTTGTCAAAGCTAAAAAAGGGACTTTTTGCACGTTTCACACTTTTAATGGTATTCGTTGAAGTCGAAAACAAAAAAAAGTATGGCGTATTTTTTGTTTTCTTCTCTCCTTTGGCCTTTTCTTTATGGATATGACTTTAGTGCTTATTTGGGTAATTGAATAATACCCACAGCCAAGTGTCTACGTCGTTATTTTAGTTTTAAAGGATTTGTTTGAAACTTTCGCGAGTGTTATTTCTGTTTTGTTACTTGTTCATAGAAGTTTGTAGTCCACGATTTATGATAATAATGAAGATAAAGTGTAATTTCGTTGATCATGAAGGCACACTTTGTGAGGAAACCTTAGCGTTAACGGTTAGTACCCTCAACTACGCTTCGTGATAAAGCCCGAACTCTCTCTCTGAGAGAAGACTGGCCAGTTAGTGGAACGTGTTTACGCTGCATCTGACTTACATCTTACAACGTAATTAAGTTATTTAGCATTGGATTTTCTTTTATGAAATAACTTTTGTTGATGCAAACATGAATACTGAATATATTATTATGTGCCACCAATTACCTCTACATCGAGTCTAACTTACACATTATGTGAACGTAATTGGAAACTTGTAGGTAATTTTATGCTCCTCAGACTTTTAAACTTATACTATGAATAACGATTCTTTCCACTTCCACTTTCCACTTATCTGCAATGACAATCGTGGTAAGAATCTCGTTTTCTTTAAATATTGATGACTAATAATAATAACTATCATTCACAAAACAAAAACCCAAGCTAAGAAGAAATGTTAAGAAACAGTCAACTATACGTATAGGCCCAAGGAGTTTCTAAGAATGACTTTTTAACTCCCGAGGATTTAGCTAGAGAAATATCTCGCATTGCTTCTTTTGCCGCCGCCTCTGTTGTGAGCCCGCAGGAAATTCGATTTGAAACTTTTCTTAGAATCTTTGATGAAGCAAAGCAAAACATTCTTTGGTACGTTGTCTGTGCCGGTGTTCCGCTGTAATGATAGATTGTACACAATTTGCTTTTGTATCCTTCTGTATATGTATAGATACAGTATATATTTTTGTGTGTGTCTTCTTTTCAGACAGCTGTAATATTAATTTTCATCTCCCACGCTCGGAAAGTTTGCTGTTACTAGTAACTTACGATCGTGTAAAGGCCGGATTTAAACTATCTGCATTTTTGTGCGCTTCGAAAAGTGAACGCGACGCTAACTATCTACGAGCAAATGCATTTAATCGCGATACACACAATCACAGAGAGAGACTATTCTCAAAGCGCATTTCGATTTGTTCGAGATTTCTACCCGATCTTGACAAAGCTGCCGTCGAAGTGATACGGTGCTTTTTAGGTCTGGTTACATAATAATTATTCATTTCTGTAGGTAATATTCAACTTTGATTCTTTCCAAAAAAAACATATCGACTGCGGAAAGGCAAAAACGCTAAAGCGCCACTTTTCCCGAAAATTAGTTATATAATATACAGTCCACTGTATAAGCACAGCATTTTCAAAAAGATTACATAAGTCAAATTCTTTTTGGAGATGGATATTTTTTTTTTTTGCAATAAAGGAGGTCTCATTATTGTTCTGAGAAGGCGTTACCTAACATAAGTTCCTAACCAAGAAAGGCAGATTACATAAAACAATATAACAGACCTCTTAATTATTTCTTTAGATACCTAGCACAAGAAAAAGGACAAAGCTAAAGAAAACACACCTATAAATATATATTTATGAAAGTCGACGTGGATTTATAAAAAGTCCGACGGTTGGATAAAAAGATTTAAATGAAAGAGAGATAGGGCCGTCTTGTATAAGTAAGTTATCAAGTCTCGAATAAATTCGTAACAGAGACAAATCCTTAAATAGTAGGTACTAATTAAACAATCATTAAAAAACGAACGTTCCGCTTCATTGCTTGCCTTGGCGTCTACTCTCTACAAGTAAGATATAAATAGGCTTTTATCGTAAACTTAAAATATGATTGCAAGATTGTTATAGATTTGCTAGCCATCCCTTATTTATTACGAACTTGCTTGTACCCGTGACTTCGTCCGCACATATTTGGTTAAAATTATATTTTTACCCGACTTCGCGTAGGCGGGTAAAAATAGAGTAAAGATAATGCAAAATAACATAACTACTAAAAAAGCTAAAATAAAAATATGATTTAAAAACTAAAACCACACTACCAAAAGGCTTGAAACAAGATCTGCTTATCCTGCATTTGATTAACCGATGGCCTCCGAATACGATTGATTAAATACATAAATGAGTCTAAATTATTTTAAGCATAAGCCGGTCTTATTTCAAGCTTTTTGGTAGTCGGGTTATTTGTTTTTAACTTAAAATTTTCCGCAATGACAGGGCGTAAAAAATTTAAGTCACGAATATTTAGTAAGTTACGAGAATTTTTGTGTGTATACCTCAATATTGTTTGCATGAAAGAGCACCAAACAACCAAACAACCATCCATCCATTTTAAAATGTATTTCAAAGGATAAAC
This sequence comes from Zelleria hepariella, assembly GCA_949319315.1. Classification (NCBI taxonomy): domain Eukaryota; kingdom Metazoa; phylum Arthropoda; class Insecta; order Lepidoptera; family Yponomeutidae; genus Zelleria; species Zelleria hepariella. Next base: position 12,632,446 of record OX439381.1, read on the forward strand.
AATAATGGTTTATACTATTTATATCTGAAAATAATAATAATGGGCCCGTGATCTAAAAGATGTACCAACATAATAATAATAATAATTTTCGTCAAAGAAGATTTCGCCTTTTTCCAGTCTACTCATTTATGATTACAGTTACTATGCATGAGTCTATCTTGTTATCACTCTTCCTATGACCAGGATGTCAAAGTAGAAACCCTGTTTTATACAAAGCTTCAGAAGCAGGTGTTGAATATTTAAATAAAATTAAGAGGAGGATTTTTTTTTTTGTCTCCACGGAGCCCCATTTAAGTTGATTCTGGTTTGGTAACCGCCTGAATTTATAATAGCCGAGAGTCGAGACATAGCGGGTGTCGGGAGACTTTCGGTCATTGTAATACGGTTCAATCTCGTTTAGAACAAAATTAAGTATGAATAGCTGAAGGCGAACCTGTAGTAGTGTTGATCGAGGCATTTAAAGTCCAAGATTGGTAATCTTCGAAAGACACGTCAACTTTTAACAATGTTGATTTCCTACTAACCACCATAACTTGAGCAGACTAATATCCCCAACAATTTTCTTCTTTCTGTGCCTCTCCACTAAAGGTATCCCGTTGCCCGCCATTCTAAAAGGACCCTAGGCATTCTGGCTGGTTTGTAAATCTGGAAATTTATGAAGATTCAGTTCGGATAAGATAAAATACTATAACTGAATCTTCATAAATTATCCAAATTTAAAGAAAAAATCTAACAAAACTCTCAAAAACATCATCTGACGATGATTAGCTTACAGTAATTGACGACCATCTTATCATACATTCAAGAATAGGAATACCAACTGAATAAAATTCCAATAAAGTTTTAATTAAATAAAACTGGAAAAAGAACTGTTCCGCGTGGCTCCGCTTAGCCTGGCCTGGTTGTCCGATGTTCCGATGTTATGTTAAAGTAATAGTTATTTGTTATGCAAGAATGCAAAATTATTGTTTGCGGCGAGTGCTTGTATTGAATACTGAGCAAGCGAAGGTTTCTAAAATTCTAAAAAAAGAAACCTGAGCTTAGCGAGGTATTTAAAAGCTGGAAACTCAAATAATATTGCATTCGTGCGAAACACCAAACTTTTCATCTCACAGAAGCGAGGAAATGACTTTGTTAGTAAGGTGACGGTAGAGGCACACTAACAAAATAAAAAATCATAATAATATCTTCTTTTTGGATGCATTTTTTGCTAAAAAAAACTAGCAATTAAATGAGAATCCCAAGCTTAACTATTTCTAGGACCGGATAGGATATCCCAGATCCTTAAACCTGCATAAGTCAAATGTAGCCGTTACTAGCAGTTTTTTTTCGTATGCACGATTTATTTTGTTAGGATTTCGTGTCTAAGCGGCGCTTGTGTACCTTTACCGTGTTTGGGAGTGTGAACTTTAGGTATGAAATTATTGCTATCTTAGTCGACATAATTATGGAGAATGCATGAAGAATCCTGCACCGACAAGAGGATAACTCTTAAATATAATGATGAGTCGACATAATACTTGTGTTAACCCGGATTGTCCTTTTCTGGCCTATTCACTGAATTTGGTCCCTCAGTTGTGACGAAACCAACGCCAACAAAATCCACTTAGCAACAGAACAGTACGGCGGCGGAAGTGGGAATGGCTTGAAAACATTCAAGTGTTATTTCTTTGTGTGCCTTATTGACTCTGCGTTTGACGTTGTATTATTTTACGGAATGAAGAGGATTTCTGTGAAGCCGGGCTCTGACGAATATATTAGGTAGGGATAAGGGATGATAACTACTTCTTGCCAGCTCTTTCTCCCGGGGCTCTTTTCCGTGGACATTTCAGGTATACAGGGTGTTAAAAGAGCGCCAACAGACCCGAAAGCCACGCATACTAGACATCAAAAGAAAGTACTTTTTCGATAAATTATTGCTGGGAAATTATTTTGGATTTTTAGGTTATAATTAAAAAAAATATTTTATCATGCAATGGACGTGTAACGCACAGAAATCATATTGCGCAAGCGTAGGTATAAGTTTATGTTACTTAAGCTTGAAGTGCCGATGTTTAGAATACATTGCGGGTTGCAATTTTAACGTCGTTTTTTGTAAGAAATATTCATAATTTTGATATGGCTTTTTGAGAAGATATGTTAAAAAAATAGAAGTTAAAAACTAAAACCCGACTACTAAAAGGCTTAAAACAAGACCTGTTTATCCTTAAAATAGACTCATAGATAATTAATCGTAGTCGGAGGCCATCGGTTTATCAAAATGTGGTGTCCTCCGACTACGATTAATTATCTATGAGTTTATTTTAAGGATAAACAGGTCTTGTTTTAAGCCTTTTAGTAGTCGGGTTTTAGTTTTTAACTTCTATTTTTTTTGAGCTTTTTAGTAAGTCATCTTGGACGATCACCAAGAATAGAACCAAGAAGGGCAAAAAAAACACATTTTTTAATTTTTTGTTCTATTTGTTATGTTGACGCTACATGTGTTATACATTTTTGAAAAGGTCTTTTAAAGCCCTTTCATTTGATACCCATGACGATGGTATCCGATAATTTTTATTTTTAGGTCCACCACTTTAGGGCGCAGCACAGCCGCCATCTTGATTTTTTTCAAAATTAAACTATCCTATGTTACCTGGGTGATTAAGACGAATCCAACGACACCTCATTTGTTGAAATCGGCCGAGTAGTTTAGGCTCTGCGAGGGAACAGATGAACACACAAACATACATACATACATACATACATACATACATACATACATACATACATACATACATACATACATACGCTGCTAAAATCATAACCCTCCTTTTTGCTTCGCGTAGTCGGGTAAAAACTAGATACTGAATACATTTCTGCAAAAAAAAAGTTTTGAAAAGTCCGACTTAGAACCTCATTATTTCGGAAACAGTTGAATTCCCAGGCATAGTTCCATGCTACGAAGAAAAACCTATAGAATTCGTGCTTGGAACAGATTTTGATTATAAAACGGTACAAAAAAGATTACAGTCACTCAATTGACAGGCTCCTCCTGATTGGTTCTCATTCAAAACTAAGCTAGCCCGTGATTGGCTGAAACAGTGACAGATTCACAGTGTCACAATGACAGATTCATTAGTGCAGTGGTTCTTAAGCTTTTTGGACCAAGGACCACTTTGATTATTTTTTTCTTAGTACGGACCACAAGGTCGACAAATCGTTTCGCCTGACCCAAAGTATATTGTAGGTAGGTTAGTTGAATACAGGAAATATGAGTTGGATTCGGATCAATGGAATATTCACGCGAAAATTCACAGATTTAACACAAATTAATAGTGGTTCGCCCCGAACTATGAACTCGCGACCCCATATCTCAGCAACCCCTCAACCGATTTGGCTCATGTTCGAACTTAAACATTCTCTTGGCCTCATTTGCCTGCCTACCAAATTTCATGACGATCCGACTACATTTACTCAAGTTATCGTCGAACGGACATTCATACACACAAACATACATACATACATACAAATAAACATACAAAAGCCGGATTGTTCCAGTAGATTCGGAGAACTTCGCTCGCCTCGCCCGCTCGTTCAATTATCAACTTTTAATTGGCAGACAAACGCAACGCGCGCGCAATGCGCCCGATTTTTTTTTCTAACCCACAGGATGAGGACCCTCCCGCGGACCCTAGTAAGGCCCTCGCAGACCACCAGTCAGCAATGCACGATAGTGCTAAAAAAAAGTAATAATAAAAAAATATCGAATACAATTTGGCGCGCGCGCTGCTCAAGTACGTTGCTATGCGGGCGGGACCACTGCCGGGCGGCAAGGGAGGAGGGGTGCTATCGACTACAACAATTTGGCGTGCTTCTCTAGTTGCTATGCGATGCGAGTGGGACCGCTGGGGCTGCGAGGGAGGTTAGAGTTCGCGCCACGCCTATACAAAGTGTTACAAAAGTTCGAATAGTATTACTAACTATCGCGCATCGCTACCAACAGTGGCCCGCGGACCATAGCCGCTATAGGTTAAGAACCACTGCTATAGACAAAGTGTGATAATTATTTTTTAAGGTTTTATTGAAGTTATCGGTGTAGATACACGTGAAAAGTGATTCCAGTATCCTTACGGCGTCGATTTGTATGATTTTTGCACCACTTCACAACTCATGAAGGCATATTTAACAAAATCTTGTTCTCCAAAACTCGATCAGCTGTCGACGGTGGTCACGACCAAACTGAAACCGTCTGCGGGTCTAATTTTTATGCCCCGCCCACTCCGGTCCAGTTTTCATAGTGTCAGAAAAGAGCGTAAGTTATTCTTCTATAGGTTTTTCTTCGTAGGTTCCATGGGCAAACATTTTCATTATGATGAGGACAATACTTGGTTTCCCGCTTTGTTGGCGGTCTTTTAACACCCTGTATAAAACAAAAAAAAAACTAAGGCCTTTGCATCTACGTAATGAGATGATTTATACAGCGTCCAGTGGCACCTTCACTCACACTAGATGGGTGAAGAGACCACTCGGCGCTGCAGTGCCTGGGACATTGTTTTTTAGATGGAGTAGGCTTGCCCAGCACCTATACCATTCAGTGGACTCTGAAGCAAGAGGTACCCGGTTCGATTCCCAGTGCGGGCATGTATCTATGACTTTGTTTAATTTTAAAGTTACGTACATTTGTGAATTTGTAGTAGCAATACCACTCGCTAACGGTGAAGGAAAACATCGTGAGGAAACCCGCGGCTCAGTTGGCTCCACACGTATTGACCTGTCTTTCCTGTGGGCTTGGTCGACTAAGCTGTATAAAACAAGAAGTCAAAAAACATTGTTCGAAAAAAATCTGCATAAGTGCAATAGTTTTACCTGCAAGCTTTATTTTACAAAGTTGGGCCTCTTGACATATATTTGAAAAACTCACCGAGACGTACTTGGTCAAAGTCCAACGTACGCCTCATAGAATTAGAACGCATAAAAACGAAGTGAAGTGAGGTGAAGTTTCATAACTTTTATAAGTTTTATTAGCCTAATATTGATACTTCAACATTGATTGTCGGTGAAGGTTTAACTGAGTTAATATTGACAGTAAAACATAAGAGAAAAAATGCAATAATATGTGAACAAGGTGCGCTGGTAAGTCTATTTGCAACTCACTACAGATATTGTTTGTTTGATATGTCCCAGGCACTGCAGCGCCGAGTGGTCTCTTCATCCATCTAGTGTGAGTGAAGGTGCCACAGGACGCTGTATAAATCATCTCATTTCGTAGATGCAAAGGCCTTAGTTACAGATATTATTGTATAAAAAAATAATATTTCAAGATATTGCTTTTGAAAATACAACTCTGTGGTATACAGGGTTTTAAAAGACCACCAACTAAGCGGGAAACCACGTATTGTCGTCATCATAACGAACATTAATATAAATTAAATTTAAATAAACACCCCTCAATCAAAATAATACTTTAAAATATTATTAACGGTCTTGCGTCGATACCAGTTTTCTATCTCAGCTCGATCACAGCCTTTTACGTCACGACATCATCTACTTGTTATTGGATTCATAAAAAAACGTAAAAAAATTACAAAAAGAGGTAGCCAAAAGCCACGCAAGAATTGTATACTCAAATTACATTAGTGCTACAAGAACAAATTTAGGCTTTAGTATGAAACCTTCGTTCTACGCTTTATTATTTTAAGGTCTGCCGTATGTTTGTTTGGAGCAATTAAATTACAGAAACAGCAAGCGGCCTCTGAATAAGCGAAATGCGCAATTAAGCTAACTCGGACCATTAATATTTGAAATTCATTAAGAGATGGATATTTGGCTAGCAGCTAATGTAGTAGTTGACCGACTTATTTATCATGAAAATAATCTATTTTATTCTTGTAAATAATTAATTTGTGGTGTAAAAAAAAGTGTTCTCTATCTCTATCTATATATACGAGTTATTTTATAGATAACTACAGACATGTTTCTCAAGAAAGAAAAAATATTAGGGTTATACTCATATATTTATTTATCCAGAAGATAAAAAATGTCGCCCGAAAAATGTTGGATCGTTTTCGATCGATCTATCTGCTAGCCAACGTTGATAAAAGCGAAAAAAAATAAATATTTGTGAATATAATGTTAATATTGGCAACAGCTATCGAGGTCTTTGAAGTCCAAGCACAAAGTCTCCTGCTCTACGAGTATAATTCTACAAGGAAACGTCTACCTTGTTCTTAACTAACTACAGTCTACACCCTTACAAATTAAAGACGCGTTCCGAGTTCTGACATGCTAACCCGGTCCAACTTGAAAATAATTTATCACGCTCAATGTTCGAAACATGGGGCCTTTGATCGATGATAACGAATTCATTTCGCAACTTTTGCTCGCTGACAATCACCGAGTGAATGCTGATCAACGAGTTGGGTTGGACATGGACACAATGGGTCTACATACTTGTGGGAATGAAACTTTCATCTTTATTAGATTAACGCAAAAGCTATTTAAAAATTGCCCTGTATTCTAACACTACTATCTCATCACGTACGTACAAACAAGCCGTTGCATGGTTTAATCTTAGTGGGTATTGTTGGTTCATACCCTGAGCATAAACTAAAAGCTGTAGAAGGTTTGGCGTGGCTTCTTATAATAATTATGCTGACGAAACTTATACACATACTATACAAGTTCAAAGACAATGGCAAAATTTATTTGGTTTGGTCAAGCAATAATAAAAATTTAAAAAAAAGTAAGTTGTACAATAATAATTACGTGTCCCACAATAATAATTGAAAACATAATTGCAACATTGCAATAATAAAGTTGATACTTAGCACTCTCCAAGTGCGAGTAGCACTCTCGCATATTATTATGGCTTTACAGTATTTATTGTACCAGTTGATCCAGTAAAATTAACTTAGGACCTTTGGTAGAGTTGGATTGTTTGTTTATAAAGGCAGCAATTTCGCGTTTTTTCAACTTGGATTATTCATTGGGCCAGTATCATAAACAAAGCAGCAAACAAACCAAATCTACCAGGTTTAACGCACGGTGCCCCATACTCTCAAAATTAATATCACTGGGTCACGTCCTTTTGCGTTAAGCTATTCAGGACTAATGCAAATAGCTAACTGCGTCCATTTCTGTCTAAACAGTGCATATCATAGAATAATAAGTGCCCGTTGAAGTCAAGCCTGTAAAGCAACTAATTAGGTTCGCTTAGCTACAGTTACAGTAGTATTCACATTGTGTTAAGAATATGTACGACTGAACAGGTATCGCTTTTATGTATTTTTGAATGTGCATATTGTTCGACCGTTCAAACAATTTCAATTTTTTACACTTTTAAATGCGAACCGCGCCGCCAATGAAAAAAAATCATAATTATCTTCTTTCAATGCAATCCAGAATGCAATCGATTCTCGCCAAAAGTGGCCACTTTTGGCGAGAATCGATTACATTCTTAAGTTATAAGGTCTGGAATCTAAACCTTAGGTCCTAAAAATAGTTAAACCTCGCGTTGAGAAATCGCAGGACCGTTTTTTGCTAAAAACTCATCCAAAAAGAAGACTTTATTAACTAGTGGCGCTGGTGCTAGTTATGCGTCCTACTGGACCTTAAGTGGTTTGCATTTAAAAGTGTTTACAATTACCAGATGTGGCTCCAAAACCACAAAGAGAAAGTGTCATATTATCATCATATGTCTATACAATTATCTGTTTTCAAAACACATAATACCGACAAAAAATACTTATTTTTCGTAACTTTACTACGAAAATAGCTGTAGCAGTTCAAGGCGAGTTCTTTGTAAATAATATTAATAGGTACCTTCAAAGGAAGCTTTTGGTGTAACAAAAACTGAATACAGAGTAAAATAAATGGCCCTGGATTAGGACCTAAGACCGAGACTTCATTTTCATTCCTAACTCACAAAGAAATTGTAACTAATGAAATTCGAACCCGAAATCTCTACCGAAAAGGGGAATTTCAGACGAGATATGATGACATTTTGGTCAAAGTAAAGAGCGATGACGAAATAGGAAAAATGAGAGAGTTACCTTTGATGGAACCGCTGTTTTTTTAACCTGTAGAGGGGTCATATTGGGAAGTAAAATGTCAAAGAAGACTATGAATAGCCGCAATGCTTGGGTGTCCATTGACAGTCCATTGAAAAGACTACGATTTTTGGATAAACTGTTTGGTACACTTCATCTTTATAAGTTCAAACAAGGTTTAATTACTGGATCGTTGAAGGTAGCTGTCGGGATGGTTCCATCTAAAAATACATTCTCACAACAGTAACTGCTTGCAACGTATGAGTGGTCACTTCACCCATCTAGTGTGAGTGAAGGTGCCACTGGACACAGTTTAAATCAGCTCATTACGTGGATGCAAAGACCTTTGTTAAGTTATGGGTTAGGCACTATTATGACAATTATTGGAGGAAAAGCTTTAGTAAGAGTAGGTAGGTATTCTTCAAGGCGCATTCCATATCGTTGAAGATACTTTTAAAAGTGTAATGTAACAACCTTTTAAACATTTTCCCACTTGGATTCAAGCGAGGGTTTCGCCCATTGTGTCTGCTTGAAAGGAGAAAATATGCGTTGTTAAAGTTTTCATTGTTATCTTGGATAGATGTTCGCTGCGTTTAGCGGGAGGTTTTATTTTATTTTGGTTTTAACGTTGACATAGATTTACAGCACATATGGATTCGTGCTTCGAGATAAGTATTTTTTTTATATAAAGTATCGGTAAAAAGACAAAAAAACCTATCACAAAAAGATTTTTAACAAGAAATCTTCGAGCCTGATATTTTTTTTATTCCAATATGTACATCATTATTCAAATCGTGACATTGATTATGAACGCGCTAAATATTTCCTTTTTACCTCTGAAAGCCTAACAAAATATTTGTACCTTAATGCAATGTCCAGTGGCACCTCCGTTGAAGTCCATTGGGGGCATTTTTCTTTCGGAAAGGCGTAGTGAACCCGTTCTAAATGGAGTATGTTTGGACTTTATCAACTAGTAACAATACCACTCTCTACTGGCAATGAAACGAGGAAACCCGAGTTAGTTTGCCCCAAACGTTTTAACCCTGACTTGTTCTCGGTACGAAGCAGATTTATTATGGTATATAACCGCCGTTTGGTGTTGAAACGCTGGGTCCATGGGACCCGGAGGCGCTTCCTATTCAAGAAGCTTGCAGTGGGCCTCATCGACTCGACGGGAGACCGGAGGGTTGGCGCGTACTTACCTCGGCCAGAGACTAGTCTGGCCATACAGCGAGGGAACGTCGCCAGCATTCTGGGCTACCACGGGCCACCGATCTGGGGCAGGTGTTTTACTTGTAAATAGTAGGTAAGTTGTTAGTTTATTAGGTTAATTTGATTTACATTTAAATTAATATCTGTAAATCTTGTAAATAACCAAATAAATATATTTATTTTCTTCAGTATAACCTCTATTTATTCCATGCTTTTCTTCAAACGCTGCGGCCACCGCGACCATTGTCATAAAGCTTGCATAAACCCGTCGATTTACGCGATCGCTGCATTTGCGCCTCATAACTGTTGGACAGAAGCTTCTACTTTGTTCCAGAAACTAAGTTATGCCGCGTTCGTTGACGTCTAGTCGCTTAAAGCTGGGGGCTTACTCGGGATAATCTAGGGATAGCAAACAAAAAATGTATCATTATATAATTATTATACCACTAGCTCTTGCCCGCGACTTCACGGCACGCGGACGTGGACTACAGAAAAAGGATATTTGCTTTACTTTTCTCCTAAGTGTAAAAGCGTAAAAATATGTAGTCTTTGTGTTATTTTGATGTCTAAGCTATCTCTATTCAAAATTTCATCCAAATCCGTTCAGCCGTTTCAGTGTGAAGGAGTAACAAACATCAATCCATCTGTCCATCCAATCCATGCATCCACACTTACAAACTTTCGCAAATATAATATTATACACCGTGGAATTTTAGTGGTTTTAAAGCCGAAGGTATTTAGTTGCACTCGTGATTCTGAGCCAAATTCCAATACTTCAAAACGAGCGAAAAAAAAAAACACTTCCCAATACAAACGGCTATCGCCAATCGACACCATTTGTATGTAGAAGTGAATTTTTTTTTCGCGCGTTTTGGACTGATATTTTGTAATTTAGCTCAGAATCACCAGTGCAACAAAATACCTTCGGCTTTAAAACCACTAAAATTGCACGGAGTATAAGTAGGATAGGATAATGCTCAATCTATGAACTTTATCTAGATTCCTAATAATGGTAAAAAAAATCATCCAGTGAAAAATGAACATGAACGGACTAGTTGACGGCATAGCCTAAGCAATGGGTATTATTGGTACAACTTGATTTCTAAAAATATTATTCATAAAGCACCCCATTAATTAAGAATTCTACTTGGCGTATCACATGATAAACCATAGCCAAATTTATAATTAGGGCAGACCTAGAAATAGGTCCAAGGGACAGAATATGGACAGATAAACACGCAGACGAAAGGGCAGACGTAAGTATAATAATAATTATTTTATTTATTTATAAAAAATAATTGACATTATCTGGCGGCACGGAGTGCCGCCGCCAAGTCGAGCTATGCAGAGGCACCCCGTACCATACTTTTCTCGAAGCAACTCGCGGCACTTTTGACCCCCCTGTATCTTCGTTGTGAGTAAAGCTAGAAGGCTGAAATTTCGGTTACTAAGAGTTTTCACGGAAGATACCTCGACCTCCAAATTACAAGTTTATACCTATATTGAATAATGAAATATAGGAAGTCAAAGTTCGGTCAAAACGTGGGTGACATACTCATCACCGTCATGATTTTTAAAGTACTTCTAGTAGGCCTACGGAGTTGAAATTTTGCATGCGGTTATTATTGAGTGAATTATGCACTATAAACATATTCTCGATCAGTAAATTATAATGTATAAAAAAGTATAAAAAATATTTTATGCAGTCTATGCAACAACTAGCGCCATCTAGGGTTGTGTCTTGACATCAAAATTACAATATATTTACACAACAGATTAAATTCACTGGAGATTAATAAGACAAATGTGAGCTAAAACTTATAACCCATCTTCTTCTTTGCGTGCCATCTCTTATCGGAGGTTGGCGATCAATTTGGCTATCTCGTCCTTCGAATACCCATATAAGACGATAACAAAAAATATTCCTACTTCATGACGCTACTACTTGAAATTTTGCCTGCTGTCAGCATAAAGTATTTATTTAATTAATGCAATAAAAAATGTTATGACTATTTCCGATTGGTAAATAATAAAATTATACTGCATTACAAAATTGATAAAAATATATTAATATCGCTTTTCACCACTAGATGGCGCTACAAGTTGTAAAGTTAGCGTGCTGTTATTATAAAATGTTTAAATTAATGCAATAAAAAAAATTTACAGGCCCTCAACCCTTGACGCAATTGTTTCAATATGGCGCAATTTATAAAATTCAATACTTCACGAATTAAGACGCATTTTACATTATTATTTTTCAAAATAGTCTAACCTTTGAATAAACATTACGAAGTATATAAAATTAACTCATGAGTAAATGACTGTGCGAATTAAAAAAATAATAAATTAGAAGACTTTGTCAATATGAACGCAATAGCGTGTAGAGTAACCCCACAGAAATAATAAAAGTAAATAATAAAAGTATTAATATTGCCACTTCCAACTAGATGGCGCCACTAAGTTCCTACATCGCAGTATGGTTATGTTTACACCACGCATATAAATGTCTCAGGATTTTTTTCCCAGAATTTCTAAATAAAAAAAAATTCGTCCACTATTTCAGTGTCACTACGTTAGCAAAAAAAAGCCACATCACTTTGTCATACACTCACTGTAAAACAATGAATATTGCAATGGATATGGATGGTTCCATGCAGGAATCACTTACATAAATGCTGACGACTTATACTCGACGGCAATGGTGAAAACTACAACCTACGGTTCCTTATCCGAACTTATGACGGCCGCCGCTTTGTATCCGACTAAGAGGCACTTGAGAAAAACTAAGAGAGATAGGGATTGAGCTTTAAGAAAATCTGTAGCTAATGTGCAAAGAAATATCACCCGAGAAGAAAAAACGGAGAACTACCTACCAAAAATAAGTGAAATCCCATCAAAAACATAAATGTACAAAAACCAAGTCTCGCTTCCACCGTAAAAAGTTGTGAGATATCCATGTAAAGCCAAGTCAGTTATTTTACTTAGTACTGAAGCACGTATTCTTTTCAGTTAGTGTGAAAACACCTGTTCAACAACTTTGTCATACATTGTTTCCTAATTAGTTACCTACCAACATTTACTGACTGTATCAATATTAAACATATTTATTTCTAAAATATTAATAGTGACTTGGCAACAGCACAAATCTGTGATAATTATAATTTGGTAGATGAATTAATTATTATTATACTTATTGCTGTGCTATTGCCAAGTCACTATTTATATTTCAGAAATAAATATGTTTAATATTGATACAGTCAGTAAATGTTGGTAGGTAACTAATTAGGAAACAATGTATGACAAAGTTGTTGAACAGGTGTTTTCACACTAACTGAAAAGAATACGTGCTTCAGTACTAAGTAAAATAACTGACTTGGCTTTACATGGATATCTCACAACTTTTTACGGTGGAAGCGAGACTTGGTTTTTGTACATTTATGTTTTTGATGGGATTATTATTATTATTCGACATTCGTTTATAGTAATCGTACTAGAAATAGGCTGGAGAGCCTGGTGACCAATCGACTTATTTTGTCGTACAAGGCTGGGAGCTTCCAAAAATGTACTTTCTAGGTTATAGAATATAAACTTATAACCGCGCTCGGCCAATAATCCATAGTAATTTCGTGATCAGTGGAGTCTAACTTATGTGTGAATAATCATGAACATTTACTAAAGTAAGAATCATTATCTGTTGTAATAATGTAATAGTTCCCGTTGAACTTCAAAAGTTAGAAGAATTCAATAAACGTTAATAAGTGGGAATGCGCAACATATTTTCTCACTTAAAAATATTTTTAAATACGTAATATTTATCAAAGTAGAGGCTCTATGGTAGCAGCACTGAATACAGTATGATTTCCTTTATGTTTGTGTGAATTTGTTGTTTTTATTCTCTCTCATCCTCTTTTGCAACTGAATGTTTGTATTTGGATAAAAGTTCAGATGCACTGCAAAAACGTAAAAATATTATGCTATGTCAAAACATAGCTAACCTTTTTTAAACTGGCTTTTATGTTATGTTTTTATTAGGACCGGTTCTCATGACAAGCGCTTAACAAGCGTTTTGGAAATGCGCGTTTCCAACTACATACATTTAATTCAGGCCGTACACATGATAACGCGCGTTTTATGTTTTATGTATGCGTTTTTCTATTAAATCACGGTTTTACTCACTAGTAATTTGTCGGTGTAGCCAACTAGTTTCGGTTCTCATTCGGAGACCTTCTTCATGGAGAACGAGACGGCCCTCGCGACGCCGTGTCTAGTCTCGAACTGCGTTTGAGTAGCCGTTGCGCGCGTGCGCACAAATTACTAGTGAGTAAAACCGTGATTTAATCGAAAAATGTGCAGTGCTCACGAAAGTTCAAGTTTGAAAATTTATGTGAACAAGGCCTAATACATGTTTACTACAAAACTTTCCCAACCGATCCGTCGTCAAACCAAATTGCCACGCCCCAGTGTGACGATGGTTCATTTTATTTATCCGTAGTCAATCTAGAGTGACTATGGTTATTTGTATTTATCTCAGCGAACGATTTATCCATAGTCACACCAACACACTCTTGACCCATTTTTGCCCCTCATTCTATTACTTGCCAGACGACTAACTATATTAGATCCGATCCCTAGCCATAGTTTGTTGTGACGACGGATCGGTTGGGAAAACATAATACGAGTAACATGACAGGCGTAGTAAAAATAATGGTCACAGCTAGAAACTAGCTCCAACTTAGAATGGTCGACTTAGGTATAAGTTAAATATGGCCTATACATGTTCCACTATCTTGAGCACAGGCATTCTCTCAGAGGGAGAAAAAAAAGGAGGACACGCTTATTGCAAATAATAAAATTCAAGCAATCCATAAAATGCTATTGTAAACTCCTGCCTCCACTTCCTTCCAATAATAATGGCTTTGCTTTGCATTTTCACTCACACTAGATGGTTGAAGGCACCACTTGGACGCTGCAATACTTGGGACATTCTTTTAGATGGAGTAGGCTTGCCCAGCTAGCACCTATACCATCCTGACAGCTTAGTCGGGCTAGCCCACCGGAAAGACAAGGTCAATACGTGCGGAGCCAACTAAGCTGCGGGTTTCCTCACGATGTTTTCCTTCACAGTTATTGCTTCTACAAATTGACAAATGCACGTAACTCTGAAAATAAATAAAGTCTCTTGCTTCTGAGTCCATTGTTTTACTCCTAGGCCACCATCGCTTGTCTTATACAGAATAATCATAGATAAGAATTATGCATAATTCAACAGAAGTATTAACAGTCATCATAATATCGCATTACACGCTACTGTTTTAGTAGCTACCCTGGAGTGACGTAACATGTACAGTACGGAGAAAGACAGAAATAACAGGAATAAGTTGAAAAGAGATACGAAATTCCTAAGTTAAGGCATAGCCGGTTAAGGGTGTCCGTACACAACTACACATGTTTACAAAAATTATTCCTATTATTTCTATGCAAGTATTACGTATTTAGGTCTACCTACGTATTTTCAATGTTTTTTTTTTTCTATGGAATTTGAGCTTTTAATTTAATATTTAATAATTCTTGAATTGAACACGAAAACGGGTAAAAATCGTAATTATTTTGGCAAGGCGCGCGGCAGCTATCATAATAAACAGTTCCTATAAATAATATAAAAACAAACATTCTCTCATTGATGTAAACAATTAGGCATCCTCTAACCATATACATTTTATAAATAACAGGTAGTAACGTCTGCCCACCTGCTTGTAGCTTTGATATGCGCTGTCGTGTACAAAATGTAACCACAACTTTTCCCATCGCACTGCACCGCAATGCACGAAAAGTCCTTACAAAACCATACTAACACTCTTTCTATAAACAGCTCATAAATATGCGAACGGCCGCCTCCAAGTGTGCTCAGACCCTTGTAGGTGAGCAGCGCAGGTTTTCGCAGCGGCTGTCAGTTCCAACTGCATTTCCTCGCGACCGCAATACATCGGGTCGCGGATGTTGCAGCGTTTCAGATGAGACTCGCTCCTGGAAATATCTAGCATCAGAAGAAAATCTTGCGGCACAATGTACCTATTTGTAATTTTTGATTGAACTTAGCTTTATTTTACTAGCCCTTGCCCGCGACTTATGGATATTGTTGCGTTAAAGATACCGTTTAAAAGAGACAGCGATAAATGTGTTTTGCATGCGCCTTTGAGGCGCAGATTATCTTTCTAGGGTTAATAAAATGTCAACGCTGCGGCGGCAGAAAAGTATTTTTTAAATAATGTTTTAATTTACTTTCACAACACACACAAATATATCTTTAAATTTGAGCTAATATTATCACAAAAACAAAAAGGTATAAAATATTTTCAATTTTGAGGTTATAAAATAAAAATAAAAAGAAGTTTTTTTATAGAAATGACATTCTGTTGACCAGTAGGTTACCCCCTTTAAAAAGAGTAAGGATGATTTGCAACACTTTGTAGGTATTGGGTAGCATTAAGTTTTATAATCTTCTGGTATCATTTAACTCGGCCGCGCATGTACATCAAAATGTCATTTAGTGAATTAAACATTTTCAGTTTTATGTATTAGGCCCTTGAATTTGTTTAAATTGTCATAATATAACACTTGTATCTGTTTAGGCTCGACACTTAGTTTCCGCCCACTGGCATATACCTACCTACTGTAATATTACCGATTATTGCGTTAACCTTCTGCAAATACGTATAGTCTGTAGTCGCTAGCTGTAAGTGAAATTGCTGCCTTGTCCCGTAACTTCTACATGGTATTGTTTAAATTTCGGAGTATGCCACTTGTTAGTTCGGGAAGGAACTTCTAAGGGCATTGAAATTTTGAAGCTATTGTTACTTCTCATCCAAACTAGATTTATGAAGGTATCACTTACTTTAACCAAGCCTCCTTTTTGCAAACCATTTTTACGTAACAAATTATGATTTTTATCATACCACATGCACCGATATAAATAAAAGAAAAAATCTCACATACCTTCATTACTCCAAAAATGTCCCCGTTAAATCTAAAGTAAGGTAAACATGAAAATACGTTTTTTGTCTTCAAATAAGATGAGTGAAGGGAAAAATAAAATAATAAATGTAATAGGTAAGTAAATTCAAAGCTGCCCCGTCATTTTTCGAAGGTAAACATTGTTGTCTATTGAAGGCAAAAATGTTCCATTTGTAGGTATTTACTTTAACTTTCATTCTTACTTTGGAGCCTTTGGAAATTACGTCTTGTGTGGGACGACAAACAGTAGATATCTAGCGTAGGCGTTTGCTAACAATGGTCGAATACTTTACAGCCTTTGTTCTGAGGGCGAGAAGGTTAGTCGAATTGACGAGGCTAATTGGTGATTAGGTAATATTGGAAGACCAATAAATAATCCTTTTGTTTCAAAGGATTAAGGAAAGAGTGTAAACCATTGTTTCCCAAACTTGCGTTGGCTCAGTAATTTTCATACTGTGCCTTCGTAACACACTCAATAGTTTTAAGCCCTAAGGTGTTAGTCGGAATTAAATTTTACAAATTTTACTCTTAAATATCAAATACAGTGAGAACTAACGAAGAAAACAATTATGATATTCTACGTAAATAACACAAATGGGCTCAAAATTTTTCACATTGAACTTTAATAAAAATGCTCGCAGAGGACTCTGAATTAAAAAAAAAGGGAATTTCTGACAGCTAAAAAAAATAAAAATGTAGTTTTAAAAGCTGTGAC
The DNA here is from genome assembly GCA_949319315.1 of Zelleria hepariella. Classification (NCBI taxonomy): domain Eukaryota; kingdom Metazoa; phylum Arthropoda; class Insecta; order Lepidoptera; family Yponomeutidae; genus Zelleria; species Zelleria hepariella. The sequence continues at coordinate 12,649,411 of OX439381.1, forward strand.
AGATGGCGTTGATACGACAAGTTTTCTATCACAAAGTAAATTAGTGCTTACTACAGCGAAAATACTTCTTCACTTCATTGCTCTGTGATTTCATCTTTCATCGTCGTAGCCGTCATTCCGTTTTACAGTACATGAAAAAGTGCACGACTTTGTTAATGTTCTTGTATGAGTGAATGGTAAATCCGGAAACACTTCATTTTGCTCCTAATACCTAAATGAGTTTGGACGTGTATACGAAGGCCAACGAGCGCGAACTGGCATAAAAAAGAACATGTCTCGTCAGCGACATCTAGTTACAAAAGCCATCCAACCTTAATGGTATAGTCAAATGTCCGCCATTTTAAAAAAAATCGCATTTTTGCGGCTAACGTTAAAACATGTCTCAATCGAGAGAGAAAGCAATTATAAAAATTAACTATTCTTTGTAAAAAATACGAAAGTGATATACTTTGGGAAATATAAGGGTTTAAACTTTTATTTGAGCATAAAACAACTTGGTTGTAAGAAAACTCTTTGCGCATGTAAAATAGATCAACAATGTAATATTAAAGCCGCGTTTTCACAGTAAAACTACTTATAACGTGAGTACCGTCCAAGTAAGACCAGACTTCTGATTGGCCGGCCATTTTTTTTAAATTTCCATCCAAGGCAATTTTGACGATTAGAGCTCTGTCCTAGTTGACGTTTTTGCGCCCATAGACAAAATATCAGAAGAACCGACCAATCAGAAGCCCCGGCTCTCTTGGACGGTGCTCGTCAATCTCGTCATAGAGTAAATTGTACTCCTCGTTTTATTGTAATTTGACTGTGAAAACGCGGCTTTAGTGTAAAACAAAAGGGTTTCCAAAATGCGCGTAGGTTTTATTTCTTAGGGTCGCATTTTTCTCAAGTTTCATGTTTTCTTACAAGTACATTACTGCCGCGATCTGTAATGGGTGCGTTTCTGGCGCGCTTTTGATGGCCGACAGAGCACAGCTCAAGGCCATTACAGCGTGGTCAGCATTGCAGCCCTTGATGGACAAGCTTTATAGCGCGGACAGCAAGGGCTGCAATGATGACCAAGCTTGAGGGCCGAGAGCGTAGCTAAGCTAAGCTCGAGGCCATCATAGCGTGGCCAGCAGCGCACTCATTGCAGACCAAGGCGTGTATAGTGCTTTACTCAAACAAAGCAAGTAATTGATAAAGACCTAGGACCTAGGTCTTAAGTACTAGGTCCTAGGTCATAAGTGCTAGGTGCTAGGTCCTATGGCCTAGGTGCTAGGTCCTAGGTGCTAGGGCCTAGGTCCTAGGTGCTAGGTCCTAGGTGCTGGGTTCTAGGTGCTAGGTGCTAGGTCCTAGGTCCTAGGTCCTAGGTGCTAGATGCTAGGTCCTAGGTGCTAGGTCCTAGGTGCTAGGTCCTAGAGCCTAGGTGCTAGGTGCTAGGTCCTAGGGCCTAGGTGCTAGGTCCTAGAGCCTAGGCGCTAGGTCCTAGGGCCTAGGTGCTAGGTCCTAGGTGCTAGGTGCTAGGTCCTAGGTCCTAGTTCCTAGATCCTAGGTCCTAGTCCTAAGTTCTAAGTCGCAAGTACTAGGTCCTAGGTCCTAAGACCTAGGTCGTAGGTCTTATGTCCTAGGTCCTAGGTCCTAGGCCCTTGGTCTTACGTCCTAAGTTCTAAGTCCTAAGTCTTAAGCCGCAAGTCGCAAGTCACAAGATGTATAAATCGTCTCATTACGTAGATGCTAGGGCCTTAGTTTTTTTTCTGTCAGTTGGGGCAATTTTCATCACTGGCCTTTTCGGTCTGATGACCTTCGGCTGTCCCGCCCGCGCAGGGACAAACTTAAGAAAAAAAAAGAAAAATCCCTGGCCTTTTATAATCTAAACCAAATGTAGCTTTATTCGCTGCGACCGGCCTATGCACACATGCCTTTCCTTCAATAAGTGTTGTGTCGTCGTTTTTTTTTCGTTGAGGTTTTGTGTTTCAAGACTTTTCTTCAACATGGTGGTCTGTAGTTTTGCTCTATGCAAAACTGAATTTTGAAATCACTAAATCTCCGTAAGTATATCGTTTCAGACATTTTTCCTAAGAATATTTTCGTCTTATTTTTTTTTTCTCCGTCTATTAAGATATTTTTCGTCCTAAGCTGGAAGATTTTATTTAAAATCAAAATCTCCGACCCCATAGGAAAATTTCGGACTGAAAACTTCAATCTCCATAGAAAAGCGGATCTTAATACTCTAATTTCTTCATAACGATATCGTTTTAGACATTTTTCCTAAGAATGTTTTCGTTTTATATTTTGTTCCTCAGTCTAATAAACTAGGTTTAGTTACAAGCTGAGAAAACGTGATTTTTTTTAAATGGCGGCGGTGTCACTATGTAACTTGCCATACAAAATGTTGGAAGCTCTTTGGAACTACAACTTATGAGCTGTCAGAAAATCCCTTATTTTTTCCGTATACAGATTGCAACTTACGAATCCTTATGTTCAATTGATATCCCATCAAAAACATAAATGAACAAAAATCCAAGTCTCGCTTCCACCGTAAAAAGTTGTGAGATGTCCATGTAAAGCCAAGTCAGTGATTTTACTTAGTATGAAGCACGTATTCGTTTCAGTTAGTGTGAAAACACCTGTTCAACAACTTTGTCATACATTATTTCCTAATTAGTTACCTACCAACATTTAGTGACTGTATCAATATCAAACATATTTATTTCTGAAATGTAAATAGTGACTTGGCAATAGCACGGCAATAACTTTAATAATAATTCATTCATCTACCAAATTATAATTATCACAGATTTGTGCTGTTGCCAAGTCACTATTTATATTTTAGAAATAAATATGTTTGATATTGATACAGTCACTAAATGTTGGTAGGTAACTAATTAGGAAATAATGTATGACAAAGTTGTTGAACAGGTGTTTTCACACTAACTGGAACGAATACGTGCTTCATACTAAGTAAAATCACTGACTTGGCTTTACATGGACATCTCACAACTTTTTACGGTGGAAGCGAGACTTGGATTTTTGTACATTTATGTTTTTGATGGGATCTCACTTCTTTTTGTACTTAGACCTCCGTTTTTTCTTCTCAGGTGATATTTCTTGCACATAAGCTACGGATTTTCTTAAAGCCCACTCCCTATCTCTCTTAGTTTTCTCAGAGGCTTTGATGTAGCAATATTGGACAAGTCTGGACGGCAAGTGCCTCTAAGTTGGATACAAAGCGACGGTCGCCTTAACTTCGGATACGGAACCGTAGGTTGTAGTTTTCACCATTGCCGCCGAGTATAGGTCAGCGTTTATGTAAGTGTCTCCATGCTCGTCATCACACGTGTAAAGTTACATCTCATCCCAATGCGACCACGTACGAAACAATAGCACGCCTAATGACATGCGACAACTCAATGTTCCCATACATAGATAATGATAAGGAATGGAACAAACACGAACCATCTCCAGGTATGGGAATAACTTTATGGAAATTTCCTGGATGTCACCATCCATATCCATTGCAATATTCATTCATAATTTTACGGTGAGTGAAGTGTAATACTGAGCTGAGAAATTATTGTAATAGTAAACGACGACATTTTATTTCCAGAAATCAGAGGGAAAAATTCCTGAGGAATTTATAGGCGCGTTGTAGACATAACCATACCGCGATGTAGGATCTTAGTGGCGCCATCTAGTTGGAAGTGGCAATATTAATACTTTTATTATTTACCGATCGGACATAAGTTCTAGACGCTATTGCGTTCATATTGACAAACCTTCTAATTTATAAATTTTTAATTCGCACAGTCATGTTTTGATTTTATATACTTCGTAATGTTTATTCAGGCTATTTTGAGCAATGAAAATTTAAAATGCGTCTTCATTCGTGAAATATTGAATTTTATAAATAGCGTTATATTGAAAAAATTGCGTCAAGGCAAGGGTAATTTATTTATTGCATTAAATTAAACACTTTATAATAACAGCACGCTACTACTCGTAGTAGCGCCTTCCAGTGGTGAAAAGAAATATCAATATATTTTTATCAATTTTGTATGGCAGTATAATTTTATTATTTACAAATCGGAAATCATAAACATTTTTCATTTAATTAATTATGACTTTATAATGACAGCAGGCAGATTTTCAAGTAGTGGCGCGATGAAGTATGAATATTTTTTGTCATCGTCTTTGTATGGGTATGGTATGTATGTTCACCGATAGTTATAAGTTTTAGCTCACAGTTGTATTTTTAATCTTTAGTGAATTTCATCTTCCATTGTTATTTTGATGTCTGGACACAACCCTAGATGGCGCTAGTCGTTGCATAGACGCATACATTATTTTTATTTTTCTGTATATTATAATTTACTAATCAAGAATATATTCATAGTGCATAATTCACTTAATAATAACCGCATGCAAAATTTCAACTCCATAAGCCTACTAGAAGTACATTAAAAGTCATCATGGTGATGAGTATGTCACCCACGTTTTGACCGAACTTTTACTTGAGATATTTCATTATTTAATATAGGTACAAACTTGTAATTTGGAGGTCGAGGTAGGTTCCGTGAGAACTCTTAGTAACCGAAATTTCAGCTTTCTAGCTTTACTCACAACGAAGATACAGGGGGGTCAAAAGTGCCGCGAGTTGCTTCGAGAAAAGTATGGTACGGGGTGCCTCTGCTGAGCTCGACTTGGCGGCGGCACTCCGTGCCGCCAGAAACGGGCGCGCAGCGCACTCTAAAATTCACCGATTTCAGTCTGACTTGGCGAAATAAGTCAGCGCAGTGCGGGTGGCTCTTATAATACGACGATAGTGTTATTTTAAAAAGACGAGAAAATTCGGTATTTTATTTTACTGACCCGGTACCGAGTCGCGGCCCATCAGGGAAACGCTGGTGTAGAAGATATAAGAAAAACTACAACTCCATTGTTGAGTGATCGTTGATCGTGGTTGAGTCAATAAAGCATTTATTTGTACTATTTGGTACATTACGGTAATGAATTTGCTGCTAGCGTTATTAAGCGGGCCATACACGTTACGGTGTATCTGACAGATTTGCTTTTATAGTCGAACTGTACAGGTAAACCGGAGCACACACGCTCTTGGTTACCATACAGTACAAGCTAACCTTACCGTAGCGTGTATTGCCCGCTTTGGGTCAAGAAAAAAGTATGAAGCCCAGATACTAATAATTTCTTAAAAGTTATTTGTATATCAAAGGAAGAAAAAATACGTTGTTAATTATTTACCTATACAGTACGCAATGCAGCAAAACAATATCGTTCTATTTTCTACAAAAACGTATTAAATGCTATACCTTACTAGCTCCAACAAATTTCTCTTGAAACTGACGTGTGTTTACGAATGCAGCATGCCTTTTGGCGGAGTAATAAAAGAGTAGTTCTGTGACAAATATTGGATCACTAGCTCGTTCAAACTCAGCTTGGATACAAACATTAGTAAACACGAGACGCAAAAACTGTTTTAGTATCTACACGAGTATAAGCGTGAACGTGAGTCGGGCTTCAGAACAGTAAGTTTTTTATTGTGCTCGCTCACTGTCAAGCTCTTATCCTCTCTGATGACTACGACAACTAAAATTGAGGCATTTGCATCTACTTAATGTGATAATAAATACCGGTATCCGGTGGCACCTTCACACACATTACATATAGCCCCTTGACTGGCAAGGGCGCCTTTTAGTGGCCGAAAACTTTACGAAGTAACCTAACCTATCATCATACTGGAAATCAAATCAGACCAATCAGCCCCTACAAAACTAGCCCTTCAAATTTAGCCTGGCTCCCAGATAATCCCTCAAAGCGCGTTTACCTTCATTGAATTATCTCAGCTTTTGAGGATTGCCGCAAACAATTATTATAATTGCCACAAATGTTTAGATACCTACCTGTTATGTACTATTCTGCCGTAGACTGAAACCGCAGACCTTTTGGGATAACCTTAACCTTAAGGTCGGGGTTGAGTTAGGTCTCATTCCTAATTTCGTTTGTCTTTTAGGTACTCGTAATACTGTCTTAAGTTTTCATGAGCACTCACTGAACATAAATACACTTTTTAGGATTCTGTACCGAAAGGTGCCAAACGAGACACTGTTACTCTGCCTAAGCTGTATGTCTATCTGTTGAACCTTTAAATATTCACAGAATATTTGTGTAATAATTGCAAAATGCCCAACAATAAGAAAAATAAATTAATGGAAAAAATAAGGGGTCCCTATACAACAAACGCGTGATTTAAATATTTGTTTCTCAATCGTTAAAGCAACATACTCGTACTGACGTAAAACTTGAACCCGCAACCTCCGGCAAACCCTGCAATTGAAAAAAATACAGACAACCTGCCGCCGCGACGCAAGTTTTATCTCCGCGAGACAGGTACTCGTTCTGTCTATGGGTAGTCATGTTAGTGTCATGTCTTTTCGTGAGATGCGAGTACAATAGGTTTGTTACTTATGGACTTGCTTTAGCCTTCAAAATCTTATTAGTCGCGAAGGATAGCGATGTTAGCTCTTGCGAGATATTTCACATCGAATTATTTTCGAAAGAAGTCGCGGTGCGCATCATAGACATAGCATCATAGACATCATAGCCTGTAACGCAATGGTGCCAAAATGGGCTGTCAGTTGATGACTTCAATTACGATTTACTAACGCTGTCTGTCCTTTTAATGTTTTTGTAGTACAGCAAAGAATATTCTGATTCAAATTCTAGAGGATTAGTTGTAGGAGAAAAACGAGGAAACCCCGGTTTTGTCCTTCTGCTGGGACGCCATCGACCCGCCATTGCGTTACAGGCTAAGGCCCCAGATATTTCTATCGCGGACACAGCATCGTTAACCAGCAATAATTTAACCGTTTATTAAAATTAATCCAATTAGGCCATTCCTTGCCGGCGGCTTTTCGTGGCCTTAGAGAAGAACGCGACGGGTCTTCACTTCCCTTTCATCTTCGTTGAGGTATCTTCTGACGAGAAGCTTAGTAAGATACCGTACAGAGAGAGTAGGACCTGTGAAAGAAATTTACGCCGGAATGATTGAAGACAAGATTTACACTTGAGCACTGTATTTTTGCACCATTTTTGCACTGATAATGACGTATTTAGACTGGAGGATACTGTTTTAGAGAATTAAACATTGAAAGCGCGTGATGTAAGTTGAACAGAGAATGAGCCGAAAGGAGGTTGTAGATAGTATTAGAAACTATTCTAAACCACCTATTTTGCTCGTAACGCGAAGTTTATGCATGTAGTTGGCCTATCTCTGTTTATACATTTTCGTGCAGCGTTTCTAGCCAGCGGCGGTTGTGCCTCAAGCTTTTTCCTATTAGGTACTAAACAAGGTGTAGCAAAGAAAACTGTAAAAAGTCGACCTCGACATTTTTGCCACTCAAGTCAAAGATTCTTTCTCTTATTGGGCAATTCTGGGCGGTCACGCGCGGGGTCTCTCTGCCGACACCCCTTGGGAACAGGCACACTTTTGCCCGTCCGAGCACAGAGCCGCCACGGACGAATGACTGTTACATGGCGTACTAAGTGGGTGTGCTCAAGCGACAATGACTCGAAGGACAGACGATTTTTAGCCTTGGTACGTATCTGCAATGTTTTTTGTCCGAAACAACAAAAATAATAGAAAATCGATTGAAGTAAAATTTCTTCCAATTCCAGTTTTTTGAAGTTTTTTGAAATTGAATCGCAAATTGCTTGAATAAAAGGCTACGGGAAAGTTTTGAAGGCAATAAAAAGTCCTTCAGACCTCTACTTTATATTTTCTCCATGCTAACTTATTTAGCGATAAATTAATCCGTTAAAAATTGTGTTTCAATTATTCAGCGATGTTATCTCGAATGTTTTCGAGATTTTTGGACTTTGAATGTAAATTGTGGTGTCATTTGAAAGTTCGTAGCTGATCATTATTTTTTGGTGATAGGTAGATTAGTTATCTGAAACCCTAAAGAATAAAAAAAAAACTGAGAAGTCCAGAGAAAAAGAAGTTAAAAAATTAAGCCAATCCTGTTTTTTTTTTTTTTTCAAAATTCTAAATAACAAAAATTACTAGACATACATGAGGGTGATTCGGGTTGCCCTTGGTGTTAGCTATCTATATTTTCTCGCTTGAAATCTATGTTTGGACCACCCTGTATGTATATCTTTGCCTGTATTGAAACATGCTCGATACTTACTCGGTCTTTCTCGCGTCGTTTTCGCTCTCCCTTGTCCATATAGGACCTCCTGTGACTTTCCGAGTCTGTTTCTATACGTGACAAGCGATCTCCCTAGCGGATTAATCTTAGAAGAGAGGAATCTATCGATGCCGACTAGCTCTAGTAGGCGGCAAACGAAGTTTGCTCTATTGGGCGAGAAACTGAAATGATATTTTTTTTTCTGGGTTATTTGTTTAGGCTGAGGGTGATTGTCTGATTGAACACACGTTCCTACTCGATTCACGGATTGATTTTCCGGAACCTCATTGAGTTGTTAAATTTATCCAAATGTCATCGAAACTCGTATGTATAAATCAAATTTTATAAAACTTGAGCATTGCGCTCGAAACATTAAGATGTTCTATTTACGCCCCATTTTTTTTTAATTCGCAGCCTTAGCCTTCCTGAGCATTATGATATCAACAACCAAAGGTCACATTTAACAAATTTTACAGGAAGTAAATAAAACGAAAATAGCACTCGAATAACAATAGAACAACACTCGAATCTTGAACCCAAGTTTAGACCGGACATTGGTTGTTTTTGCTCCTTAGGTTAGACCTAAAGTGTAATATGAAGTTCAAAGAGTCCATAGAGCAAAAAAAAGACCTTGGTTGTTTTTCCAAAACACCCTTCAATTATAATATTATGTAAAGAAGGACCGACCGTAATTAGGTAAGAAAGGCCAGCTAAAGTTATGAAACACTGAAAGTCACCTGCCACAATACTATTGATAGCGTTTTTATAAAGGGCACCATGTCATTCGACGCTGCGTTTTTTTTTAAAATACAGTTTCAGTTTAAAACACAACACCCTAAAAAAATACATTCGACACAATCCATCCGACGCCGTGTTGCCAGGAAACAATAAAAACCGAATCACATGCATATTTTTTGTCGCATGTGATCCGATTTATGCGTGTAAACCGCGCGCGCACGGCAGTAACAAATGAGCCAGTTACGACGTATGTTTTGAATTTTGATGCATAGCTCTAAATAAATATGCCGCATACATTCCACCCCCCTTTGTTCCCATTTGGCCATATATATCTTTCCTAAATACGAACGTTGGGCGCATTTCCGCAATACATAATGCTGTCGATTATTTTCCTCGTTTTTTCCGGTCTTTGCTTTATATTAAGTATAGTATCTACAGAGTATGGTATTAATTACAGACAATTAATTACAGAAACTAGAAATATAGATTTGGAAGATGTAAAATATTTCATAAGTCTTTTTGTATTTTCATCAATAAAACATTGGTTGGGATTACTCATATATTTCTTACCATACAATTAATACCATACGGTAAATATCTTACTTACTTACGATTCGTTTAACTGTCTGAATGTGGCTGCCAAAATGTACGCCAAAATGTCGCCTCTCCATTTATATACATTCTGAAAATTTTTAGAGCAAAAAACTATTACCTACTTGGATAACCAATTTATTGTATAGGTAGGTTAAGAAAAAAGTGGAACCTATGATCACGAGAGCTCTTACTTTTAGAGCAAACTCTACATAACTACCTTCGAGTGTGTTCCGAACACAATACAAAAGTAAGATGTTCTCGTTTACAGCGCAAGTAAAATACCATTATATGTCCAACCCACTTCGTTTTTTCCCGAGAACAACCGCAAGGTAATGGCCTCTAGGCAAGTTTCCAGTATAAAGCAATACCGTGTCGTAAGACCGAGTGCGTCGTTAGCTACCGAATCGCGATATTTATTGCCTCTAACCGGCCATCTGTTTGCGAGTCTGTGTCCTTTTTGAAGCTTTTTCTCTCTTTTTAGGTTTTCACTGTGGGAAGGGTTGGCGCGATAGGCTTTATTTTTAACCCTCCACCCAAAAAGAGGCGTGTTATAGGTTTGACCGCTATCTGTGTGAGGGTATGTCTGTCTGTGGCACCGTAGCTCTTAAACGGGTGAATCGATTTGGATGCGGTATTTTCTAGCATTTGTTCTTAGATAATTTTGTTTTATCAAAATCTGTTTATCCGTTTATGAGATAATAATGCTAATTTAAAGCAAAAATGACAAAGTCAAAGTCAAAAGGTTTTATTCAATATGCCATAATTAAATTATTTACATTGAACGTCAAAATAGGTATTATCAAAAGTAAAAAAAAGTATATAAATCAAATACTTATTACTACTCGTATCTAATACTAAGTAAGTATCTACCTACTTTTTTTTCTCCAGCTTCACTAGCTCTGATCGTTCTTGGAGAAGAAGCATGGTAAAGAAACTCCAAGGATCTCACATTAAAGTTAAACAATAATACATATTTTGTAATATAAGCACTTGGGTACTCAATAAGTATATAATTAGTAATAATCTTGCCCTGAACTGGTCTAGTGCCAGACATCGTTGTCATTTAAATAATCACTGATTTTGTAATAGGCCTTTTGGCACAGAGTGTCCCTTACACATTTTTTTAATCGAGCATCTGTTAAACTTAGTATATCTTTTGGCACATGACATAATACTACGGAAGTAACTAAAATAGACAAGCCTAGCAGTTGCGACGTCTGTCAGTTCCCTAATTCTTTTTACAGCGTATGCTGCAGAACTGCAAAAAAGATGAGTGACGGGTAGTCGAGGCAGTTATGAATATCTAATTGAAGGCGAATGAAAAAAACATGGAAGCATTTCTTCAAGCTTACCCATTCTCTCAAATCAGCACACGCATCTACTCGCGCAGACAGCTTTGTTAAAAATATTTAAACCAATAAGAAATCAAGAAACTCCGTCATTGGTGGATAGTTTTCGCGCTATTGATGTTATTGGACATAGGTAATATTATACTGACAGCGCCAAACTGACGTCTTCTCTAAGTCACTTCTATCGAACCACTAAAATCATGAGAGGAACCATCTGTAGACTCCGCCCATACGAGAACCATATATTATATGCATAAGGTCATTTCTCAGGGCTATTGAGATCTCCATGTTTTCTTCCGCTCGCTGCTAATTGATAATAAAACAAATGATACACATAGGTACATAATTAAATCATACGCAACAGACTGTGACATCGACATTGTGTCGGTCACTTCCAGTATGTTTTTTTCTTCTCTCTTCTGCCCCGCTGAAAAGCCGTCATTCCGGGTAACATAAAAATCTTGACCCCAAATAAGGGAAAGTCCCATAATATTAAAATAGATGAATTGTATGACAAGCTAATGGAAAATAGAATATTGATTGTCAGTATGACGACGACGACGTCACAAACACTTATTGTTGAGCAAATAAGGTTCATTGACAGCTGTCACAGCAATGTCGAAGCAATTGGATCAAGTGCCTGCCAATATTTTCACAGTGCCATCTCTCTTAAAATCAATAGGAGGTCTTTTGTAATACACTTAGCAGGCGGAAATTTAAGGAACTTAAATATACCGATAGGCACAGTCTGCCAGTTGTTTGGGAGTGTCGCCCTCTTTTAGGAGTGAAGCTCTGTACCGAGCGAGAAGACAAAATAATCTTGTTCGTGTCACCGGATTCGGATAACAAAGAAATTGCTAATGCACTGATAAGTGATTAAGACAAATGTTTTTAGTGATTTCAGTTGTAACATTTTGCAGTAAAATCAGTGGTTAAGGCCCAGTAGGACGCACAACTAGCGCCGCCAATGAAAAAAAAATCATATCTTCTTTTTTGATGCGTTTTTTGCTAAAATCTCTGCAGCGATTTCTCAACGCGAGGAAAAATAAGATATGTTTTTTTTTTCATTCTCGGCGCTAGTTGTGAGTCCTATTGTGCTTTAAGGTTGAACTAGAGTAACGTGGCGGGAAATTCAAAATTTTCACAGTTTTTTACATTTTGCAGCTAAATTGAGCTATTTTTGTTCAGCGATTTTTCGTTCGCGGCAATAACATAGTACCTATTCTTTTCATAATTGTAAACAACAGAACAACAATAATTCAGCCGATTATGTGTTCTGGTCATCAACAAGTTTTTTGGGTAGTGCCACTGCTTTGCAGACCAGAACACATAATCGGCTGAATTAATTGTTGTTTTGTTGTTTACAATAATGAAAAGAATACTTTGTTATTGCCGCGAACGAAAAATCGCTGAGCAAAAATAGCTCAGTTTATTATATTTATTTTATTTATTGAGAAGAAAAAACAGAGCTGAAGAATAAAGTAAATCGATGGCTCCTACGTAAACTACCGTATCCCACAAAATGCCGATTTTCATGTTTTTCGTTTTTTGTCATTAGATGATTATTCCGCATCTATCCCAAAAACAAAAACTTAATAATATCCAAAAATGAAGATTTTTTCAGACGTAAATTATCGTATGTTGATCACGGGCGCGCCGTAAACTATCGTATTGACCACTTGCGGTAGTTTACGTGGGACACATTGCATGCTACGCCTATCGTAAGTATATCTTACCATTCTCTACGTGGGAAGTACGTAGATCTGAGCTTGTGTTTTGTGATGAGGCATGTTCTTACTAAACAATGTTAAGTATTCAGTTTTGTTAGTTTTACTGCGTTTTCTATCAATCTTGTTCAAAACTATAGTATGTAACACATACGATTACGTACGTTGATTTTTCGAGGTGGTATGCTACACATACCATTTTTTACGACGTCGATAAAAAGTGATGTTGTATCGTATGTAACACGTACGATTATTTACTTGGATTATATGAACCTGTTAACTATTGTATGTGTCACTTAGATTTATTTACGTTGCAATATTAGGCTGAGCTTATGACAATATCTTACAGATACGATAGTTTGTATGGAAGTTGAACAAAAAAATAGATCGTTTATATTCAAATAATTCAAAATGTTTTTACCACTTAAAGCAGATTTGATTAATATTAACGTCTTTTGTATGTTAGAAAAATATTTTCAATTCAAAACCATCACTGAAATCGACTACTTATCAACTACTTACGGATGGAACAAACTAAAAATCAAAACAAAACCATATCATAAAAGTTTCCGCTTTGTTTGATGTCGGATCGTATGGTGGAAAAATAATATAGGTACTTACTTCTAATGGTAAATTACACACTTCTGTTTGGGACCTTCATGAAGATAATCTACCCCTGCAAGATAATCTTAAATACTTTCACTGGAGTTATTTTTAACAAGAATTTGAAATTAATCATAGATGTAGTTTCTTACAGACTGACTAACCGTTTTTGCATGCATGCTTGAGACCCTTTGGTTGACGATGAAATTTTAGTTAGCCGAGTTCTAAATATCCGAGACTAACTCGGCGTAGGCAAACAACCTTCCTTGAGGTAGGATTAATCAATACCAATAGAAGCTGAACACCAAACACATAAAGGTAACAAGAAATTATTTATAAAATATTTTGTTTACTGAAGATACAAACACTCTCCACAAAGGAGCTTCAAAACAAAGATCAAGATATCCTCATTTGGTCCATCAAATACTCGCAAACTTAGATCCTAAGTATTTAAAAAAGCCTAATCTTGGGGTAGGTTTGCAACAGACTTTTAGACTGAAAATCTGTTCATAGCCTGTAAGTTAATACATTTAAATATTAAAATCATAGATAAATCTGTATTTATTCTGAATAAATTCTTTTGACCAGTTGCATGGACACAAGACTTGTTGAGAACTGTTTCTGTATGCTTGACAAGCTCAGCCGTCACCATGAATTTCATTTGGTCTAGTTCCTAGACACGCAGTGTTCATGTGCATGGTACTACCGAGAAAATGTTAATGGAGCAGTGGCCTATAGATAAACAGTATATGAATACTTCTATGAACACAATAGTAAGCCAAACTGAAACTCCGATCTGCGTGATGGATTGCATATTCCAAAACTTTCATTGGTGCGTAAGGTACAGGTTTGGCTTGGCTTCTTTTACTAAGTCTGTATAATAAAAAGTGAAGTTTCTGACTTATCTTTGGATCACAACGTAACCAACAACCACCACAACCAAAGAGTATATGCTATCTGTCAATCTACGCCAGAGAAAATACACGTCTGAGTCTGAGTGACTGCTGCAGTCTTCTTGGGATAACTATCATGGACTCCTAAGCTTGAATAAAGTTTAGCTCTTAGCCTTTTTTATGTCCTGAGTAAGAATAGGAAAATGGCTGACACAAGTTATCCAGAAACCCGACACTGAAGAATAACTATGGGACAACATCATCCTAAATTACTATTTGCCAGGGTGATAAACAATATAAAAGTAGCACAAAGGTCTATGAAGCGAGCCATGCTAGGCCTCAGACTCGTTGATCGAGTACCGAATGCCGTCATCCGACGTCGAGCGAAGGTTGACGATATCGGCGATCGAATCTCGAGTCTCAAGTGGAAATGAGCAGGACCCCTGGCGAGGAGGGAAGATGGCCGGTGGAGTGACAGAGTGGCGGCCGAGAACTGGACGACGATCAGTCGGAAGACCAGCAGCCCGATTGTCGGACGACATTGTCTCAGCGGCGGAGGGGCCATGGATGCGGATGGTTAGGGACCGTGAGAGGTGGCGCAAGGGGAAAAAGGCCTATACCCAACAGTGAGCAGAGGTGGGCTGATGATGATGATGATGATAAGGGTGGTAAACTCCACTAATTTTATCCAAGTTCCCACCCCGGTGGCAGTTTCGAAGGGGACAGTTGTGAAAACAGGAAAACTATTTATACAAATCTATTGGTGGAATGGAAGTATGAAAAGTTATTTCTTAAAAAAATGTCTTTAAAATTTAGGTTTAGGTTCTACTAAATATCATGAATTAAGTAAATATTAATTATCACTTAGATATACCTCTAATCCCATTTAAAAAAAATGTATTTCCCTATGTATTTACTGAATTAATGTTACATACCATGCTATTTTTTATATGATTTACAAAGTAAAAAGCTGTATGTGCTACATACATGTAAATTTACCTGCGATTTATCCATGTAAAACATGGTATGTGAAACATACGATATTTTCAGTCACCTCATCCACGCCGTAAAAAATGGTAAGATTAACATACGATATTTTCTTACTGCGTTACCCCGTCGTAAATAATCGTAACAACAATATCTCCAAAAGCATTCAAAATACAGCTTTTACTTTAGCACATAAAAATCGAACCCAAAATAACCTAATTATGGTAAAAATTTCAAACCAAAAGCTTTAAAATCAAAAGAACGGTTAAAGAAAACATCTTTAAATGGCTCTCCTGGAAAGTTAGCTTTTTGAACATACGGCAGTTTACGTAGGAGCCATCGAAATCTTAAAATTTAATCTATCTTAATCTAAGTTTAGTTACAAAATGTAAAAACTGTAAAAAATTGAATTTCCCGCCACGTTGCTATCGTCTACCAATCGCTACTAAATATACCTCAGTAATTCATACCTTCACACCCTGTTTGCACAGTAATAACTTCATCAAAGCAAAATTATTATGGAGCAGTAATAACACACTACTACTACGTTATAACGACAGAACTAAATTAATTAGATGACATCGCGTTTCAATCAAACCTAGCTCATTATTTATGTGTTTATTATTGGGGCCTCTACTATAGCACGAGAAATGGCGCATCTGTCGTGGAGTTGCGCGCGGATGTAACGGCCCGTTTGAATAAAATGACGATATCTCTATTTTTTTTTCAATGGGAGCTATACATGAGGGTTGTTGTTGTTGGAATCGTTATTAAATAAGCTACCACAATAAAAATGGTTTAGTCTGTGCAAGTTTGAGCAGGATAGACGTATGTTTAGTTCACTAACGGTACAATGTAAGCGCAACTTCTGAAAGTCATCACGGGTTGATTGCGCGACCGACTAGCTACTTTTGGCAGTCTTTCTTTACGGGTTGATGGCGCGACAGCTGAGGGTTTCCTACTTTTTAGTTTATTATCCTTCACATTACTTTGAACATTTAGCGATATTCATACATCATTTGGTTCTGTGGTAATGTGGAAAACACGCGTCTTAGACATTTCTAAAGCCTGTTGTTAGTAGAGTAAACGTCAGAAATCATTGTAGGGGTAAGAAGCAACGCCAGAAGAAGCCACACTCATTAACATCATGTGTTTCGTACTTTTTCCCTCCTATCTTTAGGGAAAACAAGGAGACAGGATATTGACTCAATCTGGCCACGTAGCCACGTAGCAAGTGCTTTCTTTCCACCATCTATATTTTTCCATATTAAAAGGTAGGTATAGAGCTTACAATAATAATATCGGTTGTAACCTTCGATCAAGGATAACACTTCTGAGTAGAGCTCCACCACATTTGATGGCTTACCACAAGTTGACGAGTTGACTTTATTATTAGTAAAGTTGTAGTTTATCTTGAGAATTGGTGCACTTTATGAGATTTTTACGTGCTTAGATTATTTTGACGATAAGATTATTATTTACTGTGAGAATAAAAAAACTCTTGATACTGAACTTTAAGCTACATAAAAAACTTTGAAAATGTCTCATGCTTTTCAAGAGAAGCCGCGGGCACACCCGAATGTGTCGTTTTGAATTACAGTAGACTCTACCCCCAATAGCATGTTATAGAGGACTAAGTTTAAAGTAGGTATCCACTAAGCAGCCAAAGAGTATGCCCTAGCAACTCAAGGTAGGCACAATGTTGTCTCGAGAGCAATCCGAGCATATCTAGTGTTTATTTATTCGTGGAACGTGGCTTCATTAATTAATTTGCAAACTCCCTGTTGCCAAGTTTGTGTCTATACTTATTTTTATTTTTGTAGCTCTTATTTTGTATCTATAGGTGCTCAAGCTTCTAATTAGTGCCACTAAATAAAAAAAATGTCGTTCTAAAAAGGCGCTGCTATTAATTTCTATAGAGATTTTCAGACTCAGGGTAGAAATTCTGGGTCCTAGATTCTAAGCAACCACTTCTATTATAATTTTTGTCATTACTTTGCCGAAATAAAGAAAATGAAGTTGTAGCAGGTCAGACCATTTCAATATTATGTACTATTTTTGACAGGATTTTTATAGTTTTGGTTTTAAGCTGTGAGCGAAAACTGACATATCGAAATAACAATGAAGAACATGGTCTTCCATAGAGACTCTGGTAGTAGTCAGGTAAAAAACTGGGGCAAGGATGCTGCAACAATATCTCGCGGTAACGTTAAACCGCGAGACGTGACTGGAGTCACTGAATTAGCAGCATGAGGTGTTACTGCAAAGCCTTCATGTCCCTGCCGAGTAAAGCTGCGGACACAAATAACTAAATAACTAGAGTTGTTGGTGAATCAAGGGACGAAACAACGGTAAAGTACACAGTCACTTACTTAGACACAGATTTCGTGACTGTGATTTTAAGGTAGAACGGCCACTTATGTACCAAAAGTTTAATTCCGGTAGAACGTACGCACACAGCACGTTGACCCTTACACGCTAGCACTCTACTCAGTTACGTTACTGGAGACCTTACAACAAAAGTGACAGTCTGACGTGCAGCTGTCATGTGTACCAGAAGGTCTCGGTACCTCGAGTATCGACACAGAACAAAAAAGATTTCTAGTGTGGTGTCTGATAAGTTATTAGTGGCGTAACCAGTGTCATCTAAAAAACAAATAAATTATAAGTACCTACAAAATCTTATAATATGATTTGTCAAAACATTTTTGTAGGAGAATCGAGCTGCGAGCGACGATAAACTAGATAGATACAAACTCAGTCTGTACCACTCCACGGTGGGCCTGCATTTAGTCCCAATCTATTTGGGCCCACGAAGTTACTTGGCCTCCTTTCTATTTCTCTTATCGGTCTATAGCTATCAGTGTGTACTAGTGGTTTAACCCGAACTGTGAATTTGCGACCTGATATCAAAAAGTGACGTGTTACTTGCAAAGTAGCATACTTTAGCTAGAATTATCGAGTCGTGTGCTCGCAGCTTTTCTGTGCTTGTCGACTTAACTAAGTAAGACTAAGCTCTTACTGTATGATGAAATATGTATGCAATTGTTACACTTAGCGGGGATGTACATGAAAATATTAGAGCCCCTTACGAAGCCAGTTGGGCCTTTGGTACCAGAAGTTGCGGGATATATTATTATGATGTTGTGTAAGATAGAACGTATGAGGCCAACTAAACCGCGGGTTTCCTTACCACGTTTTCCTTCAAAAGACTACGCAGACTAACTTGATCCCACCCATCTTATGTGAGAGGAGTAACATCGTGAGGAAACCCACGGCTTTGTTGGCTTATATTTTCTGTGGGCTAGGTCGACTAAGCTGTCAGGATGGTACCTATAGGTGTTGGGCGAGCCTACTCCATCTAAAATAATTTCCTAGACACTGCAGCTATCTCACCCATCTAGCGTTAGTGAAGGTGCCACTGGACGCTGTATAAATCATCTCATTACGTAGATGCAAAGGCCTTAGTTTTAGTTTATGTAAGAAAAATATATATATTTACCATACATTTATAATAAATGGTTAAATAAAAAAATACGCAATTACCCAGAAGCCCTTTAACATCAGCCTAGTGATACAAGCTTCAAGCAAAGCGAAATAATCAAGGCGCTAATTTTAATGCTCATTAGAAAGCTCGCTCCGACAATTTCCACGGTTCCCTAAATGATAAATTTCGTTCACTTATTACTCGAAATAAAATTGGAACACGTGTGTGATTTCTCTAATTAATACGTTTTATACTTAATTACCGGCAGCGGAGTCTTGGGAGGCAGGGAAAAGCTGGAAAGATATAGGGAAAGGCTGGAATAATATAACAGTATTTATTAATTTTATGTTTCGCGAGAATAAATATTTTTACAGATGAATGTTGAATTTTTTTGCTAAAAATTATTATAAGATCGTCAAGTAGTTTTTAATATCTCTAATTTATACAACGTATTAAAACACTTATTTGCTCTTTGTGCAGGGTATCACCTATTGGTCAATCTCCTATTAGTCCACCTATTGGTATAACATAACCTCTAAGTAAAAAAGGGATGTCGTAGTCCTTATCACCAGGTGCCATCACCCTGTAAAAAAGTTAAAACCTTTCGGTAATACACTGCATTTGTATATTTTACTAGCACGTGTACATAAGAGCTTTACAAATAAAAAATAGTCCTTACACGGATTTTGGGTGACGTTAAAGGCTCCCCACGAACGAATGAACGAACTGATCCACATCGCGAGTGATAGAGCGCAATGGAGAACTCTACTCTCCGCCACCTTCAATGATGGTCACGATCCTCAGCATTGAGGGAACGACTGAATGGATAAAAAATAGAATTTAAAAACTAAAACCCGACTACTAAAAGGCTTCAAACAAGACCTGCTTATCCTTAAAATAGACTCATAGATAAATTGTAGTCTGAGGCCATCGGTTTACCAAATGCGAATGTGGTGTCCTCCGACTACGATTAATTATCTATGAGTTTATTTTAAGGATAAGCAGGTCTTGTTTTAAGCCTTTTAGTAGTCGGGTTTTAGTTTTAAAATTCTATTTTTTTTTGAGCTTTTTATTTATTAATTTTGGATGATCACCTCAAATAGAACCAAGAAGGGCAAAAAAAACACATTTCGGAATTTTTTGTTCTATTTGTTATATTGACGCTACATGTGTTATACATTTTTGAAAAGGTGTTTTAAAGTCCTTTCATTTGATACCCATGACGATGGTATCCGATAATTTTTATTTTTAGGTCCACCACTTTAGGGCGCAGCACAGCCGCCATCTTGTTTTTTTTTCAACATTAAACTATCCTATGTTACCTGAGTGATTAAGACGAATCCAACGACACCTCATTTGTTGAAATCGGCCGAGTAGTTTAGGCTCTGCGAGGGAACAGATGAACACACAAACATACATACCCACATACATACATACATACATACGCTGCTAAAATCATAACCCTCCTTTTTGCTTCGCATAGTCGGGTAAAAAGGCTCCCCAAGTGCGTTTTATAAAGTGCGGTCGATAATATTGCATGCGTTATTGCGATATCTCTTATCAGTACATTTTGTATTAGGAACATCCTACTTCCATTGCGGCGTTATTATCGCAGCAGTGGGTAACTTCATGTCCATCCTAATACAAAATGTACTGAAAACAGATATCGCAATAACGCATCGACAGAAAAACGCGCCTGTGTGGTGGAGCCTTAAATGTAGGTAGATTGTACAAAGGTAATACGTCTCCAATACGGAAAGCAAAACAAAAACCAGAGTCAACATGTTACGATGGCAAGCAAAGAGAACACTTTATTTTTCAATCTCTCTCTTCCTTCGCAGATAGGTACAACTTGAAAGGTAGGAAATAAAAAGTGGAAAGAACTCTTGAAAGAGGCTTTCATCGGAAGTAAGAACGTTTTCATATCTTCATCAAATGGAGTGTGCTGTGTGCGTAGAGGCTTGAGTGGAGGTCACATCGGCAAACATTTCTTGCGAGACGCACTCATTCAGATTGCAAACTCTACGTTCGACGGTGCAAGAGTTGAAATCTATAGGAAAAAAAACTTATTTTTGTTCCTTTTTTTTTCCGCTAGAAAAGACGGAGTCTTGAATCACGTTGGTTCGGATGTACGATAGCTGGAAAAACGCAAACTAGAATGACCGATAGCTCGAAAAACAAAAGCTCGAATAACGAAAGCTCGAATGAACGATAGTTAGAAAAATTAATGCTCGAAAAACGAAAGCTCGATTGAACTTTTGCTCGACAAACACTAGCTCGTATTAATAATAATTGTAACTACGACACAGTAAAACTTTCTATTTACCTCAACGTGAAAATTGCCGCGTGGTGATCTCTCTCTAAGAGAAGGCCTTTGCCCAGCTCTGCTAGTAGGACATGTCATTATACTTGTTGTACTTTGTACTTTGTTGCACAAAGATATATCTAACTAAGGGTTTATAAAACTAGTAACTTGTGTTCAGATTTTAAAGGTAAAATTATCAAACTAAATGCATCAATTTGATAATAGATGAAACAGCATTGTTAATTTGCTAAGCAGAGCAAAGTAGGTACGCCACTACACGCATACCATTTAGCAATAAATGCAATTTGGTCTTTTTGGTACCTACCGATATTTATTTTGTAGCAGAAACTATTTGTAGGCTTGTTTATGTGCATCGGCAATAAAATATGCGCTAATGTAACTTTAATAATAATATGACAAATGATTGCAAAACTGAATAGGAACCGATCTAACGCACGAATACTGTTGAGAATTTCCATCAGTCCAAGAAATGTCATACTTAAGTGGACACAAAATTGTAATATAACATTGTTTACTCAAGTGAAAATGTAATGTAATAGTTGGAGAGCTGGTGACCAATCGAGATATTTTTTCGTACAAGGCTCGGAGTTGGTAGGCTGATAGAGTAGACTTCGCTGAGTCTGGGAAAAATAATTTTTTGGCCCGGTCGCGGTTGAAAGTTAGATTTTTTCGACTTTGAAAGTTTAAATGTATGGGTTGAGTCATTTCTGTTTTGTCTACAAGGCTGGGAGGTTCTAGGCTGCCTTTTTAGTCTCCGCTGAACACAAAATCACTATTTGTTACTAGCCGAACGCGGTAGAAATATTATTTATTATAACCTAGATAGTGTGAATTTTTGGGTTATAAAAATCAAACTTTCAACCACGTTCGGCCAAAAAAATATATATTTTCTTGTTCAACGGAGTCTCAACAACTAACCTAGAAGTTCCTAGCCTTGTACGACAAAAAAAATATACTGAATCCATACATTTAAACTTTTAAAGTGGAAAAAATCTAACTTTCAACCGCGACCGGGCAAAAAAAATATTTTTCCCAGACTCAGCGAAGTCTACTCTATCAGCCTACCAACTCCCAGCCTTGTACGAAAAAATATCTCGATTGGTCACCAGCTCTCTAACTATAAGTAATTATAAAAATATTACGCCCGCAAGTAAAATCTCAAAAGCAGGCAAACAAGCTAGGAGCATTTTCTCTACAAACTAAAATATTCACTAGTAAACACAAACCTAACTTTAAAAGCTTAACCTTATTCTTTTTGCTCTCATCCATCCACAGCTCAGAGCAAAGTGGAGTAAAAAAAAATCGACTAAGAGCGAGAGAAGCTGTTGCACAAATGCACTTTACCTTGTTTTGTTCGGGCTTAGTGGTGTCCTAGTGGTAAGAACATTGGACTCGGAGACCCATGTTCGATTCCTAGTTGTGGCATGTACGGTCAGCCACAGTCTAGGAAACCCCATAGCAGCTCTTATCGCGCGCAGCGTAAGGGCTCCAATCGAACAAAAAGGGGTATCCTAGCGTGTGGCCGAATATGACTATGACTTTGTTTCTTTTGAAAGTTACGTACATTTGTGAATTTGAAGTAGCAAAACCAGTCGCTAACGGTGAAGGAAAAATATCGTAAGGAAAACCGCGGATTAGTTGGCTCCACACGTATTGACTCGTCTTTCCTATGGGCTAGGCCGCCTAAGCCGTCAGGATGGTATAGGTGCTGGGCAAGCCTACTCCATCTAAAACAGTGTCCCAGGCATTGTAGCGCCGAGTGGTCTCTTCACCCATCTTTAGTGCGACTGAAGGTACCACTGGACGCTGTATAAATAATCTCATTACGAAGATGCAAAGGCTTTTAATTTGGTTCGGAGAAGAAATGTTGACCAAGGAAGGGGCAACTTTTTATCTAAGTGCCAAAACACAGTGAACGTATCTCGCGCGACTAATTTTACGCGTTTACCTACTTGGTGCTACACACAAATTTCCTTGCGCGACGTCACCACAGTTCTATTGCTATAAGATGTTAATTGTTGTTCTATTTTCACGCTTTTGTTGCAGGTGATAAAAGTTTGCGGTTACTTACTTATTTTGTTTCGTAGCAGTGTTGTACCCAATCGAATTCAATAACCTGCTGTAATGTACTGAAAACCACGTCAATTTCATTAAATTGGCTTTAAAAGATATTTTTCAAATAAATATATTTTATTAAAAGTGAAAATTAAAAGTTTTTTCTTGCCGTCCAAAAAAGCTCTCATGAATAAGTACGAACATACACGCACGAAGAAACAAAAAACTCGCACCTTTTGAAAAATCCTTCATATATTTCTATTCGAAACCGATTGTGAGGAGATTATTAGGTTTCAATGGAAAGAGCATTTAGTGTCCTTAAAATAAACAAAACAAAACAAACCTCTCGGTACGTGATGTTGAAAAAAGTATGGGTAAAGTCATGCAGGTCATTAGTCATCGCATGGAAGCTCAGAGAAAGGGAGAGGAGAGAATGACCTCCCAAAGTTTGAGAGTAATTTGAAGCTTAATTTTGTAATTGACTCGGTTCAATTCACATTCATAAACGTATTGAAAAACGTTTTTTTTTCCAGCAAAAACTCAAATTCATCTAATTATTTATTTAGTCTATTAATTTCATCACCATTCTGATGGTTTCATTTGAAGGAATGAAAGTTTTACGAAATAATTGTTTCAAAAGGTGCGATTTTTCTGTTTTTGAGTGTAGTCAGGCACAGCGACTCATTGCGATTACCAGAAAGATTTCCGGTTCAACAGCGGCACCCTAAAAGCATGTCTTTCTTTAAACAAAATTGCACCAACGTCAAGTTGTAAGGATGGGGGAACGAATGCTCTTTTCAAAATGAAAAGGAAACGTTGCAATACTTCCGAGCATAAATTTTGCCACTTGGTTAAATTGAAAAGTCCACTCAGTGGGTGGGCCTCACTTACGTGTGGGTCGTCCTAGAATTGTTTGAGCCTTTGTTCCGCTCTTGTGCATCGATATCGGTGATGTTGTTCGCAGCCGACTAAAGTTTTTAATTGAGGCTTGTAAATCATAATGCGCGCTGAAATGCGGCTAGTTTATATGGGCGAGATACGATAGGTAATCGGTAAAAGCAGTAGCGGTGCTGACTAACCTACACAGTCTCCCTAGCTAGGCAAAGGCCTTCTCTCAGAGAGAGAGAGAGAGAGATTGGGCTTATTCACAACGCGTGCCAACTGCGGATTAATTATTATCAATTGTCGCACCTTGGTTACCTTGAAATGATCATGATTATTATAACCGATACAGACCGAAAAAAAAAAACATTGGCCAATATCTAACTTCACACGGAAAACTGCCTTACATCTTTGCTTTAATATTCAATTCAGAGTGGCGGTAAAAGGTGTGTGTTATTGTGAAAATGGGGCATTAAAATTCATTGAAAAGTAAAATATCTAGGGCATTTGGCGAAGGCGCAGCGGCCGCCATCCATCACGTCTCAGCTGCTCTTTATAAAGTTTCACATGAACTAAGTGACTACCTTCGTATAATATTTGATTTTAAAGGCAACTTGTGAAATTTGTAATAACGTTAAAAATAAGCTTTGCTTAATTTCTGAGGAATGTTAGGAATCTTCAGGCACAAAAGCACATTTTTTATTGTTTCAATTAACCTCAATGTTTTCATTCACCCATTCCATGATCCAAAAATGAATACTACACTCGCAAAACCAATAATAATAATGTAAATTAAATGAAAGTATATCCACACGTTTGAACATGACCATTGGTCATGCTCTCCATGTTTTATCTACGTACAGCGGTTGGGTTCTCAGCAACAAAACGAAAGAAAGAAAATAATACGCCTTACATAATAAAAACAATTGAGGTCCAATATCTACATTGCTCGGTGGTTGGTTCTCATTTTCCTCGAAGGTTTTCCCTGGGTTGGTATAAACATTTTTGACATGCAAAATCGGTTGCGAACACCCCGGATCAAGCTCTGGGAATCTGTGTGAAGGGTATACGTTCATTTTATGGGAAGCGACGTGATTCGATTTGAATAAAAGGTATCGGCCCGTCCGACGGCTCGTCCCATATGTAAATCGGGTTAAAAAAAAAGGAGAAAAGGAAAACAAAACGTGTACAAAACACTGTGGTAACCAATTGTCTTGAAAACAATTTGCCCGCAGGCGTTTAGTTTTGATTAGTGTCGTTTTTAGGAAACTTGTGATGTGACTGAGAGGATGGTGCGGTCGGTCACAGTCTAGGATACCCCATGGTAGCTCTTACCGCGCGCGACATAGGGGCGCTAATCGAACAATAAGGGG
Source organism: Zelleria hepariella (assembly GCA_949319315.1). Taxonomy (NCBI): domain Eukaryota; kingdom Metazoa; phylum Arthropoda; class Insecta; order Lepidoptera; family Yponomeutidae; genus Zelleria; species Zelleria hepariella. The sequence continues at coordinate 12,674,614 of OX439381.1, forward strand.
TATCCTAGCGTGTGGCTGACTGTACCTATAAGTACTGGGCAAGCCTTAGCTATCTAAAAATATATTCCAGGTACTGCAGCGTTTGAAAGTTCTGTGATGGATGCTATAGTTATAAACATCTTATTACATAAATGCAAAGACCTTAGTTTTTTCTGATGAAACGTAAAATAATCTGAGACTGTGCTCATTTTAGGGAGATAGCAGACCAAAGAGAAACCATGGAAACTCCTTGCCTCTTAAGCCATGATCCAGTTCGATGGGCGTAGCATCTACTCGCATAACAGCGGAAACCTCGATATGGCGGCTCATACTAAGCCAGCTGGTCTTTGAGCCAGGGCAGAAAGTATATTATGCGGTCCAAATAAATGTCTAAATCGTATCATAAGCCACATTAAGTGGTATGACTTAAGGCGCCGTGCATAGTGAATAGTGTTTGATATGTAAACATTTTCGATTTGTTTAGTGTATTTGATACAGGAATCGATTTTGTGCATTTTCTTTGCGCGCCGGCTATTCACTATGCACGGCGTCTTAGACATAGACATAGACATAGACATTTTTATTGGTAATATTCATTACAGGTCAGTACATTTTCGTGTCTTTCTAAGCTTAAGCTTAAGCTTCTTTCTATGAATTTGGTTCATCCGCTTTTTCAGTTACGCTTTTCCGGAAAATAGTCTGCTACCAATCGATCCGGTACACTTCATAACGTTTCGAGAGCTTCCACGAAATTATTAAAAAAGGTAACAGAGTTGCGGCATGAAGCAACCCATTTCATAATACAAAGCGGCACTCGATCCCTGTACTATAAATAAATGAAAACAGATGGGTAGCTGCAAACCAGCACGCCCATTTTCATAAAGAGCTTTGCCCCCACTTCACACTTTGACGCGTCGTTGTGACATTCCATGCGTTAGTATGACTTGTATCTAGCTAGGAAGGATTTGTCAGAAGTATTTGACGCATGGCAATTTATGCGTCACCGTGTGTTTTTACAGTCTGTTTCATACCAATCCTTGCTATGCTAAGAGACTGGCGCACGTCGCAAGGTAATTGAACGAGCGAGCGAAGCGAGAATTTAGAAAAATCCGTCTTTGTATGTATGTATGTATGTATGTATGTTTGTATATTTATGTATGTATGTATGTATGTATAAGTCAAAAGTACTAGCAAGGGAAAAGTTCTACGTGCCGCGGAAAGTGCGGGAGGCAATTGAAATAAGTAGACACCCGAACTACAACAGAGACTCTGGCTGGGCTCTATCACCTGCATGGAAACCAGTTTTACACCGTGAGTCAAGAGAAGAGAGCCAGAATACTCAAAAGGACGACATTGTGAGTTTCGCCTGTATGACAATACCAAATAGTGTCAACGACGAAGAAGATCCTAGTCCAGCTATACGTGGGCTGGCGGGCGCGCCACCGCGTCCGCCCGCGCCCCCACCACCCCCCGCACCGCAGCTCTCGGCGCGCGCGCATCGGCTACTCAAACGCAGTTCGAGACTAGCCGTGGCGTCGCGAGGGCCGTCTCGTTCTCCATGAAGAAGGTCTCCGAATGAGAACCGAAACTAGTTGAACGGCTACACTGACAAATTACTACCACTAGTCTATAAGGCTTTGTTGTGCCGGACTTACAGATTGACTAATTGAATCTCGAATGCTTAGCTAGCTCAAGTATGTGGACAAAATGTTGTGTTCTCTGTTTCCAGCGCCTTACAATAACAGTCCTAATAAGTAAGTATTTCGTACTTTTTTCATAAGCAGTGTGTGTTACGAGTACCTACGCATTTTGTACGGCTTTTCTGAATTCACCAAAAGATACTAAAGTCGGTTGAACCGTCCTACTGCGTTGGTATATTTTGTGGCTGGACGCAACAGATTTAAAAATTAATAAGTCAGTTTGCTGTAGTGGAATACGCAATAAATTCATCATAATAACGCGCCACGCTTTCAGATGCGGAAATAAAAATTTAATATCACCAACGCTTTGAAAAACTGAATAATAAATATAATCCACAGAGATATAGCGAGAGTATTTGCGGACTTTATAATAGTATCACCCCACACAAGAACAGAATATCCTAGAATCTAGGACCTAGATGATGTTTTCGAAATAACTAGCATCATTAATAAAATTAGGACATCAATTTCGCGTAGGTATACTGACTAATAACTATACTCTATTGAATTAGCGAGCGAAGCGAGAGAAGTTCTCCGAGTCTAGTACTTAAATAATCCGGCGTTTTTATGTATGTTTGTATGAATGATGGTTTGACGATAACTTCAGTATCGTTGATTGGATTGTCATGAACATGGCACGGTGAATCCATGGGATGCTATAAATATCGTCGAGAGAAGAGATTGCTTCTTTACTTACTTGTGAGGTGAGGACTTGTCATCAGTAAGTACTTTCTCTATAGGCGCGCTCTGTACGGAGACAGGTGTTACTCCAATTTACATTCTTCCTTAGTCGGAATTGGATATTATGACATCCCATCCCCCTAAAGGGGCGGAATTTTCACTTCATAAACGTTAAATTCATCATTAGACACTGTCATTGTTATATAAGCAACGCAATAAACTTGGGGAAATATTCTCGCGCGACACAATTTTTGCTATTTATTCTCACTGCTTTCAGAAAAATGTGTTTTGGCTAACAAAGAATGTCAAACATGGTTTCTTAGCTGCAACATACCTTTCTAGAAACTCGGATGACTTATCTAAAGGTATAAAGGTGGGTATAGGTTGGATATAGAGCCTACAGCCTACTACAACTATTTGAAGAGAACATATTATATTTAGACAGCTACACGAGCTGTACAGTCAACAGCACGTAAATCTTTAAGTTTTTGTTGCAAAGTCGCCCATAACGTAACCGAATAGAGAGCACGCACGTCAAGGTCTACGCTCTACATTTTTTTATTGTATAAATATAAACGTACTAAAAAAGACTAAGGTCTTTGCATCTACGTAATGAGATGATTTATACAGCGTCAAGTGGCGTGGCACCTTCGCTCACACTAGATGGGTGAAGAGACCACGCGGCGCTGTAGTGACATTGTTTTCCTGTGGGCTAGGCCGACTAAGCTGTCAGGATGGTATAGTTTCTGGGCAAGTCTACTCAATCACTCACACTAACGCAGTCGGTAAACATTGACGTTAACCCATTTTATAGCACGCTAATTGATTATGCTTAGAAAACCTCTACCGGAGAGAAATAACAGGCTTTCTTTGTGTACAGAATAGGACGTTGTTGGTCTGATATGTAGTTTCGATTAAGGTTGCTGCGACGCACGTACTCGCGAGATAAAAACAGCGGTAAGCTAGTGCGAAAACTCATTGAATAATCGAATACCGTCTGTATGTATTTTACGGGCTACATCCTACTTTCTACAGTTTCATGAACGCACATTTTGTTCTACCATTTGTACGAAAAAAATTAAGGTAAGCAAAGAAAATTGCCGCGAAGATATGCCTCGAGTAGGAATTTTAATGATACTTAAGACGAGCAAGCTTATTAGCAGGAATGTAATTCTTAGGGGTGTTAGTAATTCGCGTCTTACATACTTAAGGTCCCCACATAAACATTTTGCGGAAGATTCTCAAGGTGCTTTGCAATTCCGTATTTTCCAGTAGGCAAGAACATGTAGTATTTTATTTTCAACGGGCAGCCTAGTGGGTAAAACAATGGACTCGAAAGCAAAGGTCCTAGGTTCGATTCCTGGCGCTAACATGTACACACGACAGCACGTCCTTTACACGCTAGCTCTCTACTCGGTTAAGTTACGGGCGACTTTAGAACAAAAGGGTACACTCTGACGTGCTGTCTTCCTGGCTGTTACCGTCCCGCACTCAGACCTCGTACCGCTAAAGAGACTTACTTGTGAGCTTGTTTTGTCGTTTGTCTTGTCATGTGTATGCCAAACCACGTGGTGTCTCATGTCTCTTGTTTCGTAGCACACATTGTACATTTGTGTCAATTTTCTGTAGCAATAACTGTAAAGAAAAAAATCGTGAGGAAACCTGAGCGTCTGCTTAATCAAGCTTAATCTTAAAGCGACATGATGCCTTTTCGTCAAAAGACCTATACGAGTGGGTTGCAAAGTTTACTGCATCCAAAGTCTTAAAAATCCTTATCTGCTAAAGCCATAAGTATCTTGAAGTTCATTAGGTCAGCTGCCATTAACCTCGCCTAGAGTTAAACTTGAGTTTTCAAGACTTTACTGTTGCTCATGTGACCTTTCTGACTTTGTTTTCTTTGTATAATCTTTATTAGCGATAAAATAATAAGATTCTCATTTTATATTGAAATACTAATACAATATTTTTTCTACTTAATAATAAACATCGCACTTAATTTTAATAATGACTGTATAACTTGGATCTTGTATCTGAGCAAAACATTGTCTTGTAGAAATATAGCAGCCAATAATTGAACAGATTTTTTGTTTGCAACTATTTTTTCGCCGCGATTCGACCCATTTCGAATCAAATTGTAATTGTACTAAACTACCAGATTTTGTAATTTCGGTCGAAAACTGATGCAAAGGGATCGTCGTTTTCAAAAGGCCAAACAACAAAATATCCATATACTTCACACAAACAATGGAAATAAACCGCCCAAAGCACAAATCAGCCTATCTAACCTTCTATAATCCGCGCCTCCACTTTGCCGCAAGGACCATTCGGTGAAGTTTTATCACGATTACCTAGTTCCCCGATAAAAGGCGGAGCCTTCCCATTTCCTGTCGATCAGAAGTGGTGTCGGCCAACGGGGCTGAGGAAATGACGTTTAGGGGCCCCTTTTGTTACCCGACTACGGCTTAGGAAAATAAGTATTCTTCTTTCGCCGCAAATCCATCTACTGATGCGCAGCAAAAAATTGAAAGTTTTCACACTATCTAAAGTTTTTTAGCTAATCTTCGTATTGTTTTATTGGTTTAATTTACAGTTTACAGTATTTAAGACGGTAAAACACTTTTATTTAATCATTCTTAACAAGAGAAAAAACATAAAACAACTAGGTAATTAAGAAAATAGGTCCAAAATCTAAACCACTTCAGTTCAATCGCAATCTAAAAGCCAGGTTAGTTAAAGATTGGTGCCGAACCATTTTAATGAAAATTAATTAGGTAAAAAAACCTTTCTAAAAAACCAAAAAGGTTTTTTGAAGCATTTTTAAAGTCGGCCATAAAGCTTAAATTCAATTAAATGGAGGATAAATAAAAGAATTACTCCAATTCCATTGCCAGAAAAGTTTTAGCGTTTATTGGGACATAAAAAAAAGTTTTTCCATAAACGTCCATTATTTTTTAGAAGCCGATATTTACCTTATACCACACGAAAGCAATGACTGGCCCGGGCGTATTGGTTTTCATATCATACCATCACGCCATAATTATATCCGGGGTAGCAGACACACTCAATTTCTTATTCGGATGTAGGTACACGAATTTTATCCTAGAACTCTGCCCGAGAGTAACAAACTGAAAAACTTTGGGTACTGTAAGTGGCATTTGTGTTTTTCCTCAAACGGTAAGTATCCAGAAGTGACTCAATTCCACGTCCAATGGAACAAAGGTGATATAAGAAATAAAAAACAAAAAAGTCGTCAAAAGGTGACCTAACAATATCTTGCTCACAATAAATGTCCTTCTAAAATAAAAGGTGGACGATTTTCAGGTGAATACACAGGCAGTTTCGAGTCACAATATTTCACGGGCTATCTTGGCCACTGTTCCGTTCGCCACTCCAGTAGTGAAAAAATATTGACTACAGTAAGTAAACTAAATGCTGTTGAAAAAAAAAACATGAGCGTTTACACGTTATAATTATTATTATTTTCATCAAACACCTCCTCACAACCCTTTCTATAAATCATAATATTCGATTTTTTTTAATCACTAGAATGGTTTATTAACTAAACTGTGCTCTAACTAAGTGAATGACCACGTGGACCACGATCCTTAGATACCAACGCGAGGAAGACTACTTTAAATTATCGTTCAAATGGTCGTTTCGATGTTTGCATTCGATAGAACTTACATCGAGGAATACTCCGTTTTAGATGCCTAGTTTCTCCAGCACGGCCTGACCACCATTATGGAAGCTACTAAGGAGTAACGTTTGACATTGATGTAACATAATTCATTTAGACACCTATGTATCGTTCATGTAGCTAACGTTTCAAATCCTCTGAAAGGCGCATGGGTTGCCTGGGCCGTGGTATTGATGTAGCTGTAATATTTTTTTAATGCATATTGCTTAAGAACTAATCGAAGACTTACATTTCAATTATTTTGGGCAGCTTACCTTCTGCGCAGAGATATTTTGCGATACCAGCGAATACCGAGAAAGCTGACGACTTAGAAAGACGAACGTTCGTTTATTGTTGGAAAATACCGCTTCACTGGAACCTAGGAGATAGTGTTTTGTTTTTAACTAAGTACCTACTTCAATGAGGGCTACCGTGCTCAGATTTGCCGCTAGGGGCGCTTGCGAGGTCCAAAAATTTCACTGTTAGTATGGGCTACGCGGGTTTACGTATTTCTAATTGAAATAATGTTGCGAATATTTGCAATACCAGAGGTTAATTATGGCAAATAGTTGCTGTCCCGCTACTAACTACTGCTTTGCAACAGTTTTGTCTTTCTGAAAATTGTGTTCTTATTTTTTTCGAACGAAACATGGCTTGTTATTAGGTGTTTTATTAGTACAGTTTTAAGGAAGGTATTAAATATGATTTCAATGTAAGTAAACTTTTAGAGGGAGGGTTATGTTTTTCGAGTATAATTATGTATGTATGCAGTCGGGGTTTTTTGTTATTTATTTTCATACGTTTCTTTTACAAATAATTATTATTTATAAACATGATTGATCTCTACCTATTTGAGCTCGTAACCCAACCCAGAAGGCCTTAGACATATGACATAACTGTATGTCTACTTATTACTGAAACAAAACTATAGCTACGTAACGTATAGCATCCCATAAACTATGTTTACACAGCCAGGGTCTATGGATAGGATCCGTGGAAATCTCGGAGAAGGGATAACGTATCTTCTTCTTTTACATAACCCTAGACGTGATAAGATTTACATAATGGAGGCCCGTGGACCTCACAACCTGATCTTTTCTATGTAAATGAACTTTTCCGTCTTCCTCAAATGGGTTACGTAAAGGTGAAACCTATTGGATGATTGATATTGACTGTAAATGATGTAGGGTAGCCGAGTGTATGAATAAAATTATTTGAACTAGTTTTCGTGGGAAGTTTCCATAGTACACGATTCCGAAGATCTCAGATTTTGTTACTTTATGATTGTTCCGCAGGATTTTTTTTTAATTGTAATGTTTATTTGCATGTTTCACTAGACGATAATACAAATTAAATTAAAATGTTATGTAAATGAATGATATTATGATATCTTTCGGCTTTGAATTACCTAACACATTTTGCCTAGACCTTTGATTTATCCCAATCAAGATATTAAAATGAATGCATAATAATTTTGAAACTAATATAATTTATCACGCACCGAGTGACTCATTATTGGTGTGTTACTGTCATAATTTGAATGTTTAGTTTAATTTCGATTCAGTGGAATTGAAATTAATTTCGAATTTCAGTACCAGTGAATACAAAGTGTTGGCAAAGTTTAATTTGTATGATCTACGTATATCAAATATGTAAATGGATATTTGCCAAAAGTGAAATAGATAATGCTGCAAAACACTCTGAAGTAAAGTCAAAAGGTCAGTAAGCCATAAATACATTATTTACATTGACATTGAATGATGTCATGCCAATAATATTGGAGCCGAAAATTAAATCGGTATTTCCCAAGAAGCGGTGGTAGCCTAGCCAGTGGGTAGAATAATGGACTTGGAAGAAGATACTCAGGGGGTCTACCGGGTAAGACGAAGCCGATTACCATTGGCGAAAATCGAAGTTCGATTTATGAAAAATTAACGGGTGGCAGTAAAATGAACTGGGTGGCAGTACATTTTTCAAAAATCGAACTTCGATTTTCGCCAATGGTAATCGGCTTCGTCCTAGCCGGTAGACCCCCAGGTTAGATTCCTTGCTGGCATTACGTTTGACTTTTTTATTTTTCCAAAGTTACATGCATTTGTAATATCACTCGTTAACTAAAAAAAAACATTCTGAGCAAAACTGAGAGTTTGAGGCATACTACCCTCCGCGAAAATCGCCAATCTGCAGTCAAGTGGGCACAAGAAGTTTGCCCAGATACTTAGTATTAGTAAGTATAAGTTTTTATTAAGCTTTTACATAAAGTGTTTATTAATTATGACAAGTATCAAACAAGAAGTAGCAGAGGCTAGAGCTCGTGGAACATATACAATTGTACGGGCTAAATCTTACTTTTTCGTCTTCCCAAGAAACCTTAATGTCATTGTGGATTTTTTGTCCCAAAGCGCTACGAACATTAGCCGCTTCCCAGGTCAAGGGGCATTTTGAGCGATGCGATATCGTCGATAGCAATTAATCACTTTCACCAAGTTTTGATGGCAGATTTCGGTTAGAAATATGACTGTTTTAGCAACTCCAGATTGAGTATTGATACGTAAGCGATAGAATACTTGTATTTGGGGGAAATTTTGCCGCTACATTATTGAGGTCACTAGAAATTCTATATGCGTGAAAAATGCCAACGCTTTTGCCACAAAACTTTCTTCTTTCAAAATATTTCAATTAATTGTCATTTCTACTCACAGTAGCCAAAGAATCGTTTAGGAATAATATTAAAACCTTGTAAAGATAAAGCCATAATAATTAAATTTTCTTCTAGGCTACTCTGCGCTATTAAAATTATGATCCACTTGCTTTCAATGGCACATGTTGTCTTTGCTGTGAGTACTTAACTTATAAAACCGTTATTTTTTGCAATACCGTAACTTTTAAGACAAATTTCAAAGTTATTTTATTTCGATATACAGGGTGTTAAAAGACCGCCAACAAAGCGGGAAACCACGCATTGTCCTCATCATACTGAACATTTTTGACCATGGAACTATACCTGGGAAATCAACGATCCCGAGATAATGAGGTTCAAAGTCGGACTCTTCAAACTTTTTTTATTGCAGAAATTTACTCAGTATCGAGTACTCAACATTTCTTCTCAAGAAGCAATATCAAAATTGTGAATATTTCTTGCATAAAACGACGTTAAAATTGCAACCCGCAATGTATTCTAAACATCGGCACTTCGAACGTAAGTAAGTTTATGTCAACGCTTGTGCAATATGACTTCTCTGCGTTACACTTCCATTGCGTGATAAAAAATTTTCCAAAATTATAACCTAAAAAACCAAAATCATTTCCCGGCAATAATTTATCGAAAAAGTTCTTTGTTTTGGTGTCTAGTATGCGTACCTTTCGGGTCTGTCGGCAAGTATAATTATTAAGCGGATATATATAAACGGCATATGCGGAATTTATAAAATTTTACTACGGGGCCAACGGCGAAATCTCGAAAAAAATATCAGTGTTTTCATACATTTAGTAGATTAGGTGTCGTATTTACAAAATAACAACAGACAATTTTATTCGTGTTTTTTTATTTGGTTGTTAAGTACTTTATTTTGGTATCTATGTATGCGTACCTTTCGGGTATGTCGAAGGTTTTTTAACACCCTGGAGGTATAAGGCAGGGTTTATTTGCTGCTTCCTGTCTTGTCCACCAATTTTTCACCCAGCAAGAATACGTCGTTATAACGAAACAAGACCAACAACAGAACACACAGTTTTTTCAGCGTTACACCTAACCAAGTACATACACCGCTACGCTCGCTTTATCTCTGGAAATTTATGCCACGTCACAGGATTTCTACTTGAATATTCATAACAGAGCGCTTGGTAATACGAACAACGCCGTTCCCGTATGTTATTCGAGCTACAAATATAATATTGACGCAGCATTAAACACTGGGCTAAAGGCACCATGCTGAAATTTAAATGAGCGACGAAAAATTTACGCGTTTCGGTTCGGCACGGCATCCTGAATAAGAAAGATTCTCGAAGAAGACATCCAGCCTGCGTGGCGTTCGACGCAGACTCCTTTCAGTGCCAAAACACACTGACCGTACTATGTTGCGTCTCATCAACTCTCATCATGCGTAAGATGCACAACACAAAATACGCTTTTGTGGCTGTACTCACTGAAAGTACGCAATACGTACGAAACGCTCAGCTCAACCACGGATAATACCTACGCGTAACGTGACGTAAAAAGATTCGCGCAACATATATGCTTAGTGTGTTTTGACCCTTAGGTTGGTTGTTTAGTCAGTGACTTGATAATCATCCCTTTTTACCCGATTGCCCAAAAGGAGCATTAGCACGGTCAGTGATCACCGTCATGTATGTTACGTACCTATAAGTATTTTGGATTTGGCGGGATAAAGGGTGTTGCAAACAATCTCCAGCTTTTAACTTCACCTATTTCAATAAGACTGAAGTCAACCAGACGTAGGTACAGCAATACATTCCTTAATCCCAAGTTGTTAAGGTGTCAGACGCCCGTTCGACATCAATGCCAATTTACGACGAGGAATCAAAAGCAACATTCATTACAGTTTTAATTAAAATTTATACACAAACAGGAAAAAATAGACATCCCGTTTTCTAGCCTGTCACATTAACTGGGCTGCTGATACACTTTGAGAAATAAAATGTAACTTCGATTTTCTTACTTTAAATACATTGAGCTCTACAAAAGCACTAAAGTCGATCAAATAACAAAGAAAAGAAATAATACTTTTTTTTTTTGAGCTCATTGGCTCAAAAAAAATGTTTTATTTCATAAATTTTCAAAACAATCAAATACTAAACTTTACAAACAGCACAGTTTATATTTTACACACGACATAGTGAGAGGCAGGGTACGGCGTCAGGAGTGCCGCTCGAAACTATCCCGACATCCATAAAAGCCAGTAAATAAAACCGGCTATTGAACATTAAAAAAACAATTGTCTAACTATCTTTTATAAGATGCATTTAAGCCGCAGAAGAGAAAAACACATCACGGGCGAGTGTACAAGGCAAAATGAAACGACGACTCAAACAAGAGACAAAAGCGACAGAGGCAGTATGGGCATTCATCGGGCCGCGATACAACTCTTTGACACTTCACTCGTTGGTGAATGGGGAGAATAGTGCTATTTGGATGATGGTGGGAGTGAATCCACAAAGCCAATTTAACGCGCGAACAAAAATTTTGAACTGAATCTAATAATTCTGGATTTTAATGCGGCCCTTTGCGCTCACGTAATGTAGACATAATAATATTTTCAAAGACCTTAATAGTGTTTGCGTTCGGACGTCGAATCTTTACTGAAAAGTCAAATCTGCATGAAATAATCATAGAGGCAAAAAGGAGGTAATAATAAATAAAAAAAGTCATTATAATATCACTTCTCAGACTTCTCCGAATAAAAAGCAAAAAGGTTAACAAGCACAGAGGCTGCAAAGTTAGAAAGAGGTGCAACGCAAAGATGGTGCTTTTTGTGTTGCGCTGAGGGTTCAAAGTGGTGGTGAAATCTCTATTTTTAATTTCCAAATAGTAACACTACACAAATTAAGTTTGGACATTACAAAAACACATTGAAAGAATCAAGTTAATTGACAGTTACTTTTGTCCAACCTGACAGGCCGATTCCGTTTATAGTACCAGGGTGTCCCAAAATTCAACGTCAAGCGGGAACTGGGTGAAAAGGCAGCTCATAATGGTACTGGGAAAAATCATAAAAAAATCCTGGTCACTTCGTTTAGAAATTAATTATAAGCATAACTACTAGATTTTTTTTAAATGGATTACCTGTTGCTTATTTTCTAATTGTTATTAAATCGCATTGACATGAACCCCTTATTAAGTTTGAAGGAGTCTTAGTTTATATTGGAATGAATTATCTGGAATACAGAATTAATATTAATATTATTTAAAAAAAAATGTAGACGAGGGACTGAAAAAGATGCTGTCCAGCTTAAAAAAAAATTGCTACTACCCTTGCCCTTAGCAGCAAGTTATCCGAAAAATTGGCGCATTTTTACTCCACATTTTGTAGGGCCAAAAATCGTATTGAATATGTTTCTTTTTCAGTTTATTTTTATTTTTATGAATACCCAAAAGTTTCAAGTGGTGTATGTACTAGGTATTGAATTGTTGAACCATGTGTTGAATTTCAGGATATTATGTTGAATCACCTGTATAATATTATGTCCATAACGAACATCGTTACAATAAGACAAACAGCCAACAAATAACAAAAAACAAAAGCCAGACAGAGACAAAGAGACAGCAAAACACAATGGTCTCCCATTCAAACGAGACGCAATCTTTATTGGAAAGCCCTCGATAATATCGACGTTTGCCCTTAAATACCTTAGCCGATCAAACAAGGGGCTCCAAACAGCGCGGTGGTGCTGGTCTAACTTGACCCTTAGAAGTTACCCTTCGTGCAGACACCACCTTAATTCTTGTATTTTATCATTTATAAATCATCAACAACTAGAATCAATAATTTTAGGGCGCGATATCTACCAGTGTTAGGTTGATGCTAGGTGATTGTGGTCGCAACGTTTCATCCAAAAAATTTATGGTCTCCATTCAAATATGTACTGTTTTTCAGTTTTTGTTTCTTATTGTTGGTATTATTCTATATGATGGTTCTTAATTATTACTTTCGGCGTTACGACCATGCGGCGTTTTGATTTTAGCCATTTTGACTATATAAACTTTTGAGTGTAGACTTTTGTATATTCGGGCTTTAAATGCGTCCCCGCTTCAGCAGATGCGCTGCTTTTACAAACCTGGTATGAAGACATACTCGAAAATAATTATCTTAGTACCTATGTCTTCATAACAGTTTTATGTTTTTGGAATTTGTTCTCGCATTGGACTCTACATTTATGAGATGAAGCTACGTATAGAGATGTGGTGCATGAAATTACTTTATCAGATACTAGCTTTTGTCTGCGACTACGACAGCAGGGATGATAGAACAGCAACGCAGAAAAGAGCTTTGTCCACATTTTGCGTTTTAACTCCAGCTCTTCTAAAGTCTCTGAATTTGTATATTGAAAAACGATTTTATTTTTATTAACGTCGGAATAGCCGACAAGTAAGTTATTTTAAATTTGCTTGTTTAAGAGTGAAGGGGCAAAATCTGGCAAACGAAGGGGTCCTAAGCCAACCGGGCTCCGTAAAGCCCGAATAAATTTGCTTAAGTTTGCAAAGCGCGACGGGGTGTTAAGCGGTTGAAAAATGTCCCTCGGACCAAGTAATAAAGCTGTGCTGTGACAACAGTGCAAGATGTATCGCCCGAAAAAGAAAATAAAAGAAATAATGTCACTGTTACGGGGTTTTCTTCCTTTTTAGGATGGACGTGGGACGTTTCATGCGATTCTCTTCTGCAGTTTTTATTGGACGTGTAAAGTCGTGAATCACGATCAGCGATAGATTGGACTAAAGCAACTTTGACACAAAATAAAATAATTTTAGTTTTAGATTGGTGGCAGTCAGAAATCCAAGGAACTAAAATATTGCCATAGTCAAAGAGCAGCTAGTTGCGTTAGTTGAGCTTTTGTTGTGAGAGTAACCCTTCGTCGTCAGCCACGTGTAGAGATCTGGTAATTTACTGGCAGATGTCATATAAAAACACACCCCTATGCCAATACAGTCACCAAGTCGCGGTGGTTTTAGGATAGGTGTTCTAAGTAAAATTGTGACTTTGCACCCATTTTATTTAGTATTTGGAGTACTCAGTAATGATAAACTCTCACAACGAAATCTTTCGCACCAATAATCTCCGAAGCCGGTCAAAAATAACAATCGCTAAAATAGAGGAAAATATTGGCAACGAGACAGCGCCATCACAAAATACTTTACTTGACAGAAAGTCAACTGCCTTAAGGCTGGAAGATAGTAGTGTGGCGGGAAATTCAAAATTTTCACAGTTTTTTACATTTTGTAGCTAAACTGAGCTATTTTTGTTCAGCGATTTTTCGTTCGCGAGAATAAAACCGTATTCTTTTCATCATTGTAAACAACAGAACAACAATAATTCAGCCGATTATGTGTTCTGGTCTACAACAAGTTTTTTGGGCAGTACCACTGCTTCGTAGACCAGCGGAGGTAGCATGACTTTTATCGAGGCGGATTTATCCAACAAAATGGCGGTTTATCAGCATTTTTGACGTCTATAGTGGGTTATAAATCGTCGAGAGCGATATATAACCCACTATAGACGTCAAAAATGCTGATAAACCGCCATTTTGTTGGATAAATCCGCCTCGATAAAAGTCATGCTACGGGGACTGAACACATAATCGGCTGAATTATTGTTGTTCTGTTGTTTACAATGATGAAAAGAATACGGTTTTATTCTCGCGAACGAAAAATCGCTGAACAAAAATAGTTCAGTTTAGCTACAAAATGTAAAAGTCTGTGAAAATTTGGAATTTCCCGCCACCTTGCTATCGTCTACCCTTAAGACCATGATCCAAAAACGTGGCGAAAAGGAACATTACAAGCATGAAGCAAAGTTTCGAGATGGTCGCAAAGGTTGATTGACTTGGTTGCATAATTTAGCGATTTTTCTCGACTAAAATCGTTCGGTATGGTGGGACATAATAATGTATGATCACCCACCCGCTAGGACACCCCTTGGTAGTTTTTATCGTGCACTGCATAGGGCGTCGATGGAACAAAAAGGGCGTTTGTCCACGCACCATCACGTCAACGTCAAACAAGGTCGAGATGAAGGGCTGATGTCTACGAGATTATGGGCGGATACTATTTGTAGGTTGGAATGACGTGACGTGACTTGACGTGAAGGTGGATAAGCGGTCGTAGCAAAATGTATGTACCGCCGTCGTCACGGACGTGATGGGAGTCGTGATGTGACGGTGCGGTGTGCAACCGCCCAACGGGTATCCTACCGAATATCTGGCTGGTACCCACGTAAAGGCTACATCAAAATTTTACGCCTTGAATAAAGATACGAAGATGACCAGTGGGCTCTCTGTCCAATACAGGACTTCGGGCCGCCATATCCGGTCGGCCGCGGGCGCACTTCGCAAATTACCAGCGACCAGCTGTCGGTTACATATCTCGCGCGGAGATATGAGTAGCGGTGACGGGGCCGCCCTTAGACGCTGACCGGGGGTGAAACTCGGTAACTACATAATAGATTCATAAATAATGAAGGGTCGACAAATTACGATAACGAACTTTAAAATATAACTTTAAAATTTTAGCAACCTTGTTCACAGTAGGTACGCCATTTTTAATGAGGTAATGTCAATGGCCACTCAATTAATTTTGGTCCAGTATGACAAGGCACTTTTGAGGCTCATGAGAAAAAATAAAATGAGACAGCCTATGAACACAAGCAAGTTTGGGACATAGCAAGCTAGCTAGGTTACTTACCTAACTCTTATATCAAATCTCATTCGATTCGATCAAATAGTTTTTACACCATGGTCACAATACAGACGGTGGATTTTGTGACCAATATTGGAGAAATCCACAAAAGTTACAAAAAAAATTATAGCTTCTAAACTATAAAATGTTGGTAAAACGTAACGTTTCTTCTAAATAATCATTTACGATGGTTCCAGCATATAAAAAAAATGGCTTATTAAAAATGGGTCACCCTGTAAAAGTACATACGTTTGTTCACAACAGACCACCTACCTCGTTCTCACGCCGCGCAGCGGGACTGTGTAGGTTATACGAAAAGTTTTGATTACGGAACCACCAGTTATGAGAACGAGCACACGGATCGATGTTTTGTCGTTTAATATACGGAGGGAACTCGTGTTATTTATTGCGGGGCCTCCTCTGTATTGAAAAGTAAAACTTTGCGCTACATATTTGTTCAGAAAAGTGTTTCCCTGTACGGACGGGGCAACATTACGGAACAATAATGTGTTTTCATTGTGTACTTAACTGGAGCTTTACATGAGCGATACTTTATATTGTTTCGTACCATTGTGCGATTGAAACTTAGTTCATAAGCTTGTTTAACATCAAATCGCGACTATGGAGTTCCAATGTGTGTTGTGGCACGTAAATAAAACGTTTTATCTGGGGGCACGGCAGTGCCCCCGCCAGGTCGAGCGCGAAGCAAACACTGCCGTACCATCCTTTACTGGAACCATTTCGCCGCATTTTCAGCCCCCTATTTGAGAACCTCTGGATAAGACGAGAACGCAGAAATTTTCGTCATCTAGTAAGTTATATTCACATACTCAAAATCCAAAATTTCAAGTCTGTAGGTCATTTAGTTCCGAAGTTAAGCGAAAGCAAAGTTTCGCATTTATGACACACACTCACTCACTCACTCATGATCATCAAAATAGAACTAGTACTTCCCATAAACACAGAGAGCTGAAATTTGGTACAGAGTTAGGGTTAAATGGCCACATAAAGGGAAAACTATACTAGTGGTTCGCCCCGAACTGTGAACTCGCGACCCCATATAAACCCCATATCTCGGTAACCCCTCGACCGATTTGGCTCATGTTCGAACTTAATTTTTTTTTTTATTTCATTTACCCGCTTGCCAAATTTCATAACGATCCGACTAAATTTACTCAAGTTATCGTCGAACGAACATTCATAATGTTCATAAAAATTTTCAGGGGTGAACCACTAGTTGAACGAGCGAGCGAAGTTCTCCGAGTCTACTGGAACGATCCGGCGTTTGTATGTTTGTATGTATGCATGGTTGTATGTATGAAAGTTCGACGATAACTTTAGTAAATTTGGTCGGATCGTTATGAAATTTGGTAGGCGGGTAAATAAAATTAAAAGAATTTTTAAGTTCAAACATGAGCCAAATCGGTCGAGGGGTTGCCGAGATATGGGGTTGTTAAGTTTATATGGGGTCGCGAGTTCACAGTTCGGGGCGAACCACTAGTACTTACAAGTTAACAAGAAGAAATAGTCGAACGATTAACTGTATTCTACTCGAACATTACACAAATTAAAAAACTGTGTCAAATCAGAAAATCTAATAAAATAAATCAATATGCCCACGTTTCTACAAAAAGAAGTGAAATCCCACCAAAAACATTCTGTAAAAAACTAACCAGGTCTCGATGGAGCTACTTGTTTATCTCTAAAAAGTAATGAAATCTAGACAAAGTCGTGCCAAGTCTAAGGTTCCTTACCGCGATTTATTTATTATTTATTTATAGTTAATGTTGTGAGACTTGGCAGTTGAAGGGTACCCAAGGGTACAAAACCGCACCATGACGCAGGTGCTCCATGACTCCATTGCACCAATCTGTCGCCAGAACCGCTTGTGTACCCTTCAACGGCCAAGTCTCACAACATTAACTATAATAATAAATAAATCGCAGTAAGGAACCTTAGACTTGGCACGACTTTATCTAGATTTCATTACTTTTTAGAGATAAACAAGTAGCTCCATCGAGACCTGGTTAGTTTTTTACAGAATGTTTTTGGTGGGATATTCTATTCTATTCTATTCAATGCCGGGGGGTTCCATTCATTAGTGAGAAAAATGAGGTTTTGAATATTCAAACTCTAATTGCTTTTCTAATATTCTTTATTACTTTTATCCGGAAAGTATGTCTGTCTCCATTAAGGGTGTAAATTCATTCGATAGTAAAAAAATATGTTTGGACCACTTTCAACCCATTTGCCAATATTGGCGCATTAGATTCTGTTTAATTTCTAACTTTAAAAAAATATAATTTTACAGTCAACTTTACAGTTTTCCTCTCAGACAGCCGAGTGAATGCCACATAACAAATTGATTATTCGTTTTATTAATCCAGTGTCTTCCATCAAACAATGCAGAGCAGAAGCAGACAAAAAGACCTACTAATTAAAACATCCGCCATTGGCTTTTTCAATTTCAAACAAAAGGCAGTAGGTATAATAAGGAAAAATGCAGTAGCAGATTTGATACCAGGTGAGACAAAAGCTATTGTTTCTTCAATAAAAAAATATCGTGTAATAGGAATGACCTGGAAAAACTTTATAACCTGCTAATTTGAGGTCGTACACAAATTACGTAACTCAATTTTTGGGAGAGGCTGAAAGGCCATTACGGTCTTTGCAGTACTAAGGCATATTGGATTGGGAAGGAAGTTATTTTAAAACAGAAAAAAATATGCATGTTTAGTTTTTCCTTTAAAACTCGAGCTGCATTTACAGCTACAAATTACAGTAACTTTTGTTGCAAATATTCCGTAACTTAAGACGAATAAGAGCTCGCCTGAATGTAGGAAAAGGGAAAGGCAGATCTGTTTAAATATTATATTTCAAACATTTTCTATTAATCTAAAATTCAGTTGAATTGGACTTTAAGAAAATCTGTTTCTTTTCCCACCAGATCCCATTGTTAAAGGAGGTAGCTAGATGAAGGTTTGTACTCCTTAACAATAAAACATTTCACTTCAACCAAAGAATCCGTCTTGCGCAAAGTTTTGTGGGACATAAATTCTCGAACCTCAGTGAAACGTAAAGTGTAAACCCGCCAAGCCGCCATACATCACAAAGATTTCGAACCAAACTGTGGACTCAATAGCCTTATAAAATTGGGCCTTATCAAATTTTCACTTAATAAAAGTATAGCTAAGTATAATTGCGCGTCTAGTATAAGGGTTACTTTACTGTGATCGAGCACAAATTGTAGCTTCCAGATTTCCGGTCACTTGTTTTCTTCTACCCGCCGCGGTCACTGCTGAGATTCCATTGATATCCCAAAAAATTGAAGTTAAAAACTAAAACCGGACTACTAAAAGGCTTAAAACAAGACCTGCTTATCCTTAAAATAGACTCATAGATAATTAATCGTAATCGGAGGCCATCGGTTTATCAAATGCGAATGTGTTGCCCTCCGACTACGATTAATTATTTATGAGTCTATTTTAAGGATAAGCAGGTCTTGTTTTAAGCCTTTTAGTAGTCGGGTTTTAGTTTTTAACTTAAATTTTTTTTTTGAGTTTTTTGGTTTGTCATTTTAGACGATCACACAAAAATCCCCAGAATAGAACAAAAAAGGATAAAAAAACTCATTTTGGTATTTTTTGTTCTATTTGTTATATTTACTCTACATGACATGTGTTATAAATTTTTGAAAAGGTTTTTTTAAAGTCCTTTCATTTGATACCCATGACGATGGTATCCGATAATATTTATTTTTAGGTCCACTACTTTAGGGCGCAGCACAGCCGCCATCTTGGTTTTTTTCAAAATCAAACTATCCTATGTTACCTGGGTAATTAAGACAAATCCAACGACACCTCATTTGTTGAAATCGGCCGAGTAGTTTAGGCTCTGCGAGGGAACAGATGAACACACAAACATACACACATACATACATACATACATACATACATACACACATACATACGCTGCTAAAATCATAACCCTCCTTTTTGCTTCGTGTAGTCCGGTAAAAAAAAGCGTCGTATTGACCTGTCAAGCTTAATCATGCTATTTTATTTTGATGTTTTGAGCATCGCATAGTTAATTTTCTTCATGGAAAACTTGTCGTGGTACAAATAAAAAATTGGAGGGTTAAATTTACAATATTATTCCCGGTACAGGCAAGAAAATGATTGAGTACAGTAATCAGAGTCCAATACCAAGATGCAGTGGGTCCTGAGCCAAAAACTTGCAGGTAAGTAAGCCAACTCCTTTGGTTATTTAAATTAAAATTACTAACTCCGCCTGCTTCGTAAGAGCAGCGATGTTTATTTTCACAACTTTGGCCGCAGATTTCGCTTAAAGCGGCCTATTAGAGGCAAAAGCGAGTCTTTAAATTTAATTCTCTTGATGTTTGCCGTGGTATAATTTTGTTAGGGCGCAATGTTTCGCCCCTGTTAAGATGACAAATATACAAGGGCCCTGGCAGCCATTTTGCAACGTTTCCAATTTCGCCCGCGCGGAAGCTAAATTGTCGAATCGAGTTATTTTTCGAGTTGCCTCGTTTATTCTTAAAGGAGTTGCTATTTGTTATAATTTCCAGTTCTCTTAGGTACCTACTTTGCTTACACTTCAGAGAAGCGGTGGTAGTGAAGTTAATATAATTTTGCGCTTCCGTAGACCTTAACAAATTATTGTATTTTTAGTATCGCGTTTACCCTACAATAGGTATCTCAGCTTACCCCATAGCTAATAAGGGTGTAAAGGTATTAAGTTTTGTGCTATGTTGGTAAACGAAAAAAATGCCGACTAAGATTTACCTATATTGCAATCATTATAAATTCTACAAACGTGGAACCAATGAACTTTATAAAAGTGCAGAAACGATCGAAGCTTAAAAACCACTTTATCCCCACTAAAAGGGCGGCGGAAAAATAATTCGCGCGGCACAATGCAAAAATGAAATCCCGCATATTATATTGTAAGGGATCCAATAAAGGCGTGTGGTGCGTAACATCTGCTCGAATATAATTTGATTATATCTTAAACACGCCACAGAAACCTCGTACCGAACCGATTATTGGACTCGCTTCTTTAGAGGTTATTGTTTTATCATCACCAAAAAACGTATTAAAGAATGGAAATACAAATGACTGATAGAGTCATGCATTACTGATTCATATTAAAACTTAAAAATAATTGTCTACCAACATTTAATTTTGATGACCTTCCGACTAACGCACGACTTGCCTTCGGACAACCATTCATACATTCGTTCAAATGCCACTGAACTGTTCTAGTGAACTCAGGGAACTCTGTGAAAATGATTGCATTCGTAGGTTCTAGGATCTGGAATCCAAACCTTAGGTCCTAAAAATAGTTAAGCCACAGGTTGAGATTTTCAGGAGAGTTTTTAGCAAAAAACGCATCTAAAAAGAAGTTTTTTTTTCATTGGCGGCGCTAGTTGTGCCTAGGTACTACTGGGCCTTAATAACACAATAATACTCGTACTTACTACGTACTACCTCTAAGCTGAGCAGTTGTCTCGAATAATTGTTAATATATTTTGTTGACTTAGCTTAGATGACCTAACCTGTTTTTGTGGTTGTTATATTTTCGCGTGGTCTTCGAGGAAGATCTTATGTGTTTACAGTTAAGTTTCCTTTACGTAAGACTTTCCCTAATCTTCCCAAATCTCTGTATACTTCATTAGCTATCGCTCAAGATTTTCACGTTTGCGAAAATCGGATGTCTGGAAGAACTTCGTTCAACTAACTAAGAGTTTATTTGCTTTGCAAACTGGATAAATTGAATGTTTAGTTAATATTGATGAATAATATAAATATTGTAGACTAGACAAATTGTAGGACAATCACAAGAAAAAAAAAGGTATTATAAATAAAAGGGGTATTTTGGTTTGGGTAATTCAATAATATGTTGTGCACCTATGTTTTTGTATCAATGCTATGCAAAGTTGTAGGATTAAATAGACTCGTATTGTCCAACGGCTATCTGAGTTAGACTGTTGCTTTCAAACACTAACATTCAACTTCGATTATCATTGGACTGAAAAACGGCAACAAAAGGAAAAACGTTTTCCATCAGTAATATTTTACAGCTTCCTCACGATATTTTTCCTTCACCGGGGTGGTATTGCTACTACAAAATCACAAATTCACAAAAATCACAGTACGAAATTTTGAAATACGTTAGTCGTAGGTATCTACATACCTACAGACTGTCCGTTAGCTCTAGAAATTAAATGGCAACAAGTTTTCATAGTAAATCCGAAAAGTGGTCGGCTTTACTATGTAAAATTGTTGCCATTTAATTTATAGAGTTAACGAACAGTCTGTACACGCCACCACCACGATTCGAAGCTGAGTTCCTTAGGGTGGCATTCTAGAACGCTACTTAAACTCAGTTCAAACTAGAACGCTACTTAAACTCTGTTCAAACTCAGTTTAAACTAGAACGCTCCTTGAACTCTGTTTAAACTCAGTTTAAGTAGAGTTTAGTAGTATCGACTGTCGATAAAACAGTGCATGTTTTGATTTGAATATCCCTCCCTTCATATCAAAACATGCACTGTTTTATCGACAGTCTGAACTCTGTTTAAAATGGGTTTAAGTAGCGTTCTAGAATACCACCCTTAGATTAGAGCTAACGATAGAGCTAAAAAACACGCGCGCGACTTTTTGTGACGATATTTGACATTTTGACTCGACATTTATGTCAAAGTCTCCCGAGGCCGAAACTTGCACAGCAATTGGCGATTTCTCTTATTTTCCTATATTAAGTGCTATTTTGTTACTGAATTGAAAATGGGATATAATGGCAAGGATTTGGATCGCGCATAAGCTCATGCTCGCATTTGCGCTACCACCGCTCTAAACAACAAAAACAATGCAAAAATCGCCCAACCGCAGTGGGCACTCGTGGTGATTACGCCCGTACTATCTCTCTCCAAGAGAAGGTTTTTGCCCAACCCCTCCGGCTCCGGCAAGTGGGACGTACACAGGATGTTACAGAAATACTCATCAATAACTGAAACTTTTACTATGGGGCCAACTGCAAATACTCGAAACAAGTATCACTGCTATATTCATATTCGTTGCAGTAGCAATCGAATTTTAGTTTAGAACAGCTGTCTTTACGGCTCCCCCGCGACACAGGCGCGTTTTCTAGGTCGGTATTACCGCAAGCGTTATTGCGATATCTGTTATTAGTAAATGTTGTATTAGGAACGTTGCGGCGTTATTATCGCAGCAGTGAGTAACTCTATGGCCATCCTGATATAAAATGTACTGAAAACAGATATCGCAATAACGCAAACGCAATAACGCGCCTATGTGGGGAGCCTTTATGAGGTGTCGTAGTTGGCCCGTAGTAAAAGTTGCTTATATGAATGACTTCAACGACCCCATCAAATATGACGGGACCTTTTTGTAACACGCTGCATAGATTATATTATATAGTACTTTTTATTTTATTTCGCAGCTTATTAAAACATTCTTTAGTAAAATAATCCTTTAGCCCGTCCGTGGCAGCCGGATTCGGGACAAATTGGACAATTTTAATTAGACCCACTGAAGGAAGGTCCGTCGGCCCGAAAGTAACTTAATCTTTTTAAGGGCTGTTAAAAAGATTAATCGAAGGGACGGTCAGGTCATTGAATGGTATTTAGTAGTCTCCAGAGGTTTGTAATGTAGAGAACTTGTCGCGAACATTCGCTGGAGAGAAAGTTAACACTTTGGGATTATTATTGGAAAAGCTGGTTTTGACTGTCTCTGTCACTAACAAAATTAAATATGAAAATTTTCGTTATTTCCCTTTTACTTTGAAGTAAACACGTATTTTTTTATTGATGATGATGATTTATGAGTTTAGTTTACTATCGGTGCGACAGTCCAAAATAAAGTCACTCTTTATACTCGT
Organism: Zelleria hepariella; assembly: GCA_949319315.1. Classification (NCBI taxonomy): domain Eukaryota; kingdom Metazoa; phylum Arthropoda; class Insecta; order Lepidoptera; family Yponomeutidae; genus Zelleria; species Zelleria hepariella. The sequence continues at coordinate 12,697,982 of OX439381.1, forward strand.
ATCATAGAGTCCTTGTATTTTGCTAGTATGACAATGAATTAAACTCTATGCCCGTGTAGATAAACATAATAATAAGATAAAATATTACTTTTTGTTTTTTCTAAAGCACTATTATAAATGTTAAGGCGCCGTGCATAGTGAATCGCCCGCGCGCAAAGAAAAATGCACAAATTCGATTCCTGTATTAAATACACTAAACAAATTGATAATGTTCACATATCAAACCCTAGAATTAGGTGAGACCTATCTAACACAGCCAGTTTCGTGTTGACATTCATAAAAAATTTGAAGATATTTTGCTTGAAAAAAAAAATAGGCGTCGCACTTTTTTTTTTAGGAAAATATCTTGTAATCTGTTATGGATATCAACATGAATGGCTGTGTTAGATAGGTCTCACCTAATTCTAGGGTATGATATGTGAACATTTTCGATTTTATTGTGTATTTGATACAGGAATCGTATTTGTGCATTTTTCTTTGCGCGCGGGCTAATTCACTATGCCCAGCGCCTTATGATAAAATATTCTTTTCATCTCCCACGCTCGGAAAGTTTGGTGTTACTAGTAACTTACGATCGTGTAAAGGCTGGATTTAAACTATCTGCATTTTTGTGCGCTTCGAAATTTGAACGCGACGCCGGGACAGCCATTCCCGCGCCCTATGGTGTTGAAAAAGAAAAAAACACTGGCCGTTTAAGTAGATGCCAAATCCCGACGGAAAATAAAACCTCATTCATAGTTCGTTTACACGCGTATTTCAGCGAAAGCGACTGTTCGTGCCCATTCTCTATACAAAACTGTGAATGTAAATGGTGCATCAGCATCTTTTAAAAAGGTAAAGTAACGGAATAGAACATTCAGAAACACGGTTTCTTATAGTCTTTTCAATATTTTGTACACATATTTATTTTCTAATACCAGTAAATAAAAAAAAATGCTTCGCTTCTGTTTTATCAAATAGATAATTATGTTTTGGTTTGTTAAATACATTTTTTCAAACGATATTACTAATTTCATTTTTTATCTCCTAGAATTTTTTAATTTATATGGTAAAAGTTCAGAATGCACCCAGAAAAAAAAATATTCACTTATTTACATTATTTTTGTGTCTGGATAAATAAACTTCAGGAAATTATTAATAAAACGAATGGTTTTAATACCAACGAAGCTCAAAACTTTAGTGCGGCAGCCGTAACTACAGTAAAATATGCTTTTAAAAGGAACTCACCTGTTTTGCCTGTAAGTAGTTGTCTATAGAGTTTTTCCCGCTTGGCTAACAAAATCATTTCCTCGCTCCTGTGAGATGAAAAGTTTTGTGTTTCGCACGAATGCAATATTATTTGCGTCTCGTGCTTCTGAATACCTCGCTACGCTCAGGTTTCTTTTTTTAAGCACTCGCTACGCTCGTGGCCCAATTTTAGAAACCTTCGCTAGCTCGGTTTTCAATACAAGCACTCGCCGCAAACAATAATTTTGCATTCTCACATAACAAATAACTATTATTTGTACACACACCAATATAGATACAGTCAGGAAAAGGTGACTAACTTAAACAAGGTACAATTTGGCGGTCTTATTCTACCACTGTGTAGTAAGGAGTATAATTGAAGAAAATGTTCTGCAGTGAATACTTAGCACATAGCAATGTCTTTATTCTTTAACGGCTGGAAGTTAACAGTTTCGCACGATTAGTCCTGGCACTGAGCTGTTTAATGGATATTGGATGCGGCAACTCCAATTAATGGCTTTATGATTCTTTTTCTTCTCTCCCCGAACTTTTCTTATTCCCGTTTTTCTTTAGGGATCCATGATTCGATGGTAAGTTAATTTATTTATAGCTCTGGAACTTTCTGCGCTCGATACCGAAGAGAAGCGATACTAGGTCAATTGCGATGACTGCTGTTACGTGATGGAAAGTACCGTCCTTTATATTGAGATGTATCTAAAATAAAAATTGTGTGACGCGATCGTTTGCAAAAAAATCAAGAGTCAAAATATCATAATATTTTTTTACAGCTGTCACTTGTATAGCGAGATGTCACTCCTCCCGCACCGCTCCACTACCGTCACTTACTTTGTGTTTTTTTTTATTTTGCCTTTATTTAATTTTTGACATGTTTATTTTTAAAGTACGTTTTATATTTTAACGAAGCTTTTGAAAAAAGTTTGGCCAATTTTTGTGTTTTATATTGTTATCAGAAGCGATAAAATTTTATAAGTGACTTAAGTACAGTTTAATTTTGATAAAAAACGCAATCCTACAAAAGGCATTGCCATACAAGCACTCGAATTTTCGATCAATCGAACCAATGACATTCTTTGGAATGTCATTGAATGGAACCCAATATTTTGTTCTTTATTTATTCATCGATCCACACAACCCATGCATCCGAACAATTTCAAGAGTTGTAAAGTAAATGTTGACGCAATAAACCCATTATTATCCTTCTACAAACCTTAATAAAACGTCACGCATGTCAATGTAGATCGTATATGCCAACAAATACCAAAATTAATGTAGGATTTTAATCGTCATGGATATTATTTTGTCTTATTTTACCTGGGCATCATAATAATACCAATTATTAAAGTAATTCAAGACCATGTTTTGCACCCGTTGTATCGAGAAATCTCTATGCAAAAGTCTTTTTTCCCACAACGTCTATAATAACATGACCGAACAAATTTAACAAGTCACCTCAATATTAATAAGGCTTTTATTATTTACAGGCATGCTGCAAAATGAGACATGAGGGAAATGTTCGTAAGACAAAGAAGGTCACAGGAAGGTTATATTAACGTACAATATACTTTGGATGATATCTGCAAACCTAGTCTCTATAGTTGAAGATTTAAAGGTCAGTTTAGTACAAGACCACACTATAGAATAATACAGGATACTACACGGGCGGTGTCCTGAAGCCAACTAATGCATAGGTGTACACTTCGTGCTAGGAAAACTGGCGCACACATGTATTTGGGATAGATTTTTTTTTCTGAATTAGGTAAGTATCACCAAAGCTAAATAGTCAAGTCTTTGTTAAATTAAAATTCAAAGCAGATATAGTTTCACAGAAGTGTTAGGTGTTCTGGTTTGTATAACAAGAAAATATAAAAAGTTTACAGTTTCAAACTTCAATATCGAAAGATTTTCTTAACATCAGTCTAACCCACAACACAAATCGATGATACGGTTGTTAGTCATCGACAATTTGTGTAGTAATAAATGTATGCTTAAAATTGTAAATTCAATTTGAGAAACTATCATTAAGACCTTTCTGAAAGAGGTACTGAGAAAACTGTCAAAGAACCTTTTCTTGAGAATGTTAATTAATTCTGCTTTGGATTCCTTTCCAGCTACGGGGAGTGCACAGGGAAAACATCTACGAAACTTCTATTTCCGGCAAGGCATGTGAGAGTTGTCTTCGCTTCTACGAGTATGACACCTTTTCGTATTTACATATTCTAACGCCCATCTTGCTAGGCGTTAGGTCAAACGGCAACGAATTGGTGGCCTTTAGATCGACGGTCACTGCGTAATATGAGGTAGGGGCTACCCCTGGTGTCAGAGTTTTTAGGCCGCCCAAAGGGCCTCTGACATGGCTTAACGATTGTTATTATTCAACAACAACCGGGACCAACGGTTTGACGTGCATTCCGAAGCACGGAACCGCTCAGATATTATTGCCTCTAGCGGTCACCCATCCATGGGCCGACCGCGCCCGATGTTGCTTAACTTTGCCAATCGATTAAAAATGGCTAGTTCCATTGGGTTGTGGGCGCTTTTCGGAGCGATCACTGCGTGGGTCCATGATATTGCGAAGACAGCAGAGCACAATGGAAAAGATTGGCATTTGACCGAGGGCGTTGGCGTGAAAAGGAACAGGCCTGTGCCCAGCAGTGGGATTTACTCAATAGCAATACCACTCGCTAACTGTGAAAGAAAAAAACGTGAGGAAACCTGAGCGTCTGAGACATTGAATCAGCCGATTATGTGTTCTGGTCTACGACAAGTTTTTTGGGCAGTGCCACTGCTTCGTAGACCAGAACACATAATCGGCTGGATTATTGTTGTTCTGTGTTTACAATAATGAAAAGAATACTGTTTTATTGCCGCGAACGAAAAATCGCTGAACAAAAATAGCTCAGTTTAGCTACAAAATGTAAAAAACTGTGAAAATTTTGAATTTCCCGTCTCGCTGCTATATTCCAGCCTTAAGTGAAAATTGCCAATCCACAGTGGGCACGAACTCTTTGTTTTTCCTAGTTAGCGGGACTAAACACTTTGTACACTTGTAGTTACAGGTTATATCATATTTTTTCATGCACAAATTTGACCGATTGCTTTGGTCCGACGTGCACCTTTTCCAAAATGAATGTCCCCTCAGGGCCCATAAATCCTTAAATATTAAAACTGGGCCGCCCCGCTGTCCGGAGACAGTCAACTGTGAAATAATAAAGACAATTTTGTTGACCACCAATGGAACTACGTTATTTTGTCCTTTATAAAAGCTAATGCTTTCCCGTTGTTCTGGAGCTCTATTTTCGTTCCCAATTTCATCTCTGCATTCTTTTATATATTTTTTTATCAGTTACTTCGCCTGCATTACTTTGCCGACGGATATCTAATAAAAATATTGCCAAAATTATACCTGTCAGTTGCATGTAATACCCTTAAGCACTCAACTTGGACCTGGATTATCTTAATAAACTTTACTTCAATAGGGAGAAGGCCTTGGCCCACCTAGGCTACATCTTATTTACTTCAAAACTAGCTTTTTCCCGCGACTTCGTCCGCGTTGACTACAGAAAAAGGATATAATATGCTTTACTTTGCTCCTAAGTGTAAAAGCTTGATGTATAAGCTATATAATTGTAAAGTTTAATTAAAATCCATTCAGTATTTTTTACGTGAAACCGTAACAAACATCCATCCATCCATACTTACAAAATTTCGCGTTTATAATAGGAGTAGGATAGGATTAAACTGAATAGGAGTAATAATTTGCACCATAGAAAATAAACTACTGTCAACACAATTCTAAATCCCATAGGAGCGTGCTGAGGGTATCGATGCGAAAAAAGAAAAGTTTTTTCTTTTATTTAATTTTTGCGGTGGCAACTTCACGATACAGAAAAACAGCAACGGATGCAATAAAAATAATCGGGTTGCCTTGCATAAATGCACGGTCTGCCCCTTTCTTATAATCCTTTCAGAGAAATGTGAAGGTAAGCAAACGTATTCCGCCTTTGTGCAATTTATTCTTATCCTTATACTCAACAGTAGAAGAAAAAGAAAGGAAATTAATGAAGTTCCATTACAAATTCCTGGCAGAACTCTCAGGAATAAAATTTTCTAACTCGCGTTTTGAAGTTGAAAAACAAAGAGAACCCTTAGTAAATTATGCTTATTGCTTTAAATGTTTGGCCAGGTTCTGTCAAAAATGAACGAAGATAACCTTAGAAAGATTCAGAATGGACAAACTTCTTGTTCTGAGCAAAGATTTCTGGAGAGCAGAGTCTACTTTACAAAATGACGTCGGGGTTACCACTATTAGGAGAAAAGGGGGAACATGCTCTCAATTAAAAATAAAGGGACATTCCCCGCCAACCAGGTATAATAGTTTTGTGCTAGGTAACCCGGCCCGGTTCAATCGACCATACATTTTTTTTTTGCTTGCGCGATGCAGGATTGGTAGCGAGTAGAGTTCATTAACTAACTGTATGTAGCAGTTTTCTGTAGGATCTACTCCTATGGTCGACATAATATGTTAATAACATTCTGCACGGATGCAACGTCCACAGACAGGCCCTTAGTTGAACGAGCGAGCGAAGTTCTCCGAGTCTACTGAAACTCTTTGTATGTTTGTATGTATGTATGTGTGTGTGTATGTTTGTATGTAGGTATGTTTGCCAAATCGGTTCAGGGGTTGCTAAGATATGGGGAGTTGGGGTCGCGAGTTCATAGTTCGGGGCGAACCAATTAACGTAAGTATATTGTCTAGTCTAGTTTAGCAACTGTTATTTTATTAGTCTACGTCGCGTGGGCAAAAAGTAGGAACAATCCTATTTGGTATCAAAGTTGATCGCCCGAAACCAACAGTTCAAAAGAAGGAGGAGAGAAATTAAGGGACTTTTATATTCCTTTGATTTGCAAAAGGAAATGTCAAACGTAAAATAAAGAGAGACGAGTGAGTGCCGACCCCCTTTACTGATTTGGAGCGAAACAAATTATGTCACCGGGAAGTGGGATGTAAACCAATCCATCTTCTATTAGGGACTTCATTCTGTGCAAAATTATTTCATCTGCGAAGAATTCAATGTTGTGGTTTCACGTGTAAAATTATTTCCTTAAGTGAACAAGTTTAGGTACTAGAGTGCCTTTTCCAAGAAACTTATGAAGTTTAAGTACCTATGCCACAACTTTTCTCGCCTCATGGTCCTGCTAGACGCTCCGTAATGAATCCAGACATAGACATGCTCGCACAAACGGCATGACTGTGGCGTGGATGCGTGACGGAGCATTGTAATAGGGTCAAACACTATAAGTTTAAACATTTATCATAAGTTGAAAAAATTCACCCGGGACTTTAAAGTGTCGCCATTTTTGATTTCGGCCTTTAGAACTTCGGCGTTTCAATGATTCTAACAAATGATCTCTCGGCATTATGACCATTAGGCGCTTCAATTTTAGACGTTTTGTACGTAGACTTTTTGAAAATCGTTCCCTGAGCTGGACACGTATTTCTGCAAAGTCTGGGACATACCTACTCACCCTAATGTCGGATTCAATTACTTTTTTACCTGAAACATGCCTATTTCATCTTATAATATGTCCCAGACTTTGCAGCGTCCGAGTGGTCCGCTCATTTATCTAATCTTATTAGTAGAGGTGCCACTGGACGCTGCATAAGTCGTTTACTTTACAAGATGCAACATATTATATACATACATTTTTATTTTTTTTAATCTAATGACAACAATATTGTTATTGTTTATAACCTATGACTGCCTACTGCCTAATACGAGTCTCCGACCACAAAAACCACCCCAATACAATTACAAACGAACCAACAACGCAAATACTCAAAAACGGTTAGGCAACTTTTGAAAAGCAATAAAGGAATATGAAAAGCCTTGCCATAATACATCATGCCATCACTCACACTGTGTCGTTATAAACAACACGTAATCTATGCTGTAATACAATGTGTGTTAGATGAAATTTCGTGCTAAAGATGCGTAGTACACGACTTCCTGTTTCCGTCGACATGTTTACTCTTTCTCTTTTCAACCGACTGCGCAAGGAGAGAGGGGCAATTTTATCCGCATTTATGTGATTTCATGGATTTTAAAAACTTTGTCACTGGGTAAATAATGTCCTATTACTGGAATGAATTTGTGCTACTTTTGTAAGAAATAAAAAAGTTGATATTACTTATACAAACATATGATTTGGATACGTCCATCGGTAACAATAAATGGTGCAAAGTTACTAGATCGGGGTGACCGAGCAGCCTCGATTTTAGATAAGAGAATTTGTGATATGCCCTTTACTTTGGACCTTGCTGCTTTCCACAGCGAATGCAAAGTAACTAATGGGGTAAACTAGTAATCTCAATCAATACAACTAACCCCAAAGTAGGCACAGTGACATGTAGAAAATTGTAGATCGGGACAAATACAAGTGCAGTACAGGGTGTTGAGCATGGATGGTATTGGGAGGCAATCATACATACAATACGATAACATTGGATGAAAATAATAGGCCACAATAAATTCAGTGAAAATATAGTTACCAAATACGTAAAATATGTGATCAAAATTAAACGTGCAAAGAAATGAACTTCGAAAAGCGCACGGTGTAAAACAAAAGAAAAAATGGGGAGTACCAGAAAAAGAAAAAGTGGCCAGTACAATGCAGTGAGGTTGCATTACTGAATAAACGACTGCAGTGTAAAACTAAATAAATAAGGCTTCAACACTGTATCCGTGTCTTGTTAGGTTATCATTAGGTTAGATACTAGTAGTGTACTCATTTTTTGCAGTTGGGTTATTCTCTTTTTTTATAAATTACTTTTTTATGCTCGCATGTTGAATCTGGCGGCACGGAGTGCCGCCGCCAAGTCGAGCTATGCAGAGGCACCCCGTACCATACTTTTCTCGAAGCAACTCGCGGCACTTTTGACCCCCCTGTATCTTCGTTGTTAGTAATGCTAGAAGGCTGAAATTTCGGTTACTAAGAGTTTTCACGGAACCTACCTTGACCTCCAAATTACACGTTTGTACCTATATTTTATAAGGAAATATAGGAAGTCAAAGTTCGGTCAAAACGTGGGTGACATACTCATCACCGTCATGATTTTTAAAGTACTTCTAGTAGGCCTACGGAGTTGAAATTTTGCATGCGGTTATTATTGAGTGAATTATGCACTATGAACATATTCTCGATCACTAAATTATAATATATAAAAAAAGTTTTTAAAATATTTTATGCAGTCTATGCAACAACTAGCGCCATCTAGGGTTGTGTCTTGACATCAAAATAACAATATATTTACACAAGATATTAAATTCACTAGAGATAAAAAAGACAAATGTGACCTAAAACTTATTTAAACCCATCTTCTTCTTTGCGTGCCGTCTCCTATCGGAGGTTGGCGATCAATTTGGCTATCTCGTCCTTCGAACACAAGACGATAACCAAAAAATATTCCTACTTCATGACGCTACTACTTGAAATTTTGCCTGTTGTCAGCATAAAATAAAAAATGTTCATGACTATTTCCGTTTGGTAAATAATAAAATTATACTGCCATACAAAATTGATAAAAATATATTAATATCGCTTTTCACCACTAGATGGCGCTACAAGTTGTAAAGTTAGTGGGCTGTTATTATAAAGTGTTTAAATTAATGCAATAAAAAAATGTACAGCCCCTCAACCCTTGACGCAATTGTTTCAATATGGCGCAATTTATAAAATTCAATACTTCACGAATTAAGACGCATTTTACATTTTTATTTTTCAAAATAACCTAACCTTTGATTAAAAATACCGAAGTATATAAAATTAAAGCATGACTGTGCGAATTAAAAAATAAATAAATTAGAAGAATTTGTCAATATGAACGCAATAGCGTCTAGAGTAACCCCGCAGAACTTATTTACGATCGGTAAATAATAAAAGTATTAATATTGCCACTTCCAACTAGATGGCGCCACTAAGTTCCTACATCGCAGTATGGTTATGTTTACACCACGCATATAAATGTCTCAGGATTTTCCCCCAGAATTTCTGAAAAAAACTTATTCGTCCGCTATTTCACAGTGTCACTCACTACGTTAGCAAAAAAAGCCACATCACTCACCGTAAAACAAACAATGAATATTGCAATGCATATGAAAATTTTGTACTTATCCCCATAAAGTTATTTCCATACCTGTCAGGGAAGCACAACTTCAAGATAAAAATTTTATCCCACTATCGGGTAGCGGCATCTCGCTTCACGCGGTGAAATAACGCAAGATGGCGATAGCGGATAATGGGATAAAACTTTTATCGTGACATTGTGCTCCCCTAGCTGAACTGAAGATGGTTCGTGTTTGATCCATTCCTTATCATTATCATCGTCGCATGCCATGCCATTAGGCGTGCTATTGTTACGCGACGCGTAAACGGTGTCGCATTGGGATGAGATGCAACTTTATAAGTGTGATGACGAGCGTGGAGACACTTACATAAATGCTGACCTATTATACTCGACGGCAATGGTGAAAACTACAACCTACAGTTCCGTATCCGAACTTATGACGGCCGCCGCTTTGTATCAGACTTAGAGGCACTTGAGAAAAACTAAGAGAGATAGGGAGTGGGCTTTATGAAAATCTGTAGCTAATGTGCAAGAAATATCACCGGGAAGAAAAAATGGAGGACTACCTACCAAAAATAAGTGAAATCCCATCAAAAACATAAATGTACAAAAACCAAGTCTCGCTTCCACCGTAAAAAGTTGTGAGATATCCATGTAAAGCCAAGTCAGTTATTTTACTTAGTACTGAAGCACGTATTTTTTTCAGTTAGTGTGAAAACACCTGTTCAACAACTTTGTCATACATTTTCCTAATTAGTTACCTACCAACATTTACTGACTGTATCAATATTAAACATATTTATTTCTAAAATATAAATAGTGACTTGGCAACAGCACAAATCTGTGATAATTATAAGTGGGTAGATTAATTAATTATTATTATACTTATTGCTGTGCTATTGCCAAGTCACTATTTATATTTTAGAAATAAATATGTTTAATATTGATACAGTCAGTAAATGTTGGTAGGTAACTAATTAGGAAACAATGTATGACAAAGTTGTTGAACAGGTGTTTTCACACTAACTGAAAAGAATACGTGCTTCAGTACTAAGTAAAATAACTGACTTGGCTTTACATGGATATCTCACAACTTTTTACGGTGGAAGCGAGACTTGGTTTTTGTACATTTATGTTTTTGATGGGATCCTTTTTTATGAGGTTGTGCTTTATGGAGTTCGGATGAAGCTTATTAAAAGTTGCTTACTGCGGGAGACTGGTATACGCAAAGAGAAATATGTTTTGACTACCGAGAACTAAAATCTGTATTAAATTATTTATTACTACCAGATTTAACTCCTTTCATTGGTTGAAGATGTTTTAACTGGAAGATTATTTAGATCTAAGAGTTTAAACCTGTATCAATAGAATTTGCTGTGGGCTGACTAACCTGAAAGCAGGATATAGTCGGTGGGCCACCCTACTTCATCTAAAACAAAGTCCCAGATACAACACCGATCTAGTGTGAGTGAAAGGGCCACTGGGCACACCGGGTAAAATATTTTTAGGAATACATGTCTTAGTATGATATCAAAATTTTATTACTGTTTCGGCAGATCTCACTAAAATAACGTAACGAAACGATATTATGAGACATATTAGTGAATTTCTCAATTCAGAAGCCCGAGGTAAGTTTGTACGAAAAATTATCACAGGGACGAAAAAACAATGTGAAACCGTATACCTGATCGCGTTGGCCTTATTTATCTACCTTTCCTCATCAACCAAACTCTATCTCCCTCTAGGCACGTATAGGATTAAAATGCAGGCGTTTCATAAACAGTGCTAACTCATCCAGAAATGCACAGAGGCAGCGAGACAATTCATAGAGGTTGTAACGACTGATGCGTGGTACGATTTATACACGACTAGCTTTTGCCCACGACTTCGTCCGCGTGGACTACAGAAAAAGGAAATATGCTTTACTCTGCTCCTAAGTGTAAAAGCGTGATAATATGTAGCCTATATGTTATTCTGATGTCTAAGCTATCTTTATTCCAAATTTCATGCAAATCCGTTCAGCCGTTTCAGCAGAAAAAGGATAGGTATATGCTTTACTTTGCTCCTAAGTGTAAAAGCGTGATAATAATTATGTAGCCTATGTGTTATTCTGATGTCTAAGCTATCTCTATTCCAAATTTCATCCAAATCCGTTCAGCCGTTTCAGCGTGAAAGAGTAACAAACATCCATCCATCCATCCATCAGTCCATCCATCCACACCTACAAACTTTCGATACGTTCCGGTATACTCACAGTGAAAAGTATGAAAATATATGAGAAAACACAACGCGTTTTTCTCCGTAGCCTCTCGTACATTTTCATAGTTTGCCGATTAAGGAGGGACAAAACAGTCCGCGTTCTTTTCAAGGTAAAAATTGGGTCATCCATTTACTTAGATAATTTATTAAATACCATAGTAGTTTTGTATCTACGTAGAATGAATACTTCTTAAGTTTTAACTTCATACATTATTAAACTTCAATACACTTCTTACGTATTATAAAAAGATATTATTTTTTAATATTTTTTTCCTGAAATACGTCAACTTCTAAATGTGATTTGAACAACTTTTGTGGTACGACTTTTCGAAAAGCTCGATACTTTTTATTTATTGAAGGTTTCTTTTTCTACCATTCCAGCGCTGCTTGCGCGGCGCGCGCTTTCGTGCCCCTCCACCCTCTACCACCTTTTCAGCCTCTCCTGCTCCTATGTGTTACTTTGCGCAAAAAAAAACAAATATTAAAGCTTTCACTAAAGTTGTTGAACAATTAGTTATTATAAATGACATTTAGAAGTTCGGGTTTTTAAGGAAAAAAGGTACTCAAAAATTGCTTTGCATATATTTACATATTTTTCTATAGCCCTTTGACCATCTAGTGGGATACGTACTCTGGCGTAGGCTAGTATTCACAAAAAAAAAAACATGCGTAGGTATATCCTGGGAGGTGGATGCATCGACTTAGCAACACAATATAGAACATCCTTTTTAATAGTAATTTCGTCAAAGGGGTGAACGAATCCACCAATTCACTGGAGCACACATTTTGCCGGGAACTCAGTCTTTCTGATAGGATTTTCCATTGTTTGTTCCATTTAAACTTCAATGGTCTCCACGTGCAAATATTGAGTCAAATGACCGTAGAAATCCGTGGACTAACACGCGAGAGGACGAAAACATTGTACCATTTATAATCGCTGACGACCGAGAAAATAATTATGCCGTTTTTATTTCTAATCTTAACCCATTCGTGGCTAATTGCAATCCTGGTTGAGTTTTACTGTGGCATTGATTCCCATAAACCATCGTGCTGGTTTGCCAACACTTCGCATTCCTGTAAGGGGCCTCCATGTCAGGACTTTTTGACTCCATCTTTTATCCTATCGGCGACTACAGGCTTATTTTTGACGTTTTTACCCGACTACGCGAAGCAAAAAGGAGGGTTATGATTTTAGCTGCGTATGTATGTGGGTATGTATGTGGGTATGTATGTGGGTATGCATGTGGGTATGTTTGTGTGTTCATCTGTTTCCTCGTAGAGCCTAAGCTACTCGGACGATTTCAACAAATGAGGTGTTGTTGGATTTGTCTTAATTGCCCAGGTAACATAGAATAGTTTAATTTTGAAAAAACCAAGATGGCCGCTGTGCTGCGCCCTAAAGTGGTAAACCTAAAAATAAAAATTATTTAATACCATCGTCATGGATATCAAATAAAATGGCTTTAAAAGACCTTTTCAAAAATGTATAACACATGTACCGTCAACATAACAAATAGAACAAAAAATACCAAAATGTGTATTTTTTTGCCGTTCTTGGTTCTATTCTGGATGATCGTCCAAAATTATTCACTAAAAAGCTCTAAAAAAATAGAAGTTAAAAACTAAAACCCGACTACTAAAAGGCTTAAAACAAGACCTGAAAATAGACTCATAGATAATTAATCGTAGTCGGAGGATACCACATTCGCATTTGATAAACCGATGGCCTCCGACTACGATTAATTATCTATGAGTCTATTTTAAGGATAAGCAGGTCTTGTTTTAAGCCTTTTAGTAGTCGGGTTTTAGTTTTTAACTTCTATTTTTAAGAGAAACGCTCACCGTTTCTCTGCAAAAAAGATTTTTTCGTTTTATGGGCGTAAGCGCAGCAGAGCGCTCAGTTCACAATCAACTTAACTAACAGTAATTTACCTATTTTGATAATATTTTCTATCTACTTTAAATTTATTTGATAGTTTGATATTTTTTCTATATACTTTAATCATTGTAATTGCTGACTTTAACAAGTTAGGGATACTTGTTAACTGTGACTAGCTTCGGTCCTTTCAGTGTTGGTCAATGTTCATGACTCGTGTGCAAACTTCCTTTGAGGTCTAAACTGGGGTTAGGATAGGATCCGTTGCAGACTATTTGAAGATACGACTGCCTCGGGGACACAAGATGGCTCTTCTGCTAATGTATTTTAAGTTGGAATTTACTTTTTCCTGCTTTTCTCTAAGATATTATTTTTGTTCTAGGCTTAAATGGGTTTTGGTCATAGACTTTTGTTTCTCTTATATAACTACGCACTTAAATAATAAAAATTAACTAGCTTATAAATATGTAGGCATATTTTGATGGAAAAACATCCAAATTGGTGAATACTTAAGTATTTCTTACAGTGAAAGCTCAAGTTGAATAATATTGAAGTGACCGACTGAATTGATTTTTACTTTTTCACACTGAAATGGATGGACAATTTTATTTGTATTATAATCGTATTAAATAGTCAGCCGAACTACAGGCTACTGTTTAATTTGGGGGGGAAAGTCGCGAGTAAAGGCACTTATTTTATGTACAAGAATTATTTTCTTATTTCAAAGATAAAAAATAAGTTTACTTACCTCGTGTTCCCCATTTATCTAGAGCTAATAAATTTGGTACTACAAAGAAAGTTCACCATCTGAGTAACTATTATGTAGACTTAGTTTACGTTCTACTAAAGGCCAGGGAATATCAGCATCTGTTAAAAGAAAAGTGCATTAACATAATTTATTATACTTTACTTTAAAAATTAACAGCATCTTAAAGAAACCATAATGAATAAGTTCTCATTATAGTGTAAAAGAAGTGAGGTGAGGCTATGTTCTTTTGTTGTATGGTATGTTATTACCGGATAACCGGAAACGAAAGGGTTCCCATTAAAAATGAAAAAAGTAATTTTAATTGTTTCCATTAGTGCTAATCAATGTATAGCGCTATTTTCTTGAAAAAGTAACTTGTTAATACTCATAGTAAGGATAAATTTAAGCACCCTAAACCTACAATTCGACCAATAAAGAGAACAAATAAAAAAATATTTAATAAAAAAACTATACACCACACTATTGTAAACTGTATTAAATCTAAAAACCACTTCTAAACATAGTGTTGTTCGTGCGTTACCTCCTCGTAGCAACGCGTTGCAGAGAGCGTAGCGTTGGCGCAGAGCGGTAGATAACGTCACATCAAAGTAGCTACCATCTACGATACTCGAGTTATCATCGAACAAATATTCATACAGTCATAAATATCTGTCGGATAACGAGGGAGGGGTGAGCTATGGCATGGGAATACTGAAGACTGTCAGGATGTTAATACTCACTAGACATTGTGGGCGTAACGTGGGACACTCTAGGTAGGTTAGGAATAAAACACACGTGTTTGTGCCAAACTGCTTAGTGGAATTTATTTAGCAATAGGCGGCACTGAATCTACGTTGCTTCTAAGCATAAACAGACCGGGAAAGAAGCAACAAGAAAACCCGTCTGGACATCTCTTTCTTTTGATCTTTAGAGGTAGTTACAATAATTAGGAACACAGTAATTGCTTACACATACAGGCATGGAAATACAATGGAATTGGAACAGTACTCACGTTACCTTTCTTGATGTTCTACTCACACTTGAACACTATGAAATAGCACTGACTCTATAGCAATATTCGACTAGAACAGTAAAGTTACAGAAACGTGGTAAGTTTAGCAAAGAGCCGACTACACAACCTTCTCGGACCGCTGACGGTCGTGAACTGTCGCTTGAGGCGCGCTCCGCACTTAAATAGACTCGACGGTCACGCTATAACTCGACGCGAGCCCTGATTGGTCGAACCGCGCAGGGTTGCCAAAGTTTGCTTGACGTTTCGTTCATCGAACTAAACTAACTTCTAATCTGTGAACCGACAACTTGGTTGGATAATCTGTGATGAGTAATCTATGACTTTGTTTACAATCAACTGTCAAAATACGTCTACAATGATTCTTCAGCTCGAACGATGTTTGATGTTGCTTTTCACAATGCGACACGGCCTTCCTGACACGTCGCACGTCCTCGTGTGACTCATCTGCAAAAGAAAAGCAAACGCAAAGTATCTGTCCGCTCGGTCATACCTGACCAAAAGTACCTATGAGGTCAAACTCACTTCACATCAACTCCACATCAACACTACGTAGACCGCACTCGGTACAGCTTTGCGCCACCATCTGGGGACCAGCACCCATATAGGTTGCGGCAGGCCAGAGGCTTGCAACCAGTACACGAGTAACCAGTATCACACTCATCACACCACCATCAAAACACGTAGAAAACTACACCCGTGACAGCTTTGCGCCACCATCTGGGGACCAACACCCATATAGGTTGTGGCAGGCCAGAGGTTTGCAACCAGTACACAAGTAAGCAGTATCTCCATCATCACATTTCCGCTGTCATCATCATCATCATCATCGAGTCATTAAATGAAACTGCAACATCTCACCTTTTCTTAAGCCTGAGAGCTACGCAGCCCAACGGGTATGTTGCGCCGGGCACGGCGTCGGGCCTCGCACCTTACAGCTCGTTCACGCACCCAGCAGTCACGCAGCCCCTGGCTGCCTCGTAGATGCAGGAGCAGGCACTCCAGCAGGTCTTCTCAAACACAGCGTCATCAAGATCTCCCAAGGATCAAGTTTAGACATGAAAATAGAAACAACATCGAATTAGAATGTTACCTGAGTGTTTCTTTATCCCAATTCTGATGTCGGATAACGAGGGAGGGGTGAGCTATGGCATGGGAATACTGAAGACTGTCAGGATGTTAATACTCACTAGACATTGTGGGCGTAACGTGGGACACTCTAGGTAGGTTAGGAATAAAACACACGTGTTTGTGCCAAACTGCTTAGTGGAATTTATTTAGCAATAGGCGGCACTGAATCTACGTTGCTTCTAAGCATAAACAGACCGGGAAAGAAGCAACAAGAAAACCCGTCTGGACATCTCTTTCTTTTGATCTTTAGAGGTAGTTACAATAATTAGGAACACAGTAATTGCTTACACATACAGGCATGGAAATACAATGGAATTGGAACAGTACTCACGTTACCTTTCTTGATGTTCTACTCACACTTGAACACTATGAAATAGCACTGACTCTATAGCAATATTCGACTAGAACAGTAAAGTTACAGAAACGTGGTAAGTTTAGCAAAGAGCCGACTACACAACCTTCTCGGACCGCTGACGGTCGTGAACTGTCGCTTGAGGCGCGCTCCGCACTTAAATAGACTCGACGGTCACGCTATAACTCGACGCGAGCCCTGATTGGTCGAACCGCGCAGGGTTGCCAAAGTTTGCTTGACGTTTCGTTCATCGAACTAAACTAACTTCTAATCTGTGAACCGACAACTTGGTTGGATAATCTGTGATGAGTAATCTATGACTTTGTTTACAATCAACTGTCAAAATACGTCTACAATGATTCTTCAGCTCGAACGATGTTTGATGTTGCTTTTCACAATGCGACATATCAATTACTAGCTACTAGTTTTTCCCGCGACTTCATCTGCACTGACATCGATAACGGGTAAAATTAAGTCTGCGTGTGCAAAAGATAGTTTTAAATAAGAGACTTGATATAGAAAGCGCCATTTTACAGGGCGCGCCGGGCGCCTCGATAGGGTCCCAGTTTAAGGCTTCAATTCGTTATTAATGTTGTCGTCTGTCCTTTTAATGTTTTTATAGCACAGCAAAGTATATTCTGATTCTAATTCTAGAGGTTTAGTGTGCTGGTTGTAGTAGAAAAAACGAGGAAAACTCGGTTTTTTTCTTCTACTGGGAACCTATCGACACGCCATTGCGTTAAAAACTTAAGTTCCTGGCCGCTTTGTATATCAAGTCCTTTAGAAGGTTAAACGTAGGTGGATTACAAAGCGTACTTAGTTTGTGAGTTTTAGATAGCTAATCTTAATTGGACCTCTAAACTAGACCAAACTTATGAATAAGGCATAATAATATTAAGTCATACAGTATAATGTTGTAGAGTAAAATATTTTAGAAGGCACTTATTTAATTACCAAAAACTGCTAAGTGACTTTTTGAGATACGTTTTACCTTCAGTTTCATTCGTAATTAGGTTTTCTTTCGTTTCACTTTTGATTCAACCTATTTTCTTACGACGATGTGTTATTTCAAAGTTACAGTGTTTATTTATCTTTTGATCAATTCCATAAGGTGGCAGTAATAGTCGTCGACTCAAGATCGAACTCAAGTAGGTGATCTCAGAAAAGTCAAAAAGTCTGTGTCACGTTACCATGGAATTAACGCGAGAAAATTTTCGTGCAATGATTTTTTATCATATTTGATGTCATTTTAGTCAACAAAAAAGTTATGATAGACTTCGATTGGCCTTACACGATAAAGCCCCACCTCGTGCCACTGTTTACAACTGGTTTAATGAGTTTAAACGTGGTCGCACTAATTTCACGGATGATCCGCGTGTGGGACGGCCTTCTACGGCGACGACTGAAGATAACATCAGTGTTATGCGGCGTATGATAGAGACTGACAAAGGAGTGGCATCGGTATGAGTCAAGTGCACCAAATTCTTCATGAACATTTAGGGGTCAGGAAGCTTTGTGCCCGGTGGATACCTCATAATTTGACCGATTTAACCAAACTCCATAGTGTTGATTGGTGCCGAAAAATGCTGCAAAAATTTTACGGAGGTGACTCAAATGCTATGTTCGACATACTGACGGGTGAAAAAAGCTGGATTTACTGTTATGATCCCGAAACTAAAAGACAGTCTGCTCAGTTCTAAGAACTTTCAGTTTGACCCTCGTATTTGTGAATTTGTAGACGCGTTCAAAAGCTAATAAAGTTAATAATGAAAAACGCTACAACGCTCGCACTCAGTACTGGCCCCTAACCGCTTCCATCCAAGTTGATGTTTTGTGATCCATCAGCGCTAAGCGGCGGTGTTCAGCGGAATAATGGCCGTGTCTAGCTACCCTGTGTGTAAGATAACAGACCAGCTCGCGTAGCATGAGGCGGTGATAAAGACTATCGATGGGTTTAAAACTATTTATGTATCTCACTCTATTGTTTGAAGTAGAGCGGGATGGACAGAGTCCTAACAATTTATCACCTCTCTAACACCGCCTTATGCTACGCGAGCTGGTTTGCTGAGTATATCTACTCGAGGAAATATATAACTTAATGGAAATATAAGAGGAATGCAAGAGGAATGCTTAGATTAAAACTAAACTGGACAAGTGAGAGTTAAACTCGCGTGGAGAGGGTTCCATACATCCAAAGTTCATTTACGCACAAATGTCGAGAAACCATACCAAACCATACCGCGATCCGTGTGTCTGTGGACTGTGGAGCGCCATCTGACACCGGGCTGAGTTGAGAAACGAACTATAAAATTAATTAACTCTCCTATGTTATTTTATACACCATGGACTTCTTATAGGGGTGGCATTAATAGTCGTCTGAGATCACCTACTTGAGCTCGATCTCAAGTAGGTGAACTCAGAAAAGTCAAATCCTAATGTCAAGCCTTGGCTAATGTCAAACTTGAGTAGCTGTCAGCATATCAAAATCGATTCCTATATCAGATACACTAAACCAATCTATGTATAACCATAGATGTGCTCATGTATTACCATATAATTAGGTGAGAACTTTCTAACACAGCCAATTTCGTCTTGACATTCATAAAACTTGTATTTTCGCTGAAAAAAAACTAGTCGGTGCGCTTTTTTGCAGCGAAAATATCTTGGAAGGAATAGGATAGGATGGGCTAATTCACTGTGCAGCGCCTTAAACC
Source organism: Zelleria hepariella (assembly GCA_949319315.1). Lineage (NCBI taxonomy): Eukaryota > Metazoa > Arthropoda > Insecta > Lepidoptera > Yponomeutidae > Zelleria > Zelleria hepariella. The sequence goes on from OX439381.1 coordinate 12,717,465, forward strand.
TAGAATGATACACACGACAAATATGAATATCTTTATGTGATGAATAAAGTCCAATTTACTTAATAATGTTTTTTTTTATGCATTGACTCTCATGAACGAAATTTATTGCACTTCCAAGTGTTGAGTACTGGTTAACGACCTATAATAATAATTGCGTGAATTCGATGATTTATGTTCGTATTTTAATCCACCGCATATGAATAACGCTAAAATCGGCCATTCAGCTAGCCACAAAAATTATAAATATTGCTTTCAATCATCTAGTCCTCTTCTCAATGCTGATGATTTTGAACATTATTATTACTTACTACGTATTTAGTATAATAAAACCTTTACCCAGCAGCTAGGACTTATTGTACGCTGCATCTTACATAATTTAAACGTACCTACCTAGGTGTTGCGGTGCGTAAAATTTTAAGGGTGGCATATTAGTCGTCTGACATCACCTATTTGAGCTCGATATCAAGTAGGTGAACTCAGTAAAGTCAAATGCTAATGTCAAGCCTTGGCTAATGTCAAATGTCATAAGTCCCTGGATTTAACAATAATTCGAACTTTATTTCCGAACATAGGAAGCTTTCGTGGTCAGTGGACACTAAATTAGCAGCAGCATTAATTCTCATCTTTGTACGAGAACATAAGTCGATTTGTCAGCAGCTCTCCCGCTATAGTAGCATACATCTATTGCCAAGATGAAAAGCAAACATAACATTATTAATGTTTATTTTCATACACCAATATGAGAAAATGTTATAGGCAAACAGAAAGAATAAAAACTCATCCCACCAAAAACATTCTGTAAAAACTAGCCAGGTCTCGATGGATCTGCTTGTTTATCTCTAAAAAAGTAATGAAATCTAGACAAAGTCGTGCCAAGCCTAAGGTTCCTTACTGCGATTTCTTTATTATTATAGTTAATGTTGTGAGACTTGGCCGTTGAAGGGTACACAAGGGTACAAAACCAGGTGCTCCATGACACCATTGCACCAATCTGTCGCCAGAACCGCTTGTACAGAATGTAGCACAGAATGTTTTTGGTGGGATTTCACTTCTTTTTGTAGGAACGAGGGCATATTGATTAATTTTATTAGATTTTCTTATTTGACACAGTTTTTAAATTTGTATAACGTTGGAGTAGAATAAAGTTAATCGTCCGACTATTTCTTGTTGAACGAGCGAGCGAAGCGAGCGAAGTCCTCCGAGTCTGCTGGAACAATCCGGCGTTTGTTTGTATGTATGTTTGTATGTATGAATGTTTGTTCGACGATAACTTGAGTAAATTTGGTCGGATCGTTATGAAATTTGATAAGCGGGTAAACTAAATTAAAAGAATTTTTAAATTTGAACATGAGCCAAATCGGTCGATGGGTTGCCGAGATATGGGGTTGTATAGTTTAAATGCAAAGCGCGCGCGCGCCTGCGCGAATGGCGTAAGCAAAGTTATACATCTGTAACTGAGGTCGCGAGTTCATAGTTCGGAGCGAACCACTAGTGGGACGCTATAGGCTAGATTAAATGAAGATGTGTCCCACTACGCTGGATTTTTGCAATGACAGTCGATTTTTTTATGTACCAATAGTAGAAGGGGCATTACCATAATATCTCTAATAAAGCTGATACCAGCTGAGGGTTCTTCATCAGATACTCCAGACCTTAGATTTTTGACATCAAATGAAGCGGCCCACCAAGTTGAATATTTTTTGTAAGGGCGGTATATGTCGATCTATAATAGTTTGGTTGGGCTCTTGTGTTTTCTAATCAGGGTCACCAGGTACTCCAGATCTTCGATTATCCTAGTTTTTATAGTTTTCCCTTTATGTGGCCATTAAACCCTAACTCTGTACCAAATTTCAGCTCTCTGAGTTTATGGGAAGTACTAGTTCTATGAGGGCTCTTGTGTTTTCTAATCAGGGTCACCAGGTACTCCAGATCTTCGATTATCCTAGTTTTTATAAGTTTCCCTTTATGTGCCCATTAAACCTTAACTCTGTACCAAATTTCAGCTCTCTGAGTTTATGGGAAGTACTAGTTCTATTAGGGCTCTTGTGTTTTATAATCAGGGTCACCAAGTACTCCAGATCTTCGATTATCCTAGTTTTTATAGTTGTCCCTTTATGTGCCTATTAAACCCTAACTCTGTACCAAATTTCAGCTCTCTGAGTTTATGGGAAGTACTAGTTCTATTAGGGCTCTTGTGTTTTCTAATCAGGGTCACCAGGTACTCCAGATCTTCGATTATCCTAGTTTTTATAGTTTCTCCTTTATGTGCCCATTAAACCCTAACTCTGTACCAAATTTCAGCTCTCTGAGTTTATGGGAAGTACTAGTTCTATTAGGGCTCTTGTGTTTTCTAATCAGGGTCACCAGGTACTCCAGATCTTCGATTATCCTAGTTTTTATAGTTTTCCCTTTATGTGGCCATTCAACCCTAACTCTGTACCAAATTTCAGCTCTCTGAGTTTATGGGAAGTACTAGTTCTATTATGATGATCATGAGTGAGTGAGTGAGTGAGTGAGTGAGTGAGTGAGTGAGTGAGTGAGTGTGTGTCATAAATGCGAAACTTTGCTTTCGCTTAACTTCGGAACTAAATGACCTACAGACTTGAAATTTTGGATTTTAAGTATGTGATTATAGCTTACTAGGTGACGAAAATTTCTGCGTTCTGGTCTTATCCAGAGGTTCTCAAATAGGGGCCTGAAAATGCGGCGAAATGGTTCCAGTAAAGGATGGTACGGCAGTGTTTGCTTCGCGCTCGACCTGGCGGGGGCACTGCCGTGCCCCCAGATAAATGGGCTTCATATTTGCTTCAATTTTATTGTTTGATGTGTCAATATTTAAAATGTTATTATGGCAAGCATTTCGTACAAGACTGGGAGTTTCTAGGCTGCTTATTAAGACTCCGCTGATCACAAAATTGAAAATTTACCTAGAAAGCGTAAATTTTGAAAGAGTAAAAATTATATTTTCGTAAATCCATTATGGATCTAGTGAGATATCGTTTTCTTGGTAGATCTATTGTCTACCAAACTGGATCTGATAAGAGTTTTTCATTGCCTTCAATCTCAGTAGATCCACTGACCAGATCCATTATAGATCTAGAGAGACCAGCCTAGAAGCTCCCAGCGTTGTACGACAAAATAATTCAATCGGTCACCAGCTCTCCAGCTATACAGTGGGAACGTCTCGATAAGCGCTGACCCGGTGGTTGGCTCTCTCTAGTACTATTTTTACATTGCCTCTCCGTCTGATGCATCGATCACGGCCCAGTCGGATGCACAGCACGTCCGTATCGGGAAATGCACTTACCGCATTCTGGGAACACTCTGCTAAGTATGTACCTATCTATACACCAAGGAGCGTTATCGATTGGACCATTCGGCTGGTATTTAGAGGGGCATTGTAGCAAATTTGGAACTGTCTAGCAAAATTAGCAAAATTAGAACTAGCTATGACGGTTAATGGTGATGCCCCTGCAGCTATACTTTTAAACTCTACATTGTATAAAAGAGCGGGAAACCACCCTAGATCAGCTTCGGTTCCATAGGATGTTGTATAAGTAACATCATAGGTAGGTATACTCTAACAGAATGTAACAATGTTTTTATTTGAACGGATTTTTTTATAATCAGCCCAAAACAAATGAAATCCTTTACTCTGTATATGGCCTGTTCTTGTGCTAAGTCATAGTTTGATAATATATTTGTATTCATTGATTACCTTTTCACAATTTAAGCGAGAGAAAATAATAATATTTTTTTAGTTTACAGTTTAAAACTATTTTCAGTAAACAAACATTGTGAACGCGCTACTTATGTTGGATCAGCCTTACTCCAAAGTATTTTAAAGCAGACAGACTAAAAACATTTCGTGAGAAACGAAAGCAAATAGCTGCATTAAAATCCAGCAGGTCCTAGTTAAACAAAGCAAAGCTTAATTCCCCGAAAAGTCAATAAAATACCAATAGAATTTAAGGCCCCGAAAGCAACGAGCCGGCAAAGCTCTTAATGTAAACGTATTTGCATTATACAAACAAAACATCTTGGCTAAGCCCAAATAAATTTGTTTGAGATATTTCGGAGAGGGTTGCGTCGGTGCTAAGTGGCTGAAAAATGGCTTCCGAGCGAAGTAATAAAGACCCTAGCAAATCGATTGAAAGAAAATACGACTCCCCGTTGAAAGCAATCCGCCGAAATATACCGCACTGAACAACCCACCGTCTGTCTGCTTTAAGTAATCAAATGATGTAGTGGGATTGAAACGTGATTAAATTTGTAAAAAATATGAAATACTTTCTTTAATTAATGTGGACACGAGCTTCATTAATAATAGCACTCGTATAAAATCGTGATCAGGCTTTTTCTGTACATTTTGACTGCCATTTTCATTTTTAATCCCCGACCAAAAAAGAGAAGTGTTATAAGTTTGACCACTATGTGTGTGTTTCTGTCTATAAGGGTGTCTGTGTGTAATTGTGTATGTCCTGTTTGTCCACCTGTGGCACCGCATTTCTTAAACGGATGCGTTTTTTAATTATTTGAAAGCAGCTTTTCTAGTGGTACCGACCCGCTTATGTTTGTCTGTAGGTACCGGAAACCGGTTTCTTTATGTTAGCACCCTTAGAAGATTTTATTAAAACATTCGGCACGTAGGTGCAGTGTATAAATTTAGCAATACAAGAACTCGGCCTTGTCCTCGTGCCGCTTGATCGGGTCCTATTTATCATCGACCATCTATACCTACCTGCGTTCCGAGATATACCTCGATCTCAGTCCGAGGCGCGCGTAGGTATGAGGTGACTACTCACAAATGACCGAAACGCGCCTCATACCTATGTATGCAGCAGTATTTGCGACGAAGGCTTAGGCGCTTTTAGCGTATCTTACGCTACATAATAATGATTTCCATTAAATACGCTCAGGAGCTAAAAGCTAATTACCTATGTAGCAATTATCTTGCAAGCATCAAACTCTCATGGTTCTAAAAATAAAAGTTGTAGAGTGTCTAATATTACATTATTTGTTCCATTATATATAATATTTATTTACTATTACCAAGCTACAATAGTACCTACATTAGGTACTGCCGTGGTTTGTAATGGATGCGTTGCTGGCGCACTTTTGACGGCCATTATACAGGGTGTTACTTCGTATTACTTCTTATATATGTATAATTTGGAATAAAAATATGGCCATTTTGTTTTTATTTTTTATTTTGCTATACCAAGTGTCACTCTCACAATCAAGACGAATCTAACAACACCTCGCAAGCTAAAATCCATTAAGCCGTTAAGGTTACAGATCGTGGCAATGAAATATACATACCTACATACAAATAGGTACATACTCGTACATACAATCGAAAATCTTTACCCTCCTCCTGGGGCTGACGGATAATAATTTAAAATACCATCGACATTTTCTTCAAATAAGCATAATATCTCATAAACGGCTGAACCAATTTTGATAAAATATATCCAAGGGGGTTAAAAACTAGATCTTTTCACATCCCTAAAGCAGATACACCTTAGTAATGTCTAGAAGATATGGTTGGATTTAGAGAGATTTACAAATACCTTCAGATATCGACACGCTCTATATCACGCCTATTCAAACGGTAAATGGCATACGTTTACCCAGTCGAATGCAGAAAGTGTCTGACAAATAGTACCGACCGTTTTGGTCGACCAGGTCTTAAAACATTCTGTAGCTAGAACCAAATTGCACTTATACATGTCGCAGGGATATTGTCAAACAAGTGATATTATAATTTAACTAGTGAAATTACAAATACCCGGATTATTGTCAATTGCCACCATTTCTCACAATATCACGGGCTCATTTCAGTGACATTATAATTTCACTAGACTCGCGCAGTGATATTGCAAGGCAGCAATTCGTTGACAATTTCACTGCCGTTAGATTGTCAGACGGTCAATGATTGGTCCGTTTTCAAATTGTCAATTTAGAAATCATAGAGTTACAAAATAATAGACAGGTTTCTGGAAATCACAAGCTTTATTGCAAGGATGTCTAATATCGCAGTTTTATCTTAATGTAACTCAGAATAAGTTAGATTGGTTTTTAGGGTTCCGAACCCGAACTCTCTGTCTGTATCTCCTACCCTTATCTTTGGTACCGTAATAGGTAGCCAGTTGAAATTCTGACAGAATATTTATCATGAGGGACACTACAAATTAGATATTAACAACAAAATAAGGGGTGTCCCCATAGAACAAACGTGATTTTATACTCTATGCTCTATCACAAAAACGGTAATACTACAAACGTCAAACTTGGTGTAGATCTAGAGCTTTATAGTATATCAACATTTAATAAAAAACAGCCAAGTGCGAGTCGGACTTATGCACAACCATATTTTTCTCAACTCTATGTTGAAATTCTAAGCAAATGGAGGATTAAGAAGAGTTGCCCAATCAAAACGCACGAAGTCCCCCATTATAAACTTGACTCATAATATACCTAGGGTTATTATAAAACCACTACAGCATTCCCGTGAAATTACAATAACACTAAAATAAGTCCGTGAAATTTTAAGAAATGGAGGCGATTGACAATAATCCGGGTAATTGTAATTTCACTAGTGAAATTATAATATCACTGGTTTGACAATATCCCTGCGACATACATACCCGTTTCTAAGCAAACGCAGTAAACTGTGAGTGAGAAATTATCAAATCACACTTTGACGTTCGCTGCATGCCATGCGCAAAATATACGCTAAGTACCTACTATGGATTTTATAATGTTTTATTAATGTTGTAATAATCTGAAATAAAAATATTTTATTTTTTAGTTATTCAATAATTTAATTTCAAATTAGCATGAGATGTGGTTCAAGGTTCTTTGTTCACAAATCTATTCAAAGTATATTTAAAATTCTTGTTAATACAATTTGACACTGTAAAACACCTAACAAAGCGGTTCTGAGGTTATGGTTTAATAGGTACTAGAAAATGTTTAATCCTATATATACAGGGTGTTAAAAAATCGCCAACAAAGAAGGAAACAACGTATTGTCCTCATCATAATAACGAAATTTTTTGTGCAAGGTACATACTATGCCTGGGATATCAACGGTTTCCAAGATTCCTACTTAGGTTCCAAGTCGGACTTAACAATATTTTTTTCGAGATATGTGTTTGCATTACTAAAAATTTTTTCTCAAGAAGCCATATTATCAAAATTTTGAATGGGTATTTCTTACAAAAATTACGAAAAATTGCAACCCGCAATGTATTTTAAACATCGATACCTCGAGGATAAGTAAAATAAGTTTATATTGCGCACTTGCGCGATATGACTTCTCTGCGTTATAATTCCATTGCGTGATAAAATATTTCCAAAATTATTATAATCTCAAAACCAAAATCATTTCCCAGCAATAATTTATAGAAAAAGTACTTGTCTTTGTTTACGTGTCTAGTATGCTTGCCTTTCGGGTCTGTCGGCGGTCTTTTAACACCCTCTTTAAAGCTTTACGTCGATTTTAGGTATTGAATACGTCTACAAAATACATTAAAGGTATTGTGATTATAATATTTTGCCTAATTACAATCTGTGCTTCACCACTGATGCTCATTGATATTTTCCCAAAATATCCACAACATAATTTACAATTTACATCGCGCCGATCAAACCGCCAATATTATTAATACTTGGGCTTTCGCGGCAAAACCATAATTTAACATTTATTAGGCGTCTCCCCTTCTATCTCCTCAACTTTGTCACAACTGCTGATAAATTTAATTTGCATAACATGAATTCGTAAGGAGCTCCTGTAAAAACCCAATGCTTCCTTAAGATACTTAGCCGTATTCTGGTATACAAGGTGTTACAAAAGTAACTCTTTTTACAGGGTAATAGCACCCGGTGATAGGGATAACAACCTAAATTTTTTTTTTTGCTCTATGACGTTCCGTTGATTTTTAAATTAATAAAATGTGAACGCTGTGGCGGGAGAACTAGGCTGGACTAGGCTGAGCTAACTAGGCAACTAGGCTGTGAGCGGAAGCGCTCACAGCCTAGTTGCACTAGCCGTTCTTAATCGATTGGCAAAGTTAAGCAACAACGGCCGCGGTCAGTCCATGGATGGGTGACCGCTAGTGGCAATAATATCTGAGCGCTTCCGTGCTTCGGAAGGCACGTTAAACCGTTGGTCCCGGTTGTTGTTGATTAATAACAATCGTTAAGCCATGTCAGAGACCCTTTGGGTGGCCTAAAAAACTCTGACACCAGGGGTGGTCACTACCTCATACGATTACCTACCCATTGACTTTCACAATGTTTTGACAACTCAAAGCTATGTAAATGCACCTACACACACAATGATATTTTAAAATTTGAGCTTATACCAAAAACAAAAAAAGTTATGGTTTTTTTTTCAACTTTGAGGTTATAAAATAAAAATTGTTTTTGTCAACTTTTTTTATAGATTTGACATCCTGTTGACCACTAGGTTACACCCTGTAAAAAGAGTTAGGATGTTTTGTAACACGTATTTCGATGGCTCCTACGTAAACTACCGTATGTTCAAAAAGCTAACTTTCCAGGAGAGCCATTTAAAGATGTTTTCTTTATCCGTTCTTTTGATTTTAGAGGTTTTGGTTTGAAATTTTTACCATAAGTAGGTTATTTTGGGTTCGATTTTTATGTGCTAAAGTAAAAGCTGTATTTTGAATGCTTTTGGAGATATTGTTGTTACGATTCTTTACGACGGGGTAACGAAGTAAGAAAGTATCGTATGTTAATCTTACCATTTTTTACGGCGTGGATGAGGTGACTGAAAATATCGTACATACCATGTTTTACATGGATAAATCGCAGGTAAAATAACATGTATGTGGCACTTACAGTTTTTTACTTTGTAAATCATATGAAAAATAGTATGGTATGTAACATTAATTCAGTAAATACATGGGGAAATATTAAAATTTTAAATGGGACCAGAGGGTTATCTAAGTGATAATTAATAATTACTTCATTCGTTATATTTAGTAGAACCTAAACCTAAATTTAAAAGAAAAATTTATATGAAATAACTTTTCATACTTTATTATGTTCCATTCCACTAATGAATTTGTATAATAGTTTTCCTACTATCCCAACTGTCCCCTTCGAAACTGCCACTGGGGTGGGGACTTGGGGAAAATTAGTGGTGTTTACCACCCTGGCAAATAGTAATTTAAATTTTTAACAGTTCCCTTGAAGCTCACAACCGAATCAACTATTTATTATTTCCAATTACTTCAAGATATTTAATGAAAAAGACTTACATAGACTAGACTAGACGTATTAGACTTACATAAAGTAGTATTAGCCAATTGTAGACTCTCTGCCTCAGTGCTTTTCTCATTACTTGGGTTTTTTTTAAAGGCTTGCATATACTCTAAAGAGGCCTACTTTAGGCTAACCAACCCCGATATTATCCGTTGATGAGCTCGAAAAGGACGGTTGGGAAATAAAATTCATATTTGCCACTGAGGTGGTAAACGCAGCAATTTTTTCCCAAACACCATGGCGGTTACAGTTTTGAAGAGGACAGTTGGAAATAAAGACTGTAAATTAGAACAATCTGAAGAATTCCTGTAAATTTTAACGAATCTGTATTGGAAATTCGTATTTGGAAATTTAGGATGACGTTGTCACATAGTTATTCTTCAGTGCCGTGTTTCGGGATAACTTGTATCAGTCATTTTTCTATTCTTACTCAGGACATGCAAAAGGCTAAGAGCTAAACTTTACATAAACTTTCAAGCTTAGGTGTCCATGATAGTTATCCCAAGAAGACTGCAGAAGTCACTCAGACTCAGACGTGTATTTTCTCTGGCGTAGATTGACAGATAGAATACTCTTTGGTTGTGGTGGTTGTTGGTTACTTTGTGATCCAAAGATGAGTCAAACATTTCACCTATTATTATCCAGACTTAGTAAAAGAAGCCAAGCCAAACCTGTAGGTACCTTACGCACCAATGAAAGTTTTGGAATATACAATACACCACGCAGATCGGAGTTTCAGTTTGGCTTACTATTGTGTTCATACTTAGAAGCGTTCATACACTGTCTATATAAAGGCCACTGATCCATTAACATCTTCTCGCACATCAACACTGCGTGTCTAGGAACTAGATCAAATGAAATTAATGGTGACGGCTGAGCTTGTCAAGCATACAGACACAGTTCTTAACAAGTATTGAGTCCATCCAACTGGCCAAAAGAATTCATTCAGAATAAATACAGATTTATCTATGATTTTAATAATTGAATTTATTATCTTACAGGCTATGAACAGATTTTCAGTCTAAAAGTCTGTTGCAAAATACCCCAAGATTGGGCCTTTTTAAATCCTTAGGATCTAAGTTTGTGAGTATTTGATGAACCAAATGAGGATCTCTTAATCTTTGTTTTAAAGTTCCTTTGTGGAGAGTGTTTGTAACTTTAGTAAAAAATTAATTTCTTGTTACCTTCATGTGTTTAGTGATCAGCTTCTATTGGTATTTATTTGCCTACACCGAGTTGAGTCTCGGAAATTTAGAACCCGGGTAAGTGAAATTTCATCGTCAACCAAAGCGTATCTCAAGCATGCATGCAAAAAACGATTGGTCAGTCTATAAGAAACCGCATCCGTGTTTCATTTCAAATCCTTGTTAAAAATTACTCTAGTGAAAGTGAAGGTCTCAAACAGTAGTGTGTAATTTACCATCATGAAGTATATTAGTTTTTACCATACGATACACAAAGCGGAAACTTTTATGTTATGGTTTTGTTTTGATTTTTAGTTTGGTCCATCCGTTTAATAAGTAGTCAATTTCAGTGATGGTTTTGTACTAAAAATATTTTCCTAACATAAAAAAGACGTTATTAATAATCAAATCTGCTTTATGTGGTATAAACAATTTGAGTTATTTGAATATTTGAATAAACGATAAAATTTTTTTTGTTCAACCTCCATGCAAACTATCGTATCTGTAAGATATTTTCATAAGCTCAGCCTAATATTGCAACGTAAATAAATCTAAGTGACACATACAATAGTTAACAGGTTCATATAAACCAAGTAAATAATCGTACGTGTTACATACGATACAACATCACTTTTTATCGACGTCGTACAAAATGGTATGTGTAACATACCATAGCATTTTTCGAGGAAAAATCAACGTATGTAATCGTATGTTTTACATACTATAGTTTTGATCAAAACTGATAGAAAACGCAGTAAAAGTAACAAAACTGAATACTTAACATGTTTACTAAGAACATGCCTCATCACAAAACACAAGCTCAGGTCTACGTACTTCCCACGTAGAGTATGGTAAGATATACTTACGATAGGCGTAGCATGCAATGTGTCCCACGTAAACTACCGCAAGAGGTCAATACGATAGTTTACGGCGCGCCCGTGATCAACATACGATAATTTACGTCTGAAATAATCATCATTTTTGAATATTATTAAGTTTTTGTTTTTGGGATACATGCGAAATAATCATCTAATGACAAAACACGAAAAACATGAAAATCGCCATTTTGTGGGATACGGTAGTTTACGTAGGAGCCATCGATTTGTAGGTCAAGGCCAAATCTTACATCTTATAATGCTGGTCTTTTGACACGTGGACGGTTCAGATGCTGCCTATTCCGTTAGTAGTTACATTACTGCCGCGGTCTGTTATGGGTGCGTTGCTGGCGCGCTGTTGATGGCCGACACAGCGCAGAGTAGGACAGCTCCAGGCCATCACAGCGCATTCAGCATCGCAGCCGTTGATGGGCAAGCTGGAATGAAGGCAGAGACTGAAGGTAGAGGTACCTATTTTCTATCCAAAATTGTATCTTACTTTGGTCTTTGCATCTACGGAATGAGATGATTGATACAGCGTTCAATGGTTTAGCGTTCACTCACATTTGATAGATGAAGTGACAACACGGACGCTACAGTCCCTGGGATGTTTTAGATGGCTTAGGTTAGCACCATTACCTTACGCACATATCGACATTGTCTTTCTTTCCTGTGGACTAGTCTTCCTAACACACGCTGAGAGGATGGTACCGTTATCTAAAAAAAAGTAGAGCTGAAATAAAGTCTCACTAAGCAGCGGCTTTCCTCACATGTTTTTCTTCGCCGTTGCGAGTGGTGTTGCTACTATACATTTACAAAATGTACGTAACTTTAAAAATAAACAATTTCATACAATAGGTACACATGACGATACGAAGCGCTACCCCTTTTTGTTCGATACTCGCACTTAGACCGCGCGCGTTAGGAGCCTACCTGCCGTGGGATGGTGCGTCATATTTTAGCTGACCGTACAGAATGTCTGCACCGGAAATCAAACCTGGCTCTCTTGTTTCCCAGGCACTGCAGAGTCCGAGTGGTCACTTTAACCATCTAGTGCAAGTGAAGGTGCGACTAGACGCTGTATGTTTTTTTTTTTTAACGTAGATGCAACGTAGAAGCAGAACTCAACCGGGAATTGCTAAAGTCTCAAATCGATTACTAAGAAGGTGCTCCTAAAGTAAACCGCACTCGAGAATCCTTCACAAAAGGCCAAATCGGAAGGAATCTTTTGCCTATTGCCTCGGAAAATACCTAAAGTGTTCTTGTTGTACCTCCGTTGTCATAACTCCTGCCAATTTGTCGATAACGAATGAGAGGGGGCTTATGGGAAGCGGCTTTCCTGACTTACTTGGGAAGATTCTTACTTGTTCCCTTAATCTCGTTTGATTATAGCCCGCGGATTTGCTTATTGCTTCGTCTTTATGAGAATTCGCTAACGGTGAAGAAAAAAAAAAAAACTAAGGCCTTTGCATCTACGTAATGAGATGATTTATACAGCGTCCAGTGGCACCTTCACTCACACTAGGTGGGTGAAGAGACCACTCGGCGCTGCAGTGCCTGGGACATTGTTTTTAGATGGAGTAGGCTTGCCCAGCACCTATACCATCCTGACAGCTTAGTCGACCTAGCCCACAGAAAAGATCAGAAAGAAAGGTCAATACGTGTGGAGCCAACTGAGCCGCATGCGGGCATGTATCTATGACTTTGTTTAATTTCAAAGTTACGTACATTTGTGAATTTGTAGTAGCAATACCACTCGCTAACGGTGAAGGAAAACATCGTGAGGAAACGGTGAAGAAAACATCATAAGGAAACACGCGGCTTAGATAGCTCCGCGTGTATCGACTTTTATTTCCTGTGGACAATGGCTTAAGGCGCTGGGCATAGTGAATTAGCCCGCGCGCAAAATAAATGCACAAAAACGATTCCTGTATCAAATACACTAAAAAAAACGAAAATGTTCCCATATCAAACCCTAGAATTAGGTCAGAGCTATCTAAAACAGCCAGTTTTGAGTTGATACCCATAACAGATTGCAAGATATTTTGTTTGAAAAAAAGTGCGCCGCCTATTTTTTTTCATCAAAAATATCTTCAAAACGTTTATGAATGTCAACACGAAACTGGCTGTTTTAGATAGGTCTCACCTAATTCTAGGGTTTGATATGTGAAAATTTTCGATTTTTTTAGTGTATTTGATACAGGACTCGATTTTGTGCTTTTTTCTTGGCGCGCGGGCTATTCACTATGTACAGCGCCTTAACTGACTAAGCTGATCTTAACATCCAAACATGTCCAAGCATTTTTAGGGTTCCGTAACTCAAAAAGACAAAATGGACTCATTATAGCATCACTTTGTTTCCCTTTCGTCCGTCCGTCTAAGGTGATGTTTGTAGAACGTAAAATAGATTGTGAATGTTGTGAGACTGGTTCTTCATATTCGGCAGCAATGGAATATCTTGATACATTTCTTGATATTCACTGTCATCACTATCGGAGATGATGTGTATTTTTCCAACAGAAGACACCATCGTTGGAGGCATACGGGCATGCTGGCATATAGCCATTGGCCATGACCATTTTGACTTAACCTTCCGCAGATTCTCTGGTTTCTTCGTCAGTTTTAGCTCAGGATTTAGGTACCAAAGAATAGTTATTTGTTATGCAAGAATGCAAAATTATTGTTTACGGGCGAGTGCTTGTATTGAATACCGAGCTAGTGAAGGTGTATAAAATTGAGCCACAAGCGTAGCGAGTGGTTCAAAAATATAAACCTGAGCGTAGCGAGGTATTCAGAAGCACGAGACGTAAATAATATTGCATTCGTGCGAAACAAAACTGCAAGAAAAACAATACAACTACTTACAGGTAAAACAGGTGAGTCAAATAAGTTCCTTTTAAAAGCATATTTTATTGTAGTTACGGCTGCCGCACTGAAGTTTTCAGCTTCGTTGGTATTAAAACCATTCGTTTCATTAATAATTTCCTGAATTTGATTTATCCAGACACAAAAATAATGCAAATAAAACGTGTTTTTATTTTTTTGGTGCATTCTGAACTTTTACCATAGTATTAATTTAAAAATTCTAGAGATAAAAAAAAATTAGTAATATCGTTTCAAATGTATTTAACAAACCAACCCATAATGATCAGTCTATTTGATAAAACAGAAGCGAAGCATTTTTTTTTACTGGTATTAAAAATAAATAAAGTGTACAAAATATTGAAAAGACTGTAAGAAGAAACCGCGTTTCTGAATGTTCTATTCCGTGACTTTACCTTTGAAGATGCTTGTGACCCATTTACATTCGCTGTTTTGTATAGAAAATGGGCACGAACAAACACTTTCGCGGAGAACCGTGGGTAAACGAGGCTCTGTTCTGTTTCTGTTTTGGGGCATCTACAGGGTGCACTCTAAGTCGATAGCGAAAATTTAAGTTGGCTGTCTACTGATCACTACAAACAACTTGCACTAGGTGGAGAAAAAAATGGAGCGAAAAAAATATCAGCTGTTCCATACAAAAGGTCGACTCAGTACTGCACCAAATGTATGAAACAGCAGATATTTTTTTCGTTCTATTTTTTTCGCCACCTAGTACAAGTTGTTTGTAGTGATCAGTGGAATGCCTACTTAAAGTTCCGCTATCGTCTTAGAGTGCACCCTGTAGTTAAACGGCCAGTGTTTTTTTTCTTTTTCTACGCGTAGGGCGTCGCGTTAAAATTTTGAAGCGCACAAAAATGCAGATAGTTTAAATTCGGCCTTAACACGATCGTAAGTTACTAGTTACAGCTGACTTTCCGAGCATGGGAGATGAAAAGGTATTTTTTTTTGTGATTTAGGACCTTGAAACCAAAGTGCAGTGCAAGCTACAGTCGCAGATACTCCATAGCAGCTCTTACCGCGCGCGGCATATAAGGGCTCCAATCGAACAAAAAGGGGTATCCTAGCATCGGTATGGCTGACTGTACCTTCTTTCCACTTCATTCATCTTTAGGGATCAAAGGTGCCACATAGATAACGGTGAATGCGAAACGCAGAACTCAGACCGCTGAACTATAGATCGCTTTTTGTTGGTTCTACTGGGGTTTTTTTATAACGAATAGCGATGCTCTCTCTCTTGAGAATATTGTGAATTTAGTAGTATTACGAAAAAAAACCTAAGCACAACTAAGTAAAATAAAAATACAGAACAGACACTCATTCAAGCTTTTAAATATTATTGACACAAATAAAGTTGGTTATTTATATTTTGTAGCATTAGGATTTGCGTGCAACGAAACGATAAGCTAGAATCAATATTATTCCCCGAAACGAGAGGCCCGGTACAATTGCGAGGCTTAAGTAAATACTACCTAAACTTACCTATCTTTCCCTTCTCTACAGAATATGATTTAAGTATTAGTTAATTATTTCGGCCAAGATTTACCCATTATACAAAGTCACATAGACAAAATTGGCATTCGTTGTACACTTCTACCGAAGGGCAACTCTTTTCTCTTTCCACATCTTCCTATACTTGTTTTTTTTTCTATACTGTTGGGTGTCCCACTGCTGGGCAAAGGCCTCTGCATGCTTGGCTTATCACTACAATAAATTAATTAACAATGGAATATAGGACCTAACAATGAAACCTAACAATGGAATATACCCCTAGGACCACATTCATAGTTCTTATGAATAAAATCTCGCTACCATTAAACTTTATGATCACTGTAGGTTTTCAAGCTGCAATGATGATTGAAAGTAAAAGGTCAGTGAGGACTTCAACCTATCAAGCGCTCTCTAGTAATCAGTTGCACCAGTGTGTAGGTATACTGTAAAAAAAATCTGCTCAGGCACTAGTCCTCAAAACCAGTTTATTTGCGGGAATGTACCTCTTATCGAAAAAAAAACATATTTTTTTGGACAAATAATACGTATTATTTATTTAGTAAATTTTTTGTGGTTTTAATTATATTTTCCTGCATGTAAAACGGTTTTGAGAACTAGCGGTTTTTTACAGGATAAGCACACAGGGGGGCAATTCTCAGAAATCACGAAAGTGACTTGTTAGAAATATTTTCGTTGCATAATCGCGAATGCGACACCCGAGAATTGCCCCAAGCGGCGCTCAACAAATTAGGCCATCGAGCAAGCAACAAAACCTGTCGATGTGTAGCTGTCAAACGGATCTTTCTTTTATTTTGCTCTCTCTCTAGTAAGCGTACCTAACATCATGTAAGTATTCTAGCAGGTAAGTGCTTTTGAAAAATAAAATTATCTTTAGTAATCATACCTAATGCTAATAAAGGAATAGCATCTATGTGTGGCCGCTCCAAGCAAACCTGGCAACGCTCAGTTGCAGCGGAGATAAAGACGATCAGAGCGTCTATTCTCAAAAAAATCTGCTGACGCCGTAACCGTCAAAAGTTCAAAACCGTGGTTTTTTAAATAGCTCTTAAAATTAACAATCTTTTTTTCACAGTTCTTAATCGAAGGTGGATTTTTGGGGGCGGGTTTATCATAGCACGTAACCTGTCAGAAGTCTGACAGAACACAATGGCAAAAAACTGTGGATGCCTTGCCCCACAGTCCACCTGTAGGATGTTAAGTCAAGTTAAGTAAGTCATGCTCGGTAATACTTTTTTACCTTTAAAAAACCGGCCTCGTGTCACCCGGGCATTATTGGACCAGCGGTGTAACCCCCCGTTGCATAATAGTTAACAAGCAAACAGTAATTATTATGGCAACCAGCATCAGCATAGCATCGCGTCGCTAATATGTAAATCAATTCATTGAAACACGCGAATATAATGTCGTCTCACAAAATAAACACGATGGAAGAACTTGATTCAAGCTCCGATACCTTCCTGGAGAGAAGGCTGTGGAGCAATCCATGAGCTAATCGCAGTGTACTAATGCGGCAACCAACTATTCTTGGCAACCAGGGGGGTAATGGGCATTGATCAGGGAGGCATCGATTGTCGTAAATTGAAAAGCATTTCGAGGAATAGGGATACTGATTACTATTAGGGGTTTAAATAAGTAAAATTAAAACGGATTATTAATATTTATCGTCAAAAATGTTTACTTCATTTTTCTTTCGATGACGTCATCATAGGCTCTAATGCGGTAGTTCCATTGCCTACAAATATTGGAAAAAAAATACATTCGTCAACAACAACTGTCAAAAGTGTCAAATAACTGAGAAAATAACCTTCTTGTTGACTTGACACTGACAATTTTTATTTTTATTATTTTTATTTTTATTATCGTATGTATATTCAACAATGTCATTACAGATTCATTCTAATTCGACAATTGTATTATAAATAATATTAAATAAGTAATTAAAAATAATTAATTAATTAATAAATTATGAATGAAATTATAGATTGAAATAATAATTAAATAAATCAATAATTCATCGTATTAAACTAAGTTATCAAATAATATAAATTTTTAAGAAATAAATATTATTCGTCATAAAAGAATTAATTAAATTACACCTAGAAAATTTTAAATACAATCAATAAAATATATAAAAAATCAGCATTAAATGAAACAAAACAATAATTTAGACATGTTAAGAAATAACAAAATTAAAATATTCTTACATGTCATTACATTTGATGCTAAGCAGGTGCGTCATTCCTTGGGTAAACTGCGCGAGCGAACATTGAAACAAATCAATGTCTGTCTCCGTATTAAACCGGTTGAGTAGGCGGATAGCAACGAAGGCAGGTGACTCCCTCAACAAGTTAGTGTTTGCGGTGCGCTCGACAAAGAGTTTGTGGTTCCGGGCCCTACTGTAGTTATCCGGCACATAAAACTCGACCAAAGGCAGAATTGTAGGGTTATCCAGCCAGCCCCTAATAAGCCTGAAAAAGCAGGTCGTCAAGGCTAATTTCCTCCTAAGCTCGAGGGTATTATACCCGACCATACCTATAACAAATAGCGTCGGGTACATTAGGGGGAAAAAAGGATATACCCCGTAATATTTAAAATATAAAAATCTCGTAAATTTATTCTGCATTTTTTCCAGCATGTCGCTATATTTAGCAACATGCGGGTTCCAAATGATTGCACTCGTTTCTAATTTACTCCTAACTAGGGCATTATATAAAGATTTTATCGCTTGGAAGTTGGAAAATCCACGGGCTTGGCGCATAATAAAACCTAGCTTCTTGAAGGCATTTTTACAAATACCCTCTATGTGATCGCCAAACGATAGATCAGTCTTCATGTTTACGCCGAGGTCACGTACCTGCGTGACTCGAGCCATAGCAGAGCCATCTACATCATACTGGCGCTGCAGCGGCTCGTGCGCTCGGCTGTACGTCATGATCGCGCACTTTCCCACGTTGAAGTAAAGTTTGTTGGCGTTACTCCACTCCACAACGCGATGTATATCACCTTGCAGTGTCTCGCAGTCCGACTCGCTCCGCACCGGCAACAACAGCTTCAAATCATCCGCGAAAAGCAAACATACAGCATCCTTCACAACGCTAGGCAAGTCGTTAATCATGATGATGAATTCCAGGGGGCCAAGATTACTGCCCTGACTTACCCCAGAGTAAGTATAATATGGGTCTGACACCTTGCCTGCATATTCTACATACTGCCGCCTGTTTCTAAGGTAGCTGCTGAAGAATTCCAGCAACTGTGGAGTGAAACCAACGCCACCGAATTTCTCCAACAAAACATCGTTGTCTACTGTGTCGAACGCCTTCTTGAAGTCAAAATACGCAGCATCGACCTGGACCCCCTTGTCCACGGCCGGCGCTACGTGTGACATGAAGCACATCAGGTTGGTCGCGGTGCTGCGGCCCGGCCTGAAGCCGTGCTGAGCGTCCGACAGCTGTGCCCGCATCTGCAGGTAGATGCACCTCTGCAACGAGGACTCGAAGACCTTCGCGAAAGTCGAGAGGACTGCCACGGGTCTGAACCCGCTGACATCCGACCCCGAGCCTCCTTTCGGTACCGGTATAACTCTAGTAGTTTTCCACATCTCAGGGTAACAGCGAGAGGCAAGACATTGGTTGAAAATGTGCAGTAGGGGCTCGTCTAACATCATACGCACATCTCTCACTACGTAAGGTGGTATCCCGTCCGGGCCGGCGGAGCGCTTTGGCTTGAGACGCGCGAGCGCAATGCGCACATCGCTCAGCTCCAAACTCGGTACATGCACGCGCTCGGCAGTCGCGGCCGAGGCCTGCACCGCGGCGCGCGCGTCCAAGAGCGGTGGCGTCACACTGTACACGGAACTAAAAAAAGCTGCAAATTCCTTAGCACGGTCTTCGTCCGGGATCAGGGTCCCATTTTTGGTTATGCGACTTTCGCTATCCCTACTGCTACGCTTCGCCTTTATGTAATTCCAAAAAGACGCGGGATCGGCCGCCAGTCGCGACTGCAGTCTCGCTTTATATTCTTCATGCGCCCTAACTGTGTTAGTTTTTATGCTTGCCCTTATTCGAGAAAACGAGTCATAGTCACACGCTGCCTTGCTGAGCTTATATTGTTTATGCAACCTAGCTTTCTCCTTTATGTCGCGTATTAAATCGGTCGTGAACCATTCCGGATAACAATATCGGGGGTCCACGAACTTACGCTTTTTTCTGGGAGTGCAATCATCAATTATCGTGTTAACTACGCTATAAAATATATTCAAGGAATCCTCGTAATTCGTAGCCTCATACAGTGGGGTCCAATCCACAGTAGCTAAGCCGGAATACAAACCCTGGAAATCAGTCTTATAAAAATTCCACCTCGGTCGAGAGTCCGTCTCAGCTGTTGCGGGGGGCTGCGGGGCGCGCGGGACGGGTGCGACATCGCGGCGACGCTCGGGCTCCGGCAGACAGAGACGCGCGCGCAGTGGCGGGTGTTGCGTGTCCACAGGTACGATCGCACCTGCCTCCGCTTCCACCGTCACTCCACTCTCAGGAAAAGTTGTCAGCACAACATCAAGCTGGCGATTGTTACAATTTGGAATGAAATTTCGCTCGCGCAATTCACAACAGGTAATGAAGCATTCAAAATAGTGACGTATTTCAAGTGTAGTTGAATACAAATTCAAATCACCCACCAATAACAAGTTCTTGTAGGTAGTGCATTGTTGCTCCAATATACTAAACATCGACATGTATTCCTCTTCCGAACTCTTTGGAGGAATGTAAACAACTATACAATTACACACAAATTTACCCATGGAGTATATAGACGCACAAATAATTTCAAAAATATTATTGTCTATATTGACATTTTTCGGGAGTGCCAGCCGTCTCAGTGTATATCCTGGCGCTGCTGCCAGCATAACACCGCCATGTTTGCGGCCGTCCATTCTATCACATCGCAGGACACTGTAGCCGCGAGGGAACATTTCGCCGTCGTGATGTGAGTCATTCAGGCCTGTTTCTGTGAACGCGAACACTTTGGCTGTAGCTGCAGGAATATTTGCATACATCGTCTCGAACTTCGTGCGTAAACCTCTAGCGTTTTGGTAGTACACTTCCATCTTTTTGTCTTTAGTTTTGCGTGGCCGATATAGTGCTCTGGCGGCTTTCTTTCTGGCCCCGCTGCTGGCGGGGGCGAACGGGAAACCAGTCCACGAATCTCACTCCCGGTGGCCACCGTGATGCATCGGATATCTTGATATACAGTGACTCGGGAATGCCAATGACAAATGATGCGTGCCTATTGGTTTTCAACTCGCGTTTTTCGACGGTGTACTCTTTGCATACTTCTATTTTATTGAGAAAGTCATTTACTACCTCCGACGTCGTATCTGGGTGAAAAGACCAAGCTTGGATGTATCTCAGTCTCTCTACCGTTTTTATGCTGTCATCTGGTTTACCAGCGCCAGCCACAATTTGTCGTCGTCGGCGATTTTGTTTCGAGCCATTCGACTTGACCGTAGTCCATCCGTCGTCGTCTGCGTCAGCCGGGCGGTTGACCTCGGGCTCGGGCTGCGGGGGCGGCGGCGGGGGGGACGGGGCATTCTCGGCCGCTGCCGGTTTGTTCGGCTGCGCCGCGTCGGAAGACTTCGGGTTCGCCGTCGCCTTCTTCACCATCGTCGGCGGTCGGCGTGCTGGATTAGCAACCGTACCGGTTTGGGCGCGCTTCATACGTCGCTCTTCCCGCGGATTGGTCGCTGAGCTTGCTGCATTTGCCCGCGGTGTCGTTTTAGTGGCTAGGGCTTGCTTTCGATCGGGTATCTCCGCTCCGCTCGTTGTTGGTCGGGGCTTCGACACTATCGGCGTTACTGCTACACCACTCACAACGGTATTTAGCCGTACATTTTCTGGGCATAATTCCCTTATTATTGCCATAAGGGCGTCAATTTTTGCCTCTAAAGGGGCCACTACACTTTTCACCACTTTTTCGATTGCATTTAGCTCGGAACCGGACATTTTACACTCGAAAGGAAATAAAAACCGAAGGAGCTTCAATACGTGCGTCTATTCGTGCTTGCTCACACACACACATATATTTACACACATATAATTTGTCAAACGTCAACATATTTTTATTTTTTAAAAGCATGAATGAATGCAATGAACTTAGTACATAATGTCAGTGGTGACGTCATACACAAAACTTTTAGAAATTTTAAATAATTGATAAAAAAATATTTACATAAAAAATTAAGAAAATATTCAAATTCGTTTCTTATATTTGTCTATATTTTCGATTTATAGAATAAAAAAATGGATTTCACTATGCCCATTTTCTAACTTGTGAATCTATCGCGAATCGCGATCCCTTTCAAATTGACGTTTGAAGGGTGCTGACGAACTTAC
Source organism: Zelleria hepariella (assembly GCA_949319315.1). Lineage (NCBI taxonomy): Eukaryota > Metazoa > Arthropoda > Insecta > Lepidoptera > Yponomeutidae > Zelleria > Zelleria hepariella. The sequence continues at coordinate 12,739,599 of OX439381.1, forward strand.
TCGTAAGACTGCATTTATTTGAAACCAACTGTCATTGAAAGCGATTGGGATGGGGATAGTGATTGCGACTCGATTTTGAAGGATATTGTTGTTGTTGTTGTTGCTGTCCTATGGTACCCCAGAGGTACAGAGGGCCTTTACAAGATCACACTACGCCTTCCTGTCCTCAGCATATCTTCCGGCTTCGCTCTAGCTCAGCCCAATGGCTCGCAGCCAGAGATGGGCTATGAATTTCTGCCTTTTCTGCCCAAACGATTTTAATCGGGCAGAAAGGGTTTTAATCGGGCAGAAAGGGTTTTAATCGGGCAGAAATGGATTTCTGCCCATTTCGGCGGGTATAAATGAAAATTCACTATAAATTAGTTTTTTTGTATACAAAACCCTATTGGGATAATATTATGTGATGAAAAAGGAAAGAAAATTGGTTGGGGTGTAGTGTTGGGGGCGCTATGGCCCCATAACTTAGAATTTTTTTACCAAAAAAAAATTATATTTTTTTTTTTTTTTTTTTACCGGATACCTGTTGAATTGGTCCTGGAGAGCAAAAAAGGTTCTGTAACTTTATGCCGAAAAATGCACCGTTTTTGAGTTATGTGTTTTTTTTTTCAAAGTCTCATAACTCGTAAACGGTGCGTTTCCGGGCACCAAGTTACTTTTTTGCTTTCTAGGACCTACCCAACCTCAATTACTGGTTTCCCCACGCCCACCAATAATTTTCAGTTTTTTATTTTTCAAGACCTTGTAACTCAAAAACGGTGCGTTTCCCGGCACCAAGCTATAGGATCTTTTTTGCTTCCTAGGGCCTACCCAACCTATTCTGGTCAAAATAAAGTTCTTTAGTAACCAAATTTAAGCAAAAAAATAATTTAATTTCCGCCCGACCTTTATTAAAAATGCCCGGCGTTTATTGGGCAGAAATGGATTTTAACCCAGCGGTGGATTTTAACCCGGGCGTTTACCCATCTCTGCTCGCAGCTCGCCTGTTTGCAGCCATGTCTGCTTCTCCCTTCACGTGGCTGCCAGTTGAAAGCAAAGGTTGCGCTATTGGACTGTCCCCTTCGGATTGTGTGCGGAATCCAGCTCCACTTTCGTAAGGAGATATCTTGCCCGATGGGGGATTGGTGGCACCTCGCCCACAGGTCTTCGTTCCGGATATATTTGTAATTAAAATAATGTTGTGAATATTTTGCAATACCTGAGATTAATTATTGTGGAAAATAGTTTGTGTCCTGCTACTAACCACTGCTTTGAAATAGTTTAATCTTTCGGAAAAGTGTGTTTTAATTTATTTTCGAACACGGGGCTTGCTCGATGTCTTTTATTGGTTACAGTTTTAAGGTAGGTATTAAATATGATTTTAATGTAAGTAAACTTTTTTTACGTACGAAATAACAAACCTTATGAGCTATGCTTCATGACCTTACTCGACAGTGGCGCCAACTAGTTAGCGCTTAACGGTAGCTCTTATTGGTGTACTTGAGCATCTTTCTGAGGTTTTTTTAGATCGCTCAATCTAACTCTTTCTGAGCCTGCCTCTTGGTCTCTTCTGGTGTGGTTGCGCAGTCCCTCTGTTTAATTAATTATTGTAGTTCTCGTGCATTTGTGAACTCTGCCCCGTTATTGGCTGATAAAAACACTGTAATTAGAAGGAGTGACGTGTGCCACGGAATTATCATAAAAATGTGCGGATCGCGTGTCGAATGAAAGTTGATCTATTAATGCGACCCTAAGTTGTATTCGTTACTAATAGCGTTGGCTGTATGTAAGTACTATACAATGCAAATAAAGAAATGGAAATTAAAACACTCTATGTGTTTAATTTATTACTATATTCAGTAGTAGAATAAAGGCTTTTTTATTTATTTTATTTCATTTTGCTTACAACCAACTACTAGGTCCAATAACTAATGTGAAGCTAAAATGGACTTAGGATCCAGCTCCAGAATTTACAACCCAGAATCGCACTTATTTTTACCACAGACAAACACCATACATACACACTCCCCTCTTCTCTCACTCTAAAGATTCATTATCTTCTAAATCTTTCTATACCTTTTTGTTCGATTACAATTGGGTGTTTAGTTCGGTGATTCGGTCGGTCCACACTGTTTGTCGACACTAAGGGTGGCATTAATAGTCGTCGACTCAAGATCGAACTCAAGTAGGTGATCTCAGAAAAGTCAAATGCCAATGTCAAACCTTGGCTAAATTTAATGTCAATTAATATGCTGACAGCTACTCAAGTTTGACATTAGCCAAGCCTTGACATTAGCATTTTACTTTTCTGAGTTCACTTACTTGAGATCGAGCTTAAGTAGGTGATCTCAGATGACTATCAATACTATCCTTAGTTCCAGAATCATTACAATGATACATTGATGAAATAAAGTAGTAGTAGTAGTAACTTACGCTCGGGTAAAAATTAAATCACCGCGTCAAAGAGAGCCTGACACTTTCCTCGAGATTTCAAATTGAAACTTGTTTCTCGTGAAAAATGGCACCAAGCGACTTTTCATTGAAGTTGCGAGAGTAATTATACGGTTGGTTGCTTTTAACTTTGTTGGGAACAATTTCAGGAGGAAGCTATTCACGCACTGACGATAATTATAATTATGATTTAGTTTCTAACCGATAGGCTTCCTTCACACTTTGACGCATGTTGTTGCGGCATGAGAATTTGCGACTCTAAGAAAGAACCTAGAGCCTGCGACTCTAAGACAGAACCTAGAGCCCTCGAGACTGGAGTGGCGCCACCTAGCGCATGAGTGAAGTGAGCTCCCTAAACAATTATCGTAAATAAATAGTAAATAAAGTCAATTAATGAAAGTAATATCATAAACAATTATATATAGTTCCAATACGTAAGTGAAAATGTTATCTTCGGAAAATATACACAAATAAAGTGACAAACAGTGATATCAGTGAAGCCAAACACATAACTAAAACCACAAAGAAACGTTATGTTTATGTTATCTTTATAATCTGGTTGTAAGTAGCGGGACTTTCCGAATGGACTAAAAATTACCATAATAAAACCTATTTGGAAAAAAGATGACAGAGAAAATATAAGCAATTATAGACCAATAGCACTGACTCCAGCATTTTCAAAAATTTTTGAAAAAATTTTGCATCACTCTATTTACTCTTATTTAAATAAGCATAAAACTTTTTGTGACGAACAAAAAGGATTTTTAAGAGGACGAACAATTAATATGGCAATTTTTGAATTTATGAGGTCAGTTATCACTTGTGTAGATAAAAGGATCCCTATATGCTCTATATATATGGATATGTCAAAAGCTTTTGACTACGTTGACCACAAACACCTCCTCAACAAACTCAAAGCTTATGGCATTAGAGGTGTAGCATCACAATTTGTAGAGTCATATTTAAGTGACAGGAAACAACAAACCTGCGTTTAGGAACGAATAGGAATATATGAAAGGGCTCTTAAGGAGGTGAACTCTACATCTGACATTAGGACAACTCTATGTGGTATGACCTTTATTATTTATAACTTACATTAATGACATGCCCAAAAGTGTAACATATCCATTAGTGCTTTTTGCTGACGATAGTACCTTAATAATAAAATGTGATGACGTAAATACATATGAAACTGACATAAATAATTCATTCAATAATATAATTCAATGGCTTAATAATAATAATTTAAAAATCAATATTAAAAAAACTAAATATATGCAATTTCATCAAAGAACGGAGCAACCAAACTTAAACATCAACCATAGAGAACAACAAATTGACGAAGTTGAGACGATAAAATTCTTAGGAATAAATGTGGATAACAAGTTTACCTGGAAGCCACATGCCATAGAATTAATTAAGAAACTAAATCGGTCTGCCTTCGGCCTCTACAAATTATCAAAGGTAGCAAGTATGGAGACTCTATTATCTGCATACCACGGAACTGTGGCATCAGCATTACGTTATGGAGTTATCTTCTGGGGCAACTGTACCGAAAAAGAATCAATTTTTAAATGTCTCCGTGCCATATGTGGTTTAAGGACCATAGACTCCTGTGCTCCCTTTTTCAAATCACTAAAATTGTTGACACTGCCCTGCCTTTACATTTATGAAATCTGCATGTTTGTAAAAAGTAATAGGATGTATTTTACTATGCTAAATGAAACGCAACGAAATCCTGTAAGAGCTCAATATATTAATAACTACTCAACACCCGAACGTGTATCAGCACTTATGCAAAACAGCTGCATTATAATGGGTCCAACGATCTACAACCACTTACCTGACTCTATGAAACAAGAAAATATACCAAACTTTAAGAGAGAATTACTCAAATTATTAATAACAAAGTGCTACTATACTGTGAATATTTTAATGACATTGTAATTTAATATTTATATAATAACTAGCTGACCCGGTGAACTTCGTATCACCTGAAATAGTTTGTCTCTCCGCGTCAAAAATGGCGATTTCAATACAAAATTACCAATTTTTATTTCTTCCGTTTTTCAGCTAATCCTTGAACTTTTCCCATTTTTCTTTGCTTTTAAACCTACCCTGAACTATGGTAAACTAAACAAAACAGTAAATATGCAAATCGGTCAAGCCGTTTCTTAGTTTTAGCGAGACTAATGCACGGCGATTCATTTTTATATATATAGATAGATAATCTAATAATTTATTTAGGGCTCATTAATTCATTTCTGTTAATTTAAATACCGTGTAAATATGTTCATAGTTAGTATTAATTTGCATGTTAGCATGTAATGTAAACTACTATTTGTACGCCCTCTGGCAAAACATAGAGCTCAATCTATTTTTATGACCATCTTGTTTCTAATCACCTATGTTTAACAAATAAACAATTCTTATTCTTATTCTTCTCGCCCACGGCGACTTTTTGTAGCAATGCGGTCGCGCGTTTCGTAAACGCGCAAGAACATCGCTACTAACGCGCTTTAGTCGCATTTACAACGCGGTACACAAGGGATACCAACGCGCTACTCACACGCTACCGCATCGCGACTGTATCGACGAAATCGCGCGACCGTGTCGGACGACATTGGGGAGAGAACGGAGGAAGGGTGGCGCGCGAGTTCGTTGTGTGTGTGTCATGTATCTTACCTCAGAACTTTTTTTTACGTGAACCGATTTTGATTATCCTTTTTTTTTTTTGAAAGATTATAATTCTCATGTGGTCCCGTAAAAAAAAGATGAAGATCCGATGAAGAACTTCGGAGATGGAGAACGGAACTCCTCAACGGAAAGCAGCAAACCACTCGAGATCAGTGCAGTAGATTAATAACAACAACAAAAACAATATTCGAAGAGTGAGTCTTGCTCAAAGTTATGACTGTTTTAAAATTTAGGGTGGTATTAATAATCGTCTGAGGTCACCTAAGATCGATCTCAAGCAGGTGAACTCAGAAAAGTCATATGCTAATGTCAAGCCTTGGCTAATGTGAAACTTGAGTAGCTGTCAGCATATTAATAGACACTATCTTGAGATAGACATTGACATTAGCCAAGGCTTGACATTAGCATTTGACTTTTCTGAGATCACTTACTTGAGTTCGATCTTGAGTCGATGATTATTAATGCCACCCTTAGTCTTCAACATACCTAATACAGAATTATACAAAATCAGAGGTCCGTATAAAGGTCAATTTCAGTAGAATATTGTAATATTGCATGGTTATTCCCTGTATCCATCATGTCGCAGTGGGCAGTGAACTTTATTAAAGACCCTTAAAATTTCACAGAGCACTCTTATCCCTGTAAAAGTTAAATACTATATTAAACAACGCATCACCATCAAAAACTCGTAAAATGGTTAGTAATAAATCAGTACCAGCAATTCGCAAACCAGTCGGTTTACGCTACTATAATTTCTCAAACTCGTTAAAAACTATTCAATTCGCAGCCGGATTCAAATTATTCTACCAAACAACGAATTGTCCTTGTTTTTGTGATCCACACGTTCCTTACTTTTCCAACTAAGCCAAAGCTCACTTATTTTGCCATCACTGGCTTTACCCTATCAAATGACAGTGCATTTTGGCAGTCTCTGATCAAAAGCTATTCCCATCAACTTCTAGGTCACCAAGTGAGGTACCGCGCAATGCATTACTTGCAGTCTAAGGTTTTAAGGTTCACGCCCATTCCGTGTCGAGTCAGCTTTAATGACCGCTCTCTGACCCAATAAAAACAGAAATCAGCCGCCAACCTGTGCATTAAGGTGTGTTCATATCGAGAGCTTTCAACTACGGAAGAGAGATAAGGAAAATGGGAATATGAAGCTTGCACCGTAGACGATATGAATGTGTGGAGCTTAACACATTCTCGGACACTCACACGTGGTTTATTGTTCAGTCTTTTTCTTTTTACGGCTAAGGCGTTGTGTCCCTAAACATCTTATATTGTGTGGTAACTAATTAAATAGTTTCTTGAACTCCCACAAAGTAATTTAATGAAACAGAAACACATTTACTTTTGAATTAACAAACTTATCAAACAACATTATTAAAATAAAGCTATGTCTGTTACACAAAGACCACAAAATTGTGATTATTTATTTTACTCAAAAAAGCTCGTAATGTGTTCATTAATTCGACAACCTTCTTTGAGCAAAGTCCTCCTTTGCTACGGGCTACTTTGATTAGGGGCCAGAAAAGTTGTATGGAATTTCATTAATGTCGTGTTTTGCGGCCAGAAAAACTGTATGAAAATCCATTAATGTCGAGTTTTGTTTCAAAAATCGAACTCAAAAGTCTGGCACAAAAAGTATTTATTTAGAATTTGGCTGTTTGGGTGCTGGCAGTCTACAAATTGCATAGAAAAAAAAAAGCGCGGCCATATTGTTTTCGCCGCTTCGCGCGTTGTTCGAAGTGATTTTTTCTGTGCGTGCTGTTTTTGTTGTAAATAAAAGTGAACTCTTCAAGCAACGAATCCTCCGATTCAATGTTTTTAACAACGCCGAACACAAAAAGGAAGCGAAATAAGATATTTAAAGGTACCTAATTGCCACCGAAGTCAAAGGAAAAATACAAGTTTATCTACGAAAAGTTTGCGGAATGGAAAATCAACAGAAAGTAAACTAAGACAAAAGGTAAGCTGGTTCTATTTAAATTACTCGCATTGTTTGAGTAAAGCACTATACAAGCCTTGGTCTGCAATGAGTGCGCTTCTGGCCACGCTATGATGGCCTCGAGCTTAGCTTAGCTACGCTCTCGGTCGCGGTACGCGGTCTTTAATGGGTGCATTTCTGGCGCGCTTTTGATGGCCGACAGAGCTTAGCTTAGCTACGCTCTCGGCCCTCAAGCTTGGTCATCATTGCAGCCCTTGCTGTCCGCGCTATAAAGGCCTCGACCTTCGGTCTCGGCCTTCATTCCAGCTTGTCCATCAAGGGCTGCAATGCTGACCACGCTGTGAAGGCCTTGCGCTGCGCTACGCTGCGCTCTGTCGGCCATCAAAAGCGCGCCAGAAATGCACCCATTAAAGACCGCGGCAGTAATGTACTATTACAGTTTTCAGTTTCAATTATCATTCCGTAAGTTTGTATACTCGTACCTATCTAATGTTTTTTTTAAATTACTATTTAATCACTATTACTAGCATTGTTTTTTTGCTTTTTTAGAATTAACTTTAAGACATGCTCACCATCAGCTTCACAATCCATTTCAGCAGTAAGTTAATACGCAATGAATTAAACGGCGATCACAAACTTTCTCAAAGTGAATTTAAAATCGGCCAAATTTTCGACCAATAAAGAAATTCGGGGCCAGAAAAGTTAGCATTTAGGCCCCAAGAGTTTTCTCGTTAAAAGTTCCCAAGTGAATAATAAAATAGCCGCCAAATAGTTGACAGACAAATTCATGGATGAAGAGAGTGACATATTTTTATTCAAAGATTACATCACAGGCCGATTTATAACAGTACATCGGATGTTGTACATCCTCTGGAAAACAGAGTAGCTACTCGTACCACGAGTGCGAAAAAGCTGTGCCGGACGTCTGCCGGACGTCTGTCATATATCCTAATACTATAGTAGTAAGGTTGTTTATCCAACTTATTACTTTCAGTGACAGTGACAGTAAGCACTCATGGTAGCTTCTCTACTTATGTGTCATGAAACGAGCTTCCGTAATCAAGCTAAATAAGGAACTCATGCCCGAGTTTATTAAGTAATCTAAAACTAAGAAAATGTTTGCCTATTGTCCCACTGATTGGTAGCCCGATATAATTAAACGAGAACTAAATAACATCATTATACTCAGTTACTGATACGTTAACGTTTCTTGACTACATCGTTAACATGAACAATAAAAATAAAGTAAAGAACCGACTCCAAATAAGTTACAATTAATTGTTGGTTAAATGTATGCATGTACTTCCGATCATTCTGACTTTGCTTCTCTACAGATAACTGTATGAAATAAAATAAAATTGCTAGGTATATTATTGTTGTTCTTCAATTCAAGCACTCCCAACAAACTGCATAAAAATAACTAGCAATTTCATTATTGTTATTTAAAATTAGGCTTTCTTCTTGGTATAATGACATCTGAGTAGGCGACATCTCGGACAAAATATTTTCGGCCATTTTGTCCGAAATCTCGCTTTATTATTTTAATATTTTTGAGGCGACATCTCGGACACTAACAAATAAAGCTGTTTTGTACAGTCGGATAAAAAACTCCCTACGATCTTATTTATGAGGAGACTAATAATAATGTTACATATCTTGTGTACTCATGCAGTCTTCAACATTTGATCTCACCTTTTTGATGAACATGTACTTGGCTTACATAAGGTGGTAGGAGGATCACCACCTCAAATCGCACATCATTACGCGGGGTTAGTTAGGAATAAAATGATGTGAGAACTGAGGTGATTATCCTCCTAGCACCTTATGTAAGCTTAGTAATTTTTCATCAAAAATGAGCCGAATGCGATCTGAGTGCTTAAATTCAGGCTTTAACTGTCAAGGAAAACAGCTCATTTAAGCCGCTTTAGCTATCCTAAGAAGAGAAGGTGGATGTCGTGACGTACCAGACTGCAAAGGAACTGGCCTGTGATCGAAGTGCATGGAGAATGCTGCACCGACAAGAGGATAACTCTTAAATATAATGATGAGCTATCCCAAAATAGGCAGCTGTGGTAACGCTTTTTCTCTGTGTATTATATTTTTATACTTTAGTATCTGACTGTACGATACAGGTTCAATATTTTGAGGGTGTCCGAGATGTCGCCTCAATAATATTAAAAATACAAAGCGACATTTCGGACAAAGGGTCCGAAAATGTTTTGTCTGAGATGTCGCCTACTCTGACATCTTTAGAAACGCCCTGAGGTACTACGTGTACCCCACTTTGAGAGGTGGTTTGATTTTGACCTTGTGAGGTCTTGTTCAGTCATTATATCCAAAAAAACGACTCTACCCATGAATAATTAGTTCTTGGATTTATTTTTCGTAGGTCCCTTGGGGGGGTCACTGGAAGTGTAAATTCAAAAAGTTGACTGAATCAGGCTTATATTCGTATAAGCGTATATTCGAAAAACTATTTTTTTTCTAATAAAGTTTTTTCTTGAATAACTCGGCCATTTTTGATTTTACAGTAAAACCCAATGACATTCCAATACAAATGGACAAACTGTTCCGTACAATAACCAAGTCGAAACATGGCACACGCTAATTTCACCCTATTATGCTTTGACTGACTTTTTGTTTCTACATTGCTGCTGACACTTCAAGCCCTCAAAATGTATTGTGTCACTAAGCGGAAATGTAAATCAATCACGCAGTTTGAAGCTACGTAAGTTGATTTTTGAAGTTTATTGGAATAAAGACAGCAGTGGAGTAGTAATAGCCTATTTTAATTTTTTGTTATGGGGAAAAAAATCTGTTCCATGTTGCGGATATTATTTTAAACAGTTTATATTCAAAACTATTAAAAACAGGCAGGTAAGTGTAATTTGTAAATAGCTTTTTTCCTGAAACATGTCAAGCCCTAAATGTGATTTCCAACAAATGTTGTTCTACGACTTTTCGAATAGCTCGATAGCTTCTAGGAAAATAATAACAGCGAAGTTTAAAAAACCAGTTGATACAAATCTACTTATTTATCCAGCCCATAAATAAAGCCCAATGCTGGACATAGGCCTCTTCCTTTTCACGCCAACCCCCTCGGTCTAATGCCAATCTCGTCCATTGTCCTCCCGCTGTTTTGACAATGTCATCGAGCTTTCTGTCTACACACCGACCCTCGACCCATTCTAGGCCACCATTCCGTGACGCCCTAGTCCACCGTTGGTACTCCCGCCTAGCCAGATATCTTCGACTTTGGTCTTCTGCCGAATGAAGATTTTGAAGTATTTGTGTATCAGTGTGGCGGGGCCTGGGGCCTGCGTCTGTAATGCAACGGTGCCAAAAAGGGCTCCCAATTGACAGCATCAATTACGATTTATTCATGCTGTGTTGGTCCTTTTTTTTTTGTTGTAAGTACAGGAAATATTATTCTGATTCTAATTCTAGAGGATTATTTCGCTGGTTGTAGGAGAAAAACGAGGAAACCCCTGTTTTGTCCTTCTACTTATACCGGGATGCTATCGACACGCCATTATGTTACAGACTTAAGACCCTGATAGTTATATTATTTTAACTAAAGCCCATCATCTTACTCAGTAAAATGGCAGGTCTAACTGTCATGTTAGTGAAAATGCCTGCCCCTTTTCAACTGACTAAGGATAGACCAGAACTGTGCGAAAAATTTTTGTTCTTAGAATTTTTACTTTACAAAAGGAGTCTCCATTGTTTTCTTTTCTGACTATGTTCTTGAAGCATCATTTTGTCTATCTCTTTCTGACCCGCGGGAGAGAAAGAAACAGGAACATTTGTTTACAATCAATGGTTTTTATTGAAACTTTTATAGTTTCCTCTTAATATTTGTACCTTTTCTCCTGTTATCATATGTAATAATATTAATTAACCAATGGTAGGTCACACCATCTTTATTTTGCATCGACAAAGTGTTATTTCGGCACTTTTTTGTAACACATTTTGGCATGTTGTCAGCTGCGTAGTCATCAAACGTCTAATGAAAATATTGTGCTTACACTGAATTTAAGCACAATTTTACAGTTACCTTTGTATTAGAATGTCATTGGTAAAACCACTATAGACTGAACTAGTACGGAACGGCAAAATGTATGAAATCTATTTTTACCGTTCTAATTTCGGATACAAATTCAGAGATCAGAGATTAAAAACACCTCTTCTTTTTAAAGTTGGTTTAATAGAAATTCAATCAATACCGTGCGTGGCATAAGATATTAGAAAATTATTTTCATAAAGCAATCCTTTGTTTTATATTGTTTCCGTGTCTATAAAGAGATTTTAAAGTGAAAAATATGAATTTAAAAAATGTAATAGAGACTCAAATTACCGGCTAAAACGAAGCCGATTACCATTGGCGAAAATCGATTTATGAAAAATTTACTGGGTGGCAGTAAAATGAACTGGGTGGCAGTACATTCAAAAATTTAATTTCGAGTTTCGGCAATGGTAATTGGCTTCGTCTTAGCCGGTAGACCCTCGGGACTTTCCATCAACAGATGAATGGTGTCCGTCACGAGTAGGCGACATCTCGGACAAAATATTTTCGGACACTTTGCCCGAAATGTCGCTTTATTATTTTAATATTTTAAAGCGACATCTCGGGCACTAACAAATAAAGATGTTTTGTACAGTTGGATAAAAAACTCCCTACGATCTTATTTATGAGGAGACTAATAAAAATGTTACATACCCACATGCAAATAATATCTTGTGTACTCATGTAGTCTTCAACATTTGCTTGCTCCCGCAAGTGTGTCGCTCGCGAATGTACGCTATGTAAGCATAATTAACTAAACTATATTATATTGACCATATTTGAATGCTTAGCCTCAACGTGTACCAACGTTTGGCAATCTGCCCCCGCGTATCATGTCACTGCGCAGGTAACAAAGGCTAAGCACAACCAATAAGTCCCACTAGTTATAGTGTTTTATCAAGACGTAGCGTAGGGTAGCGTTAAATCAATTCATTTTTGATGAATAAGTACTCGGCTTACATAAGGTGGTAGAAGGATCACCACCTCAGTTTTCACATCATTACGCAGGGTTAGTTAGGAACAAAATGATGTGAGAACTGAGGTGATTATCCTCCTAGTACCTTATGTAAACCTAGTACTTTTTCCTTAAAAATGAGCCGAATGCGATCTGAGTGCTTAAATATAGGCTTTAACTGTCAAGGAAAATGACTCATTTAAGCCGCTTTAGCTATCCTAATATAGGCAGCTGTGGTAACGCTTTTCTCTGTGTATAATATTTTAATAATACTTTAGTATCTGACTGTACGATACAGGTTCAATATTTTGAGAGTGTCCGAGATGTCGCCTCAAAAATATTAAAAATACAAGCGACATTTTGGACAGTGTCAGAAAATATTTTGTCCGAGATGTCGCCTACTCTCCGTCACCTCTATCTTGCTTGACGCTGTTTGTATACGCAATTTTGAAAATTCAATATTAAAGATGCCTTGTTTTTTTTGTACAATATAGCATTTGAAAAAATATTATACAGTTTATGAAATCTAAGCATGAGCTGATTTTAATACTTGAATCAAAATTATGAACGTACCTAGTGCTATTTTCTTTAATAATGAAATTATATTTTCCATGTACCTACTCAATATTGTTCAACCAAACTCACCAAAATATCGACGAGACCAAATTTGCTCGTTCCTAATTATTTTAATATGTCGAAACAGTGTGTAGAGCAGCCTTTCCCAACCCTTTTCATGGACTGCCCCATTGCTATGTTCCACGTCCTCTTAAAAACAACTATAATTTATTTCTAAGACGTTTACATTAAGATCATTATAAACAAGCGTGTTTTAAAGGTTGTTACATAATTCAGTCCATCTAAAAAAAAAATGTTCGTACATTTTCAATTTCAGCGTGAGAAAGTAACAAACACTCACAGCCAATTTCTGAATTGAAAAATTCCCTAAGCAAGCACTTGAGTATCGTTCTGTCTCTGCAGATTTGTCACAAAAGAACGAGACATAACGATACTTAAGTATTTACTTAAATAAAATTATCTTTAATAAATAAAACTAAATTTCTCAGTTCGGAAACGGGGCCTCACTCTCACAAACTTTTGCATAATGTTTATGGGATTAAAGTGATCCGGTGTGATAATACCTACTTCAAAAACTCTTTCACCAGGGGTGGCTACTACGAGTAGGTACCTACTTCATTCGATTAATCAATCAACACCTTAAAACTAAGAAGATACTTTCCCTAATTAAAAAGAGTTGGTACTAGTACGTAATCGCAACGGGGACAAGCGTGACGATTTATTTCGTTATTTAAATCATATTAAACAGCACCATTGTTACTTAATTTGAGTCCACATTGAATGAATAAAAAGCAATTCGGGCCGGCGTGGATTTTGAGAGGGAAGTTCTGAAAGTTTAAATGAACTCTGTGGACCGAAAATTTTATTAAATTTTAAACTCCTGCTTTTCGCTGATTTGTCGGGTGCTCAGAAACGTTACTTTCTACGACAAGTTGTTGCATTTTTTTATTATTGAAAATTTCAAAATAGTCACATTAACTACACACGACAAATACAAAAACCGCATTTCATTGACAAAGTTTAGAAACTCGTATTAGAAAGCCCTTTCTGATGTGAACAGCTTTACAAATTATTTTTCTTCAACTACACATAACGCTGTGTAAATGTTGTATCGTAGATGCAAAGGTTTTTCTCTGATGACGTAAACAGATATTTCTCTCCAACTATACATATACAGTGGGTAAATGGGAACCCGCATCTATGTTTTGCTAATCGCTCATGTAGACGAAAGTTTTAATTACAAAGTGACTGAGTCATGCCCTCTCTACACGAAATTAATCCACTATAGCAGCATTTCCCAAACTTTGAGTCGTACATCCCAACAATAGGGCACAAGCGAATATTAGATGGGTCCTGAAAATATTGAAGATACATCGAGTTGACTTGCCTGAACTCACTAACAAAAGGTTTGTGCCTACATTTTACGTAGCTAATTTATTAACCACTTTTTTTTTTCTGAAGCATTTTCCAGTGTCACTTGGTTAGGTAGTTCAATTGGTAGCGCCTGCATGGTATGCAATAGCTTGCGGGTTCGAGTCCTGTCCCGGTCGAATTGTTTTACCTTATAATAAATCTTCATAATAAATTTACCTACAAAATTAAACACAATTTTAATTAATTGTTGGAGCGGCGGTGGTCTAGTTAACTTTGGGAATCACCGTACTATAGGGTCTGTGGTGGTGTTGATCAAATAACTCGTTTAGCAGTTTAATTGCATTGTTACAAGCTTCGGTTTTTTGTGGCTTGCTTGCTTAGAGCTCTGTGAAATGGGTTATTCGTTAAGCTATGATTTCAATGTTTTATTGCATTAAAGATCTATGGGGCATTTTATTAACGCGTACCTAAATATCGAAACAAACGCAATAAAAAGTGGAGGATTTAATTACTCGGTAAAAAGAAGTGTTCGAGGTATAAAGCAATAATGTACGGCTCTGCCACTCTACTCACGACGCTTCTCGAGTCAAGCTTGTCTAAGTTTATTACATAAATTCTCTATAAATAAAAAATAAAATAAAATACTTATTGTGTAATATTTATTCAAATCTCAAGCAATTTTAGGGTTGTTCCGTATTCATGACTCGACTTTTCATGCTATAGGTATATTTTTCCGGATTCATGGTACGAGTTATTATTATTCCTACTCATGATTATTTTCTTTTTAAGTTTCCGTTTTCATTTTACACGTGTTCCGTATTCATGCTACCAATAAAATACATTTTAATATTGGCACGTTAGTATGGTCCGCATAACAATTTCAATTCTAAGATTGGTAAATCGGACTAGGTGGGTACCTACCTCAGTCGGAGAGACTGAGGTAGGTACCCAGTAGGTAGCTAGTTCTACCTTAGGAGAACTAAGGAACCAAATCATAAAACTAAGACATAACTGCACACGCACGCACCTTTCAATACACCCGCAGGCACTTTTGGTTATTGAAATTAAACAAACCGTGGGACTCGCGCACCGAGGATTCCGTTCCACCATTCTATGCATTTATTTGGAATAAAAATAAAAACTAGGTAGGCTGCATAAAGCGCCATCTAAAGTGAAGGTTTGAAACTAACATAGAGGGTGCTAGGCTGCATACAGCGCCATCTAGAGTTGAGGTTTGGAACTAATATAGAGATATAGAGGGCGCTAGTTTTGTATGTCGTGTTACAACCCTCACCAGCATCATCAGGTATATTATTATTTTTTGTTCTTCTAGCATTAGTTCCTCAACTCAGCCAACAGATGGCACTCCACAGTCCTACATCGTGGATCGCGGTATGGCTTGGACTTTCGACTAATGTATCTTAGTAGACTTCGTATGAAACTATTCCTCATAAATCAGAATATTCACCTCACGGAGTTCTTTGCATAACCTTTTCATTTATAGCTTAAATTTTGTAGTTTTGTTTATTTGTTGATTAAGAAATATAATTTTGTAATTTCACACACATGTATAAGAAATAACGCACTTACGCTATACATGCATTTATATCAATAAGAAGATTTTTTTTTACATCTTAGATCTACTAAATTATACATATTTTATAATAATATTCTTCTCAATGGTCTGAGTGTCAAGTTTTATAAATACTGCAGCCATGATAGCTATAGTTTTGTTATATTAAAGTAAAAACATGTTGATTTTATTTCTTGATTTTTAATAACGTTGGTTATTTACATAATTTTTACTTATTATACAAGATGATTATTTGTAACTTAATTTGTATGATTTCAATCCTATGATCTCCTATGTCACTTAAAACCTGAGTAACCGATCATCAATTTGCAAGGTACTGTTGACCTACTTGTTTGCAGTGCTGACGTATAACGCATACGTGATTATCCCATTCCTTATGGCAATACAAAGAACAATTAATATACCAGTGTCCGTGGATGTGTTAACAAAATCCGTACCCTTAAGCTTCTCTGCCTATTATTTATTTCTTCCAATATTTTAGATTTTTTGCTGACCGTACTTAAAAGCAAAGTATTTTTATTATAATGTATGGTAGCATGAATCCGGAAAGGCTCGCGAGACGAAATGTAACAAATAATAAAATATTTTCCATAGCATGAATACGGAAGTCAAGTAAAATGAATCCGGAAAAAATATTCGTGACATGAAAACTCGTGTCATGAATACGGAACAACCCCAATTTTACCTGACTAACCAAAAGGAGGGAACCTAAAATGCGTCTAAAATACCGAAATATTATGTTGAATAATAATGAAACAATAATATAAATAGCATAAAGATAACTTGTACTCCTTACGCCCCTGAGCAGGTACTGCTTGTTGATTTTATTATACCATAGAGAAATAAGGTAGGTTTTGATAGGACGTGAATCTGACACAAACTATAAAGCTGTCTGGCGTACAATTCCAGTTTTCATGGTGTAGAATTAATTCTGAACGTAAAAAATACATAGTTTTTTTAACCAAACGAACCAGTTTAACTCTAAAAATTTCATTGCATTTTACATCTAAATTCAAATCATTTAAAAATACCTGCATTTAATTTTTGCTTTTAATAAATTTTCAAAACGAGCGTTCGTAGAGCATTCACTTGAACGTACACAGCGCAGGAACTGTCCTCAAGCCTTCAGAAAGTATATGTCCTAACTATTCGTATTCTCCTCTCTTGAGAATGATCCTCTCAGGCCCGGTTTCTGAGTTGAGAGTTTCGCTAAGCAAATGGGTAAGTATCGTCCTGTCTCTGCAGATTTCTCACAAAAGAGAGTGACAGAGCGATAGTTAAGTATTTGCTTAGTAAAATTCTCAACTCAGAAACTGGGCCTAAGTGTGATGGATGTTCCGGACACGGCTGAGCTGCAGCATTTATTCCTATTCTTTAAATTTCTTGTTACCTACAGGAAAACAAGAATGACGTATACAGGGCATTACAGAAACACGGAAACAGAAACTTTTGAGGGGTCTCTAAACTCAATGCAGTAGGTAGTTATCAAATAGATTGGAACAGCTGAGTTTTATTTTGAGACTAGTTGTGCCCGCGACTTCGTATGCGTTTTTACACATTTGACATTTAATTTTAATTCGACTGTGGAGGAAAACTCAAAAGGAAGGTTTTTTTTAACCCCCGACCAACAAAGAGGGGTGTCATAAGTTTGATAGCTTTGTGTGTGTGTCTGTTTATGTGTTTATGAGGGTGTGCCTGTCTGTGTGTCTGTCTGTGTGTGTGTGCCCTAATTTAAACAATACATTAATGATAAAATATGTTTTATTTAGATTGGGTATCGCCCGTGTAAGATACCAGGAAGCTTAGCATAAGAATTGCCTGGGAAGTATGGGGGTTTATTATGTAACTCCCTCGACGTAGAGTGGGATAGATAAAGTTATAAGCCCATAGATAAGGTCTTACCCATTCTCATGCTAAGCCAGCAAGAAAAGCATAAGGTTAGGTTAGAGCGTATCTACCGCAAATAACTTTGTCTATCCCGCTCTACGGCAAACAAAATATATTTTTTTAATATCAAGTTGGGCTCAGTAGAGTAAATATTTAAAAATAGGCACAAAAAAAAAATTCAACCTCGCGTGGGTTTAAACCCAGAACATTTCGACCGCGACGCAACAGTACTACATTTCTAACATCGATAAACTTTGTCCGACCTACACCGAAAACCACTCACAATTCCCTCCAGCAAGCATCATAAGGCTGGGTTAGAGCGTATCTATGGCTCTGTCCATCCCGCTCTACGTCAAACAAAAGAGTGAGATACCTATTGTTTTAAACCCATAGATACGCTCTAACCCGGCCTTATGCTACGCTTGTAGAACTAACATTTTCCGCCAAAATAAAATAAAAAAATGCCGATTTTTCATTTACAATATGCGCCCGAAATGCCAAAAGTCGTAGCGTGCTATTATACAGAGTGTTAAAAGACCGCCAACAAAGCGGGAGACCACGTATGCGTATAGTCCTCATCATATCGAACATTTTTGCCCAAGGAACTATGCCTGGGAAATCAACGGTTTCCGAGATAATAAAGTCGGACTTTTTTTTTTTTTCAGAAATGTGTTCAGTATCACGTTTTTAACATAGCTTCTCAAGAAGCCATATCAAAATTATGGATATTTCTTACAAAAAATCAAGTTAAAATTGCAACCCGCAATGTAGGTTTTCGAGAGAATGTGGTTCAAAGTCGGACTTTTAATTTTTTTTTTGCAGAAAAATGTTCAGTATCACGTTCTTAACATACCTTCTCAAGAAGCCATATCCAAATTATGAATATTTCTTACAAAAAACGAAGTTAAAATTGCAACCCGCAATGTATTCTAAACATCGGATAGCCTAAGTTACTCCCAGAAACGTGAGTAACGACCATGTTAAGTTTGGTTAAAAACTATTCAGTGGTGTTCGCGTTTATCGTGTTCATACAGACAGACAGACAGACAGACAGACAGACAGACAGACAGACAGACATAAACCGTTTTTTTTGCCTTTTTGGATTCAGTATAGTTTACCTAGTAACCCCTGCTAGTTTTTTTCTAAATATATTCAATGTACAGAATTGACTTCGCTAGAGTTTTATTATAAGTATAGATATAGATAGATTTCGTGGTTAAACCCATGGACCCCAAAATAGTTTGACACGCTCCAACAAATGAGATGACGTGTTCTAAACATTTTTTTTTTAGAAACCTTATTTTTTTTAGCAGTGAAAGAGTTTAAACGTTTTTAAAAAAGTTTATTCTTACTAATAAGCTTATACTTCAATCACCAAATTAAAAATACCCACAAAAATAATTGATGAAATAAGTAGGTATTTTGACATCAATTTTAACGTGAAACAATAAAAGTTGTAAATAAAACTATTGCTATTAGGTTTCAGCCGAATAATTTCAATGTTTATACTGCAAAACCTTCAAGAACGAAATAAAAGTTCCTCACAATGCTGCCCTCAAGATGCCACCGCAGCAGAACTTGAAACTAACATGATGTTATCTAAATGTAAAACAAGAAAATCTCTGATATAAAACGTTGCTTAAAATCTAACCGCCTTGGATAACAACTTACACCTTGAAACAGATGGATGTTTTAATTTTTATGTAATTTTATGAA
Organism: Zelleria hepariella; assembly: GCA_949319315.1. NCBI lineage: Eukaryota > Metazoa > Arthropoda > Insecta > Lepidoptera > Yponomeutidae > Zelleria > Zelleria hepariella. Next base: position 12,758,842 of record OX439381.1, read on the forward strand.
TATTACTGTCTGTATGTATGACGTTAGATCTGTTTATTTTACAATGGCAATAACAATAAATTCTCTCAGAAAAAAGAAAGTACAGTGTTAATCAGAATGCATCAGTCTTTTTTTATGTTCAGTAACTTTTTGTCAGTGTCAACCAACTTAAACACTTAAACTTTCGTAAGCACTGCACATTTTGTATTTCGTAAACGGTTAAACTTACTTTTATTATGTCGGTGTAGCCGACTAGTTTCGGTTCTCATTCGGAGACCTTAATCATGGAGCTGAGACGGCCCTCAACTGAGGCAGCTACTTCGTTCGCCCAAAGACAGTGATCCATTGAACATCCCCGGTGTGTACATGATTCCCTGCGACTGTGGAAAATGTTACATAGGTGAAACTCAACGGAACGTTTCTACAAGACTCACTGAACACATCCGATGTGTCAAAAACTTGAATAGCGACGGATCCGCGGTAGCAAAACATGCGTTAATAACGGACACCCAGCATTTCCTACGCTTTGACAAGGCCAAAGTGTTAGCGAGGGAGAAGTTCTACGTGCCGCGGAAAGTGCGCGAGGCAATCGAGATAAGTAGACACCCGAATTTCAACAGAGACTGTGGATGGGCTCTATCTCCTGCCTGGAAACCGGTTTTGTATAGTGAGCCAAGAGAAAGTAGCCAAAACACTCAAACGAACGACACCGTGAGTTTCGCCTGTGTGACCATACCTGACCTGTTTCGCGACGAAGGACATATTAATCCTGCTGTGAGAGGGCGGGCGGACGCGCCCCCGCTGCCGCCCCCGCCCCTTCCCCCCGCACCGGAACTGTCAGCGCGCGCGCGGCGCCTAGTGACACGCAGTCTGAGACTGGCCACGGCGTCGCGAGGGCCGTCTCAGCTCCATGATTAAGGTCTCCGAATGAGAACCGAAACTAGTCGGCTACACCGACATAATAAAAGTAAGTTTAACCGTTTACGAAATACAAAACCAACTTATAGTTTTTATTTTATAGTATGCCACCCCACTTTCAAAAACTTTAGATCCGAGGTTTGACAAAAACTAAACAAAACTCACCTTGTGCCCTTTCCGGTTGTTCCAGAAGAAATAACAGAAGAAAAGGAACAATACGAAAATAACCTCATGCCACAAACGTCCTTACCGTCGCATAAGTAAAACATATAAAACTAGAGAGATTTCGCGAAGCCCCGTGTTGCTCTCGCAGTTTATTTTCTGAGCTAGAAATACATTTGAAACGAAATTCTTTGGGACAAAAGCCACTTGGCTAACGTCGGACGAGTGGACATTCTGGGATTTTCCTTTACGACGCATCCTGTTTTATTCGAAAAAGAGCTAAAATTGACATTGACATAATTAATTGTAGGATGTACGAGTAATTGCATGTTACATACTTTCTGGTTCTCTTCTTAAGGCCCAAACCTAGGCACAACTAGCGCCGCCATTGGAAAAAAACATACCTATCTTCTTTTTGGATGCGTTTTTTGCTAAAAACGAAACGTCAAATGATAATCCCTAGGCTTATCTAAACCTTAGGTCGTAAAAATATTTAGGGATTATCATTTCATTCGACTTGGATAAAAAGTTGCCTATATTTTCCACCTGTTATCAAAGTCAGGGTGATTGTAGTTACCGTCGTCATGCCTACTTTTTGGTAAGTGCCCGAAAGAAGGCGAACGTATGTGTATATGTCTTGTTTCTATTTAGTTGCTAGCCTTTGCCCGCAACTTCGTCGGCCAAGTCCATCTGATTTAAGCCCACTTCATCGAGGCAAAGGTACAACTGCATCAGTGATAATTTAAGTTTTCGTATGAGTGTAGTTTAATGCAATAGATGCAAAGGCCGAAGTCGTATATTACGTACTGTTGAATTTTTTGGCCAAAGCGTAACGAACCGAAATTTTTGATGTCACGTTCGAACACTTTAACGAACCGCACGCTAGTTCCATTTTGTCAGTCTGCCCAACAGTTAATATTTTTATCCATTCTTTGTCCAGTAGATCCCAATTGCGAATATAGGTAGGACATAGAGTACGATAACGCAGAACCTTCTCAAAATATAATAAATCAATAAATACAGGAAAGCATTTTTCTATCTTTTACTAATCACACATTTTTACGGATCCTCAACACACTCGATATGCTAAATCACACATTGGTGACTTGTGTGCGGAAAGGTTTAATTTAGAACTAAAACCCATAAAAATGGGAAGGCGTGGCGCAGCCGAATGCGGTTATTTTTATATTGTTTTAATTTGTATGAAAGACCACACACATAAGTGGGAGCGGTGGCAACGCGATGCATCAAAACTATCGATATACAGGGTGTTGTTTTAGTTTGTGACAACCGACTTAGGGACAATATTATTGTATTCGAAACGGGTCGAATCGCGATTGTTTTTTAGGCAAAAAATTTAAATTAAATTAATTTAGGGACAATAGTTTCAATAATGCTTAAAACAAAAAATTACATTTTTTTTTTCAAAAATTGCGATGTGCGGCCACCTCTTCCGGCCTTCTCAAGGCGCGCGCGCGATGTTTCCTAACTTGTACACATTCACATACGATTCCAAACTTTGCCACTTTCCAAATTATGATAACAATAGAGAGAGAGGATAATTATTAAGGCTCTTCGTGCAAAATTGTATAAAATTCAAGTTAATAAAAAGCTTCACCGAAAAAAGCCGATCATCACGGGTGGAAACATAGTTAGGTTGCAGGGTAAAATTCAGAGCAGAGTGTTATTACGACCACAAACAGTTTGAATACATTGATACGCAATCGCACCTGCATTCATATTGGATAATTTTGAATAACTATGTTGGCCTGTCTATCAACGAGGATTCGTAAAAGGTGCAAAAATACAATATTTTTTAAATGATAAAAATATTTGATTTAGTTTACTTTAGTTGGCGTTGATTTTCGAGTGAAGTTTGCTAGCACAATTTTTATGTAGCCTTTTTTTTGTATTCTTTCAATTTATTTAGCTTTTGTTGACTACTCTAAAGCTTTCAACAGTCTCATACACTCCTCTATATTTAACTCTTTGGAAAACCAACATATCGATCCACATTACATAGACATAGGTATTAAAATTAATTTACGAAAACAGTACAGCTAATATAAAACTTAACTCTTTTGGACCATCATTCACGATACAAAAAGGCGTAAAACAAGGCGACCCGCTATCACCCAAGCTGTTTACTTCCGCCCTTGAGGAAGGGTTCCGAACGCTGGCAGACTCTTGGACACACAAAGGGTTGGAAATAAGTGGCAAACGGCTTACAAACCTCCGCTTTGCCGATGACAACGTCTTGTTTGCCTCAACCGCATCTGAACTCCAAATCATGCTACAGAACTCAATAGGGGTACAGCAAGCCTTGAGGTTGGACTGTCCATGAAAAGGTCCAAAACACAAGTGATGACTAACAGTCAAAAGCGAATAGTAGAGGTGGACGGGCACTCGGGCAGGTAATAAGAGGTCGACGAGTACAACTACTTGGGCCAGATAGTAAGCTTCGAAAACAGGCAAGGCAAGGAACTCGATCGCCGTATTGAGAACGCCTGGAAGTGCTACTAGATCTTATGAAGGGAAACCTTCCGCTTTCCCTAAAGCGGAAACTCGTGGGCATGTATCCTGCCTGTCCTTACCTATGGCTCTCAGACTTAGTCATTGACAGAAAAACAGAAGGACAAGCTCAAGGTTTGCCAGCGAGCGATGGAACGGAGTATACTCGGCGTAAAGAAGATCGACAGGGTCCGAAACACTACGCTGCGATCCAAAACCCATATTATTTTTGTACGTCATAAAAAACGTCATTGCAATGTTATGTAGGTACTCTAGCCCATGGTAGAGCCTGTGAAGACTTTACCACTATTACAAGTTCTAAAAGGGAAGAAAAATTTGCACAATGAGCTGTTGAACAATTTTGTAACTAAGAACCTTGAGCACTGAGTTCACGATACAGTGTTAAACATCGATTTCACCTAAAAACGACCGTTTAAAAGAATGTGGTACACTTTGCACTAGTGTTGTGCGATTTGAAAATCGGATACAGGAAAAAATACTTATGACAATCCAAGTTGAGTGCTATAGGGATAACATACAACTGACAGTATAATTTTCGCAATATTTTTATTAGATATCCTTCAGCAAAATATGTATGAAGCTCTGTAAAGTATCGAATTAAGATACATTATTTTCACAGTTCACAGTCAACCTTCTTCTTTGTCATCTGTCACAAGAATCGTCCGGGAGCCCAGAAACGGAAATGAAATTGTTTCGGATACGGAAAATAGCTGTCACTTTGGGATACCCCAAACTTTTCGTCCTACACAGTGATCATGTTCTTGCCACAAAGAAATAAAGCCGCTCAGCTGGTGGGTTTTTTTTAGAAGCCCGTATTATTATAGTAAAAAGTTATTGCCTGGATTTCTAAGGAATTCTCATTGAACGAGCGAGCAAAGTTCTCCAAGTCTAGTGGAACAATCCGGCGTTTGTAAGTGTATATGTATGTATATATGTTTGTATGTAAGTAAGGGGTCGCGTGTCCATAATTCGGGGCGAACCATTAGTAAATTATTGATCTTATTCAGCGCGTCAAAGCGAGCACGTTATTAAAAAAAGTCTGACCTGCGGATATCACTCACTAACCGATATTTCCCATTCCGGTAACCGTGCTCCATTACACCACTACTTTGCTGTAATTCTAAGTACTCTTACACTTGCGTGCTTTGTATCTTGATAGCTCGGAGGCACTTAGCTGCACTCCGGTGGGATTTTATTTTGAAAATGATATTGTAAACGTTGCTATACGACCCCGTTTTAAAGTCAAAAGCTTTCCGAATGACGTTGAATGAGATTTTATAATGCCCTCGTAAACTGCCGTCGTAATTGAAAACACAGTAACTCGACAAAAGTCGTTTTGAGAAAAACGCGGTTAAAGTTTTGTTGTTAAATTTTGTTATTATGAACAAACCAATCAACAAGGATTACTGCTTGTATTTTTTTATGTTGATAAATAATTAAAACTTCAATTCGGCATCAAAATATCTCAAATATTATAGTTGTATAATTAATTAAATTAGATAATGTGTTTTGAACTAGGGTAATTAATTTAAACAATATCATATTTTTAAGCTAAAACACAGTAATTGATTGGTTACTGTGTTTTAAGCAAGTTTTACTCATTACTGTGTTTTAACCATGTAAAGAGGATAGTAATAGGGAAATTGCAACACAGTAACTTTACACATACTGTGTTTAAGCTTAATACAAGTAGCTTTTGTGACTTAAATCAAATCCTAGTAAGTGAAGATGCTGGTTTTAAAGCTAATTTATAGTAAGATTATCATAAGTGCAATTATAGTATCTGAATATACTGTGTTCTAAGCTTGTGTTTGTACATTTTTTTATTACTTAATACTAGGGCGATTTTAGCCTTAACAATGAAATCGCCTTAGTTTTGCTGAAAATATATGAAATAAAACAGTAAAACGTCATCATGTCAATTAAATGTTATTTATTAAACCTTTCTTCTAAATCAACAAGGTTCAGTGTCTAAAACTAAGGTGTAAAATGAAAATATCAGATCAAATTATTCTCAAAATCAAACAAATCATCAAATAACGAAAAATTTCCGTGAATTTCGAATGCAAGCCCAGCAAGCATTGCTGGCAGGCGATATTAAGCCTACCTGCAATGATTTTTGCCCGAATAAACTAAAATAAATTAAAATCTATTGAAATAAAATTTCTTCCAACTCCAATTTTTCGACTTTGATCGCGAATTACTTGAATAAAAATCCCATAAAGTGACAAGTTTTTTATACTATTCTAAGCACTAAGGCTTTGGAAAAGTTATAAAATTTAAAAAAAGTCCTTCACACCTCTACTTAATTTTTTCTCCATACTAAGTATTTACTAACTATTTCAGTGATGATTTCTCAAGAACAAAATTTTTTAACTTTGGATCAAAATTGCAATGATTTCTAGGAGTCCATAGCTAATCATTATTTTTTCGGTAATAGATAAATTATCTGAGACCCTAAAAAATAAAAAATATCTCTGAAACGTCAAAAGAATAAAAAGTTACAAAATAAAATCCAATGCCAGGTTTTTTTTTTTCAACAAAAACCTAAAATCCTCATATTTTCTAAACGACAAAAAATGGCTGAACATACGAGTACAAGGGGGTGATTCAGGTAGCCCTTGGTGTCAGCTATTTTTATTTTCTAGATTTTCTCGCTTGACGTCTATGTTTGGGCCACCCTGTATAGGTAATATCCTAAAGAACCCAAGTGCAACCGACTTACCTTCGTGAGAGATTCTCGTTACTTTCCCCACGTGAGAGACTACAGAAAACGTGTGATACCAGACCTTACAGAACCTTACAAGTTCCACGTTGGAACCGAATTCTAATCGAACTCTTTCACGGTGAGTGCTGCTCAACTGTGGAACTCTCTTCCAAAGCCGATCAGAGACTGTCCCTCCGTAGCGTGGTTTAAAGTCAAACTCAAAGAGCACTTCCTTTCAATATAATATCTTAGCGTAAGTTTATGTATTGTAAGTCATAAACCGCAAGTAACTTTATTATTTTGTATTGCATTAGTCTATTAAATTATACATCTAGTTTTTTCTTTAATGAAAGTATTCGGGTATACGTATACTATCATGTACTTGTATGTTATCAATTAGTGTATTATTTATGTCTTGTTTGTTTATGTACCTACTTTATTGGCCGTCTCCTGCCATCAAAACAATATTTCACAATTTATTTGACTGGCTGGAAGAAATTTCTATTGAGTACGTAATTTCTCACCTTTGTTATTTAAGTTTTTATTTTGTACAATAAAGTTTATAAATATGTCTATAAAGTGCGAAGTATACTAAAGTAGGTATCCATCGTTTTTTAAACGGAAAGCGTATAGACATAGATTAAAATCTATAAAAACGACTAATAACCAAATAATCTAAATCGGATAATATTAAGGGGTAGCAAAACTGTTTTTTCGTTTTCTTCATTTGTATGAGCGTGACCGTGGCAGAGCGTGCCGTTCACAATCCTATGAAGACGTTTTAAAGTTTCATTTTATATAATTCACATCGGACCATTCTGTATAAGTAAAGTAAATATTGCTGCCTTAAATATTGATTGTGCCGTGGTGTGGCGATAGCGCGGTGCTCCCAGCGCCAGTTGTCAACAACATACCGCTCCTTCTGTATCCCCTTACCCAAAATGTAGTTTATAACACAGTAAGTTCAAACTATATTAAGCTTAAAACACAGTAAGTACTTAGTTACTGTGTTATAGCCAAGTTTATTCGAAAAAAAATTTAAACCTGTAGGCACTTAAAACACAGTAATTGAAATACTGTGATTTAGTCATGTTTTCATAAATAAACTTTTATCAATATTTTAGAATAAAACACAGTATCTGAAGATGCCGTGTTCTAACCAAGCAAACATATTTCTTAAATCCTTATATACTTTAAGTAAGATCACAGTAAGTAATAAGTTACTGTGTTATAACCTAAAAAACGATCAATACTGTGTTCTTCCTTAAAAATATCTTGATTTTTCTAAAGATACTGTGATTTCACCTAAGTTATCTCGGGAACTATCCATCGTACAGACAAACCGAAATTTTTCCCAGATAGTACTCGGGCTCCCGATTTTAAAGAACCAAAAAAAGTATGAACACAGTAACTGAAGTTACTGTGTTTTCAATTACGACGGCAGTAAAGTGATACAAAGATGAGGCGGGTGACAATATAGCTCGTATAACCATTGCATGATTACCGGGAATAGAAAGAGTTCTGTCACTGTCAGTAGGATGGCAATTAAAACATCTTACAGTTAAAACAATTATTACAGTCTTGATTAGCATCGTTACTTTTGTTTTACCTTTTTTTAACGTAAGCACTGACTGTCGTGGGTGCCACTTGAAACGTTGCCACTCGTGTACCTACACACTATTGATGTGTATTGAATTAATAAATAGTGCTTATACAAAACACTACCTAAAATAAGATCCATGAATAAGGCTTCCAAAAGGTGTCCAAAACTGTCAAATTTACTGACTATCTATCTCGATGTAAGACAAAAACTGCATAAACCTCTAATGGATCTTGAATACAGAGTTGTGACATAAATGATTAATCAAAGATCTCTCGCAAACTATTGAGAGACTTGGAAATCTTGAATAAAAAGTTTAACTAGACCTCTTTGGAAACACTCTAAGCTACTAACAGAGAAAAGGCATTTCTTATTTGCCACCACATTTTCCATCTTGAACCCGCACCAACTAACTGAAAACGGAAAAACGTCTAAAATATTTTACACTGCACAGTAAAATAAGCAATAAAAGAGATTTAAATTCTTCACAAACAGCCGCATACAGCGTTCGGAGCTCATAAACAATAGATAAAACACTCCATTTTCGCTCAAGAAATGGACTTGGACTTTAGGGCGTAGGTATTGAGTAGAGCTGATGATTTGGGTGTATAGAACAACTAGAATAAAGGCCTTTGCATCCACCTATTGAGATTATTTATACAATGTCCAGTGGTACCTTCACTCACACTAGATGGGTGAAGAGACCGCTCGGCGCTACAGTGCCTGGGACAATTGTTTTTCATGGGGGTAGGCTTGCCCAGAAACTATACCATCCTGACAGCTTAGTTAGGTTAGTTAGGCCTGGCCTATCCCACAGGAAAGACAAGTCAATACGTGTGGACCCAACTAAGCCGCCGATTTCCCCACTATGTTTTCACTATGTACATTTAGCGTGTGATTTTGCTACTTCAAATTCACAAATGTACTTTGAAAAGAACAAAGTCATAAGTACATGCTAGTACCGGGAATTGAACCTGGTCTCTCGCTTCCGAGTCCAATGTTCTACCACTATGCCACCACCGTTTGGACCAAGTCTAAGTTTCGGAGTAAAAATATGCCACAAACACCTGTCACCTACTGGGTTAGCATAATGTGGGTTAGAGCGTATCCATGGGTTTAGGGTGTTAAAAGACCGCCAACAGACCCGAAAGCCACGCATACTAGACACCAAAACAAAGTACTTTTTTCGATAAATTATTGCTGGGAAATGATTTTGGGTTTTTAGGTTATAATTTTGTAAAATATTTTATAATGCAATGGACGTGTAACGCACAGAAGTCATATTGCGTAAGCGTAGGTATCAGTTTATGTTTCTTAAGTTTGAAGTGTCGATGTTTAAAATACATTGCGGGTTGAAATTTTAATATCGTTTTTTGTAAGAAATATTCATAATTTTGATATGGCTTTTTGAGAAGGTATGTTAAGAACTAGATACTGAATACATTTCTGCAAAAAAAAAGTTTTGAAAAGTCCGACTTTGGACCTCTTTATCTCGGAAACTGTTGATTTCCCAGGCATAGTTCCTTGGGCAAAAATGTTCCTTATGATAAGGACAATACGTGGTTTCCCGCTTTGTTGGCGGTCTTTTAACACCCTGTATATTATATCCCACTCTACGCCAAACAAAATAGTAAGAGGCATAATAGTTTTATAACCCTTAGGTATGTACTGCCTAACCCAGCCTTATGTTTCGCCAGCTGACTAACCTCATAACCAAATAAGGGTGTGTTGATTAGTACCCCCTTAATTTGACAGGATCTTTCTGTAACTCCCTGTATAAATATGAGCGATATGACATTGACAATTATATTATAAAAAAATATTATGTTTATTTCCCAGAATCATTTGTACAATGGACATGAATAAAGTCACCCTAGTATTCTGGGAAAGATGGTAGTTAGAGAGTAAGATCGAAGAACTGATTTCCTAACACAATATCATCGGTGAAATAAAATCCCACCGACTCCGTTGGCTTGGTCACCTGGAAAGGATGGGGGAGGATCGAGCAGTCAAGAGGGCGTACCTTGGAATACCAAGCGGTCGAAGACCTGCGCGATGCACCTGCGGAGGGTTGAAGTCGGCAAAGACCTGCGCGACCTACAGGCAGGCAACTGGAAAGAGACCGCGCAGGACCTAGACCAGTGGCGACTTCTTGTGTCTGAGGCCAAGACCAACTTTGGGTCGCTGAGCCATCGGAGTAAGTAAGTATTCTACAACTGATATATTGAATTTACCACCTCCCATTATTCCAGTGGAGTAGGCTCTTGTTGATATAAAAAACTAAAACCCGACTACTAAAAGGCTTAAAACAAGACCTGTTTATCCTTAAAATAGACTCATAGATAATTAATCGTAGTCGGAGGCCATCGGTTTATCAAATGCGAATGTGGTGTCCTCCGACTACGATTAATTATCTATGAGTCTATTTTAAGGATAAACAGGTCTTGTTTTAAGCCTTTTAGTAGTCGGGTTTTAGTTTTTTAACTTCTATTTTTTTTTAGCTTTTTAGTAAGTAATTTTGGACGATCACCCAGAATAGAACCAAGAAGGGCTAAAAAAAACACATTTTGGAATTTTTTGTTCTATTTGTTATGTTGACGCTACATGTGTTATACATTTTTGAAAAGGTCTTTTAAAGCCCTTTCATTTGATTCCCATGACGATGGTATCCGATAATTTTTATTTTTAGGTCCACCACTTTAGGGCGCAGCACAGCCGCCATCTTGGTTTTTTCAAAATTAAACTATCCTATGTTACCTGAGTGATTAAGACAAATCCAACGACACCTCATTTGTTGAAATCGGCCCAGTAGTTTAGGCTCTGCGAGGGAACAGATGAACACACAAACATACATACCCACATACATACATACATACATACATACATACATACATACGCTGCTAAAATCATAACCCTCCTTTTTTGCTTCGCGTAGTCGGGTAAAAATAGGTCAGTATTAATGGTTACTCGCTACTCATAACTATGGAAGAAACAGGAAATTAATCAACGCAAAGTAACAAACTGTACCAGGAAAAGCAGAAATGTTAGGCCTAGTCTTAGCGCAATATTTTAAACTAGTTGTGCCCGCGACTTCGTATGCGTTTTTACACATTTGACATTTAATTTAAATTCGACTGTGGAGGAAAACTCAAAAGGAAGGTTTTTTTTAACCCCCGACCAACAAAGAGGGGTGTCATAAGTTTGATAGCTTTGTGTGTGTGTCTGTTTATGTGTTTATGAGGGTGTGCCTGTCTGTGTGTCTGTCTGTGTGTGTGTGTGCCCTAATCTAAACAATACATTTATGATAAAATATGTTTTGTTTAGATTAGGTATCGCCCGTGTAACATACCAGGAAGCTTAGCATAAGAATTGCCTGGGAAGTATGGGGGTTTATTATGTATCTCCCTCGACGTAGAGTGGGATAGATAAAGTTATAAGCCCATAGATAAGGTCTTACCCATTCTCATGCTAAGCCAGCAAGCAAAGCATAAGGTTGGGTTAGAGCGTATCTACCGCAAATAACTCTGTCTATCCCGCTCTACGGCAAACAAAATATATTTTTTAATATCAAGTTGGGCTCAGTAGAGTAAATATTTAAAAAAAGGCAAAAAAGGCTCGCGTGGGTTCAAACCCAGAACATTTCGACCGCGACGCAACAGTACTACATTTCTAACATCGATAAACTTTGTCCGACCTCCACCGAAAACCACTCACAATTCCCTCCAGCAAGCATGATAAGGCTGGGTTAGAGCGTATCTATGGCTCTGTCCATCCCGCTCTACGTCAAACAAAAGAGTGAGATACCTATTGTTTTAAACCCATAGATACGCTCTAACCCGGCCTTATGCTACGCTTGTAGAACTAACATTTTCCGCCAAAATAAAATAAAAACAAATGCCGATTCATAATTTACAATATGCGCCCTAAATGCCAAAAGTCGTAGCGTGCTATGATACAGAGTGTTAAAAGACCGCCAACAAAGCGGGAGACCACGTATACGTACATATACGTATAGTCCTCATCATAACGAACATTTTTGCCCAAGGAACTATGCCTGGGAAATCAACGGTTTCCGAGATAATAAAGTCGGACTTAATTTTTTTTTTTTCAGAAATGTGTTCAATATCACGTTCTTAACATACCTTCTCAAGAAGCCATATCAAAATTATGGATATTTCTTACAAAAAATCAAGTTAAAATTGCAACCCGCAATGTAGGTTTTCGAGAGAATGTCGTTCAAAGTCGGACTTTTAATTTTTTTTTTGCAGAAATATGTTCAGTATCACGTTCTTAACATACCTTCTTAAGAAGCCATATCCAAATTATGAATATTTCTTACAAAAAACGAAGTTAAAATTGCAACCCGCAATGTATTCTAAACATCGGATAGCCTAAGTTACTCCCAGAAACGTGAGTTACGACCATGTTAAGTTTGGTTGAAAACTATTCAGCGGTGTTCGCGTTTATCGTGTTCATACAGACAGACAGACAGACAGACAGACAGACAGACAGACAGACAGACAGACAGACAGACATGAACCGTTTTTTTTGCATTTTTGGATTCAGTATAGTTTACTTAGTAACCCCTGCTAGTTTTTTTCTAAAAATATTCAATGTACAGAATTGACTTCGCTAGAGTTTTATTATAAGTATAGAAGATTTGTAAAATAAGTAAGACAAGTTACGCCAGTTGGGACTTTTGTCACCTCAGACCTGGTATCACCTCAGATGGTGTCCAACTGGACCACGGAAAAGGGGACGCCCTAAAACTATCTGGCGTCGATCAGTGCAACAGGAAGCAAACAGTCTCGGGATGAGCATATCCGAGCTTGAGATGGAGGCGCAAAATAGGCCAGAATGGAAAACTGTTTTAAGGACCCTATGATTAGGGATTACTGGAAATGATGGTGATGAAAAAAAAAAACATTATATGTACTTGTGTTTAGCTTGGTATCAAACGATGGTGATGGTTTATTGCCTTCTCTAACAAAAATAAAAACGTGTACTATTTTTCTCATATCTCATAGAATATCTTGAAGCGCGTATCCTTCCAACCCGGTGCAAAGAATGCTTACTATTTGTTCACTGGAGCATGTCATTTTCTTGGTAAAAATATCAAAACTTCAGTCAACCATAGATAGCGGATGGTGCAGAATTTAATAAAATAATCTTTCACATTCCTTTAAAATAGAAACATGTTTAACGTTTCGCGAAAGACAATAAAGATAAACACTAAGCCAATGGTACAAGCGAGATAGGTAAGATCGAGTTCCGGGCAAGTCAAGGACTTAAGTCCCCGCTTTACTTGGATGGCCACTCAGCTAATGAACATCTGAGTAGATAGACAGTCTCGAATGGCACTTAGAATGCCGGTGTTGACGTTATGACGGATAAGTAGATTTAGTATTTTAGTACCAGTATTGTATTAAATTAAGCAATTTTGACTTTGTCTTCGAATTGTCGGCCGTTAAAGATTAAAAAAAGATAAAAGCCATTTATTACTTCAAAACACAGAAAAAAATATGTATACTTAATGTCTATTGTAAAAGGTAAAAGGTAACGTGCTCAGCATGTGCCATCAGTTTCGTTACATAGCCGATCTTTAATGCAAGAGTCCTACCACTTATTGGACGTGTAAGAATACATGCATAAGCACAATATACCTATGCTATGCAGATAAAATGTCGGGGGTATTTTCAAATTTAGTAGTTATAATTATAAACAAGCCTATGAACAATATCTTGATAAATCGGAATAATAGTAAAGTTTTGGGCACATCAATTGCCATGGGTCATTTTACATGAAATATCACTTTTGCTTACCTACCTACTCTTTCACTTAAATATAAGTTGCAATATCTTTATAACATCCCGCTTCCCCGATAGTATTCATGTTTGTCGCTTACCTTAACCTGGACAAAAGGTTCAACACAGATACCAGCTACTTAATAAATGTGATTTATAACCTCCACTTAGGGGGGCTAAAACCTCGACGATTTGCGGTCAATCGTCAAATTGACGTCTCCTAATCGTCCGAAATGACCGCCATCTATAAGACCACCAACGACATTGCCATTGGTATTAGGCCGTGAATCAATTCGCAGATAATTCCATTTATTATTACGACCCGCGGGATGAGTCACAAAATTCGGAACAAAGAAATTTATGTGTACGTTAAAGTACCAACGTTTTATAGTACCGAAGGGGAGATGGTAGATTGGCTATTTTAAAAGCAATTTTATCGAGTCGCTACCAGGGATACATTGGGATTGGTGGGGCCTCTCTCTTTTAGTTAGGTCATAAAATAGTAACAAAATCTGTAGGCCCTAAAATCAGTTTCGGACCTAGAATAGAAGGGCTACATTTTCTTTCGTCCGATCTTATTTAAAGCGACCTCTTTAATATTATTTCGATTTGATATGTATTTTTTTGTTTGTTTTTGCATCTTATTTTTATCGATTTAGTGTTAAATATTTTATAGCGAAGAGAGTCTTCATCTTTTGTTATTACCTTAAAAAAAACACCTTTGCAACTATAAATAGTATAACAAAATAAGAGATGACAATTTAAGAGTTTATGCCGTGCTGTAAAGTTTACTTTTTGTCATTTATATTTTTATGCCAAGAAAGAGTGTTTTACTGGTCTTACCCTTCTGGCCAGTCGTTTATATTTTATACTGTTTTCTCAACGACTAGCTATTATTCTTCAAAGTTGATATAATGGGTACTATTTTGACATCGTAATATATTATAATAAAGTTTTGATGTATAGTAAGATTTTATATTACTCTAAAATAGATTGCATAGTTCATACAGTAACTACTAGATAGTAAGTAAGTACTAGATGTAAGTAAACATAATATACAATTCTACATTTGCATTGAAAAAGAGTTATTTTCATAGCAGATTTAAATGTACCTATTATGATGAGATTAAGATAAGAAATACGCATGCCATAATGTGAGTACCTAAATATTTCGTCTAGACTGCTTTACAGCCTATCTCCAACCCTTATTCAACGCACGCTTAAGAGGGAACGTGGGTAACCTCAACTCCATACAAAAAAGGAGACCTGTTTCCTCCCTGGATAATTCGGAAGGCAAAGTTTTTTGTTCGAAAGTCCGTTATTGGCTTAATCTTATCTTTAGATAATATTGAGAAACTAATTTCAATATTTTTTATTTTAGTCCAGTAGTTTGGTTTTTTTGCGCTAAAATGTTTTGTTCCTATGACCGCCAACAGTATGCAGACCGTCGCGTGACGTCATAAAACCGTATCTTTGAAAAGTTGTAAAATCCAAACTACTGAACCAAAATAAAAAATATTGAAATTAGTTTCTCAATATTGTCTAAAGATAAGATTAAGCCAATAACGGACTTTGGAACAAAAAACTTTGCCTTCCGAATTGTTTTAGAAAAAATATGTTTATGCCATTCGATCTATATTTACTTCTGCCATGTCCCTATGTTTTCCTTTTTTTATTATTTTATTTATTTAAATAAAATGTATTAAAATAATTAAAATAATAATAAAGGAAAACATAGGGACATGGCAGAGGTATATATAAATTGAATGGCATAAAATTTTTTTTTTCTAAAATAATTATCCAGGGAGGAAGCAGGTCTCCCTTTTTGTATTTTTTGTATGGAGCAGCCGGCTACCCGCGTTCCGTCTTAAGTCTGCACAATTGAGCCAGTTTTAAGACATAAACGGATACCACACAATATCACTTCCATTCCGCAGAATGTCGACTTACTTGTATGTTTATTACAAGACTCCGCCGTTTAAAGGTTTAGCATGAGTTCCAAGTTTGAAACACGGCTTTAACACTTTCATATCTTTACAGCGCCTGCAAATGTTCGACTAAGTTTTTATTGTTGGCAACGGGCTTAGCATATTCAGCAGTTCTTGCGCGCGGTATATCTCCAAACATTGTGATATGAAGTTTAGTGAATTTCTCGGTAGAATGCTTTTTATAGGCTGTTATATACACTCGGCTTGCGGGCTTAAGGCTTTTATGGTCTGCTCATAAAAATGATAGATCGTCGAACAGATCGCGTCGGTTGTGACGCGGGTGAGAGCGAATGTGTATACTAGCGTTAACCTTTTAATAATATGCATTTTGTTTCAAGGAAAAGATGTCATATTTCTACATTAATTTGGTAACGGTATAAAATAAAAAAATGTTTTACAATAATATAGTTGTAACTTTTGCTGAAATGTAATGAACATAATTCGGATTTGATCGAAACAGTGACTGAAGATATTGTGTGCGAAAATAGTAGACTATTACGCGAGGGAGTAAAGTTTTTTTAACCCAGAGCGGAGTGAAGGATTCTAGGATACAATCCCGAGCGCAGAGAGGGTTCCTAAAGTAGAATCCTGAGTGCAAGGGATTCAAAGTACTCAATCGAGCTTAAAATGGTTTTGCTCCCGAGATGTACACTCTACTTTTTATCACCCTCTATAATGAGAAAATAAGTGAGTGTAACTTACTTATGAATAATTAGCGACTGATACAATGGGCATCGTCAAATCCTATTTTTTATTCTATAGATCGAAAATATAGACAAATATAAGAAACTAATTTGAATATTTTCTTAATTTTTTATGTAATTTATTTTTTATTAATTATTAAAAAATTGTAAATGTTTTGTGTATGACGTCACCAATGGCATTATGTACTAAGTTCATTGCATTCATTCATGCTTTTAAAAAATGAAAATATGTTGACGTTTGACAAACGTCAGTGTCAAGTCAACAAGAAGGTTATTTTCTCAGTTATTTGACCCTTTTGACAGTTGTTGTTGACGAATGTATTTTTTTGAATACCTATTTGTAGGAAATGGAACTACCGCATTAGAGGCTATGATGACGTCATCGAAAGAAAAATGAAGTAAAAATTTTTGGCGATAAATATTAATAATACGTTTTAATTTTACTTATTTAAACCCCTAATAGAAATCAGTATCCCTATTCCTCGAAATGGTTTTCAATTTACGACAATCGATGCCTCACTGATCAATGCCCATTGTCTCTCCAATCCCACTACTTTATGATTAGCTGCCGAATCGCGCTCTTTCACCATTAAAAAACAAGCGTGATTTCTCCCGTCTCGAATACAAGTATGCAAGTATGTCATCAACGATAACCCCAAATAAAGATACTTGCACAAAACATTATTAAAATAAATACTTCCGTAACTTTTACGAAGAAATAGGGTTCAAACATGGGACAGTAAAATACTCCTACTTGCCATCAAACGGATGCTGCGAATATTTCCCGCCAAAGGAGAGTTTCGAATCAAATTTCCGGTGACGACATGTGACATGGGACATCCGACCGATCGGTTACTACTGAGTTGCTACTGAGTTAAGTTTTTGCCTTTTACATACGAATCTACCCTTTCGGAACGTGCTATTCGTTGCTTTTTCGGGTTTGATAGTTCATAGGTACAAGCGTGAAGTCCCATGTTTGAATGCCAGTGCGGACCTATGACTTTGTTTATTTTTAAAGGTTTTTGTGAACGAGGACTACCATTTTAGTGCTCACTAGTTTACAAGTTCTTAGTTTAAAAGTTTACTCTAATTCAAATCATATTTAATACCAACCTTAAAATTGTAGGCACCAATAAAACACGCAAAAATCACCAATCCGCAGTAAGCACGCATAGCGAACTATCGCTCTGAGAGTAGGTTTTGCCCATCTAGTGGGACATATTCACTTGTACAGGCTACAAGACATTTTATTTACTTTACATAACGTTACATTTAGTAACATTGCTCTTAATTTTCTGATATGAAAGGAAAGTTTTGAATATTCACTTACTTCAAAGAGACAGCAGTACCGTAAGCTTAGTTGCTCCTGAATAAAATAAAGTTTCCAATTTAAGTTTGACTGTTCCCGGAAGGATATTTGATATGCAAGGGCTCTATAAATTTTTCCTATAAATGTTTTTCTCCGGATATTACTAAGGTCTGTTCGGGTCTTGTCCCCTTTCTGCCTTTGCCCCCTTAGTGTGATTCTCATAGTATTTGTAGAGATTTGCCCCTTTTTTAAAAACCCTTAAACGTAGCATGTGCATTTCATTCCTTTCTAGTTTCATACTTTAGCTGCAACATACGAAATGAGAACGCAGTCGTAGGTCAACAGCAACACTTCATGCTACATTTGTATGCGTGTTATTAACACCAAAGCAATCATAAGATAAGGACCCATGCATAATTTGGTCATGAATACTACAGTCAATAGTTGAATCATTCATGATCTTACCACCGTGTTCACAATAATATCATTGAAAATCAAAATCGGCATCCAAAAAGGCACCAATTATACGAGTATCTATAACCATACATGAACCCCACAAGGTCGTCACCCTTAGCTACCCTCGCGTGACAAAAGCTCGAGTCTTTCCTACCGCTTAAAATTCACGCCTTACCAAATATGCATAGAACTCAAGCACACAGAAACCACATCATAAAATATGATAAAAAAACGCCGCCGTTCACTTAAAAAAAGAGGAAAAAACAAGGGACAAAATGTACGCGATAGGTTGGATTCACAATGCAGCGGGTTCTGTAACACCTTTTTTTTTATCAACTACACTATCAAGGTATAATCAAGAGGAAACGTCGGGATAATTAAGGTAATTTATTTACCTGTTAAACTTACCGCATTATGTAACATTATTTCTTATTCAACAAGTCTTGATAGTGTACATAATTTTGGTTTAAAACGGGTCAAGTTTCAAACCAAAATTATGTACACTATCAAGACTTGTTGAATAAGAAATAATGTTACATAATGTTTTCTGAATAGTTTGCACGTGCCCTGCAAAAGTCTCAAAATGTTGATAATTTAAAATCCCAAAAAAAGAGAGTTTAATCCGATAAAAGTGTAGTTGAATAAAATAAACCATCGACATGGAATGGAATGTTTAAGACAGGACCAGCAACAATCGTGCAATTTCTAGATATTTCAGAATAGATGCTGCCTTATTTGCTAACCGTTCTATTCAGGTCAATTTTTTTTTATCTCAAATTGAAAATGACTGCTTCGTTCGGAAAGTTCAAATGCAACTTAAATACAAGGCGAAATTAATGTTCCTATGTTTTTAGAAAAAAGTCGAGCCAATTAAAAAAAGGGTTAATTTAAATAAAATATTATTCAAAAAGTTAATTTTATTCAATTGACAAACGAGAATAAAAACTCACTAGTTCAGTTACAGCAGTAACTTAGTGCTAAAAAATGAAACTAAAGTGCAAATGCTTGTTTTATTTCCAACTGAACAAGTCAGAAAAATATACTTATTAGTTCAGTCCACTGAACTGAACAACTGAACTAGTGGGAATAGATGTGTTTAAAACAATAATACATCGGTCTTAAAGGGCCAACACAGGTATTTTTTTTAATTACCATCTTAATGTTCGCTTTCTGTATTCATGCATGGCTTACAAAAATAATACGTACATTATATTATGACCTGATAAGCAGCTGGTTTCATTTCGAACTTTTGAGGTCTGTAACCCTAAAAAGAGGAGAAAACAACGAGTTACGTCAAAAGTGGGATATAAGATATCACCTCGTTCCCCTTTACGTTCGTAACAGAAGACTGCTCGGTGTAATGTCTTGGATAATCGTGATAAACAAGCGCATGACGCGAGTGTTGAGGCGCTTTTGAATCTTTCTTGTCACGTCGGTTGACGGAATAAAGGTGCCGTATCATTTGAGGGCGAGGGTGATGGCCTGTTAGGCCAAGGTAAGACGACCCTAAGTTGCGTTTTTACCCTTCACTGCTAATACAGAGTCAATAATGAAGGATTCATTCATATTTATTTCTAAGGGTGGCATCAATAGTTGTCTCAGAAAACCAAATTGGCTAATGTCAAGCCTTGGCTAATGTGAAGCTTGAGTAGCTGTCAGCTCGCTTCGCTCGCTCGTTCAATTATGGTGTATGATAAGCTGAGGCCTCGTTGACTTCGCACTTGTCATATTTAGACAAATACGTGCGGACACGTGTGTTCGAATAATGGTCACTTGATTGCAAATAGTACAATCAAGTGACCATTACTCAAATTCTACTCATACACGTTAAGATAAAATAATATATTTACTTACTGTGTGTGAATGGAATTACTATTTGGACGCATCGCATTTGATGCAAGATGCAATTAATTATAGGACCTTGTATAAAATATAACGTTTTGGTCTCAGTCAGCAGGTACCAAAAATGTGCTCTATAACTCAATTTCCATGTTTCATTCACATTGTAAACATGCATGCGTGATGAAGGGCTGGTAATTTTGAGAATACCATTTTATTTTCCTCTAATGTTTATTCGTGGATGTTATTTTAGACCCGTAAAGAAAATTCGAAGTTTACTTTGATATTTTTCTTCCTACTGGGAATCAAGTATCGCCAAATAGCTGGAGAGCTGCTGACCATTTGACTTATTTTATCGTACTAGGCTTGAAGTTTGTAGGCTGATTTAGTAGACGTCGCTGAGTCTGGAAAAAAAAATATTTTGTCCGGTCGCGGTTGAAAGTTTGATTTTTCTACTTTGAAAATTATGAAACAATAGTTTTTTATGAAACAAAAGTTTATACTTCAGCATACTAACGCCCGGTCAATAATAATAGAGATGTTGTAATTAGCGTAAATAAGCAGCCTGGAAACTCTCAGCCTTGTACGACAAAAAAAGGACTCAAAACATACACTTTAAAAGTTTAAAAAATCTTACTCTCAACAGCGACAGGCCAAAAATTCTTCTCCCAGACTCAGCGAAGTCTATTCTATCAGCCTACCAACTCCCAGCCTGTACGATAAAATAAGTCAAATGGTCACCAGCTCTCCAGCTATAAGATTCTCGGTCCAAACTTTTGTCATAAAACCGTATCGGCATTGAAAATATCCCTGAATTGCAAATACGTACGTCTGCCTTAATACCCGAGACTATGCCCGAGTAAGTGAAAAGGCTTGTCGCGAATTTTTTTCGTCACGTCCCGGACTTTTCGTCACGTTTGATTTTTGATACGTGTTGTGAGAAAGATATTTCTTGTGATGGGAATTTTAACGATCTTTTCCAGGTTCAATAAACTCTGGACAGGAAAATATCATGTTGTATGTAGCGCAAGGCCATTTCCCTATTGAGTTTCGACGGTGAAACCCACATTTTTTTTTTCAATCCAATTTTTTTCTACTGTACTTTGTAAAGACAGACACGTACTGAAAATATATCTGTTACCCTTGAAAACTACTTCTAAATATTGGCATGCAGTGCACATTGTAAAATTTAATTCTCCAGTGGCTGAAGTCGCTAGTCGCTACAATACGTCTTTGATCGACAACGCTACGCCGCCCGTAGCACGTGCTACGCAGCGTAGCACTCGTGCTACGAGGCCACGACGACGCATTGTGAATCATTGTAGAATTTTAAAAGGAAGGAATAAAAGTAAGATATAGCCTGTACAAGTGTACATGTCCCACTAGCTGGGCAAAGGCCTTCTCTCAGATAGAGAGTGCGAGCTTATTAATCAACAGGTGTGCTCAATGCGGGTATAATGCCTCATACGCTCAAGTTTCCTCACGATGTTTTCCTTCACAGAGTGGTATTGCTACTACCAATTCAAAAATACTTGTTTTTGCCCGCGTTAACACAAAAGCGGGTAATATTTAGTTTTACTTGTTTCGCAACCTTTATTTATTTCGCTAGGTTTTTTTTAAAGTCTCAAAATTTTTAAGTGACCAAAATATATTCACAAACAATATTTGGGTAAAACTTGCTTTACTAAACGGTGTAAAAAAAATATTTATTTAAACAAAAAAAATACAAGAAAACAGTTACTAAAAACGCCAAACTGTAGAAACAGTTTGTTGGAAAAGCGATCTTACAGTTTTTTTTATAAATAGTTTAATTATTTAACGGACTTAATTAAACATTTATAATAAGTTTAAAAATTCACTCGGGACAGGACTTGATCCCTAGCACGGGTTAGTTAGTGCTTTAGAAAAAACAAAAAAGTGGTCTTAGTTAACTTAAGGTTGTGCGATAGCAGCATGGCGGGAAATTCAAAATTTTCACAGTTTTTTACATTTTGTAGCTAAACTGAGCTATTTTTGTTCAACGATTTTTCGTTCGCGGCAATAACATAGTATTTTTTTTATTATTGTAAACAACAGAACAACAATGATTCAGCCGATTATGTGTTCTGGTCTACGAAGCAGTGGCACTGCCTAAAAAACTCGCTGAAGACCAGAACACATAATCGGCTGAAATATTGTTGTTCTGTTGTTTACAATAATGAAAATATTGCTATGTTATTGCCGCGAATGAAAAATCGCTGAACAAAAATAGCTCAGTTTAGCTACAAAATGTAAAAAAACTGTGAAAATTTTGAATTTCCGGCCATGTTGCTATCGTCCCACCTTAATTAACTTATCAGTACTTAGAATTTTCTAACTTTTTAATTATTTTATTTTATTTATTTATAGATGGTCTAAAAATATTTTTTAATTCTCAGTTTTAACATTTGATACAGTTGATTTTGGTTTTCCTTTTCTTTCAATATTGAATATGTCAATCAAATTAATGTGTTATAAAAATAGTGAAAGCCACCACTAAATAGAAATAGCTCGTCAAAGTCGTGCATTTGCATCCTGCTTGTGATGCATCGTAAATACACACTAGTGAGACTTCCCATCTATATTCCACAATAAGCCCTTTTTAGGGGCCCGGCAGCGAGGGTAAAGGTTCCATGAAGTAATTTCACGAAGCTTTTGTGAATTGTATTTTGATTTTTATTGTATTTTTTGACACTTTGTTTGCATGAAGTAATTACTGACCAAATAAATTAGTGGTTGTATTGTTTTGCGACATACCTTACTACATACAAATAGTATCTTAGAATTATATCTTTCACACGCAATGAGGGCTACCGAAGAATTTTAATGCTCACTAGTTGGCGTCACTGTTAAGTAAGGCCAGTAAGCTCTTAAAGTTAGTTAGGTATTTCTTAAAGCTAGTACGTAAAAAAAGATTACTTTAATTAAAATAATATTTAATACCTACCTCAAAACTGTACTAATAAAAGACATCGAACAAGCCCCGTTTAAATAAACAAAATATTAAGTCTGTAACTTTTGTACTGTGTAACCATTGTATGTGGTATTCGGTTAAGATAAGATAAGATAAGATAAAAGATAAAAAGTATTTATTTAAAAACCACACATAAATTATACAGACAGTTACAGTTTCAGAGATTGTAAAAATGGTTAGAGTGCAGAACAGTAGGTACCTAATGATTTTTCCGTTGGACTCCACGCTAGATTTACATCTGTGTTGTGGAGGCCGAGATTGACGAAATTCACTCAATTCACGCCGAGGTTCACTCTATAAAATGCATTCAGTACAAAATAATAGAAAAATCTCTTGAGGATTCACGTTATCAATACCAAAGTTATATAATAATCCATTAATATTTAATATCGAACGTGATCAAAGCGAGCTTTCCACGCGTAGTTATACTTAAAATATTATTAAACCCAACTACAATTTAATACAAGTTCACTTCAAATACTCTCAATATATCTGCTTTTTGAAGTGGCATTGTATTATGTCTGTCTGTGAGTTATTTCTTGAGTCGTTTGTTTTATATTGCATTGTTACTTTCACCTTTCTTTTCTATCACAAATATCAAATGGACCTAGTTCTGCAGAAAACAGCCACCTCGCATTTTTTCCAAAAATGAGTTATAAATGCAGCCATACTATTTTTGACATGGCGAATTTTTTGCAAAGACAGCCATGTCGATATCTCACTTAACGGCGGAGATACAAGTTGCAAAATCACGCCAAAGACAGCCATTCGCACTAAGAAATTATGTAATTATGCACCACCGAAGACCTGCTGAAAGCGACACCCAAAGCCATAGCGGTCGTGAAGCACTGGCTGCATGCCCTATGATAAATTTGACACTCTCACACGAATAAGAAGATTATGTAAAAAACAGCCATCATGGTGTATGTTGGGGATAAGGCGACTCACTTGACACTCCTTTGGCTCTCTCGTGGTAGGTAGCGCGGGGTGCAATATCAGCTGTATCGTCCAACTGCAAGGTCCATAGGGGTGGGTCTGATCACACCCTCCAGTGGGTGAAAGGGGAAGGTTCAGTCTAGTGGTAAAACGTACACACACAACACGAAAGGCACGGGACACACGAAACACAGTGGTCGACCGGCGCACACGCGGATAGGTAAAGATCGCACACGTCTAACCGCGGCTATGTCTCTTAGGCGATTGTTTGGGTCACCCGCAAGGGCAACTCGTGACGCGGCACGCGAGTTGTGCCGCCGAAAATGAAAAGATCGTCGCTTTCCCATTAGAAAATAAAACTACTCGAAAACACGAAAAACATACATTCAAACCTGCGTTGTCTTGTAGGAAAAATAAAGAAAATCTAATAATATGGGGCGCGACGGAACATGCCGCTCACCTTAAAAGCACGTAGTACTTTTAACAAACTCTTAAGTTATAAACTTATGTAAATTACTTGAAAACAATGAAACTAACACTACACTAAATCAAAAGTAAGTACTAAGATTAAATTCGTAACTAATGTAAACGCTCTACTCTATAGGAAGGGGACACACCTTGACGACTGGGCGTTTAAAAAGCGTGTTCCCTATTTTCAATGTCACGACACGTGTGACGTTATCTGTACCCGGGTGTAGAGCATGGACACGCGCAAGCTTCCACTGCAGCGGTGGAAGTTGTTCGTCACAAACTACAACAACGGTGCCTTCACGAAGCGGGGAACCACGATCATGAAGCCATTTGCTTCCTTGTTGGAGCTCGTGAAGATATTCCCTACTCCACCTTCTCCAGAAGTGCTGGACGGACTGTTGTATCCAGCGCCAACGTGTGAGTCGGTTAGGGTTATCGTCTACTAAAGTCACATCAGGTAGAGCCATTAGAGGCTCGCCAATAAGAAAATGAGCCGGCGTCAGAGGTAAGGGGTCTGAGCTAGCCGCGCTCAACACACAGAGGGGTCTTGAATTTAAAACCGCCTCGATTTGACACAATAGGCTATGCATTTCATCGTACGACTGAGTACGAGTGCCGATCACCCTGTATAAGTGGTGTTTAAAACTCTTAACACCTGCTTCGAAAAGTCCACCGAAATGGCTGGCATACGGTGGCTGAAAATGCCAAGTTATACCCTGCTGAAGGGTTTCTTGGTGTAGTGCACTTTGCACTGCATCACTACGCAGAAAAGCAAACAATTCTTTCAAATAATTGCTGCAACCAACGAAGTTTTTCCCGCAGTCAGAATATATGTCAGTACATAAACCTCGCCGAGACGTGAAACGTCTCAGAGCTGCAAGAAAAGCTTCTGTAGAAAGTTCGGAAACGAGTTCAAGATGTATGGCTTTGACGCTCATACATACGAATACCGATACGTAACATTTTATAATTTTTGCATTGCGGACCTTATTAGCACGGACGTAAAACGGGCCTGCGAAGTCGACCGAAGTTTTCAAAAACGGCCGTGCTGGGCGCAGTCGAGTTGCAGGAATTTGCCCCATACGGGGCTGAAGGCGCGAGGGGCGCGCGCGAAAACATCTAACGCAACGATGTATACGTTGGCGCACAATGTCTCGACAAGAAATAATCCAAAATCGTTGCATCAATAAATATTGAAGGCACTGCGGCCCGGCGTGTAAATGCGCAATATGGCCGTCATCGATAATGAGGTTAGTTAAAGGGTGATGTTTTGGGAGAATTAATTGATGTCTCGAGTCGTAAGGTAGAAGAGATTTATGAATCCTTCCGCCAACACGAAGAAGATTGTCACTATCCAGGAATGGCGTAAGACGTCGAAGAGATTCACTCGAGGACAATTTATCCTTACGGATTTTTTCTATGTCATTTGTAAAAACCGTCCTTTGCACTAAGCCAATTAGTCGATTTAATGTCGAATTATATTCTGGCACTGTAATATGCACAGGAAAAGTAGTTTTACTTTTTTTGCATTTGTTATAAAAGCGAAAGATTAGTGCCGTAATGCGAACAAGCTTTCCTAGTGAAGAATATCGCGAAAATATTTCATCATCCTGTGCATCGGTCGCAGTAGACGCGCCCGATAACAGAGACGATGACTCACACGGTTGTTTACGTATTTCTTCCGTAGTAGGCAAAATCTGCTTCTCACTCGGCCAGAACTCTGGTCCTTGTTGGAGCCAGGAAGGGCCATGAAACCACAACTCATGCTGAACCAATGCAGCTGGAAGCATGCCACGGGATGCTGCATCGGCCGGGTTGTCAGCTGACGGGACGTGGCGCCAACAACTCGATGGTACGCGTTTTTGAATCGCACCAACACGATTTGATACGAATGTTTTCCATTCGTGCGCCGCTGAGCGTAGCCAGGCTAGCACGATGGATGCATCCGACCAGGCGTATACTTGGTCGGGGCTGATGCGGTCGCCGTAGGTATTTAATACTTTGTCGATTAATTTTGACAATAGCAAAGCCGCCATCAGTTCAAGCCGAGGAATAGTTAGACGTACACGTAGTGGTGCTACGCGAGTCTTTGCAATGACTAGGTACGTATGGACTCGTCCATCATTAGTCGAAAGGCGAATGTACACAGAAGCCGCGAAAGCTCTCTCGGATGCGTCACAAAACCCGTGGATCTGTATTAGATCCGATTCATGAAAAATGTGACGCGGAAAAGCGACTTGTGATAGAAGTGGTAATTGACTTGTGAAACAAGTCCACGAATTTACGATATCTATAGGTGGGGCCTCGTCCCAGTCCACGTTTGCAATCCACAAAAGTTGGATCAAATGTTTGGCATACAAAGTTACCGGCGAAAGAAACCCGAGTGGGTCGTAGATTCTCGCTATCTCGGAGAGTATAGCTCTCTTTGTACACTGCTCGGAGGCCACCTGTACCTTGAAATGAAAGGAATCAGATCTCGGGTTCCACTGAAGCCCGAGGACCTTAACTTTCGTGTCCCTCTCCAGCTCCGCGAAGGGGACGTCCTCCTGCCGCTCACCATGAGAGTCTGGCGGCAGTACCGCAGCAAGTAATGCTGGCGAATTACTGTGCCATTTACGCAACTCAAACCCAGCGGCCGCGCACATGCCTATGAGTTGTCTTTGCAGAGTAAGAGCCTCAGCCACTGAATCTGCGCCGGAGACAACGTCGTCAACAAATACGTCATTTAGTAAGACGGGAGCCGCGAGTGGGAAACCCGCAGCTTCGTCGGAAGCTAGCTGTCGCATCGTACGCAGGGCAAGATAAGGCGAGGCATTCACACCGAAAGTCACTGTGCACAGTCGATAATCACGGACTGGTTTTTCAGGCGAGTCGCGCCAGAGTATGCGCTGAAAATCTCTATCTTCAGCGCGAACGAGAATGTTACGATACATTTGTTTTATATCGGCAGTAAACGCGACGGAGTGAATACGAAACTTTAGAAGCACGTCAACAATGTCCAAGTGAAGCTTGGGACCGGTGAATAAAACATCATTAAGTGATAACCCGTTTGTTGTTCTACTACCAGCATCGAAAACAACACGTGTACGAGAAGTTTCGCTTGACTCCTTTACGACACAGTGGTGTGGAATGTAGTAGGCAGACCCCGGCACAGCGTCCTCACCATCGACGAGCTCCATGTGGTGTAAATCCACGTACTCTTGGAGGCAAGCGTGATAGTCGGCTTTGAGCTTAGGGTTGCGTTCTAGTCGCTGCTCTAATTTATGAAATCGAGCGAGCGACGCTTGCCGCGACTCGCCCAAGGGCGAGGCGTCGGGCTTGAATGGCAGGGCTAGCACGTAGCGCCCGTCCTCATTGCGAGTATGCGTCTTTTCATAAAAGGATTCGCATAGCTCTTCATCGGGAGTGTAACTCCGCTTATCAGAAAATGACTCAGGAAATGACTCCAGCTCCCAGAATCGTTGAAGATTGTCGTTGTCAAACGAGCTAAAACAAACCTGGAGTGGGGTCGGAACGGAAGATGCAAAATCAATTTTGCCTAACAGTAAGTATCCAAATACACTATTCATCGCAATAGGCGAGCCCGGCGGCCCAGTGATTATGTTATTTAATAAAATCTGCGACAGAACGTCGGCTCCGAGTAACATTTCCACGGGCTGCGGACTGTAAAATTCCGGATCAGCTAATGTCAAATTATTCAAGTGTGACCACTGCGTATGGGGCAGCGGTACACTTGGCATTTGTGAAACCAACTTGGGTAAAATTAGGGCCTCCACGGAAATCAAAGGGGCAGGTTTGCCCTTTGGAAGAATGAGACACGAAACTGAACCCTTAGGTTTGATTGGCTCGGTATCACCTATACCAAACACCGGAATATTCGCATGTTGTCGCTGAATGCCTAGGCGCTGTACGCAAGCATCTGTAATGAAAGATGCTTGGCTCCCCGTATCAACAATGCAACGCACGGTCGATACTTCTTTACCTACACTAATATCGATTAGCGCCGTAGATAAAAGAACGGTCGTATGGGCGCTCGGAGCATTCGAAGCAAAATTATTTATTAGCGATTCTTGATTCCGTGCCGGCGGGCCCGAAGGAGCCGCGTCGACGACGAAGGTTTGCTTTGTTGAAACGTCATAGCACTCCTCCGTAGGAGGGAGTGAGACAACATGAGCGGACGGCTCGATCGCTGATTGCGATGGGAAATGAATCAAGGAATGATGTTTTTTATGACACGAGCGACAGTCAAAACTGGATTTGCAGTTTTTGACGTCATGTCCGACGCTAAGGCAATTATAACAAACATTTTTGCCTTGGACGAACGAAAATCTTTGTTGAGGAGACAAATTCAAAAATTGTGAACATTTCGGTAACGAATGTTGACCACTACAAAGGGGGCATGTGTGACCTTTGACCTTATTCACTTGGTCATTAGGTCGATTTTGGAATGAAGCCGAAATCGTTGGCTCCACCTTGGCTGCGAAAGATCTACGGGCGCTAGGCATTGGAATACCTGGGCCGGCGCTCGCTACAGCGGCGCGGCCGGAGAATGGTAAACTACCCACATTTTGAGTAGATTTGTTAGCGGACTGTCTACTATTGCTAGCCACCGTGGCTATTTCGTCAGCGGAAATTTCCCGTTCAAGATAAGTAATCAATGTGTTGACATTGGGAATTTCGGAGGGTTTTGCTAAAGAACGCTCAAAACCTTTTCGCGTACTAACCGGGATTTTACGAAGTAAAATGTTCAGTAGCAAAAAACTCCACTCAGTAATTGGAAATCTCATGACTTCTAGCGCCTTTATATTTTCCTGATAGACATTTAGCAAATTACGCAAACTGTGACTTATCTTGTCGGAATAAGGTTCAATATCGAGAATCCGTTCGAGGTGTTTAGATGCGATAATTCTTTTGTTTTCATAGCGGGCTACCAAGATGTCAAGGGCTACCGAATAGTTTTCGTCAGACACAGGTATGGATTTGATGAGGTTGAAGGGCTCATTTTTCACGGTCAAAAGTAGGTACCTAAGCTTTTCAGCGTCTGTATAGGCACCGTTGCTGTGAACCTGCGCACGAAACAAATCATGAAATGACGGCCAATCCGTAGGATCGCCGCCGAAAGACGGTAATGGCAATGTTGGCAAGTTTCTAGAACGGAATTCAAGAGCGGAAATCGAGGGAATCACGCTTGGTCTACTCTGACGTCTTTGGATTTCATCCCTGTCCTTCAATGATTTGTTTTGTACAACAACAGCGTAATATAACTCGTCAAAATCGTTACGAAATTTAATCTGTTCCTCTTTATTGAACTTTTTTAATTTGATTAAAGTTTTCTCAATTTTTGTTTGAACTTTAGTGAACTTTCTTTGAAGAAGAGTTAAATCAGTAGTTCGCGAGCGAAACTGGTATTCATCAGTCGCTGCGAACTGAAGAGTACGTTTTAGCTCATCTAGAATGAGCTCCCTTTCGAAAATATCTTGTTCACACGGCGATTCTTCTTCCCCCATTTTGCGGAACAAAGATGGCGGTTGAACGCGTGTGGAAAATGAAAAGTTTTGTACGAAATACAGAAACTATACACTACAAGACAACACTAGCTGGAAGATGCGATCCGGTTCGAAGGAACAAATTTATGTTGGGGATAAGGCGACTCACTTGACACTCCTTTGGCTCTCTCGTGGTAGGTAGCGCGGGGTGCAATATCAGCTGTATCGTCCAACTGCAAGGTCCATAGGGGTGGGTCTGATCACACCCTCCAGTGGGTGAAAGGGGAAGGTTCAGTCTAGTGGTAAAACGTACACACACAACACGAAAGGCACGGGACACACGAAACACAGTGGTCGACCGGCGCACACGCGGATAGGTAAAGATCGCACACGTCTAACCGCGGCTATGTCTCTTAGGCGATTGTTTGGGTCACCCGCAAGGGCAACTCGTGACGCGGCACGCGAGTTGTGCCGCCGAAAATGAAAAGATCGTCGCTTTCCCATTAGAAAATAAAACTACTCGAAAACACGAAAAACATACATTCAAACCTGCGTTGTCTTGTAGGAAAAATAAAGAAAATCTAATAATATGGGGCGCGACGGAACAGTGTAAAATGCAGCCAATTTCGACATTATGCGAAAAACCTATTTTGCAGAACTCAGCCATCTAACATGGCTGTTTTTTACAAAATTCAGAATTATCGGAGGTTGGAAGCTCGAATTACGTAAAAAGCAGCCAACTTAGGATGGCTGTTTCTTACGAAACTAATTATGTGCTTACAATGATATTTGGCTGTTTTCGGGAAAAAAAAAATCCTTTACAATTTTAGATAAAGAACTCCAAAACTTTAGGTTGCAACCTTTAGCATGACTCTACATGACCGAAAAAAAGGGTAAAAAAAATTGGTAGGCACCATATCTTTTAGAGGTTGTTTGTATTAATGAAAAAGCCTGCTTAAAGTTCCGCTGTCAAATACAGGCATCCTGTATTGTTAAATTTATTTGTGATGGTTACTGCATTTCGGTTTCAGGATGTGTAGGTGTGAAGGCAGATCAGGTACTTGCACATGAGTAGGTCCACATGAGACCTTATGTGAATTTACACAAGACTACAAAAAAAATGTATTTTTTGCGCCGCGACTTGTGTAAGTTTCAGGAATGGAAATACGTGATGCTTTTTCCAAGATTTTTCGATATGTTTATTTGCAAACTGGTGAAGCCATTTTCTAGCGGCTGGACCACCTGATTTTCAGATGTTGTTACGCCAGCGAGTCTTGTATAGCCTTCTTATCCCGAAAACGATTCTCGGAAGGGTTAACCTCAGATTTTAGACATATTCCAATTTAAGGTTCATATTCCATTGCATAGGTGCTTTTCCATTACCAAAAGCGGGCTGACTTTCTGTGCTATTTGGATGATATTTAAAAACTACAAAAAAATATGATGTAGCCTGTACTACAGGTCCGTGTTCCATAGCAGGGCAAAGTCATTCTCTCAGAGAGAGCCAACCGCGAATTGGCGATTTTCACGTTGAGAGTTTCATGTCCTAGATTCTCAGGTATCCTCACGATGTTTTCCTTCACTGTTTGTAGCAATACCACTGCTACTACATTTTCACAAATTAACTTTGAAATAAATTAAAGTCAGCACATGCTCGTAACGGGAATCAAACCTGGGTTTTTCGCTTCCAAGTTTATTTTTTTACCCCATGTTTTAATACAATACCTTCTTGTTTAAAATATTAATAGATTTTTTAAAATATATTTCAGATTATACAAAAAAAATCTCGTGTAAGATTTGAAAATATCTAAAATACTTATCTATTTATTTTAAACAAAACAAATCTCTCCATGTGGCACCCTTAGGGTGCGGAACCCTAAAAACAAAAATACATGTGTAAAAAAACAGTAAGAATCTGTAAATTTTAAAACATTTTGTTCTTTTTGGCCCTTTAAAGGTCGGACAGAGTAATCGGTTCCAGTTTGGCAACCTTCGGGTACGGAACCCTAAAAATTTAAAGTACAAGTACAAAAAACAGTAAGAATTTGTTCATTTTATTACAATTTTTAGTTTTTCTAGTCCATTAAAGGTAGGACAGAGTAATAGGGTCCCGTTTGGCACCCTTTGGGTTCAGAACACTAAAATAAAAAATACAAGCAAGTAAGAATCTGTAAATTGTAAAACAATTATAGTTCTTTTTAGCCCTTTAAAGGTCGGGCAGAGTAATCGGATCCAGTTTGGTATCCTTCGGGTACGGAACCCTAAAAATTAAAAGTACATGTACAAAAAACAGTAAGAATTTGTGCATCATTTTTTGTTTTTTTCTAGCCCTTTAAAGGTAAGACAGAATAATAGGGTCCCGTTTGGCACCCTTAGGGTACGGAACCCTAAGACAAACAATACATGCATAAAAAAC
This sequence comes from Zelleria hepariella, assembly GCA_949319315.1. Lineage (NCBI taxonomy): Eukaryota > Metazoa > Arthropoda > Insecta > Lepidoptera > Yponomeutidae > Zelleria > Zelleria hepariella. Next base: position 12,791,141 of record OX439381.1, read on the forward strand.
AGTAATCATCTGTACATTAAAATTTTTTGTAATCTTTCATACTACCGGGTGTTAAAAGACCGCCAACAGAGCGGGAAACCACGTATTGTCCTCATCATAAGGAACATTTTTGCTCAAGGAACTATGCCTGGGAAATCAACGGTTTCCGAGATAATGAGGTTCAAAGTCGGACTTTTCAAAACTTTTTTTTTGCAGAAATGTATTCAGTATCTAGTTCTTAACATACCTTCTCAAGAAGCCATATCAAAATTATTAATATTTCCTTCAAAAAACGACGTTAAAATTGCAACCCGCAATGTATTCTAAACATCGGCACCTCAAGCTTAAGTAACATAAACTTATACCTACGGTTGCGCGATATAACTTCTGTGCGTTACACGTCCATTGCGTGATAAAATATTTTTCAATATTATAACCTAAAAAACCAAAATCATTTCCCAGCAATAATTTATCGAAAAAGTACTTTGTTTTGGCGTCTAGTATGCGTAGCTTTCGGGTCTGTTGGCGGTCTTTTAACACCCTGTATACTTGGCTGTTTTTATTAACATTATCTTCCCGATTTTATTTTTGTCATGATTCAGAAAACAGCCAACTCATGTGGCTGGTTTTTACTTTATTAGTGATTTCTACAGAAAAGGTATTTTTGTATAAAACAGCCACCTCTAAAAACGTAATTATTAGTATTAAACGCAACGATTCGCAGGACAGAGTGAAATAAAAAAATAAAATAAAAAATTACCTTTAAGTATAAACTATTAAATAACTAAAAAGTTCATAAATAACCGAAGTGTAACCTTCGATAGAAAAATGCTCATTTCTCGGTTTGTAGTTTTTGGGAGATTGCTGCTTTCTGCAGAACTACGTCCAATTGGTATCTATTATAGCCGCGTCTTCAAAGTCAGAGTACATTTCGGCAGAGTGACTACTTTGATGCTCCTTTGCTTGTGTAAAATTTACTGCATAAAATACAAAAATTTAGAAACAGAGCCTTTTACCCGTCCAAGGTCGAGGCCCATGATGCCATTTTGGGTTTTTCTACTTTTTGATTGGTTATTTGGTGCCGCGCTGTCTATTGTTCTAGTAATTTAAAGGACCCGGTGCACGTTGTAGTTCTACCTGGATTCTTATCAGTTTGCTTACAACCGTTGATTAGGTTTGTTTGAGTGAAAATAATGGCTTCGTGTTCAAGTGGTACAGGCAGTGCATTAGTTTTTTTGAAGAATTCTTAAGCTAAAGAAAAACTTTTTCGTGCTGGGCACCATAATTGCCAAAAAAAAAATTACAAAAATGATTCGTCACTTTGGGAGTGCATACATAGGAGAAGTGTGCCTATTTTTTTATAAACAATTTCTAGCTTTTATTTGTTGTATTTATATATTTTTTACTTGTAAGTACTTGACAAAGCCCGCCGTCAAAGTCAGCTCAAGATTCTGATTGGTCTGTCTTGTGTCTGGCGGTTTTATTTTGTAGGTATTTTCAAAGATGATTATAAAATAAAAATATTATTTAATTTATATGAGATCGCGCAAAAGAAACCACTTTCCATTTAAAAATCTCATTTAATTTTATTTTATTGTCATGTTTGAAAATACCTACAAAATAAAACCGCCAGACACAAGTTGTAACGAGTTTCTTTTATCATTATCAACCAAGGACCAAACAAAATGTTTTAAAAATAAATGAGTTACCTTGGTACCACGACTTCAAGTCAGAGTACAATTTGGTTGTAAAGTCGCCCGTATTGTAACCGAGTAGAATGCTAGCGTGTATTACTGACGAGATTTCACTCAGGTTAATATCTCCATTAATTGTCATAATTTAAGGGTCAACGAAAGTAGCGTAGCGGGAAATGCACAAATTTCATAGTTTTTTTTTTATTTTGTAGCTAAACTGAGCTATTTTTGTTCAGCGATTTTTGTTTCACGATAATAAAACAGTATTATTTTCATTATTGTAAATAACTGTAGGATTTTATTCATCAATACATTTTTTTTTTTTCTCAGAGTAACAAATATGGGCAGGAGAGGCTGAAAAGGTGGTAGAGAGTGGAGGGGCACGAAAGCGCGCCGCGCAGGCAGCGTTGGAATGGCGCATATTCCAACTACAGGGTGCACTCTAAGTCGATAGCGGAACTTTAAGGAGGCTGTCTACTGATCAATACAAACAACTTGTACCAGGTGGCGAAAAAAATGGAGCGAATAAAATATCAGCTGTTCCATACAAAAGGTCGATTCAGTACTGCGCCAAATGTATGAAACAGCTGATATTTTTATCGCTCAATTTTTTTCGCCACCTATTACAAGTTGTTTGTAGTGATCAGTAGACAGCCTACTTAAAGTTCCGCCAACGACTTAGAGTGCACCCTGTATTTAAGCATAAAACACGTTCAGTAATTAAAACGTATCAAACTATGAGAAAAATCGTATTACAAAAGTTGTTATTTTAAAGTTGACGTGTTTTGGAAAAAAAGCTATTTAAAAATTGCCCTGTATACGACGGTTTCTTTCACCCATGGCTCTTTCACTGAGGGTGATAAGGTAGTATCAGAAAAGTGTCAAGATAGGGAAGGCCCACCTAATACCGCTGCATTATGTGTAGAGCCAACTTAGCCACAGCAAATGAATTAAAGGACTCATGATGTGTTTTCACTATTTGAGAGTAGCTATTAAGTACACAGAAAATTCTTAGACAGTTTTACATCATCGCAACAAAATACAGTTCTCTTGTGATACGACCACTCTACAAGGTTAATCTATTATAAAGAGCAGATTAATTTTGACTGATCGTAAGGAAGATATTCTCGATGCAAAACAAGAATAAACAGGCCAGAATAGCCGACGGGCTCATCTGTCCAAGACAGAACACAGTTGGGTGCCTCCGACAATTCCTTTTATCACTATTGAGATGGTGCCTAACTCGCCTTAAGGAGAATGGCGCTTTCAGCTGTTTTGAAAAAGAAAATTTTATGTTCAGAAAATCATATTTTAAGTTTTCATCTCTCCTTTATCAATTGCAAGAGATGATATGTTTACAGGCTTCCCAGCACCTATACCATCCTGAAAGCTTAGTCGGCCTAGCGCAAAGGAAAGAGAAGTGTCAAGCCTACTCCATCTTTATCAAATGTCCCAGGCACTGCAGCATCCGAGTGGTATCTTCACTCAAATAATGTGATTGAAGGTGCCACTGGTCGCTGCTGTTTAATCCCATTACGTACTAAGACCTTATGGCCAAAGTATTCATGCAGTTGAACAAACCCGCCAAATATTATTTGACAGGTTTCCCTGCCGAGTCACAGATTTCGTCACAGTATAGCCTCAAGGAATTTTTTTTTTTTGTTATCCTGGATGTGAGTGTCCCACTGCTGGGCAAAGGCCTCCCCTCTTGTCTTCAATGAAATTAAAATGTTAAATTAATTTACATTTAAAAAAGCACAAAAATAATTTACTTATTCCCACGTGCCATTTCATTGCAATTAAGCAAACAATCTAGAAATAAAAACCGCATAACACTCACCAAAATTTCAAAATTTCCACTGGCGAGGACGGAACGAAAGTTGGCTCGACTGCTGACCGATTCGCCTTAAATAACTAAGTGCCAGCTTCATTTAGGTCGTGCACAATAGGACTGTCACTTGAATGTCAGCCGGCACTGAATTAGCTAAGTGAAAACGGCAGGACGTCAATCGACTCGCATTGAAATTTTTCTCACTTGGAAATGTCGAAATAACGCTAATTATAAGTCTTTTTTCAAAATTAAATTCATAAATTTCATAATGTAAGTATTTACTTCACCTATTGACATCAGCTATTGAAAGAGCTTTAATTTTTCGGTTAGCTTCACTACACATCTAATTTAAATAAAATGAAATAAACACGAAACATTTCAGAATATAAAAAAAAAGTTTTTGGATGACTACCAAGATGACGTTGCCAACGCCATTTTTAGCAGCCACTTAACAGTCTTGTTGAAGGATTCACTCTGGTTCTGCGAGTTGTTATTACTCCCTAATATTCATTTATTGAACAACTAGTTGTGCCCGCGACTTCGTATGCGTTTTTACACATTTGACATTTAATTTAAATTCGACTGTGGAGGAAAACTCAAAAGGAAGGTTTTTTTTAACCCCCGACCAACAAAGAGGGGTGTCATAAGTTTGATAGCTTTGTGTGTGTGTCTGTTTATGTGTTTATGAGGGTTTGCCTGTCTGTGTGTCTGTCTGTGTGTGTGTGCCCTAATCTAAACAATACATTTATGATAAAATATGTTTTGTTTAGATTAGGTATCGCCCGTGTAAGATACCAGGAAGCTTAGCATAAGAATTGCCTGGGAAGTATGGGGGTTTATTATGTATCTCCCTCGACGTAGAGTGGGATAGATAAAGTTATAAGCCCATAGATAAGGTCCTACCCATTCTCATGCTAAGCCAGCAAGCAAAGCATAAGGTTGGGTTAGAGCGTATCTACCGCAAATAACTCTGTCTATCCCGCTCTACGGCAAACAAAATATATTTTTTAAATATCAAGTTGGGCTCAGTAGAGTAAATATTTAAAAAAAGGCACAAAAAAAAATTTCACCCTCGCGTGGGTTCAAACCCAAAACATTTCGACCGCGACGCAACAGTACTACATTTCTAACATCGATAAACTTTGTCCGACCTCCACCGAAAACCACTCACAATTCCCTCCAGCAAGCATCATAAGGCTGGGTTAGAGCGTATCTATGGCTCTGTCCATCCCGCTCTACGTCAAACAAAAGAGTGAGATACCTATTGTTTTAAACCCATAGATACGCTCTAACCCGGCCTTATGCTACGCTTGTAGAACTAAAATTTTCCGCCAAAATTAAATAAAAACAAATGCCGATTTTTCATTTACAATATGCGCCCGAAATGCCAAAAGTCGTAGCGTGCTATTATACAGAGTGTTAAAAGACCGCCAACAAAGCGGGAGACCACGTATACGTATAGTCCTCATCATAACGAACATTTTTGCCCAAGGAACTATGCCTGGGAAATCAACGGTTTCCGAGATAATAAAGTCGGACTTTTTTTTTTTTCAGAAATGCGTTCAGTATCACGTTCTTAACATACCTTCTCAAGAAGCCATATCAAAATTATGGATATTTCTTACAAAAAATCAAGTTAAAATTGCAACCCGCAATGTAGGTTTTCGAGAGAATGTGGTTCAAAGTCGGACTTTTAATTATTTTTTTTGCAGAAATATGTTCAGTATCACGTTCTTAACATACCTTCTCAAGAAGCCATATCCAAATTATGAATATTTCTTACAAAAAACGAAGTTAAAATTGCAACCCGCAATGTATTCTAAACATCGGATAGCCTAAGTTACTCCCAGAAACGTGAGTTACGACCATGTTAAGTTTGGTTGAAAACTATTCAGCGGTGTTCGCGTTTATCGTGTTCATACAGACAGACAGACAGACAGACAGACAGACAGACAGACAGACATAAACCGTTTTTTTTGCATTTTTGGATTCAGTATAGTTTACTTAGTAACCCCTGCTAGTTTTTTTCTAAAAATATTCAATGTACAGAATTGACTTCGCTAGAGTTTTATTATAAGTATAGATAACATTTTTGAGCAATAGACTTCCTGTGATAAGGACATTTTGGGACAAGAATATTATGCGACTTTTAACTTGAGAAGGCTTTGAGAAACGGAAAAGGGGACAGATGTTATTTTGCGAAAAGGACATTCTGCGCCTAAAACGAAAAAGACAAATGCGTGGTTGCCCGACAGACGATTTACTTTTAGGTTGAGGGGATAACTCTGCAATCTTTTCCACGAGTGGCCCCGCAGATTCCGAGAGGCATTGCCTGTAATGCGATTATGTTGTCTCGGATATTACTTGTCAAAGGTTTATTCTGCCGTCTGGTTCGCGCCGCCATGGCAGCGCAATTCTGGGGGGTTAGCCTTGACGCTATTGTGATCAAATTGAAAAAGTTTTAAATTTAATTTCTCTTTGAATTCGCAAAGTATTGCTTTGATTTTAAATACTTTGTAATGTTTATTTAAAGGTAAAGCTGTTTTATTCAATAAATTGTAAAATATTAAGTTTTATAAATTGCGCCATATTGCGTCCGTATTGGAAAAATGCGTCAAGGGTAGGGGGGCTGTTCCCTAATCTCGTCCGGTTGTTACTTACGTTGTGTTTCTCTGAGCGTTTGTCTTTTAATTACCCGACTACGCGAAGCACAAAGGAGGGTTATGATTTTAGCAGCGTATGTATGTATGTATGTATGTATGTATGTATGTATGTATGTATGTATGTATGTATGTATGTATGTATGTATGTATGTATGTATGTATGTATGTATGTATGTATGTATGTATGTATGTATGTATGTATGTATGTATGTATGTATGTATGTATGTATGTATGTGGGTATGTATGTTTGTGTGTTCATCTGTTCCCTCGCAGAGCCTAAACTACCCGACCGATTTCAACAAATGAGGTGTCGTTGGATTCGTCTTAATCACCCAGGTAACATAGGATAGTTTTATTTTGAAAAAACCAAGATGGCGGCTGTGCTGCGCCCTAAAGTGGTGGACCTAAAAATAAAAATTATCGGATACCATCGTCATGGGTATCAAATGAAAGGACTTTAAAAGACCTTTTCAAAAATGTATAACACATGTAGCGTTCAACATAACAAATAGAACAAAAAAATCCAAAATGTGTTTTTTTATGCCCTTCTTGGTTCTATTTTAGGTGATCATCTATACTTATAATAAAACTTTAGCGAAGTCAATTCTGTACATTGAATATTTTTAGAAAAAAACTAGCAGGGGTTACTAAGTAAACTATACTGAATCCAAAAATGCAAAAAAAACGGTCTATGTCTGTCTGTCTGTCTGTCTGTCTGTCTGTCTGTCTGTCTGTCTGTCTGTCTGTCTGTCTGTCTGTATGAACACGATAAACGCGAACACCGCTGAATAGTTTTCAACCAAACTTAACATGATCGTAACTCACGTTTCTGGGCGTAACTTAGGCTATCCAATGTTTAGAATACATTGCGGGTTGCAATTTTAACTTCGTTTTTTGTAAGAAATATTCATAATTTGGCTATGGCTTCTTAAGAAGATATGTTAAGAACGTGATACTGAACATATTTCTGCAAAAAAAAAATTAAAAGTCCGACTTTGAACCTCATTCTCTCGGAAACCTACATTGCGGGTTGCAATTTTAAATTGAGTTTTTGTAAGAAATATCCATAATTTTGATATGGCTTCTTGAGACGGTATGTTAAGAACGTGATACAATATGTGAGCAATATGTTCATTGCTGAAAAAAAAAAAACAAGTCCGACTTTATTATCTCGGAAACCGTTGATTTCCCAGACATAGTTACTTGGGCAAAAATGTTCGTTATGATGAGGACTATCGTGGTCTCCCACTTTGTTGGCGGTCTTTTAACACTCTGTATAATATCACGCTACGACTTTTGGCATTTGGGGCGCCATATTGAAAATGAAAAGTTGGCATTTGTTTTTATTTTATTTTGGCGGAAAATGTTAGCTCTACAAGCGTAGCATAAGGCCGGGTTAGATCGTATCTATGGGTTTAAAACAATAGGTATCTCACTCTTTTGTTTGACGTAGAGCGGGATGGACAGAGCCATAGATACGCTCTAACCCAGCTTTATGATCCTTGCTGGAGGGAATTGTGAGTGGTTTTCGGTGGAGGTCGGACAAAGTATATTGTTAGAAATAAAGTACTGTTGCGTCGCGGTCGAAAGGTTCTGGGTTTGAAACCACGCGAGGTTGAAAATTTTTTTTGTGCCTTTTTATAATATTTACTCTACTGAGCTCAACTTGATATTTTAAAAAATATATTTTTCATCTCCCACGCTCGGAAAGTACGCTGTTACTTTAAACATGCTATCGTAGAAGATCCTTTTTTAAACCGCTTTGTATTTTTGTGCGCTTCGAAATTTGAACTCGACGCCCTAATAAAAAAAATATAAGGAACTCCTTCAACTTGTAGCATTGCCTAGCAACGGGTTGTTGATTTTATGACACTTGAAGAAGACACGATTTGTAATCAACAACCCGTTGCTAGGCAACGCCACATACTCCTTTGTGAAGAAGCAAAAAAGAAGGAAACTCATTTCACTAACCTCTATGGTTGGTACCTAACTACCTATGTCTATTGTTTGTCACGCTTGGCTAACAAAATCATTTCCTCGCTTCTGTGAGATGAAAAGTTTTGTGTTTCGCACGAATGCAATATTATTTGCGTTTCGTGCTTCTGAATACCTCGCTACGCTCAGGTTTCTTTTTTTGAACCACTCGCTACGCTCGTGGCTCAATTTTAGAAACCTTCGCTAGCTCGGTATTCAATACAAGCACTCGCCGCAAACAATAATTTTGCATTCTTGCATAACAAATAACTATTCTTTGCCGTAAAGCGGGATAGACAGAGTTATTTGCCGTAGATACGCTCCAACCCAACCTTATGCTTTGCTTGCTGGCTTAGCATGAGAATGGGCAAGACCTTATCTATGGGCTTATAATTTTATCTATCACACTCTACGTCGAGGGCGATACGCATAAACCCCTTTACTTCCTAAGCAATTCTTATGCTAAGCGTCCTGGTATCTTACACGGGCGATACCTAATCTAAACAATACATATTTTATTATAAATGTATTGTTTAGATTAGGGCACACACAGACAGACACACAGACAGGCACACCCTCATAAACACATAAACAGACACACACACAAAGCTATCAAACTTATGACACCCCTCTTTTTTGATCGGGGGTTAAAAAAAACCTTCCTTTTGAGTTTTCCTCCGCATTCGAATTTAAATTAAATGTCAAATGTGTAAAAACGCATACGAAGTCGCGGGCACAACTAGTCCAAAATAAAGAAATAAAAGCTCAAAAAAAATTGAAGTTAAAAACTAAAACCCGACTACTAAAAGGCTTAAAACAAGACCTTCTTATCCTTAAAATAGACTCATAGATAATTAATCGTAGTCGGAGGACACCACATTCGTATTTGATAAACCGATAGCCTCCGACTACGATTAATTATCTATGAGTCTATTTTAAGGATAAGAAGGTCTTGTTTTAAGCCTTTTAGTAGTCGGGTTTTAGTTTTTAACTTCAATTTTTTTCCATTTTATAGTTACGGTTTAGTGATTGCATATTAAGTTTTAGGCTTACTGATATTTTGTTAATACTGTAATTTTAATGAAGTACACACTCAGACGTATCTAGGGATCAAGCACGTTTCTGCTAGTTATTAAAAGCAAATTTTCCGCCATCTACCTATATCACAGCCGTCATCTTGAAATGTCACCATATTGTCTCTGACATGGCTTAACGATTGTTATTAATTAACAACAACCGGGACCAACGGTTTAACATGCCTTCCGAAGCACGGAAGCGCTCAGATATTATTGCCAGAGACCCTTTGGGTGGCCTAAAAACTCTGACACCAGGGGTGGCCACTACCTCATACGATTACCTACCTACCATATTGTAATATTCTGTTTAACTGTGCTATGTCTTTTCCCCTTGAATGGCTCCATTTTTCTTCTGAACACTTTTGATGAGTGTAATTGGGACCTTTTTGTTTGATGGCTTGAATTAAAAACGGTGTCCTAATCATGGCCGCTACCATTGCAGCCCGAAAAGTTGGGGTACACAATTTCTTTTCTTTATCCCGACCCGTTTCGAACCGAATTAAAATAGTAACAAATTCTATTAAACAAATATAACAAATTAGTAACAAATTGTTTTTTATTGAAAACACACTGTCATCTCGAGTACAACAGTCCCTCTTATAATAAGACGAAAAGCGTCTGAATTATTTTACAGAGTGTGTCGTAAAAATACTCTAAAGCGGACAATAACGTCATTCGAATGAGACCCTCAAGTGTTGGCGGCATGAAAAAGTGTACTTGTACTTGCATTTGTCATGGGGAGGCAAGAGTATTAGAGTATGTTTCGTTGGTGGCGGCAATATTATGACATTATTGTCTTCTCCATTTTTAGGGTTCCGTACCTCAAAAGGGTAAAACGGAACCATTATAGGATCACTTTATTGTCCGTCTGTCTGTCTGTCAAGACCTATTTCTCAAGAACGCGTGGAGGTATAAGGTTTAAATTTCTATCAAAATACTCAAGTTTGCAATATCTTAGAGCTGTGAAAAAATCAAGCTTCTAAGTCAACGGAATCAAAAGATACGGCCGCTTATGCAGCATATGTAATTTCCGCATATTTCGACCCTCGCAAGGGAATCAAAACCTTTCTAAGGGTACCTTGTATTTCCGTGTGAACTGTATGTGATCCAAGGCATGCAACACAAAGTAATCCTAGGACAAGATTTTTTGCAGGAAAATAAAATAATTGTGCATCGATTTCATGATGTTTTGTTGTTGTAAAACTGTCACGTCAAGTTTGTCCAGAGACAGCTGACAGGATTTCAAATGGTGGCATCGACAATGGGTGGAAAGAGAGTCGAGTCCAAAGAGGATTCGAAGGAGGTATTATTGAATGAGATTTGAAGAATGGAGTTTGTTGACAAAATCGAAAGTAGGCGGGAAAACTTGGCCGTTTTTATAAAAAAAATCTGCCAAATGAATGCGTAGAATAGTGGTACGGAACCCTAGGTGCGCGAGTCCCACTCGCACTTGGCCGGTTTTTCTCTTCTCTTTCTCCTTCAGTTTCTTAAAGGTGGCTGGCTGGTCCACGAGTTTTCATAATAATTACTGATTATGCTAAGAAATTATTTGACTCATTGGGTCTTGTAGTTCTTATGAGATTTTTTATGGGAACGAAGTCTCGGGGAAAGCTACAGGCATGTTCCCGCGGTAGTGGAACGGTGCGGGTGGAGTCATATTATATTATATTATATTATATTTATTTAGATGTGTCATCTTGCGATACAAGTCGGGTCTGCTTCAGTTGGACTTCAGCATCGCTGCATCGCTGTCACTTGTATGTCGAGATGTCACATGACACCCCTCCCCCACCGCTACACTACCGCAGGCACATACGGAACTAAGCGCTACTCCTCCTGTAGTCTTGTATATTGATGTACGCTCGGAAACATTCCCACTCCCGGCAATGTTTCCACTGGCAATGTTCCCGGAAAGTTTCCGAAAGTTTCCCAATGTTTCCATAAATTCCCAGTGATATATTTTTTGGTTATTCATGCCAATTCATAAAGTATCGCGTTGGTTAGTCACGTGACATGCATATTTGCATAAGTGTCTTGTCCTTGCAGTGCTGCGGTGCTGCCACATGGAGACTGCATGAAATCGGTATTTCACTAAAAAAATCATCTTAAATCCGTACTACCTATCAAATTCGTATGAATTATGTGTTTAGCTACTTATTATTTGGAGAATCAAGAATCCAAAACCATTTACAAGTCAGTAAACAAATATTGAAATATCCAAAGATTAGAGCAAAGTTGCCGTTAAATTCCCAGTTGGGGAAATATTGCCGGCAATGTTTCCAGCGATTGGCAATGTTCCCGGGAACGGAACATCACTAGTCTTGTAAAAAAGTCAAGGTGTTGTTTTGTAAAGTGACACCCGACACAGGGGTGATTATTTACACGACACTGAAGGCAAAAACAGTGAAAATACTTTTAAAATATTCAATTGTGGCCTCCCTTAGTATTATAGTAACGCTTGCGGCCGCACTCGCATTATCGGCCGCCACATCGCGCGCACGCTTTGCGAAGTCGGCCTTCTTACAATAGAACAAATTTAACAATGTACTTTGTAAATAAAAAAATAGACTTATTTTTAGTTTCAAGCGTTACTAAAACTATCCCCCGGGGTTCTCAGCTAACCAACACAACACAAAAAAGTTGTGTCGCTTTCAGTTGCCATCTTGGGAATATTATTTTTGGAACCTACATCTAATTATTGTATGGTATGTATGTTTCGACTATTAAATTGCAATGACTGTTAGCGGGCGCATTATGCTCCGTTATGAGCAATAAAACAAACAGTAAAAGGAATGTTAAAGCAACACCTGTAAGCAAGGAAAATAACTCACATACCAAAAACTACCCTTACGACCAAATTCGTAATTTCCCCGAATACTCGTTGCAAATGTTTCAATGAAAGTCCATCAAGCCATTTAATTACATTTTCATTTTTAATAATTACTTATACGTTTCTCACGAATAAAAATGTGTTGGAAAAGCCTCAGGAAAAAGTAATCCCACCAAAAACATTCTGTAAAAAACTAGCCAGGTCTCGATGGAGCTGCTTGTTTATCTCTAAAAAGTAATGAAATCTAGACAAAGTCGTGCCAAGTCTAAGGTTCCTTACTGCGATTTCTTTATTATTATAGTTAATGTTGTGAGACTTGCCCGTTGAAGGGTACACAAGCGGTTCTGGCGACAGATTGGTGCAATGGTGTCATGGAGCACCTGGTTTTGTACCCTTGTGTACCCTTCAACGGCCAAGTCTCACAACATTAACTATAATAATAAAGAAATCGCAGTAAGGGACCTTAGACTTTTATTTTATTAGATTTTCTTATTTGACACAGTTTTTTAATTTGTGTAATGTTCAAGTAGAATAAAGTTAATCGTTCGACTATTTCTTCTTGTTAACTTGTAATTATAAGTATAAATAGTATATAGTAACGTATATGCGTATTAAAAGCAGAAGGGGAGACATTCGCCCAGCAGTGGGACGCTATAGGCTAGATTAAATTAGAAGATGTATCCAACTACGCTGGATTTTTGCAATGACAGTCGATTTTTTTATGTACCAATAGTAGAAGGGGCTCTCATATCTCTCCATATCTCTAATAAAGCTGAGACCAGCTGAAGGTTCTTCATCACATACTTCAGAACTTCGATTTTTGACATCAAATGAAGCGGCCCACCAAGTTGAATATACGAGTATTTTGTAAAGGCGCTATAAGTCGATCTCTGATAGTTTAGTTGGGCTCTTATGTTTTCTAATCAGGGTTTCCAGGTACTCCAGATCTTTGATTATCCTAGTTTTTAAAGTTTTCCCTTTATGTGGCCATTAAACCCTAACTCTGTACCAAATTTCAGCTCTCTGAGTTTATGGGAAGTACTAGTTCTATTATGATGATCATGAGTGAGTGAGTGAGTGAGTGTCATAAATGCGAAACTTTGCTTTCACTTAACTTCGGAACTAAATGACCTACAGACTTGAAATTTTGGATTTTAGGTATGTGATTATAGCTTACTGGATGATGAAAATTTCTGCGTTCTGGTCTTATCCAGAGGTTCTCAAATAGGGGCCTGAAAATGCGGCGAAATGGTTACTGTAAAGGATGGTACGGCAGTGTTTGCTCCGCGCTCGACCTGGCGGGGGCACTGCCGTGGCCTCAGATTTTCTGTGAATGCCACTGTTCCATCAGCGTCGTTTTCACGAGGAATTTTACAATTACAATTTTGACATAAAATCTTAAAATGTCACATTGTATTGCCCTCTTAAAGTATTACAAAATTACAATCTTGCAATACATATCACTCGGGACAGAACTTGAACCCGCAACCTCTTGAATACCGTGCGCCTGCAATTGAGCTACCGAGTCAAGTAACCTGTCGATGCGAATTTTAGAACCTCATTGTTAATCGTCTTAAGGACGATAAAAATCTTTATTACGTTCCCTAGCACATTAGTGTTATAGAAAATACAAAAATAGATAATTGTTTGTGTTGAGACGAAGAGAATACCTATCAGAATGGAGAAAACGGTTTTTTTAAATTGAATCCAAGAGCTTTTTTTTTTTTACTCTGGCGCGGGTATATCGATACTTAGGGGTCCACAGTGGTCCTTTAAATTCTACAGTTGCGCGTATGAAAATCTTGAAGAAAATCTCAGAGACCAGAAATTTGAAGATGATGAAGTGATCGCCGCCGCCGCTTTTAAGGGGTCATGATGAAGAGTTTGTAAAGAAAGTAATTTTAAGTTTACAAAAAAAAATAACCAACTGTAAACACCTTGAAAGTGACTACATCGATAAATAAAATATAACCGCGTCATACTCATTCTCATTACTTATTAAAGTATAGCATCCAGTGGATCCACCACCACCAGATGAAGTGGATGGCTTGCCTACCACCAATACCATCTTGACAGTTTGGTCAGCTTAGTCCACTGAAAAGACTGCTAAAGCAGCGTTTTCACAGTCTTATAACAGTACAAAGAAGAGCGCCATCCAAGAAAATAGACGCTTATGATTGGTCAATTCCATCCGAGCCAGAGAAAAGCTCACTAAAATGTAAAAGCTCGGAACCAATCGACAATTTCGGCGATAGCTGTCAGACCAATCAGAAGCAATAATTTTCTTGGATGGCGCTCTTCGTGGTAGTATTATAAGACTGTGAAAACGCCGCTTTACTCAATAAAACGTGCACAAAAATGCAAACGGAAACGGGAATTCAATCGACTCCAACAATAATACCTAAATCAGCAGACATTGCAAAGAGTCTCACAATAGGGGAATTTCCCCTTGATTTTTCTTTACTTTGCACTTTTCACATACTTAGTTGCTGAAAGTTCCCAGCAGTGCGATCGAATGTGACTGCATTTCCCAATGCATTCCGATAGTGGAATTCCATATTTTTATTATACGGTAAGGCTACAAGCAGACGACAAATTTTCATTCCGAATTGAAGGGACAGTAAGGTGGTAGTTTTCCGACTCAAGCAGATTCAAAATGTGTGAATCCAGTTAACTTTAATGAAACAAAGGAATAAGAAGTTTAATTTTATTCAGATTTGAGGCGGCTGTTATACCTACACAGAGTGGAGATAAAAGACTATCATTTGACGGAAAGTAAGTCGTAGTATCCTGGCTTAAGGTTCAATGAAAGAAACGTGACGGGAAATGCATATTTTGCAGTCTTTTTCAATTTTGTAGCTAGTTATCGGTGAACGTGACGGTTTTGGTGCGGTAGGTCCAACAAACGCCCTAAAGATGTGGCGCCCAACAGCATAGGTACTTTGACCCTTATGATAATATTACTTTGTACAAACTAGGTGGATTTAAAAACACCTCTTTCTCTTTGAGACATACTTTGTAGCAAGGAAAAATCTGTCGCTACCTTAACGCTCTGCTGCAATAGTAAGAGCCCGACATGTAATACCTTGGAACCATATTGAACGTCTATCGCCTTGAATGTAAACACGTTGGAAGAGTTCTCTTTGATGGAAGCCAATCAATAAACATGGTTATGTGATAAATTTTTCCATGTGATGTGGAATTCAAAACGTGTCGTAATAATCTTAATTTAGATAAAATTAAATACTAATCTTTATATTTGTCTTTATATTTTACACCAGAAAGTAACTGATTTTTTTAAAAAAATTATAAAAGAATAAATGGTAGTCCTGGCAAATTTTTTCCGCACTACTTTTCGATGACTGAAAGAAAAAACACAGTAGCAACTTGATGCACAGTAAGAAAATCATTATCACTAAAATACTGAAATGTCAATAAATAGTTAGGTACTTATGTTATAAGCAGATAAAGTATGAGTTTTATTCCTTATCGTTTAACAAGTTAGCTAACGAATCATACTTCTAAAAAAAGTGTATTCTAACTATCTATCTACTTCTAAAATGCAAAATAACGAACAAACTGACCTTCACACTTCACAGTTTCATTTTATGTAATTTGATGTTTATAACTGAGTTATTATATAAATAAACTGACCCGTTGTAGACTTAACAGTTTCACTTTATAAAATTGGATTGTTATAACTGAGTTATTATCCTGTAAAAAGAGTGTGGACCTTTTGTTACACCTTATATCACCATCATCATCATCATCATTGTCAGCCCACATTTGCCCACTGCTCCCTTTCCCTTCAGCTTTTTCCCTTCACGCCATCCTCCTCGGTCTGAGGACCTTATTATACGTAGGTAAATGGTAGGTAAGTTCTGAAACGCACAGGGCCGAGGTTCATTCCTAATGGGAAAGCTCATTACTATTCAATACGGTTGCGCGTCACCGACTCAATCATTAATATACCCGCATAGAGATTGTAGGTCATGGCCCGGGCTACTCCGACGTTCCCCATACATGCACTATTGAGGGTCCCCACGGCTCACTCGCGTCACCGACAAACAAAAGGCTTTTCAAACAATACTTTTTTTTTGCAAAAAGTTGACTCCAAAATTTTTTATCCTGGTAGGACCTAAGG
Source organism: Zelleria hepariella (assembly GCA_949319315.1). Taxonomy (NCBI): domain Eukaryota; kingdom Metazoa; phylum Arthropoda; class Insecta; order Lepidoptera; family Yponomeutidae; genus Zelleria; species Zelleria hepariella. Next base: position 12,807,333 of record OX439381.1, read on the forward strand.
CCAACTTTACGTAGCAGAAACGTCTGCAAATGCAAACGTCTATAAGTGGTCCTATAATCAACTAGCTTTTGCCCGCAACTTCGTCCATACTGAGTTATATTTTGCCTTTATTTGCCTTTATTTTTACTCACGGACTCGTGGACAAAGTCATGAGAAAAAGCTAGAGCCTATAATAATTATGTTATTATGTTTGCGTGACAGGGTAACAAACATCCATCCAAACCTTCGATCAAGGATAAAAAAACTAGATACAACATAGAACTCTGAAATGTGTCTGGAAAAATAGATGTCCAAACTGCCTTTGGGAGCTTATTTGCTCGTAGTCTATGCAATTAAAGTAAAACTGTACACTAATGCAATAAGGTTGACATTCGAATATTAGACGTATCGTCGAAATGATGTTTCGTATTGTTCTATTGCTGATATCATTTGTTTCTGTGGGGACAAGTTTTTATTGTGATTTTATACGTAATGCTATGGGATTTAGTTCGGTGATCCAAACATACAAACTGATTAAGAGGAGGGTGTCCACTAGCGCCGCCAATGACAAAAAAAAACATTTCTTCTTTTTGGATGCGTTTTTTGCTAAAAACGAGCCGTCCAATGAGAATCCCTAGATTTACCAATGTGTACGACCTAGAAGCTAGATTCCAGATCCTAGAACCTACAAATAAATCCTGCACAAGTTAAAAGTAGCAAAATTTTTCTTCTGCGAGATTATTTCGTATTTGCGGCGCTAGTGTGCCTTGAACATCACCTTAATTAGTGTGACGTACAGAGTTCCGTACATCACAAATTGAAACGTCAGCAAAAGAGTGACCACACGTTTCAGAAACACGCTGAAAAACAACTCCGATATCGTGTCTATGGCGATGGTGACAACGGCCAATTTATCTGGGGGCACGGCAGTGCCCCCACCAAGTCGAGCTAAAAAGCGGCACGGCCGTACCATACTTTTCTCGAAGCAGTTCAGGCCATTTTCGACCCCCCTATAACTTCGTTTCGGATAAAACTAGAAGCCTGAATTTTCTGTAACCAAGAAAGCATTGTATAAACACGGAATATTTCAAATTTTATTCAATTTGAAACAGTAGTTTAAGAATTATAACTAGTCAAAGTTTCGTATTTTGTCACTCACTCACTGATTGATGATCAAAACTCTAAGGCACTTCTAGCATACATAGAAGCTTCAAATTTAGAATACAATTAGTATTTATCAAGGAAAAACTAAAATATTTTGCAATTTCAGTCCAGGTTTCTAGGTACACCAACTGCATATATAACTTTGTATTCCCATATAAATATATGGGATTACTAAATTTTATTTGCATACATGTACAATGCAAATGTAACTTTGTAATCCTATATATTTATATGGGAATACAAAGTTTAATTTGCATACATGTACCCACGACAGCACGACAGAGTGTACAAACGTAACCGAGTAGAGTGGTAGGGTGTAAGGGTCGACGTGCTGTCTTGTGTATAATGCAAATGTTAACGCCCATGATGGCCGGCCCCACGCAACCCAACCTACCACACCCGACGACTCGCTACGCGATCCAGCATACGGACGGACTAGGCGTGCCGCCTCGCCACAGACAATGAAAGTGAATCTGTGGCCCTCTGCTTCACCGACCGCCGTATCGATCGGTTGTGTTTTTCTTTAATTTTATATTTTGCCTAATTTAAATTGTAATAACGCAATAAACAGCAAATATTCATGTTAACCAATCCAGTCGTCATTATTGAAGAGATCCTGACTCCGCAACCTGATAGACCAGCCCGATCATTGGCCTTCTACCCGGATTAACTTCAGCGACGCATGGGACGGTAACCTTGTCGGACAAGCGTGAGTCAGAAATCCACATCCACGTCGACGGAAAAGCGTAAATATCCATCGGCACATCCACGCCGGAGAAGCAAGCACTATCCATCGGCCGAGCCACGCAGAAATATCCACTTTTCGATTGCGACGCACGCGCAGTCATCCAGCCATCTACGCAGCTCGGCACCCATCCACATCCAGAGGGTTCGCTTGGAGAATCTCCGCACATTGTGAGTTCGTTCCATGATCCCTCCCAACCATCCACTGTGTCATTAAGTTCACAAATCCAAAAATATCCACCCATCCATTGTTCTCATTACGTAACATAACCTATCCAATCCATCCATAATCCATACATCGACGCATCTTTATCCAATTTTCTGCAAAAAGGCTTTGAATTGGGCCTACCTACCCACGATAGCACCTTTATTTCCGTGCTAAAAACATTATTGTTAGCCTTTGCTTACCTATTTTCTTTATCTACATTCCAGCCAACTGGTTTCATACAGCGGCGGGCGTGTGGCTCGGTGCGCTATTCACCCATTGTCAGCTGTTTGCACTGCTTGCAAAACCTTCTTCGCACTGCCTACCACTGTCGCAAGCATCCACACTATTTAAGTATCGTTCTGAATTGCCATCCATTAACTTTCAGCATCATACATAGGTCTTTAAAATGCCTCTAAAAACATTAATAAGAAAGCGAGCTTCCTTCAAAGCCAAGCTTACTCAATTCAACTCTTACCTGCGAGTAACATCCAGTTCCCCCGCTCTTAGCAGCATTCAAGTCAGCGAACTAAACATTCGCTTATCTAAACTTGAGGAGTTTTATTCGGAATTTGATGCAGTTCAAATTGAAATAGAAAACCTTTCTGACATTCCAGGCGAGCCAAATGCAGAATTCGAGCAACGTGAAGAGTTCGAGTCTCAATACTTCAGTGCCATCGCCAGAGCCCGAGATATGTTGTGCCAGAATGGTGCCAGCGTCGCCGGCGCAGGCGCCCAGGGTGAGCAGTCGGTCTCAGGGTCAGGTACCTACTGTCCGTACATTACACAATCAAGGCGTAGGAAAAGTGATATCAGGTTTAAAATTACCTACTATTAACCTACCTGTGTTTGCCGGTCACTATCAAGATTGGTTGGAATTTCATGACACATACACATCACTCATACATTCTGATAGTTCAATACCTAAAATAAACAAATTCCATTACCTTCGCGCTGCTCTGAAGGACTCCGCTGCAATCGTTATTCAATCGCTCGACTTTTCATCTGAAAATTACGACATTGCATGGTCGCTTCTTTGTGATCGGTATCATAATAACCGATTATTAATTAACAATCACATTCAGTCTATATTTGACATTGAAACCTTAACAAAAGAGTCCTCCTCGGCGCTGCGAAACATAATCGATACAATCAATAAGAACCTAAGAGCACTCAAAACACTCAAATTACCTACAGAGCACTGGGACATCTTAATAATCCACATAATATCAAAAAAATTAGATTACAACACAATTCGCGAGTGGGAATCACAACGTAATGCATTACCAACGTTGGAAGAATTCATTACGTTCCTTAAGAACCGATCCACTTTATTAGAAACCGTAAATGAGGCACACCCAAAGCGACGACACAGTGACATAACACATGTTCGACCAAAATCATTTGTTATTCATCCACAAACAAACTCATATACACCTCAACGTACAGGCAGCTATTCGTGCCCTTTGTGCAAAAGCAATCATGCAATTTATCAATGCGGTAAGTTCAAATCGCTTTCTATTGATAACCGAATTCAGAAAATAAAACAGTTGAAACTTTGCCTGAATTGCTTGCGTCGGGGACACGAACAACGGGACTGCAGGCTAGGCCCGTGCACCGTGTGCAGTAAGCCGCATAATACTTTGCTGCATAGGGATCATTATGAGCCACGGAACGTACAAGAACAATCAGCTGACAGCAAACCGTGTGTGGTCCTGTCTGCTCAGTCATACATACCTACAGTCAATAGCCAAGTACCCACACAGCAACCACAAAGTGTCGAAAACAATGTCGTGTTATCATCCACTACTACACAAAGCAACTGCTGTGTCTTGCTATCCACAGCCCTCATCTCCATCACTGGTCATGACGGCCAAAAACACACTGTCCGTGCATTATTAGATAACGGCAGCACATCCAGTTTCATGACTGAAACATTATGTCAAAAATTGAAACTTCCAATCCACTCAACTTCAACCTCAGTTGAAGGCCTAAATAGGCAACTATCGCGCATTACAAAGCGATGCAATATCCAGATAAATTCACTTACTGAAACATTCACAATGGAAGACAGCTGTTTTGTCGTTCCACAAATCACTCAATGCCTACCTACTACACGCATTGATGTTTCCCCACTTAACATTCCCAAAGATATTCGTCTAGCAGACCCAACTTTCTATCAGCCATCAGAAATTGACATTTTGCTCAGCGCAGAAATATTTTGGAAAATATTGGGCACCAAACGAATCTCTCTTGGAAAGGGAAAACCAATGCTCAATGAAACAAAGTTAGGTTGGCTAGTTTCAGGTTCAATAAACACACTCACAAACAATTCACACCATACACATACACATAACCACACAGTCCACTGTCATTTCTCAAATGACATCGAGCTAAATAACAAACTTGATCAGTTTTTTGAACTTGAATCAATTGCTTTGCCTCAATCCTTAACCAAAGAGGAACAGGAATGCGAGCAAAGCTTTATACAAAACACAACACGACATACAGATGGTAGGTTCATCGTTAAAATACCTATCAAAAAATCGCCTGACACATTAGGTCAATCATACAATCAAGCTTTATCCAGATTTCAGTCGCTCGAGCGACGATTAAATTCAGACCCAATACTTAAGGGCAAGTACTCTGAATTCATGCAAGAATACCTAGACTTAGGGCACATGTCATTGAATGAAAGCACGGATGAACCAATACAATATTTTTTGCCACATCATGGCGTACTGAGAGAATCAAGTCTCACAACCAGTCTTAGGGTTGTCTTTGACGGTTCAGCTTTATCGACTTCCGGTGTTTCATTCAATAACATCCAACATGTTGGCCCAACTGTTCAGGATGATCTCATAAGCATTCTCATTCGTTTCAGACAGCACGTACATGTTGTGACGTCAGACGTTAAGAAAATGTACCGAAATGTACTTGTTACTGATTCACAACGCTGTCTGCAACAAATTCTGTGGCGTCCTGATCCCACACAAGAATTGAAACAATACAAATTAAACACAGTAACGTACGGAACCGCGTCCGCTCCTTACCTCGCTACGCGGTGCCTTGTACAGTTGGGTCAGGATTGTCCTGATAAAACCATAGGTGAAACAATAATACACGATTTCTATGTCGATGACTACATTACAGGTCACGACTCAGAGTCCGAGCTTGTGCGCATTAGTAACGGAGTAATTAAAGAATTAGAAGAAGCTCAATTTTACCTACGTAAATGGCGCTCCAATAATCCACACATTCTCGATCAAATACACAGTGAAAATTGCAGCGATGAACTGCTGAAATTAAATAACGATGAGTATGCCAAAACATTAGGCCTACTCTGGGCATGCAAAACAGACACACTACTATTTTCAATTGACATTAACCAACCACACAAAATCAGTAAACGATCCATTCTATCCACAATTGCACAAATCTTTGACCCGCTGGGTCTAATCAATCCATGCCTTTTGCAAGCAAAAACAATCTTACAGAGTCTATGGGCTTCACAAATCCCATGGGACGGAGGCCTTCCTCCAGAAATTATTAAAAGTTGGACCCAATTCATCAAACATTTGCCCCAACTTAACCAAATATCAATACCACGGCGAGTATTGTGTAACTCACCCACTATAATCGAAATACACGCATTTTCTGATGCTAGCCCCTTAGGCTATAGCGCATGCATTTACATTAGATCAATGAACGAACAAAAAACTGTTTCTGTGCATTTAATAATGGCCAAGAGCAAAGTAGCTCCCCTAAAGAAGATGACCACGCCTAGACTTGAACTCAGCGGTGCTCTTCTTGCTTCTAGGTTAGCTAAAAAGGTAAAAAATGCATTACGTCTACACATTAACCAAACATTCTTCTGGTGTGACTCCACCATTGTTTTAGGTTGGATCAAAGCGCCAAAATCCACCTTAAAATTGTTTGTTCTCAATAGGATAAATGAAATCACTGAAAACACTGACGCTTTATCATGGCATTACATACCTACAGACATGAATCCCGCGGACATAGGTTCGAGAGGTCTAAACGCGACTCAATTGCAAGATTCACACTTGTGGTGGCATGGTCCCACATTTTTATTACAAAATGAATCTCAATGGCCTAAATATCCAGTTCACACAAAACCGGAAGACTTACCGGAAACAAAGGTACTCTGTCATATATTAATACAGGATGATGCTTTAACATTCATACATAAATTTTCAAATTTCAGTACTTTACAGCGCGTAACTGCTTACATGCTACGTTTCATTCACAACTGTCGCCATCCGACAAGTAAACAAACAAACCACTTATCAGTTTCAGAACTAAAGGAATCTACCCTACTTTTATGCAAAATTGTGCAAAAAGACATTTATACATCTGAATACACAACATTACACAACAAGAAAGCTTTATCAACAAAAAACAAGCTTCTCAGCTTGAATCCATTCATAGACAGTGACGGTATCATGAGGGTTGGTGGAAGATTAAATAATTCAATTTATGATTATGACACTAAGCATCCAATTATTCTCGATTCATCACATCATTTAACACAATTAATCTTTCAACACTATCACAAGATCCTCATGCATGCTGGCCCACAACTAATGTTGGCCACTATTAGACACAAATACTGGGCGATTGGTGGACGCAATCTCGCCAGAAAAACAACACGCAATTGCATAACTTGTTGTCGATTCTCGGGCAAATCACTTCAACCAATAATGGGTGATTTACCTGCAGAAAGAGTTCATACTGAATTTGTATTTACTAACACGGCTGTAGACTATGGCGGACCGATTTTGATAGCAGACAAAAAGGGCAGAGGTTGCAGGTTAATCAAATCATACATATGTGTATTTGTTTGCTTAGCAGTACGGGCAGTACACATCGAACTTGTGACCGACCTGTCCACCCAGGCATACATTGCCGCTTTAAACAGATTCATTGCCCGCAGAGGCAAACCGGCCAACATATACTCGGACAATGGCACAAATTTTGTAGGTGCATTCAATGAGTTTTCCAAATTTCTTAAATCCAATGTCCCTAACATTAGTTCATATGCTTCAGAACAGTTCATTAACTTTAAATTTGCCCCCGCATACAGTCCTCACTTTAACGGCTTAGCCGAGGGCTCAGTAAAGTCGATAAAACACCACTTGAAACGAGTTTTATCACTCGCTAATCTGACTTATGAGGAGATCAGTGCTGATTCAAATAGAAGGGATTCTCAATTCAAGGCCTTTAACCCCCTTATCCACTGACCCTACCGACCTCGTCCCTCTTACCCCCGCCCACTTCCTTATTGGACGAGCTCTCACTATGGTGCCTACTCCACAGATCAGCGAGAAAGCACAGACATTGCCAAGATATCAACGAGCGCAAGCGCTGGTTGGTCATTTTTGGACCAGATACCATAAAGAATACATTACAGAACTTCAGACCAGAAACAAATGGCGCACTAATGGGGGACAGCTGCATCTGAACGACTTGGTGCTGGTGAAAGACGACCGCTTGCCGCCGAACAGATGGCTGCTTGGACGTGTCACCTGCCTGCATCCCGGCGCTGACGGAGTGAGCCGCGTCGCCGATGTCTTCACCCGATCGGGCACCCTGAGACGAGCCTACAATCGACTCTGCGTGCTGCCTCAACACACAACATTGGAACAGGATGATGTTCCAACGGCGGGAGCCTGTTAACGCCCATGATGGCCGGCCCCACGCAACCCAACCTAACACACCCGACGACTCGCTACGCGATCCACCATACGGACGGACTAGGCGTGCCGCCTCGCCACAGACAATGAAAGTGACTCTGTGGCTCTCTGCTTCACCGACCGCCGTATCGATCGGTTGTGTTTTTCTTTAATTTTATATTTTGCCTAATTTAAATTGTAATAACGCAATAAACAGCAAATATTCATGTTAACCAATCCAGTCGTCATTATTGAAGAGATCCTGACTCCGCAACCTGATAGACCAGCCCGATCACAAATGTAAGTTTGTAATCCTATAATGGAATCAATAGTTGTAGATATGTACCTACATAATATGTACCTACCTACATATTATTATGTTCAAAGGTAACTTGTACAATGGTCAACGGAATGAAAAAGCCAGAATGGGATGTCTTGAAGTTGTACCAAAATCCCGCAAAGTATTAAGTAGATGGACAGAGGCCCGGTTTCTGAATTGAGAATTTTGCTAAGCAAATACTTAACTATCGTTCTGTCATGCTCTTTTGTGAGAAATCTGCAGAGACAGGACGATACTTACCCATTTGCTTAGTGAATTTCTTAATTCAGAAATCGGCAGTAAGGCCCGGTTTCCGAGTTGAGAATTTTACTAAGCACATACTTACGTATCGCTCTGTCACGCTCTTTTGTGAGAAATCTTTTATATAGGACGATACTTACCCATTTGCTTAGCAAAATTCTCAACTCAGAAACCGGGCCTATAAGTTTAGTTGCCCGATCGTAATTGAAGCCGTCAACTGGGAGCCCGTTTTGTCACCATTGCGTTACAGGATAAGGGCCCTGGAAGGTAGAAGACGTACTCGTAGAAGTAGAAAGCAAAAAAAAGTAGGACTATCTACAAAAAGAAATGAGATCCCATCAAAAACAAAACTTGTAAAAAAAAACCAAGCCTCGCTGCTCAGTTCTTCTACCGTAAAAAGTTTTGAGATCCATGTAATACCAAGTCGGTTAATTTATTCAGTCCCTACTTTTTAAGGGTCCTTCTGTCTTGAGTAATTTATTACGTAATTAGCTAACCTAACAACATCTTATAGTGACCATATCAAAATTAAACATCTTTTATGTTTTAAATAATTAGATTGACTTGGCAATCGCATTAAATAATCTAATTTAATATAATTTGTATTACTTGTGTTTTCATGCGATGGCCAAGTCAATCTAATTATTTAAAACATAAAAGATGTTTAATTTTGATATGGTCACTATAAGATGTTGTTAGGTTAGCTAATTACGTAATAAATTACTCAAGACAGAAGGACCCTTAAAAAGTAGGGACTGAATAAATTAACCGACTTGGTATTACATGGATCTCAAAACTTTTTACGGTAGAAGAACTGAGCAGCGAGGCTTGGTTTTTTTTTACAAGTTTTGTTTTTGATGGGATTGTTCTTATTCTGCAGTGCGCAGTCAGTTTCATATCGTAAGTAGGGCCCATAAGCTCAACGAGCCAAATCCCATATTAAGCTGCTTCGTACCTCCGCTCATTACACCCATTATAGCCTAATCCCGAATGGAGGATGAAAAACTGGCGAGACTCACGCCCGTTGGCCCTAATACAGATAGGAGCTGAAATAATTTACGGGATTATTCGAGAGGGTACTAGAACAATTATACTAAAGACCCATTTTACGGGATCTAATTTTACTTTTTGATGATCCCTTTTAAATACCAAGTATTTGTTTTTTCTAAAGCACTAACACATGAAAAAAAAACATCAAATTCCAATGAGCAATTCGTCTGCAAAGATGAGGGAGATTGTGCAAACTTCGTACACCAGGTAGGTAGCGCCCTCCTTCAATAACACGAAATAAAGCGAAAATTCACGAAGTTTTAGGCGGAGGAGCGGGTTCTTTTGCTAGTGTTTCTACAGTTTACAATGCAAGTTGAAATGGCTCACCTACTCGATAAGATGCGAGGTGGATGGGAGATGTCCAGACAGCAGGATCCAGCGACAGATGTAGAGCCCGCGGTAAAATACGGCACGAACACAGTTTTTTAAGCACATTATAATGTTAGTGGTGTTCACAAAATATTATTAAGGAACTATGTCAATGTTCGGTGTAAAATATTGTTTTTTTTTTAAGAACGGAAAGCGGAATACGTGTTAACCAAGAAAAAAAAGGTGAGAAAAACAAAAGAGCGGGGTTCGGGACACTCTTCAAGCAGCAAAAGCAGCGATTCAAGCAAAAAGTTTCTGCACTTCTTGCGGAACTCCTTGCAAGTATAGGCGGTGCAAATCGGCCAAACCAACTAGGTATGTTTTACGTCACCTAAGTAACTTATGTGTTGAGGTTTAAAACTCCGCAGACATTTAACCGTTCAGGCGCTTGCGTTCGCGGCCGCACGGCTCTTGAGCGCTGGTGCATTTGTGCAAAATCGCAACTGCAAAAACGCAGCGCGTGGTTTTCAGAAAAACTATCATATCTCTCTCATTAGACTTTATTGATTTAATGCCATGATTAATTCCAATACACAGATAGCGTAGGTACCTATTACTATTAAGATTGCATCAATTTATGTAGTTAAACAAATTGCAGGAGGTCATGAAAATGCATTATTGAAAATTTCTGTGCAGTTGCATATTTTTCTCATTATTTTCTAATCTAATGATATAAGGGTATACGTTTGTAGGAATAAATTCAAGCTAGGAAACATATAAACACATTGTTATACAAATAATAGTTACACTTAGTAATAAATACATGAAATACATAGGTACCATTGAAAAGTCTGGTTACATTTTGATTTTACGCGTAGTTGTAGCGCCGCGCCGCTGAGATTAAACTATTTTTTTCACTGGTTAGGAGATATAATGCGCTCAAAATATTTACACTGATAAAAAGGTACACAAATCACGTTTTCTAGTAAATTATATCAACAACCATTGTTATAAAAACACTTCACAAAAACGATTTTTATAGGCCGATACCCAAACACAAGTACGGAAATCTCAGTGTTCTCTTAACACAAAGAGTATACTTAGTACGTTACATGAAACCAAGTGATGTTTTATTTACAAGAGAGCCTTTTAAATTATCTTTGCAACACCGTAACACATGATAACTAGTAACTGATAAAAGGTAATGAAATAAGTTCCCAAAAACACGATAATATGATGCTACACCTGTTACAATAAGCGCTTAAGGATCAATGGAGAACTTAGGGCCCCGTTCAGACGCAGAATTTCATACGTTGTAAAACAATATAGCTGAGACAATTACTTACCTACGTCGAATGTTTAATGGTTTCACATGCTTCTTCGTATGTGTGGTATTAAATTTCAATAATAAATGCTAGATAGATAGATAGAGAACACTTTATTGTACACCAGAAAAAAATATTTACAAGATTAAAGAAATACGAATTAAGAATATTTATTAGGTATATTCTTCAGGAAACAATAGTAACATCTGTTGCTAACTTAGGCGTAGGTAAACCTGTATTTCAGCTAACAGCGCCCCCGTCCGGAAAATTTATACAAGTAGATCTACATAGCTACAAAAAAATGTGTTCCGTATAAAACATATTTTTAGATAAATATGCGTAACTTACAATGAGCAATTTTACAATATACCTACGTTCAGTGTATTAAATTTATAAATCTATGAAACAAAATAGTCAAATGTGTAGTACACGTTTAGGGTCCTCTCAGTGTATAGAAATGTAAATATGTGAGTGTGTGTGGGTGCGTGTATTTGTGTGTGAGAATTAATAAATGTGTGTTAGGATAATAGCAATGGATACATAGATAATACCCTGGAATATCATATAGGATAAGTTGTATTCGAATCCCTCACGAATGGAGTCGCGGGCATGGCTAGGGTTTTCTATTTTCTCGTACAGTAAGCAACAGATTGAATCATTGCGAAGTCAAACTTCAAACGTCAAATGAATAGAGTTGTAGGCGGGGTAGGTTGATCTGTTGGTTACTGTAACTATTGTGTGGGGAAAGATAAATTAAACGATACAAGTGAAGTAAAAAATATATTTAATAATTTTATTTACTTACGAAATAAAATAAAAACTAAAAAATTCATGTTGCTGAACAAGCAAATAAAATTTTTGCAACAGGTGTGCTCAGCTAAAATTATTACTTAGGTGTGCTTAAAAAAAGTTGTTTTTATTAACATTAGTCCATTAACATTTGTTACATGTCACATGAAACAAAGTTGTTTTTGGGCATTTTCGCTTAAACTTGTACCCGGTTTCAAGAAGTTGGAATTGGAGCCATAAATTACTGAAAAATTGTATTTACATGTTTAATTTTACGATTATTGCAATTATTGGTTCGGAATACTTACCTACACAAATTGTAAAAAACAATGAAGCACAAAAATATTGAAATCTAACGATATAATGGTCACATACCTAAATCTAGTAAGGTGACAGGCTAAATTTGACGATTGGTGGCGTGGAAAAATTACATATTTTAATATGTTTTATTTTCTTTACAATGTAATGTGCAGCTAATTTATAAAAAAAATACAAAATCACGTGGTAAAAATTTAAACTAAAATGCCCTTTTATTATAAAAATATTGCCTGTGTGAACTTAACATAGATAATATAAAAAAAAGTATCCACTTCAAAATAATTATTTGTCAAAATTACATATTACCTACATGCAAAAAAATATAGTTTTTGCATTATTAACAAGCAGTTATGATCTTCAGTCGTGTGTTTTAAAAACTGACGGCTTCTCTGTTTTCCGCTTCGCTCTCGATCTTGACAATTGGAACTTCTGAAATAGACATAATAATGTTAGTTATTGTAATTGAATGATTAGAACTGTATTTTTCTGACAATGGTGGTGAAATAATAACATGGATATTATTAAAGGGTGTGCGGACATCGCGGTTATTTTAGAATAAAATACTGAACAAGGTAATTTGAAAATCAAAGAATATTTAGAAAAAAAATATTTTTTAAGGCCTCATAACATAACTCATAAATAAAATTGTGCGTTTCTCGGTACCAAGTTACGTAATCTTTTTTGCGCTTTAACACCAACTCAATCAAAAACTCAACTCAATCCCATCAAAAAAAAAGTTCAAGGATGTTGAAAATTTAATATATTTTTTTACAAAAACTTTTTCTGGTAAATATTTTATTTGTGGAAATTTTAAGGATAGGTCTTTCTTATTGCCCCCATGCATATGCCCAAACGTTAACTCCCCACCCCCAACTTGACCCACGAATAAAAAAGTAGGCTTAAGGAAAGTATTTTTTTTTGTAAAATAATTAAACAATATTATTATGTTTACACTTCACCCGATCACCCAATCATATCAGTTCAAAACTTAAGGCATAATAGTATTGTTATTTTATTATGTTAACAAAACTCAATACAAAATTAGTGCCATGGTAAGCCCGTGCGCAAAGACCCTTAATTTCCAGTAATGGCGTCGAAATGTTACTCTTGTTATCTACAGCACTATAGCAAAATTCCAACAAATCTCACCATGTTCGGTATTTTTCACGAATACTGCATAAAATAAACATTACACCTGGTTTAAATTTGATACAAATTAGACCTATTAAATAACCTAATGTAATTTATCACTTCAAGGTCAATATCATACGAAATGATTAGTAGAACAACCAACAAGGCAAAGTTTTCGCAACCTCAACGGGTGGGGTGAAATTACAAATCAAGTTAAATCAAACTTTTATACTAAAGTTTCTGTATGTAAGCTATGAGTATTGTTTGCCGTAGTATACACTAGTATAATTAAGCAAATAAAATCACTTACGGCATGGATTTCACTGCAAAAATGTAGTTGTAAATCTCTCGAGCCAAGACCACAGATGGCATAAACATCTGTTGATAAAACAGAGTAGTTTTTCTCTAGCCAACCCTTTTTTTCTTCTTGGTTAGCTAGTATTGCTATTACTAAAAATAAAACCTAAGTCGAAACGGCTCAATGTCACACGATCAATCAAATATTTGGATTACCAACCTGTGGGTCAGGGACAGTGACTTTTTGTAACACAAGTTGCAAGCAGCCCTTAGAATCCGTGTCGTCATGTAACCGTTGTTACAGAAACCGCCTGAGCGGTTAAAATCCTTGTTACTAAATTCGGGGCTTAAAATATTCCAAAATTAAAAACCTGGCTTTAAACAAGCTTCAAATTGATAGCACAGAGATTTTGCACTCATATATGTACCTACGTAAATTATTTTGTTAGTTACCCAGTTTTCAGGTAAAGTTGTCGTATTTGTGCTTTGAATCCTATCAGTTCCCTATATTTGAACTTTTTTCATATCGCACCTCTTTGTTGAAAAAAAAAAGTATTGTGATAGCTTTTTAGGTAGCTTTTTATTTTGTTTTAATATTATCAAGTGGATAGCCATCTTGAATTTCAGGCAATTTGGGATTAAGGTAAATTGAGATTTAGACAAACTGAAATGAAGTCATTACGGATTTCAGGCATCATAAAGGCAAATTGAAATTCGGGCACAATAATATCAAGGCGTTTTGATATTCGGTCGTTATGGACCGGAGGGCATCGAAGTATATTGATGAAATGATGTTACTAATATAACTTTTACAATCTGAAATTTTGCCGCTGGATAATATATTACCTATAATGAAAAAATGTTTCGACAGGTTGCATTCTGTACTTTTATTGCAAAGTGTGGAAAAACCAACATATTTTAAACAGAATGTCGTATATTACAAGCGACCTTCATACGAGTGCAACATGCAACCGAGCGGTGGCTATAAGTTCAATATTTTTTTTCTTCTTCTTCTTTTCAAGATGAAGACAGAAAATAAAATTATCAAACGTCGTCGATCTCATTTGGCCAAGACCACCTGCAAACACATTTATTTTAGTGAAATTTGAGTAATCAAAAAGCTGAAAGTTGGAGACAATTGCGGCGAATTTCCACAGCGTAAAGTCCTGTTTTTAGAAACAACAAGTGTCGCTGTCAGCGTCAGACGTGTATGTCGGCACTCGGCCCCTGTTTGCGCTAGTTAATGAAGTAGCAAGCACTCTGGGCGAGATGTTTTCTTTACTATATTGAAGAGTTTCGCTGACAGCCTGCCCCTTGATGGTATGCTTTTGCAGTGCACATTTTTAACTCCCGAAGCAAAAAAGAGGGTTGTTAAGTAGAAGTTTGAAGTGTGAATCTGTGGCTGTCTGTGGCATAATACTCTTATCTCCCGATTTTGATTTAGTTTTTTTTTGTTTGAAAGGTGAGTTGATCGAAAGTGTTCTTAGCTAGATTTAATTAAAATCGTTCCCTTATGAGATTAAAGCCGTTTATAAGATATAATAATTTTATTTTATATTAAAGTGGTTTATTAAAAGCCATCCAACCTTAATGGTATAGTCAAATGTCCGCCATTTTTTAAAAATCGCATTTTTGCGGCTAACGTTAAAACAATTGTCTCAATCGACAGAGAAAGCAATTATAAAAATTAACTATTTTTTGTAAAAAATACGAAAGTGATATACTTTGAGAAATATAAGGGTTTAAACATTTGTTTGAGCATAAAACAACTTGGTTGTAAAAAAACTCTTTGCGCATGTAAAATAGATCAACAATATTTAATATTAAAGCCGCGTTTTCACAGTAAAATTACTTATAACGAGAGAACCGTCCAAGTGAGGCAAGGCTTCTGATTGGCCGGCCATTTTTTTTCCATCTAAGGCAATTTTGACGATTAGAGCTCTGTCCTAGTTGATGTTTTTGCGCCCATAGACAAAATATCAGAAGAACCGACCAATCAGAAGCCCCGGCTCTCTTGGGCGGTGCTCGTCAATCTCGTCATAGAGTAAATTGCACTCTTCGTTTTATTGTAATTTGACTGTGAAAACGCGGCTTTAGTGTAAAACAAAAGGGTTTCCAAAAATGTGCGTAGGTTTTATTTCTTAGGGTCGCATTTTTCTCAAGTTTCATGTTTTCTTACAATCATTAATAGTACATTACTGCCGCGATCTTTAATGGGTGCGTTTCTGGCGCGCTTTTGATGGCCGACAGAGCGCAGCTCAAGGCCATTACAGCGTGGTCAGCATTGCAGCCCTTGATGGACAAGCTTTATAGCGCGGACAGCAAGGGCTGCATTGATGACCAAGCTTGAGGGCCGAGGCCATCATAGCGTGGCCAGCAGCGCACTCATTGCAGACCAAGGCGTGTATAGTGCTTTACTCAAACAAAGCGAGTAATTGATAAAGATCTAGGTGCTAGGTGCTAGGTTCTGGGTGCTAGGTGCTAGGACCTAGGTGCTAGGTCCTAGGGCCTAGGTGCTAGGTCCTAGGTGCTAGGTCCTAGGTCCTAGGTGCTAGGCGCTAGGTGCTAGGTCCTAGGTGCTAGGTCCTGGGTCCTAGGTGCTAGGTGCTAGGTCCTAGGTCCTAGGTGCTAGGTCCTAGGTCATAGATCCTAGGTCCTAGGCCATAGATCCTAGGTCCTAGGTGCTAGGTCCTAGGTCCTAGTTCCTACATCCTAGGACCTACGTCCTAGGTCCTAAGTCATAGGTCCTAAGTCTTATGTCCTAGATCCTAAGTTCTAAGTCCTAAGTCCTAGGTCCTAGGTATTATGTCCTTGGTCTTAGGTCGTAAGTCCTAGGTCCTAAATCCTAGGTCTTAGGTCGTAAGTCCTAGGTCCTAAATCCTAGGTCCCAGGTCCCAAGTCCTAGGTCCTAGGTCCTTGATCCTAATCCTAATCCTAAGTCCTAGGTCCTAGGTCCTGGGTCCTAGTCCTAAGTTCTAAGGTCGCAAGTAGTAGGTCTTAGGTCCTAAGTCCTAGGTCTTATGTCCTAGGCCCTTGGTCTTACGTCCTAAGTCTTAAGCCGCAAGTCACAAGATGTATAAATCATCTCATTAAGTAGATGCAAGGGCCTTAGTTTTTTTTCAGTCAGTTTTTCATTTTCATCACTGGCCTTTTCGGTCTGATGACATTTGGCTATCCCGCCCGTGCAGGGATAAACTTAAAAAAAAAAGAAAAATCCCTGGCCTTTTATAATCTAAACCAAATACATATTGTAGCTTTATTCGCTGCGACGGGCCTATGCACACATGCTTTACCTTCAATACGTTTTGTGTCGTCGTTTTTTTTTCATTGAGGTTTTGTGTTTCAAGACTTTTCTTTTATCAACATGGCGGTCTGTAGTTTTGCTGCAAAACTGAATTTTGAAACCACTAAATCTCCGTAAGTATATCGTTTCAGACATTTTTCCTAAGAATGTTTTCGTCTTATTTTTTTTTCTCCATCTATTAAGATATGTTTCGTCCTAAGCTAGAAGATTTTATTTAAAATCAAAATCTCCGACCCCATAGGAAAATGTCGGACTGAAAACTTCAATCTCCATAGAAAAGCGGATTTTAATACTCTTATACAGATTCAGATTCAGATTCAGATATTTATTAATAATTTTCATTACAAGTCAATTAATCGATTATATTATCATTCATGATACCTAGTAGGTACATTTTGTTACATAAGTGTAACTTAAAATATTTGTTTATTATCTGAAGTAGGTAAGTATATAGCATAACAAATGTCATAAATTCTAATTTTTAAATCGAGTCCACGGAATGACAGTTGCTACAAAGGCTTTTTCTGACAGTTGCATACTAGCAACTGTCATTCCGTGGACTCGAATTAAAAATTAGAGTTTAGTTATTAAATTAAAAATAAAATCATCAGTTAAGTCAATACTTAATAAGGTAATAGGATAAAAATAGAATTTGATAAAATTAAAATATAAGTCACTGAATTATATCTTCATAACGATATCGTTTTAGACATTTTTCCTAAGAATGATTTCGTTTTATATTTTGTTCCTCAGTCTAATAAGCTAGGTTTAGTTATAAGCTGAGAAAACGTGATTTTTTTAAAATGGCGGCGGTGTCACTATGTAACTTGCCATACAAAATGTTGGAAGCTCTTTTTATTATGTATTTATTTATTGTTTAACTTTTTAAGGATCACAATTCTTGATAAACGTACTCGATCCTAGTTTACTCACGATAGGTTTTATGAAGTTACAAATAAACATTGATAATAATGACCATCTTTATCGTGATAGTATAAGTAGACTCACTTGCGCGGCAATGAAGAAAAAAACGTAAGTAGTTCCTTTTTGGATAGCTTTTTTTTGCAAACGGACCTTCAAGTTTTCAATCCCGATTTGAACTATTTTTAGGACGTATGAACTATTTATACCTTAGAATCTAGCCTTGATAATTTTGTAGCGTATAAATAAAAATATTACACAATGGGCGGGCATCGTCAAATTCTATTTTTATTTATTCTATAAATCGAAAATATAGACAAATATAAGAAACTAAATGAATATTTTCTTAATTTTTTATGTAAATATTTTTTTATTAATTATTTAAAATTTCTAAAAGTTTTGTGTATGACGTCACCACTGGCATTATTTACTATGTTCATTGCATTCATTCATGCTTTTAAAAATAAAAATATGTTGACGTTTGACAAATGTCAGTGTAAAGTCAACAAGAAGGTTATTTTCTCAGTTATTTGACACTTTTGACAGTTGTTGTTTTAAATATTTGAAGGCAATGGAACTACCGCATTAGAGGCTATGATGACGTCATCGACAGAAAAATGAAGTAAACATTTTTGGCGATAAATATTAATAATCCGTTTTAATTTTACTTATTTATACCCCTAATACTCGTATTAATCAGTATCCCTATTCCTCAAAATGGTTTTCAATTTACGACAATCGATGCCTCACTGATCCATGTCCATTGTACTAACATAGACTAAGTGAATCAACATGTTACTAACACTATGGATACTTACGTCTGAAATAAACGAATTGAATTGAATTGAATTACTGCCAAAAGTGGGCCTCCCTCGCTTGTACAGATTTCATGCATGGTTTCTAGGATCTGGGATCACGTATAGACGTATAAAGATAATTACATCGGCCCCTTAGTTCAAACTTCCTGCACACACTACAAATCAATCTTACCTGAGAATTATCTTCACTAGGTTGGAATTAAGCGCTCAACACTAGAATCAGATGGTATACTATCAGTGATGACCTCTGGAGACCTTTGATCTACTTTAACAGCTCCATACGTGTATAGCTCCTCTTCGTCCTGTCTTGCTCCAAAGATCTGAGTAAGAAAGAGGCAACACGATCGTCGGATTGACCAATCACTCGCGAATCGGGCGTCGAAATGTCAAAGCGGACTAACTTCGGAAATACGTTACGGTTTGTGCTTCACTCCCCAATCCACTGCTGCACAAGCTTCATCTTTAAGATGCAACGGCTCCTAATGCAGCAATGGAATGTATTGCGATATTTTTGTCGAGTTAAACTGGAAAAGGGGTAAGAGGCCAGATTGATGGACGCGCAGCGCGAGTCAGTAGGTCAGTACATTCACGTAGGGTTACAAATTGCCAACGTGATCTGAAAACGAGATCGCGGCCGCTTTATCAATCGCTTTACTCCGATCGGGCAGAGTTTGCTGGAAGATGGACGATTTTTTAAGTATTCGCCGGAGAGATTAGGACCGCATTGCGATCGGTCACTTTTTTAAAGTGCCTTTCCATCGTTGGGGTTGGCAGTCAGTTATTTAAACTGTGCGTTGACTCACTTTTTGCAGTTTTAACACTGACTTACGTTCTTTTTTAATTATTATGGTATGATTGAAAGTTTAAGATAATATCATAACTAATTAAATCTCAGGCCATACAACTAAGCTAACAAATAAGTCGTTTTTACATTTTTAGGATAAAATAGCTGATTTTCATCTACAATACGTTACAAAACAATAACTGGAGAAAGCAATTAAATAATATTTTAGCTCGATCCAACAGGATGAAGTTTTTAAATGCGCTATTTTCTTTCTTAGCAGAGACACTAGGGTGTTATCTCTTTTCCACTGCACGGAAGTTGCAAATAAAGATATCTAATCAAGATATGAAAATTGCGACCCCTTTTCTCAGTATTTTATTATCAGCTTCACGAACCACGGTTCTATCACGAAACAACCAATACGTTCACATTGAAAAAAATACCTAACTATGTGTATTTGTGACTCTTTCACGTCTGCAGAGATTTGACTGAAATTTTGAATGGATATGACTTACACGGTAGACCAACACAAAGTTTTTGAATTCCTACCTTTTTCCCGCGACTTCATACATGTCTGCATTGATATCGGAAAAAAAACTAAAACCGCGTTTTCACAGTCTTATAAAACCAAAACCAAAAGATCGAGCCATCCAAAATTATAGACGGTTCTGATTGGTCGATTCTATCCGAGCGTTTACATTTTAGCAAGCTTGTCTCTGGCTCGGATGGGATCGACCTAACAGAAGCGTCTATTTTCTTATATGGTGCTCTTCGTCTTTTGTAATTTGACTGTGATAACGCGGCTAAAGTCTGCCCAAGTCGGGCAAAAGCCAGACAAAACGAATTGTTACCCTACCTTGCGCATGGTTGGGGATGGTTTTCGTATCGTCACCGCTACATTGGCTTTGCGATAGGTCCTCCGTTATTTAGGCGCTTGCTATCCGCGAATGGTATTGCAACTTTGAACGTTGACTACTATTTAAGTCAGGTCTACTATTTAAAAAGGCATCCTTTCAAAATAACCAGTTTTAAAATAATAAGAGGATTGTAAGTATATTGTGCTCTGAAATTTGAGGCGCTGTGATTTGGAGACCAAATAAAGATAAAAATGACACAAAAAAAAAAATGACATAAAACGTTATTTTCCTCAAGTCAAAAGTATTTATACATTTACACATACAGGGTGTCCCAAAAAATAGTGTCAAGCGGAAGTCCAGAGATAGAGCACCCCTAGGGGTACCCGAATCACCCCCATGTATGTTCAGCGATTTTTTGTCGTTTAGAAGTTATGAGGCTTTTAAGGTTTTTTTGGTAAGAATTATCTAGCATTGGTTTTGATTTTTTAACTTTGTTTGTATTTAACTTTTTAGTTTTTTTTTTCTTTATTAGGGTCTGAGATAACTAGTCTATCACCAAAAAAATCATGATCAGCTTTAAACTTGTAAAAGATACAGCAATTTTGACCTAAAGTTCAAAAATGCCGTTTTAGAGAAAACATCATCGAATAAGTTAGTATGAGAAGAAAAACAAGTAGGGGTCTGAAGGATTTTTGATTGATTTCAAAAACTTTCCTACAACCTGAACCTTCAGAATAGAATAAAAAATCTGTCACTTTATGGGCCTTTTATTCGAGTAATTAGCGGTCAAAGTTGAAAAACCGGAATTGGGAGAAATGTAATTTCGATCGGTTTCTTTTATTTTTGTTGATTCGGACAAAAAACATCGGAGAAAAGCTTAAAATCATCTGTCAGTACGGCCTGCATAAAAAAAAACAAGATTTTAGTTTTATAAATCAACTGATTCAAATTTTATTTTCTTTTTTTTTCATGATTTTTATTTTAAGTAATTTTTTTACCGAATTCATTGACAAAACGTTACAAAAAAAAATAATTGGAGAAAAAAAAACAAAAAAATCCAAAAAATATTGTCGCGTTTTTTTATAATTTTTTCGTGAATTTCCAATGCAGATCATACTGAAAGACGACATTAAGCCTTTCTGCAGTGTTTTTTGTCCTATTCAACAAAAATTAAAGAAAAACGATCTAAATTCATACTTTTCATTTCATTTCAATTACATTTCTCCCAATTCCAGTTATTCAACTTTGACCGCTAATTACTCGAATAAAAGGCCCATAAAGTGACTGAAGGTTCAAGTTATAGGAAAGTTTTTAAAGTCAATAAAAAATCCATCAGATCCCTACTTTTTTTTCTCTCCATACTAACTTATTCGAAGGTGTTTTCTCTAAAACGGCATTTTTGAACTTTGGATCAAAATTGCGGTATCTTTTACAAGTTAAAAGCTGATTATATTTTTTTTCATGATAGACTAGTTATCTAAAAACCCTAATAAAGAGAAAAAAGTTAAATACAAAAAAAGTTAAAAAATAAAAACCAATGCTAGGTAATTCTTCTAAAACAAACCTTAAAAGCCTCATAACTTCTAAACGTCAAAAAATCGCTGAACATACATGGGGGTGATTCGGGTACCCCTAGGAGTGCTCTATCTTTGGACTTCCGCTTGACACTATTTTTTGGGACACCCTGTATACAGGGTATTTCTTAAATAGCTTTGTACCTGAAACGCGTCAACATCTAAATGTGATAACTGATAATTTCCAATAACTTTAGTTCTACGACTGGTAAAAAGGCAATTATATTTTTACCAGTCCTAGAACTATTACCGGTCCTAGAACTTTTACCAGTCCTAGAACTTTTACCAGTCGTAGAACAAAAGTTGTTTGAAATCACATTTAAAAGTTAACGTGTTCCAGGGATAAAGCTATATAAAAATTGCCCAGTAGATAGATAACTAACTGTTAAATAGGAACCTATTTTTAAATCGTCGAGAACACTGTCATTATTTTCATTGATATTGTTCTGGGATGGCTGGAAGAAATTTCTATAGAAATAAGTCCGCCCTTATACACAATGTCTCACATCTGTGGTATATTACCTTTTTAGTTCCCTTGTGCATTAAAGTGTAACAAATTACCAAAATATTTACCCGCAAAAAGTTGAGAATCATTCATATTCTCTCCATGTTACCTTAATTAGAAGGAGTACCTAACTTGCTCCACTAAATCAGTAATTAGGTTGTAACAATATTAGCATTTCAAAGGCTTGAAATCCACGAATAGAATGAGGGTGTCGCAATCCTAAGACAACAAGCAGTGAGGGACAAATTTAATTTGGATAAAAACTACAACAGAACTATGTACAACGTAATATTATCCAATCATTGTGTAACGCATGACAAATGAGCTATTAATTTCAGTCAGAATATCGCAGGTGCTTTCAGTTATTTTATTTGACAAAAATATGAATAATCTTTACACTCACATATTGTATTGGTCGACAGCGATTGATTTCATGCGTAGGAGGTCTCTATTTATGACTAGCCTTTCGCACGCGACTTCGTCGGCGCAAACTTAAATAATAAGCTTTTTTTTAAATCCGAATTTCGGCGTATCAGTGAGTCTCAGAAAACGTATTTAATAAAGAAGTATGTTGAGAGGTTTGTTCAGAACTGGATCGACACACAAAAGTCGGCTCCATGTGCAGGAAAAAGATAATTATACTCACCGGTTAACTTCTCTTTTGAATGGAGTTTCCGTATTGCATTATTATTAGTACGTACGCCATATTTAGGGGTAATATTAATGGAACTATAAAGTACTGTCCTATGTACTGTTACCTATGTACTATATTCACTGTAACTCTAACCTTCTTTAAAATCTATGTGGTTTTAGCTTATCTTTTTCTCTTATCTATCTTAGCTTTAGCCGGCTAGCGTGGGGTATCTAACACGTAGAGTCCCATAGCGAAAGCTTTGATCTACTGTAAGGTGGTGCACTTCTTGGGTAACCCAATTGCAATTAAGATGAAATAAGTCTCACAACTAGCGCCGCCAATGAAAAAAATTCATATCTTTTTTTGGATGCGTTTTTAACAAAAAACGCTCCTGCGATTTCTCAACGCGAGACTTAACTATTTTTAGGACCTAAGATTTGGATTCCAGATCCTAGAACTTAAGAATGCAATCGATTCTTGCCAAAAGTGGCCTGTTTTGGCGAGAATCGATTGCATTCGTAGGAAATCCAATCCTGAAATCCAAACCTTAGGTCCTAAAAATAGTTAAACCTCGCGTTGAGAAATCGCAGGAGCGCTTTTTGCTAAAAACGCATCCAAAAAAAAGATATGTTTTTTTTTTCCATTGGCGGCGCTAGTTGTGAGACGTATGGCGTCTTAACCACGAAATAGACTTGAGGATCCTTATCAGGCGCACCACCTTCATTGACCGGGTGCGTCCATCCTGCTAGTGTACACGCGCAGTACTTTCCCGTCAAAGGCACAGGTCACGCCGACCATGTATAATGTGGTTACACTAATTGGGTCTACCTCGTTATCGTTTCACAACGATAACGATCGTCGTAGGTACGTAGTATCTAGCAACAGAAGTCTACTATTATTGATTCTTGTCCAACCCAAAACCGTCCTAACAAGGTATCAATACGATAATCCTTTGGCCCGACACCGCACCGCGTAGGGACAAGGTGCTAACAACGCCATAGGTACTACAGAAACTCCGCTAATAACCTTTCTTTTGGGCAGTCGGGTAAAAAAAGTAGGTACTTTTGGCACGAATTTTTTAGGCCGTTTATCCACCACAGCCGACGTCACTGAGAGAGAGATTATTTTGGATAATTTTTATACGGGGTGGCGGGCGTATAGTTTATTACTCCTTGGAAGGTTTTCTTATCCTTTATCTCCTGCTGAAAGTGGGCGATCAATTCATATTGATGTATTATGTGCCTAGGTATCCCATTCTCGGACGCTGCCAAACGAAACAATAAGTCGGTACTTTGTTGGAACCATTCATGCAGGGTGTGTAGCAATGATATCTTGGGTCTTCCAGGTCTCCATCTGAATGGAAAGAAGCCCTAGAATATGTCATCATTCATACTGGTCGGATAAGTAGGGATGAGTCGGCGGCGATAATACTGCCATCGTCAGCTGGTAAAATAGTTGCTGTTCAAAGCGATAATAATGGGAATTTTGGGAATATTAATATTGGCTATTTCGAGCTGTTTAAAAAAAATTGGCAAAACTTTGCAATGATAATATTTTGTGCACTTGCATCTATTGACCATGCTGAAAACAGCACATTTCTCGGCAGATTTGTACACTGTTAAACATTATAGAGAATATTATAATTTACGAGTACCTACGTATTTCATATAACTAGTACTTATTATAATCTACACTTATATTATAAAGAGGAAAGATTTGATTGTTTGTTTGTTTGTACTGAATAGGCTCCGAAACTACTGGACCAATTTGAAAAATTCTTTTACCATTAGAAGCCGACATTATCCGTGATGATCATAGGCTACTTTTACCGCGGGAAAATGCTTCATTCCTATGGGAAAACGGTAAATAGGACAACGGGTAGTAAAAAATATCCTTCCGTACTGATCTTTTTCACATAACCTCTAAACAGCTGAACCGATTGGGTATGGGTATTTCGATGGTTTCCTGGATGATTTAAAAATACAATTGGACCCGGTGGATGGCGCTGTTGTCGGTATGTCAACTACTAAACGATTGGGTTGAAATTGACGTGGGAAGAAATAATAGAGCTACAACCTTATCTTAGTCACCACGGCCGAAGTCGCGGGCGAAAAGCTAGTATTTAATATGACAGCTCGATTCCACATTATGTTGCTATTATGATACCGAAGGTTTATATTAATTACAGTCATGTACATAATAATATATCTATTGATGACTACCTACACAATATACATCGAATCGCTGTAGTAATTAGTAATTGGATGTCGGGATAAATTAACAAAAGCTAAATTTTGACTGCCAAATATTGACATAGATATAGTAATCCTAATCTACTTATATATGACTAGCTTTTCGCCCGCGACTTCGTCCGCGAAGACTTATAAGAAGTTGCCTGGGTACATCTTTCACCATTATCAAATTAGCATGAATAGAGTCATGGGTGTGTATTTTTGTAAGCTATCTCTATTCCAAATGTCATCCAAATCCGTCGTGCAGTTTCAGCGTGGAAGTGTATGTGTTGTGTATGTGTGTGACCAAATTGGTAAAGATCAAATGAATCCAACAAAAAAAAATAAAACATACTTTGAACCTTTTTGGCCGTTTTAGGTTTATCATTATTATTGTTTTCTTCATGCTTAGTACATTTGCTATAAAACGCAACTGTAGTTAAATGTTCATTGAATAGTTGTAGCTTTAATGGTTCCGGCATTGTTATTGATACTACATCAGGAAAACTCTTAAAATGTTTCCACCCTTTTTGATGCTGAAACATGTGTTTAATTATTATTTCTGATTTAATACACCACTACTTAGTTTCAAGTTAATCTGATCCAATAAAATGATAATTTCATACAAATTTTGAACCCCGTTTTGGCCGTTTTAGAGTTAACATTATTACTTTTTTCTTCATGGTTGGTACTTTTGCTATAAAACGCAACTGTAGTTTTTCAAAGTTGTAACTTAGATGGGTTGGGCCCAGCATTGCTACTACATCAGAGAAAAATATTCAACGTTTCCACCCATTTTAACCCTTCATTCGCTGAAATGAGAAAATTGCTGAAACACGTGTTTAATTATTTCTGATTTAGCATACGAATACTTAGTTTGAAGTAAATCGGACCAAAAAAAAATTTTATTTAATACAAACTTTGAACCCCGGTTTGGGCATTTCAAGGGTTAACATTATTACTTTTTTCGTCATGGTTGGTAGTTTTGCTATAAAACGCAACTGTAGTTCAAATTTCAAAGTTCTAACTTGAATGGTTTGGACCCAGCATTGCTACTATATCAGGGAAAAACCTTCAACGTTTCCACCCATTTTAACCCTTCATTCGCTGAAATGAGAAAAATGCTGAAACACGTGTTTAATTATTTCTGATTTAGTATACGAATACTTAGTTTGAAGTAAATCGGAACAAAAAAAATTTTTATTTCGTACAAACTTTGAACCCCGGTTTGGGCATTTGAAGGGTTAAAATTATATTCTTTTTTTCATGGTAGGTAGTTTTGCTACAAAACGCTACTGAAGTTTCAATTTCATAGTTGTAGCTTAAATGGTTTGGGCCCGACGTTGACACTACATCACGAAAAATATTCATACATTTCAACCTCGTTTAACCCTTAAACGGCTAAAATTAGAAAAAAGCTAAAACAGGTGTTAATTTATTTTTGATTTAATATACGAATTCTTAGTTGCAAGTAAATCCGGCCAAAAAAATTTTTTTTTTCATACAAACTTTGAACCCTATTTTTACCGCTTTAAGGGTTAAACTTGAAGTAAATCTATCTTTACCCGTAGCGTGTCCACAAATTACAACTATTGTCAAATTATCACTGTTGTGGCATTAGCGGTTTTGTTCCAGCATTGATCGTAACTGGTGAAAAAAATCGAAAAACTTTAGCACCCATTTTAACCCTTAAGTGCATAGAAATGAGAAAAAATCTGAAATAGGTGTCGAATCATTTTTAAATAAAAGTACAAAAAACTAAGATTAAAGTACAAAAGACCAAAAAAAAATTTTTTCCCATACACACTTTCAACCCGATTTTGACCCACGTAAGGGTTAAATTAAAAAAAATCGCTTCTTAAATGAACCCTCCACCATATAACGCAACTTTTGTCCAAATTTCATACTTATAGGTTCAGCCGTTTGGGCTGTAGCGTGATGAGTCAGTCAACCTAAGCCTTTTATATATATAGATTGAATTGTAATGATTACTTTTTCAGATTTGCGTTTTCATATTTCTCTTTGCATTACAGTAGGTGTATACTTATACGTAATCATGGGTTTGATGCATCAACTGCATAATGGTAAAACAACTCAGGGAATAATTCAAACATTTATAATAAGTTGAAAAAATTCACTCGGGACAGGACTTGAACCCGCAACCTCTCGCATACCGTGCAGGCGCTCTACCAATTGAGCTACCGAGTCAAGTAACTGAATTTTTGCGACTTATTATAAATGTTTATATTATAAAGCTGTTGGAATTTTGCCGTTCAAATCAAATCCAAAAATTAATTTATTCAACATAATTATTAAGAGCGATAGGTACGTTTTAAATTAAATTTTAAATTGCATTGAAGTTATTAAAATTAATATTAATGTTCTATTGCTTCATTTGCTTTACTATTCTACTTTACAGTTCTGATTTAATTGTGTTACTCCATCGCCGTCCACGTCATTTTGTGAAACTGTGTTATTTTGACACCGTTATGGGATTTCCTCACAATAATTTCATAAATTCCGAAATGTTTCTCTGACGCCTTAGCGTCTGAACAGACTAGGGACGTATAAATAAAATAATGTTTTTAGTTCTAAAACTTAGCCAGTATCTTGGGGCAAACTGCAAAAAAAAAGTTACAGCTCTTTTGACTTTTTAGACATTTTGCAGTTAGCTGCTTGTTTTGACTGGTGTAAAATATGGCTGGTGACAAACAAGTCGGGACATATTTATACAAACCAGTATCTAAGTACTAAATTATACTTTCACGTACCAACTTGTACAATGTCAGACAAGGCCAATTCGCGAGTTATCGTTATCACAATCTATAACCATTGTCGGAACTAGCAATTACGCCGCCGATAACAGTTGTTAGGCTAACCGCACACCGGGTCGCCGTCGCGAGTGCTTCGGGTAATATTGTGACAAACTTCGCCGCTCCCCTTTATTGCTGGCCGCACTATTACGCGCCCTACCAGGGTATAATATTCTGAGGAGACAACGGTGGGGGCACTCGAGTTGTTGCGGCGCATTAATTTGGTCTCGGGGACGTAATTTTAATTTAAAACATATTGTATCCTTATACACTGTGTTATTTTGTTTCTCTGGTGATTCTAGGCTAAATTCCAAAATTTTAGTCCAAAATGAGCGGAAAAAAAAACACTTCTCAATACAATGTATATCGCCAATCGACACCATTTGTATGGAGAAGTGAATTAGCGTTTCACGCGTTTTGGAATGAATTTTTTATCACATCTATTCGAAAAGACCTAGCTCGTTCCCCTCAAACAGGGACTAAAATAGCTTTTTAATCCCGGAGTAAAAGTTCAAACGACTAAAGAGTTTGCAGACAACATTGAAAGAGATCAATCATGAACAATGTATGGACAAGAAACTGGCAGTATGAAAAAATATACCGCGCGGCGCAAGCCAAATAAAAAAAATTTTTAGAAAAATAAAAACGTCAGAAATGCATTCCGTCTTCGTTTGTATCGTTTATTTGTGTACTAAAATTTGGATTTTATATACGTTCATAAAATAAAAGTGTTTCTTCCTCAAGTAGTAAGAATTAAAGTGTCATAGTATTAACTCCATAGAACAGTGTGTCGGACGCCGAGCCGACGCTAATTATTTGTAAGTTCCAGTCACTTATTTTCTCATAGAGGGTGATAAAAAGTAGAGTGTTCACCTCGGGAATAACACTTTTTAAAGCTCGAGTACTTTGAATCCAGTTTGAATCCCTTGCTGCGCTCCGCTCCACTCTGGATTCGAAGAAACTCTCTCGCCTTAAAAATTGTCTTTTAGTCCCTCGGGTAACAATTTACTATTTGTTATTTCGCTCAGAATCACCAGTGCAACAAATACCTTCGGCTTTAAAACCACTAAAATAGCACGGTGTATATTATAGAGCAAGGAAAATGTAGTCCAGATGTTGGAAATATGAACTTACCACTATAACACCCAAACAATAATCCACCTCTCACATGTCCTGCGTACCTAACACCTGGACACAGGAGGACCTAATAGCGGCTGATAGATGATAACGCAGACTTAATTAGAGTAAGATATCGTTCCGCCATCGATACGCAAAGCAAAATATGAAACAGCAGTAGTTTTCGTCTCACTTATTCACATAGTAAAGGTTATTGGTATTTGTGTAAAGTTCCGCTATTGAATTTGAGTGGAACCTGTTGAGCGAAATCATTCTCCATAATACGAGTGACCAAAAATATTCAACTAGACCCAACAACAGCCATACGGGAAAGGTGGCACTAATTCTAGGGAAGGCACTCGCTTCTTCTGCGTGAACGCTGTTGAGCAAAGGTGTCGCATATACGGTATGAAAAGAATGTTTTTCATAACGTTACAGGTTTGAATATTGTTGGTGCTTATGCCGTGTGAAAGTTGTTTTTGTACAATTTGATGTAGAAACTCTTACGTAAACATTAATTATTCTTCTAAGTTGGCAATCTCGACATTTTAAGCTATCAAATGAAAACCCATAATGATTCAGATAAATTTTTGGTTTGACCACAAAACTAAGGTTGTTTTATTATAGTTAGGGAGGCGAATAGGGGAATTTTCGGCAATACTCGAGCGTGGCAGTTTAAGATATGAGAGATACCTTAGACCTAATAGAACAACCTTGTAAAGTATTTAGCTCTATATGTAGTGACGCGCGCCTAGGATAGACGATCAGATTAGTAAAAATAAAATGGATAGTCTGAAATACTCGAGTTGGGGGTTGATTTTAGTGTTTAAGGCGCTGTTCATAGACGATATTTAGGTATTTGAGGGGTATGAAGCAGAGGAGTGACGGGGTGGGAAGCCACGCCCTCTGCGGGGCGCTGTACAGATTACAAAAATAACAGATCGGAATCCCGCCATAGTAACGTTCGGAACTTAGACGGACGTCACCATGACACTTGATCCACCGCTGCGGCAATGACGATGAACAATTATTATGGGTACCTCTTAGCTTTTTTTCTAGTTGGATAATGATTGATTGAATAATAATAATGCTTGCAGATATTGCAATAGATATTTTGGCTGGCAGACGAAGAGCGTGAGTCGTGGGCAGCTGCGGCGTCTGCAGATTCTCTTTCGATCTTTGTATCCAACTTTACTGTTGCTTGCTAGTTCAACGCGCGATAGGTAATTTACCTATCGCGCGTTGAACTAGCAAGCAGCATTGATGTTCCGTTCCCGGGAACATTGCCAATCGCTGGAAACATTGCCGGAAACATTGCCGGCAATGTTTCCCCAACTGGGAATTTAACGGGAACTTTGATCTAAACTTTGGATATTTCAATATTTGTTTACTGACTTGTAAATGGTTTTGGATTCTTTATACACCAAATAATAAGTTACTAAACACATAATTCATACGAATTTGATAGGTAATACGGATTTAAGATGGATTTTTTAATGAAATACCGATTTCATGTAGTCTCCATGTGGCAACACTGTAAGGACAAGACACTTATGCAAATATGCATGTCATGTGACTAACCAACGCGATACTTTAAGAATTAGCATGAATTAACAAAAAAAATATCACTGGGAATTTATGGGAACATTGGGAAAATTTCGGAAACTTTCCGGGAACATTGCCAGTGGAAACATTGCCGGGAGTGGGAATGTTTCCAAGCGTACATCAATAGGTAAACACGACAGCACGTCAGACTGTACACTTTTGTTGTAAAGTCACCCGTAACGTAACCGAGTAGAGTGCTAGCGTGTAAAGGTCAACGTGCTATCGTGTGTACTTACTAGGTACACACAACAGCCCGTCGACCTTTACACTCTACTCGGTTACGTTACGGGTGACTTTACAACAAAAGTGTACAGTCTGACATGCTGTCGTGTGTACCTATCGCGCGTTGAACTAGCAAGCAACAGTTGGATACAAAGATCGAAAGAGAATCTTCAGACGCCGCAGCTGCCCACGACTCACGCTCTTCGTCTGTTATCCAAAATATCTATCTATTGCAAGATCTGCAAGCATTATTAATATTCAATCAAGCAACAACCAACTAAAAAAAAAAAAAACAAAACCAAACTAAGTTTTGACAGTTTGGCACGTGATTCACTTTGTTTGGATGAACGTCGATCCCCGGTACGGACGAACTGTCAAATTGACTAAGTAAACAATGTATTCAACGCCTGCGAGAAAAGAATAGCACATTTACAACATCAAAATCGTAAATACACTAATATCGCGAAATATTCACATATCAAACCCTAGAATTAGGTAAGTGCTATCAAACACACCATTTTTCGTATTGTAAATCATGACAGTTTGCAAAATATTTTCGTTGAAAAAAACAAATTCCCAGTACTAACTTCCTCAGTTTTTGAATGAAAATTTCTTCAAATCTATTACGAACATCAACACGAAACTTGCCTTATAAGATAGCTCTTACCTAATTCTAGGGTTTGATATGGCAATATTTTCGATTTCTTTAGTGTATCTTGCATGCGAATGCAAATAAGAGATGCGTCATTGCTATACTTCTCCCGCAGGAGTTTCACTATCCACCCTGCCTTAAAGACTAAATTTAACTAATCTGACGATAAGTCCTTGACGCCGCCGAGTTATAGGGTCGCGAACTTGTAAAAAAAAAACGTTAATCCGGCATTCTCGAGCGCGATTTATTTTATTTTTATTTTGAAGAATATAATCTAAAACTTACTAAAAATACAAAATCTGCCGGTTTCCACATGACCGGAAGTGTGGAGGAGCCATTTCGTCTTCCTAAGAACGCGTTACGGCATATAAGTCGCGAACGATACATTTACAAAAAAAAAGCTTAAATAAACAAAAAAGGTAATTTTATTTTACACAAAAAAGGTCTCTTTACATTTTTGTCCAAAGTTAAAACGTTTTGACTTGAAGCATCATAAAAACTTGACTTTTTCGGTCAGATTAAGAGAACCCACCAACATTTTTGTCAGTTTAAAAAAATATGCTTTCAGGATACCGAGATAAACCTCCTCTATGAAAATCTGACGCGCTCGAGTATTGCAAAACAACGTTTTTTTTTTGCATTTTCAAAAATTCATCGTAACTTATCGTCACGCCGAAATCGTCAGTTTTTTTAAAGGGAGCTTCCTTGGGGCCTACTTAACACCCCTTCCGAAAATCTGACGCGCTCGACTAAATTTTTTTTTTCTTGCATTTTTGACTACTTTGTATGCCTACCCCCACCACGCAAACCGGCAGATTAGTATACCGTTGTTATCAGAGGCACTCGGAGCATACGTAGTATGAATATCTGACGCGCTCGAGAATGCCCAAGTAACTGTTTTTTTTTACATTTTTGAAAAACCGTACACGCCAAACCCACCGCTAAAATGGTTTTTGCCATACGAGCTTTTCTTTTCTAAATTATTTTATCTTTCGATTTTGATAGGTCTCGACGGCGCCGTTGAATTACGCCATTTAGCTACCTCGCCTCCCTAACTATTAAGGTTGTAACGGTGTACAAACTCTATATTTACTTATTTTTGGTTCTATAATTACCATTTTTAAATTGAAAATTTGACGTCACCATTCACATTCCATAATTTTTTTACTTGCTTTACTTATAGTAACTACTTATGTTTATATATTTTCATACCTTTCCAAATTTCCAACTGTTTACGTTTGTATAATAGTACGAGTACCTACACAATAAAACAACAGTGAAGTTTTTCGAGTACTTTAATTAATTGATAAACTTTTGGTGGCCCTGCTATAAGGTTAAAAATTATTTTAAAAAACCTGCGTTATTACTAAATTGAATAACGGAATACACCCAAACTGTAAAAATAAAATTAAATGTTCTGTCCAAGAATAACAATGTAGTTGCACGATTGGTGAAAGGGTGACGTGGTAACGTTCTTAATCACTGAGTCAGCGTATCATGCAAGTTTATAAATAAAACATTGTATTTTACGCCACGTAAACTACGATTCGGTACACCATACCAGTCAAAAAGGCAAAAAGGAGGACAGTGAGAAAAATACAGTAATATTCCAGCCCTCAGTTCCAAGTTTGCCACTTATTTAGTACCACGATTTAGCAATGAATAAAACTATACAAAGTGGACCTTTTTAGGTAAAAAGAGTAATCATTTGTCAACCGGGGGGTTGACCAACCAGTTTTAATACAGGCAACCTTTTTTTTTAAAACAAATGAGGGTTTCCTTGATATCCACACAGCTGAACACAAAATTTTACCGACGGCAATCTATGTAATACTAAATTGCAAGCCCTGATTCATGTGGTAGGTAGCTGTTTTCACCAACGCTTATGTACGTACAATAATGTGGTGGAGGGTGGTGTAGTTTTCGTTTAGCCGATAATCTATTAAAATTGCACTGTATGTGAGTGTCGCCCTCTTCCATTGGCTTAGTTAAAGTAATATGTGGCTCTATAAGAAAGCAATTTCAG
This sequence comes from Zelleria hepariella, assembly GCA_949319315.1. Taxonomy (NCBI): domain Eukaryota; kingdom Metazoa; phylum Arthropoda; class Insecta; order Lepidoptera; family Yponomeutidae; genus Zelleria; species Zelleria hepariella. The sequence goes on from OX439381.1 coordinate 12,840,982, forward strand.
GAAGGGATCCAACACGCCGTTCCGGTTCCATTGAAACGTTGCGTGGCCAATTTCGTTTAATTCATTGACATCGTCGTCACCCGATCAATCAACTATGGGCTGCTCACCGACGTTCATATTGGTGTTTGGTTCCGATACAAAATCCGAAAATAAAGTCCACCACTACAACGTGTTACAAAAGATCCTAACTCTTTTCACAGGGTGTTATCGTTACCGTATCAGGTGCCGGCTTAGAATAATCTTTATGCCGTGGGCCCTCTGATTAGCGAGATAATACTTGTACTTGTATCCTTCAGAATTTGGTGGTAATTGTTCGTTTAAAACCCTCCAAAAACCATTTACAGAAGGTATTCTCAAGAAAAGTGTTAAATAATCAGAAAAAAACTTGCCTACAGGTCGGAGTAGAGCTTCTGCAATGCAATACCCATTTCGTTTCTGACTACTCACCCACACAATGACAAGAGCTTTACAAAGACACGGCACACATTGGGTCTCCCTCACACTCACTGGTTTTTCATATTGTCACCTCTTTCTCCCGTCCGTCAGTTCGTTTTCGCTAGCCGTCGCTAGATGTCGCTAGCCGAATGTAAACAAAAACAATCTAACAGCATTTACAAAACGAACCAACTGAACAACTAGTCCAGACTTCTCGTACCTATGAAAAGTATGAAAAGAACGTCATTTTAGGTGGCTAGGTACATAATTTGAGTCACTTACATTATGCTCGTTGACCTTGAGTTATTTGACCCGCGGAAGTTTTTTCGTGACAGACCGGCAACTTCTTAATTTATGCCGTGGCGTCGTTTATCACCAAAGCACACAAACGGTATAATTAATCACTAGACAGATCTATCATACAATGCCAGTGATAACATACCATTAGTGACTTTGAGAAGAAGCACACAAACATTATTTTGTTAGTCAATTCACAGTATTCGGGACACGACAGTACGTTGGTACGCCACACACAGCGCAGTTTCACTCTTTCTGACACATTTGTATCAATCAACACCGTTTTCTGCAAGTTATCAGCTGTTATCAATCAATCACGAATTCACAACATTCACACAGAAAAAAAAAACAACCTAGCCGGCCTACCGGCGGCGGCGGCGGCGGGCGCGAAGCGAACGGACGGACTACTGACCAGGGTGACCAGATTTTAGCTAACTCGATTCGCCTACTGTTGTCTTCCGAGTAGCCTAAATCGCCAATTTTTTTTCTCGTCTTAGCCTAATTCGCCTAACTTTTTGAGCTTAGAAGCCCAAATTTAGCCCAAAATAAAGAAAAAACTAAAAAAATTACACCGTACAGCCAAAAAAATATTCAAAAAATCTAATAATTTGCATTCGTTTTTTTTAATTCTAAAGCCCCATAGACTAAAGTAATAACTTCCTGCAAAAGTTATCCGTCACCATCAGTGTAGAATCCTCCTTTCCACGTGCATATTACGTTTCGTTATTAGCTTTTTAAGGAATAATCAAGGAATGCTTCAATAAATTTGCGATAATAGCCTAAATCGCCTAAATAAATGCGAAATTACTCTAAGATAGCCTAAATCACCCGATCCCATTTTTTAGGTATCATTAAAAGGTTACTGGTCACCAATAGGATTTTATGGTCCGTTTGACCCTCTGAGGTATCCTAAATGGCGACAATTCGCCTAATCTGGTCACCCTGCTACTCTGAATGACTGGAATGAGTGAGCGAGCGAACGAGATCTGAGCGAGAGCGAGACGGCAACAACACACATTGTAGGGTAGAGGAAGCAGTACTCGGCCTTTTGGTGAAAAGTGCAACTAAAATCCAGTAGTTTTCACCCAACTACGCGAAGCAAAAAGGAGGGTTATGATTTTAGCAGCATATTGTTATGTATGTATGTTAGGGTGTATGTGGGTATGTTTGTGTGTTCATCTGTTTCTTCACAGAGCCTAAACTACTCAAATGAGGGGTCGTTGGATTTGTCTTAATCACCCAGGGGGGATCAAAAAGTAGTGAGAACGCAACAATGATGAACAATGCGCAAAAATGATTCTGAATAGAAAATGAACTAGTAGTTCACCCCGAACGCGATGTACTTTACAATCCCATATCTCGTAATCCCTTGACCGGTTTGGCTCATGCTCGAACATTTTTTTAGTCTCAAATTTTATATATCATGACTTTCCGATCAACGTTACTAGAGTTATCGTCGAACAAACAAACAAACAAACAAACATTCATAGAAAACATACGTACAAACGCCGGATTATTCGAGTAGACTCAGCTTTGTTTTTTTTTTACAAATAAACGCAAATGTACAGTTATTATTCATACCAAGAAATCATTCAAAAGAAAAAGATAAGCAAAAGGTTTAAACTACAGTACATCGATTTAAATACCCTAGATGCAACATCGCCTACAAATTCGAACAGAAAAAGTGTCCGATGCGTAGTTGCAAATGTGTGCCTCTCTGCTGCACGCACACACACACACACACACACATTTGTATCGGATGACATAATGCACAGACAAAATACAACCTTATCTCACCTACGATAACGTTTCATATCTAATGAAGTCCCAGCGCTATCATGCGTCTGGTCTGCGTGAGAGTGTCCGCAGTCGAACAGAAGCGTGTCGAGAAAGTCGTGGAGACTCCTTCAGTTTTTTTTTTTGCTGAGAAAATCACGAGGTTTCAAATTTAAATTACGACGACACGATAATTAGATACTTAAAAGATAATTTAGCGATAATTATTTAGGGTGGCTTTCTTGCTTCGATCTTAGTTCGGTGCGTTCGGCTGTACGTACATATGTACGCTCCAGGGCCCTTAGACTGTAACGCAATGGCGGGTCAATGGCGTCCCGGCAGAAGGACAAAATCGGGCTCTCCTCGTTTTTCTCCTACAACCAGAAAACTAATCCTCTAGAATTAGAATCAAAATATTCTTTGCTGTACTACAAAAACATTAAAAGGACAGACAGCGTTAGCAAATCGTAATTGAAGTCGTCACCTGACAGCCCATTTTGGCACCATTGTGTTACAGGCTAAGGGCCCAGGATAAACTAGTATGGCCTAGCCCGAGCTGATATTGATGAATGACTCGAAAACTAAGAGGTTTAGCGCAAAAATAACGAAATTTTCGAACCCCTTAAGAACCCCGAAACCAGGCCTTTTACCTTTATAGGTGTTCTAAAAACCGACATAAAGGGTGTTAACATACAGTGTATTCCTGAAAATGTGACAGACAGTCGAAAAAGATTTAAAACAAAGGTTAGGTCAGTAGGTTCGGTTGGCGACACACTGACATACCTCTTTTTGTTTTCGAGTGGTCCTTCAAACCGGACAAAACTTGTGAAACAAAAATTACGAGCAAGCAAGCGGCGCGCGGCGGGGTAGTTATCCGTGAAAAAACCTCGGCACAGACCAATAGACAGTCTGTGGACAGACTTTGACATTTTTTCTGGCTAAACTCCATTTTCTATGGTGAGAAGAATAGCGCCATCTAGAGACATCTTCATAAACAAAAAAAAAACCCGAAAAAGCCTATTGTAGTTTAAAATCGAGTGATAGATCACGGTTCAAGAAATAAAGCGATATTTATATCGTTGTAGCCGACTAGTTTCGGTTCTCATTCGGAGTCCTTAACATGGAGCAGAGACCTCGCGAAACGTAAAAAACAAAATGTGCATTGTGCAATGCTTACGAAAATTTAAGGTGTAAAAATGACAATAAGCTACTCCATTCCTGTTTTGTTCCACTTTGTAAATCTTTCGTCGCCTTTTAACTTACACATGTCGTATAAGTGAGAAAGAAACAATTGCGTAGGGCCAACTTCAAACATTTGCTGAAAAAAATTCTTAAAAAAATATGTTTTTAGTCATTTTGGAGGTGAATTTATCTACAAATGCATCACATTATAAAACTTTTAATTATTATTTACCGAAAATACGAAATTCCATCCTTTTTCAATGCACTTGTGGTATTATTTTTGCACTTTTTTACGGAGCACTTCGGCAACTCAGTTATCGGTTTCCTCGATAACTGAGTGCGCGTGACTGCGAGTGCAACTGTGCTAATAATGAATTTTAGCACAGTTTGAGGCGGGACACTTTTTGAGCGTTGATAGGGAATCTAAACTCTAATTTTTAATTCGAGTCTACGGAATGACAGTTGCTACAAAGGCTTTATCTGACAGTTGCATACTAGCAACTGTCATTCCGTGGACTCGAATTAAAAATTAGAGTTTAGGGTATTTAAATCGATGCTACAGTACTACCTAACCTATCTACTTTTTGAACGTAGATAGCCGAGCGCCGACTTTAGGTGCTTCTACCCTACTACCCCACTCGATTATTGTGTTGCCAGCTTGGAGGATTTTCCCCAATTCTCAAAGGCGGGTTTCTACGGGCGGGCAGGTTTAAGGGTTTTTTTCTTAGAAGTTGATAAAATAACACGTTTTATTTCCCTTGCTTTTGTTTTGGCATTGTTTACATTAAATAAATGCCATTTGGTCCACCCGTAGCATAAGAAATAACAATTATTAGGATTTTATAATTACCTTTTTTTTCTGTAGCGGTTGGCAACACTTATCGTTGTCAGTCAGTCATACATTCATGAATGGTCAGTTTGGTTTTTTATTGGCTTTATTGCCTTTGAAGGCTTGTTTTGTTTGTGGTTGGTATTCAAAACAAAAGTTAGGTATAAACTCGGTGCGTTGCGTTATCGGAGCTTAGATAGAGAAGTAATGAAACTAGACTTTACCGCCTAGCTCGGGGCGGAGACTCTCTTTCAATGTTGAGTGAAAGTGTGAAGTGAAACTGTTCTCCCGTGCGTGTGGACTTGTGGAATGTTTAGTGATTGATAGGTATTCATTGGCATTGGCAGCAAGTGTTTATTTAGTGTTTTGTGCTTCATCTCAGAGCCGCTAAGGGCATGTTATTACTGGCATTGTTTAGTATCTGCCTAGTCATAGATATGCCTTTTGCGTGCTTTGAAGATCATCAACGGGTCCTGTTAGAACAAAGCAAGCTTATGTCGTACCTAACTGTTTACGATTACGATCCGAGCGCCGACTCATGATGTGTGTGAGCAAAGATTTAAATCGTGTGAGTATCTTTATGATGATTATTTTCTACTTACTTAATCTTTCTAAAGACCCAGAACCTCTTCATCGCCCACGATACACACCGAAAGTGCCCTGAGTTTTGTTAAATCTGGTTAAAATCAACGTATTTTTAAAAGTTTCTCACCGATATTGTAGGTATTTTAGGTAACTATGGCCCGTTTTCTGAGTTGAGAATTTTACTAAGCACATACTTACGTATCGCTCTGTCACGTTCTTTTGTGAGAAATCTGCAGAGACAGGACGATACTTACCCATTTGCTTAGCAAAATTCTCAACTCAGAAACCGGGCCATACAAAGTGATGAGAGTGAGAGGTAGGTATCAAATCAAGGCATGTTTCGGGCAGTTTATCTGGCAGCAAGTTTAGTATAATCGACCATTATCTTGCTTTGCTACTTGTGCTGCCGTTGGGTGGGGCAAAACGTGAATAATAGCAGATGCAGGATGTCTAGCATTATTATCTCTTCAGTTTTGTTCGGCCGGCTCCACTTGCGACTGCGGTGGGCCGGCGTTGGCGGCGGCGGCGGTAAGTTGCAACTTTGCAAGTTGCCAGCCAGCGGCGACGCTCGGCTCGGTCGCGCTCGGGTGGAGTCGGGCGCGCTCGGCTCAATCGCTTTATTCCACTGTGCGTGATTGTGTGCGTGCGAAACGTTGACACTAGTTTTTGTTTACTTGTGTGCGGGCATCCGTACTGTAGTGTGCGTGCTATGGTTTTGTGCAGTGCAACAGTAGGAACGAATATTATTTTTCGTTTTTAATAAAAACATTTAATAGTCGCTAGCGGCCTATTTTTTATTAAAACGTTATCTACCCACCCTCACTATACTAACCTGTGAAAAGAGTTAGGATCTTTTGTAACACGTTGCATAATTTGATCCCTCTAAACGATCTAGGACCACAATCGACAGGGACGTAGTCTAGGGCCCACCTTATCCGCTCAGGCGGTTTCTGTAACAACGGTTACATGACGACACGGATTCTAAGGGCTGCTTGCAACTTGTGTTACAAAAAGTCACTGTCCCTGACCCACAGGTTGGTAATCCAAATATTTGATTGATCGTGTGACATTGAGCCGTTTCGACTTAGGTTTTATTTTTAGTAATAGCAATACTAGCTAACCAAGAAGAAAAAAAGGGTTGGCTAGAGAAAAAGTACTCTGTTTTATCAACAGATGTTTATGCCATCTGTGGTCTTGGCTCGATAGATTTACAACTACATTTTTGCAGTGAAATCCATGCCGTAAGTGGTTTTATTTGCTTAATTATACTAGTGTATACTACGGCAAACAATACTCATAGCTTACATACAGAAACTTTAGTATAAAAGTTTGATTTAACTTGATTTGTAATTTCACCCCACCCGTTGAGGTTGCGAAAGCTTTGCCTTGTTGGTTGTTCTACTAATCATTTCGTATGATATTGACCTTGAAGTGATAAATTACATTAGGTTATTTAATAGGTCTAATGTGTATCAAATTTAAACCAGGTGTAATGTTTATTTTATGCAGTATTCGTGAAAAATACCGAACATGCTGAGATTTGTAGGAATTTCGCTAAAGTGCTGTAGGTAACAAGAGTAACATTTCGACGCCATTACTGGAAATTAAGGGTCTTTGCGCACGGGCTTACCATGGCACTAATTTTGTATTGAGTTTTGTTAACATAATAAAATAACAATACTATTATGCCTCAAGTTTTGAACTGATATGATTGGGTGATCGGGTGAAGTGATAAGTGATACAAAAAAAATACTTTCCTTAAGCCTACTTTTTTATTCGTGGGTCAAGTTGGGGGTGGGGAGTTAACGTTTGGGCATATGCATGGGGGCAATAAGAAAGGCCTATCCTTAAAATTTCCACAAATAAAATATTTACCAGAAAAAGTTTTAGTAAAAAAAATATTAAATTTTCAACATCCTTGAACTTTTTTTTTTGATGGGATAGGATTGAGTTGGTTTTGAAGCGCAAAAAAGATTACGTAACTTGGTACCGAGAAACGCACAATTTTATTTATGAGTTATGTTATGAGGCCTTAAAAAATATTTTTTTTATAAATATTCTTTGATTTTCAAATTACCTTGTTCAGTATTTTATTCTAAAATAACCGCGATGTCCGCACACCCTTTAATAATATCCATGTTATTATTTCACCACCATTGTCAGAAAAATACAGTTCTAATCATTCAATTACAATAACTAACATTATTATGTCTATTTCAGAAGTTCCAATTGTCAAGATCGAGAGCGAAGCGGAAAACAGAGAAGCCGTCAGTTTTTAAAACACACGACTGAAGATCATAACTGCTTGTTAATAATGCAAAAACTATATTTTTTTGCATGTAGGTAATATGTAATTTTGACAAATAATTATTTTGAAGTGGATACTTTTTTTATATTATCTATGTTAAGTTCACACAGGCAATATTTTTATAATAAAAGGGCATTTTAGTTTAAATTTTTACCACGTGATTTATTTTTTATAAATTAGCTGCACATTACATTGTAAAGAAAATAAAACATATTAAGATATGAAAATTTTCCACGCCACCAATCGTCAAATTTAGCCTGTCACCTTTCTAGATTTAGGTATGTGACCATTATATCGTTAGATTTCAATATTTTTGTGCTTCATTGTTTTTTACAATTTGTGTAGGTAAGTATTCCGTACCAATAATTGCAATAATCGTAAAATTAAACATGTAAATACAATTTTTCAGTAATTTATGGCTCCAATTCCAACTTCTTGAAACCGGGTACAAGTTTAAGCGAAAATGCCCAAAAACAACTTTTTTTCATGTGACATGTAACAAATGTTATTTATGGACTAATGTTAATAAAAACAACTTTGTTTAAGCACACCTAAGTAATAATTTTAGCTGAGCACACCTGTTGCAAAAATTTTACTTGCTTGTTCAGCAACATGAATTTTTAAGTTTTTATTTTATTTCGTAAGTAAATAAAATTATTAAATATATTTTTTACTTCACTTGTATCGTTTAATTTATCTTTCCCCACACAATAGTTACAGTAACCAACAGATCAACCTACCCCGCCTACAACTCTATTCATTTGACGTTTGAAGTTTGACTTCGCAATGATTCAATCTGTTGCTTACTGTACGAGAAAATAGAAAACCAAAAATATTTTGTTTCATAGAAAACCATGCCCGCGACTCCGTTCGTGAGGGATTCGAATACAACTTATCCTATATGATATTCCAGGGTATTATCTATGTATCCATTGCTATTATCCTAACACACATTTATTAATTCTCACACACAAACCCACGCACCCACACACACTCACACATTTACATTTCTACCCACTGAGAGGACCCTAAACGTGTACTACACATTTTTCTATTTTGTTTCATAGATTTATAAATTTAATACACTGAACGTAGGTATATTGTAAAATTGCTCATTGTAAGTTACGCATATTTATCTAAAAATATGTTTTATACGGAACACATTTTTTTGTAGCTATGTAGATCTACTTGTATAAATTTTCCGGACGGGGGCGCTGTTAGCTGAAATACAGGTTTACCTACGCCTAAGTTAGCAACAGATGTTACTATTGTTTTCTGAAGAATATACCTAATAAATATTCTTAATTCATATTTCTTTCATCTTTCAAATATTTTTTTCTGGTGTACAATAAAGTGTTCTCTATCTATCTATCTAGCATTTATTATTGAAATTTAATACCACACATACGAAGAAGCATGTGAAACCATTAAACATTCGACGTAGGTAAGTAATTGTCTCAGCTATATTGTTTTACAACGTATGAAATTCTGCGTCTGAACGGGGCCCTTAGTTCTCCATTGATCCTTAAGCGCTTATTGTAACAGGTGTAGCATCATATTATCGTGTTTTTGGGAACTTATTTCATTACCTTTTATCAGTTACTAGTTATCATGTGTTACGGTGTTGCAAAGATAATTTAATAAGCTCTCTTGTAAATAAAACATCGCTTGGTTTCATGTAACGTACTAAGTATACTCTTTGTGTTAAGAGAACACTGAGATTTCCGTACTTGTGTTTGGGTATCGGCCTATAAAAATCGTTTTTGTGAAGTGTTTTTATAACAATGGTTGTTGATATAATTTACTAGAAAACGTGATTTGTGTACCTTTTTATCAGTGTAAATATTTTGAGCGCATTATATCTCCTAACCAGTGAAAAAAATAGTTAAATCTCAGCGGCGCGGCGCTACAACTACGCGTAAAATCAAAATGTAACCAGACTTTTCAATGGTATGTATTTCATGTATTTATTACTAAGTGTAACTATTATTTGTATTACAATGTGTTTATATGTTTCCTAGCTTGAATTTATTCCTACAAACGTATACCTTTATATCATTAGATTAGAAAATAATGAGAAAAATATGCAACTGCACAGAAATTTTCAATAATGCATTTTCATGACCTCCTGCAATTTGTTTAACTACATAAATTGATACAATCTTAATAGTAATAGGTACCTACGCTATCTGTGTATTGAAATTAATCATGGCATTAAATCAATAAAGTCTAATGAGAGAGATATGATAGTTTTTCTGAAAACCACGCGCTGCGTTTTTGCAGTTGCGATTTTGCACAAATGCACCAGCGCTCAAGAGCCGTGCGGCCGCGAACGCCAGCGCCTGAACGGGTAAGGGTAGTTATTTATTTCTAGATGGTCAGTTGGTCAAGCATTTTCTTTAATTTCTGTCACCCCTTTTCAGTAGTCCGCGTAGATAAAGTCGCGTATAGGATATCGATCATTATGATTGCATTCCACGGGAACAAAGTCTTGCAAAAAAGGAACAATGTGCACCTTGGAGGTATTCATTCTTTTCTAGATGATCAGTTGGTCAGCAATTTTGCTAAGTAACTTCGGTCACGGTTTTTAGCAGTCCGCGCGCACGAAGACGCGAGCAAAAGCTAGTATAGCATTATCGATCAATAGAATCCAATCGTAACGAAAAGGTGACGTCTACGAGTAGCTTTATCAGGTAGTTATTACAGTAATGTATAATCCGCACCGACCCTTTTTAGTAAAGTTCCGCACTGACAACGGTTAGTTTGGACCAACTTTCATTATTGCCTCTTTATTGCTCGGAACTACCTGTGGTCTGCAACGCTGTGGCTTTACGGGAGGTGGGTACTAAGTGAACCCATAACAAATTATATTGCTTTAGGCGTGAGGCACACCGGTGCGGCACTGTGGAAATTTCATTTATTCACCGTGTTCTTAGTAAAGCATGATGTGCCGGTACACACCGAAAATATAGGTTGTTCGGTTTTGACACTACATGCACGATAGAGCAAATAGCTTACAAAATAAGAGATACTATTCTTCAGAACGGGCAAGGTAGACAAATTTGGAAATTATTACCTAACGTTTTTAATATTAAAAATAGACGGAAGTTTTTAAAATGACAGAAAGGGATCTCTCTAAAAGATCTCTTAACTTGTTTTTTTTTTTAAATAAATGAACAATTATTAAAAAAAAACAAGTTAAGAGATCTTTTAGAGAGATCCCTTTGAGTAATTTTAAAAACTTCCGTCATAATAATTATTGTGGTATAAATACTTTTTTTTACTGGGCATACCTTTAATTGTTGTACGAGCAGATGGATTTGACAAAAAACTTTGTGAAAAGTTACGAAAAGTTAGGCACTTTGGTAATTAAATTACTGGCTGTGCCCGAAACTTCATATTGTTATGCATTTTTTACACCTGTGACATTTAATGTTTTTTTATTTTTTTATTATTACTCTTATAAGATATACAAGGTGCTACAAAAGATCCTAACTCTTTTTACAGGGTAAAAAGGTTTAAGGGTTTTCTTTTTACCCGGTGATAGGGATCACAACCAAAATTTTTTTTTTGCTCTGTGACGTTCCGTTGATTTTTAAATTAATAAAATGTGACCGCTGTGGCCGCAGAAAAGTATTTTTTTAATATCGTTTCCATTGACTTTCACAATGTTTTAACAACTCAAAGCTTTTCAAATGAACTTACACATACATAGTTTTTAATTTGAGTGAATACCAAAAACAAAAAAGTAAGGTATTTTTTTCAATTTTGAGGTTATAAAATAAAAATAGTTTTTTTTTTACTTTTTTTTACAGAATTGACATCCTGTTGACCAGTAGGTTACACCCTGTAAAAAGAGTTAGGATGTTTTGTAACACGTTGTATAAGGTACTTTTGATTTCTTGGAGTGAAGTTACCCTTAGAACTTTGTACTAGTCAGAATACGGTAAAATAAAGTACGTATGCCCAGAAGTAGTAAAACAGCAAATATGTGGGACTACTGCATCAAGTCCGTGTTATGCACGTCCAAATGCTGGTGTGGGCATGGTACAAAAAAAAATACGCCCACTTCACGTGATGGAAAACATTGTGAAATAAAACAACGTAAAAAATATCTTCAGCTTTGTCTCTCTGTCATCTTATTTTTGATTCCCTAGTCTATCAATGAGTTTTGAAATACTGCGTCCTTTGCATTAATTGAACGAGCGAGCGTAGCGAGCGAAGTTCTCCGAGTCTACTGGAACAATCCGGCGTTTGTATGTTTGTATGTATGAATGTATGTTTGTATGTATGTATGAATGTTCGTTCGACGATAACTTGAGTAAACGTCATTAAATTTGGTAGGCGAGTAAATAATTTTTTATTTTTTTATTTTCGAACATGAGCCAAATCGGTCGAGGGGTTGCGGAGATATGGGGTTGTTAAGTTTATATGGGGTCACGAGTTCACAGTTCGGGGCGAACCAATAGTATGATGGTGTTACGACGGTTTCAATGACAAAAACAAAATTAAGTAATATTTTCCCGCAGTGTTGCTCGCATGAGAAACTTACTGTACAAAATCACGTGAATTCATTTGTTTGTTGCGATATGAATGAAAGATTTAATAAAATAATAACAAATACCTACTAAACAGTGGAACCTAATTCGATAATTGAACTTCCTTATCATCAATAGAATCAACTTTTACTGTGCGGCAACATAATGGGGCAATAAAATATCAGCTGTTCCAACCGTACGGATGGACTTCACCGCTGTACTTCACCAAATGTATGGAACAGTTGAATTCCACGCGCCCTGTAGTTACTAGGTAATTATATAGAGCGGTATGCCTGCTTTCACGCCCAAGCGTTCACTGTATCCCGCTAGTGAGAATAAAAATTTCCGTCGGGTAGGTGTTATTTTCATACAACAATGTTGCTGGGATTTTCAATTAAGTTATTGCCACATTGTTATGCATTATTCTTTTATGAAAATTTTTGTTTACTGCTTCTTGTTAATAGTTTTTTCTTTATGAGCAGCACAAATTGGTTTTTTTTTTTTGTAAAATATAATTAACAAATGCATCCATGTTTTAAGCTTTACCAGTTTAAGATATTTCAATGCAAGCATATATTATATACGTTGAATAGCACAGTGTGGTATTTACGCCTAATATAAACTTAATTGTAGAACAAAACATAACAAGCATACAAAACGCCGTTCACACATTTCGTGCTAATGAAACGTGTTAATTTCATGAGACACGGCCTCTACACAATACGATAGCTTGTGACATTTAAGGCCCAGATATAGGTACAACTAGCGCCACTAATAAAAAAAAAAACATAAATATCTTCTTTTTGGATGCGTTTTTTGTTAAAAACTCTTCATTAAGTTGTCAACGCAAGCCTTACCTATTTTTAAGACCTAAGATTCCAGATCCTAGAAATAAATAATAAATAAAATAATAAATAATAAAATAATAAATCCCGCCGGCCAATTTTTTTTTCGAACTAAACTAGACTTGCATTATTTGTGTCTTATTAGTACTAAAATTGTACTAATAAAACACATAAAACAAGTCCAGTTTTGTTCGAATAAAAAATTAGGACACAATTTTCCGAAAGATATAACTGTTTCAAAGCAGTGGTGAGAAGCGGTTAGTTAGGTATTAAATATGATTTTCATGTAAGCAAACTTTGTTTTACGTAGAAATAAAACCATGAAGTGAAGCTCTTAATCCTCTTTATGGTTTTACTCGACAGTAGCGCCAACTATATGTATTTTGTTTTATGTACTTGCTAGCGTTTCCGAGCAATTTTCGAAATTGTGCAAACCATGATGTGCTAGCGGCCAAAAGTCATTCGGTAAAAAAAAAACATCGCTCAATAGTTCAATCGGTCAAACATCATCGTGGGCAATAGTGTTTCGTACCAAACGTAAAAAAAAAACACTTCTTCATAAACTTGACAGATTATGTGCATTTATGCACATTGTATTTTCAATCACAGTAGTGTTCATACCGGGAAAACGCCACAGCATCCCACCTAACCCTCAGGTACACACGGGGTCACAGCGACACGTGGACAGTCAGGGTGATTTTTCACGAGGCCTCAAATTGAATGAAGGCCGTCCGCGTCCCCTGCCCGACCTAATCCAATAACGGCGGAACAGCTGAGCTGTTAAGACCACGATTGATAAGCTTGCCCGGCCTAGGGTTGGGTGTGTTGGAACGTACGAAAGTGGTAACGGGTAAAAGGTTCGTTGTGCGTAGATTGTGATGGTGGAACTCTTCTCATGACTATTCCTGTTTGGCAAATATTTACCATCCATTTTGTAGAGTCTTTAACACTATCACACATCTAAGTAGTTCCTCATCAATGGGTTCGGTTAGTAGTACTTTTTATGTGCATTTCGATATTGTTTTGCTGTGCCATAAAATTAAAACATAGGTACTACTCGTATCTATTCACTTTGGAATATTTTGGTGACATAATAATTATATCAAACATAATGATCATCAGCGGAACTTAATGTAAAAAAACACTTTTAGTTTGCTTTTATTAGTACTCACATTTTCACAGCCGTCAAAGACTTACGATTTTACACCAACAAAGTGAAGTTTCTGTTACTTATTACTGTGTGCTCTTGGTATAAGAGCAAATGAGGAGGATGGGTTAGTTATTAGTCTGTTTGTATTAAGGGTAATGGCAATGGTCAATAATGTAGTGGAGGGTCTAATTAGTAGTCATGGACATAAGAGAAATAAGAATAGTACAGAACAAGGAAAAAGAAAGGAAACGTCTTTATTGCACAATATACACACCTTTTTTAAAAATGTTGTAGCTAAATTGAGCTATTTCCGTTTAACGATATTTTTTTCCGACCATAAATAAATATTATTTTCATTATTATAAACAACACAACAACAATAATTCAGCTGATTATGAGATTTGCTCAAACTTCTAGTTTTTTGGGCAGGACCACTGGTTTTTCGAGCAAAAAAACAAAACAGCTTAATATGGTTGTTTTGTCGTTTAGAATAATGAAAATAATACTTTTTTTTTTCGTGAAACAAAAAGTTTTGAACAAAAATATCTCAGTTTAGATACAAAATTGTAAAAACTGTGAAAATTTGGGCGATATCACCACGCTTCTTTCTGTAAGGACGGCGCCCCAAGGATCCTTTTTAAAAAAAACAGTTCAATTAGCTAAACACTTTTATTTACGAATTCACCGATACAACGTTACCGCGCGGAGGTTAGTGGGTGACTGCTGCAGGGCGAACTAGAAAAGTAGTTTTATTGAAATTAGAATTGTTTACCCTGCAGAGTTTACATAGAAATATGGTATATAACATCTCCCCCTTTAGGACGGAGCTTTATCCTAGACAGAATAAACGAAGGATCTTAAAAACATGAGTACATTCTTGTATTAGTGTTTAGCTTTAAGTACTTATATTTATTTAAAAACTAGGCCCCGAAATAGAAATAAGGAAAATTTTTTTTTAATTTATTATTAAAAATTAGTTAAATTCCTTGCAGAGGAAATCTTATTTAAGTTTCGGAAAGCTACTTTGTGTTCATTTTTATTTATCTCTATTTCTGGAAGGCTTTTAGTAGACTTTCTGTCATACTCAGCTGATTCGTCTGAGATGTCTGTCAATTCAATAGAAGTGTTAACTTTAGTGTTATGCTTTTTAGACTTTTTATTATAACATTGATTGTATATTTGAATGCAACATGATGCGTTTTTACAGCAGGCCTGAAACCATTTTTTATAAACTTTGTAAGCTACATACACAATTATACACGTAACTATAAAGTATGTTAGTGCTGAGTAATAATTGCCAAATTTAGCAATGTGAGATTGGTTTTCGGCTTGATTGATTTGATTTTGTAAATGCTCAAGCTGATGGGATGACATCTTCAGAGATTCTAAGTCGACATCTGTTAGAGAAATAGGTGAAATAACATGAGCAGTGTTGTTAATAAAATTATACTTGCAACAGTCATCTTCAATTATATTAAAATCGATTAACAATTGGCTTGGCAAGGTTGAATTATAATTATGAGATGAGCGAAACTGTAAAGTTTGGAAATATGCAACACATTCATTTTTTAAAGTTAAAATTCCTGTGCCTTGTAATGTATAGTCTGTTATTTCATTTTTACATTTTATAGTTAATTTGTTAGGCTTAGATTGTACATAGATGAATCTGCCGTCATTGAGTTTTTGCCAAATATTTATGTTACCATATAACATTTTTGTATCACAAACTTCTGGAAGTGACAAGGTTACTTCTGTAAGAAGTTTTGTTTCACAGGTTGGATTATTAAGTGTAGACAGAATCGATGGAGAAGGGCATATCATATACTCGTAATTTACCTTACTACAATCACTTAAACTATCTAATAGTGCAAAGTTTAGTCTATCATCCGTGAGAGCTAAGTACATCTTTGAAGGTTTAATCAAAACATAGGTTAGAAAATTGTATTCGTCTCTCGGTGTAGGTAGTGGTAAAATCTTATAGATACTAAACTTAACAGGGGTAATCAAAGGTATTTGTATTACAAATATTACCTTATTGTTATAATAGTAAGAAACTAACTTAGATAAATCTATAATATAATGTATATTCTCTAAGGTTAAAGAGACAGGAAACTCTAAGTTCCTTTTAATGACATTATTTGAATTAAGTTCATTATACAGTTTGGTAGGAGTCAAAACGTAGGGGTGTAAAATATTCGCTTTAGCAAATAAAATTGAGTTCAAAGTCGTATCTAAAATGTTGGAAACTGACAGTAATGAACCTTCAATAATATTAAAAATTGAATTAATTTTTGACAAGTTCACACATTCAGTGGTACTTTTAGAATTTTGTTGGAAAATGTAGTTTAGTTTTTCTAGTTGTTTATTTACTCTTATCTCGTTATCATTTAGCTGACGAATAGAAGTATTAAAGTTGTTAATGGTTGACTGGACTACATGTATGTTGTCCTTCATCAAAGAGAAGATTTGATGTTCGCTTTGTTGACAACTATTAATAGCTTCGTCATATTTCTTAGCGTCATCGGCGTCTAGAGTGCCAAAGAAAAACTTAAGAATTTCGCCACCAAAATCAATAGCTCGTTTAAAACGGTTTTGAGGGTTTGAATTTGAAATGAGATGAGATAGGGAGTCGAATTTCAGTTTGTTAGCGTTAACTAAAATCTGCAGCGGGTTTATAGCGTCCTTACAGTTGATGTCAATGGCTAAGACTTGTGCTTTTTCACAAAAGCTAGATGTGCTTGCTATTGAGCTTTCAATTTTATGTAGGTAAGGCCCGATAGGTAAAACTTCTACATAGGTGACCACATTCCAGTAGTCATTGGAGAAATAAACCGCTGAGGTCGGATCGAAGTAAAGTCCTGGACTATGAGATATTGACTGAATAGGTTCAGAATAACTCGATCCGAAGAATAATCTGGAACAATTTTATGCTGGTTTAATTTCGTTGATGTGATACTTCACATGTTTCCTATTGATGCAGAGAGTGACATTATTTTTTCCATTTACTTTAATAATTTTGTATGGTCCCTTCCAAATTGGGGACAAAGCCTTGCGCAACCTATGATGTTGTTTGACATATACTGAGTCACCAGATTTATACGTCTTAGGTTTAGAAGAGACATCATAGTATCGCTTCGATGCTTCTTTGCTTTTATTTATATTCTCTAGTGCTTTCTCGCGTGAGTACTTCATACGGTACTGTAAAGCTCGAATATACTCTTGGTAGGTTGTGTTATCACTAGAGTCGTATAAACTACTAGGTATAGTTGGTTTGTGACCATATAGCAACTCGTATGGAGTAAAGTTCGTAGTGCAGTGCGGAGTCGTATTATACGAAAGTATAGCAGTTGCGAGATAGCAATGCCAATCGTCTTGGTTATCGTTTACGAATGACTTTAGATATTCTTTAAGGGTAGCATGGCTACGCTCAAGTGCACCATTTGTCTGAGGGTGATAAGGCGTAGACATGACATTTTTAATTTTGAGAATTTCTGTTAATTGCCTAAATAACTCGGATGTAAAGCAAGTGCCTTGATCCGTAAGGATCATTTTAGGAAATCCGAATAATGAGAAGAAGTGTATGAGGTTTCTTGCAATCTCGTCAGTCGTTGACGTTATCATTGGGTAGGCACACGAAAATTTAGTTAAGTCATCTTGAAGAGTTAGGATGAACCTAAACTTTTGAAGGCCAGCTTCTGGGAGAGTCCCGACAATGTCGAGAGCTAGTCTTTCGAATGGTTTTGTGCTGGACGATGTTATGACCATAGGTGCCTTATTGGAAGCTCGTAAAGGTTTATTTACTTGACATAGTCGACAGTCTTTTACAAATCGTTCTATGTCCGCGCGCATACTCTTCCAGTAGTATGACTCTTTAATTCGGTTATACATGCGCGTAATACCCGGGTGACCGGCTACAGTCGTCCCGTGGTTCTCTTTCAGAATGCTTGTAATTTCGACAGGTGTAGGGTATTTAATTTGGTTTTTATATACGTGAACCTTGATACCTGTACCGTGAAACATGTAAGATATGATGTTATAGATTTTTACATAAGCCAATTTAGTGTAAGGTTCTGAAAAATCTGAAATAGCTAGTTCTTTTTCATAGTCATTTGTTGACATTATTTCGTTTCTCAATTTCCGTAACAAGTTGTAAATAGCTTCGTAACTGGTCTCATCATAATGATGGATTTTAGTGTATAAGAAATAGAGCTTTTTATTGCTCGCATCGACCGATTGCACGGTGTCGGGTTGTCTTTCCGATGATAACAGCTCGTCGGAGTTAGGTACAGTCGACAACAGCTGTTCACAGTGCGGCATTGAAAAGTCGAAGTCTAGCGAAACTGGGCAAGCTATAGCTTTTTGTTTCGCTGAAATAAGATTTTGACTATGTTCTTCGATTTGTGTGTCGTTGGAAATGGTATTGGTAAATTGCTTTTTGAAAAACTGTTTATAAGTTGTTTTATTCGGTCCATGAGTAAGGGCGTTAACTGGATTGCGAGATAAAGCGTCGGCGTTTGAGTTTATTCGGCCTGGCTTATAAATGATCTCATAATCGTACTCTTCTAACTTTAGTCGCCATCTCAATAGACGTCCGCCCGGATCTTTGGCGTTAAAAAGCCATGTGAGAGGTCTATGATCCGTGACAATTTTGAACTTGTAGCCATATAGATAAGGCCTGAAAGTGTTTATACCAAATAGAATAGCGAGTAACTCTTTCTCAATTGTTGAATAGTTGCCTTCGCATTTATTTAAGGTTCGAGATGCATAAGCTATAGGCTTATCCTTTCCGATCTCTCCTTGTGATAAAATAGCGCCGATTGCATAATTACAGGCGTCTGACGTCACAATAAAACAGTTGTCAAAATTTGGATACTGTAACAAGGGAGCAGAGATCAACTTCTCTTTCAGGAAGTTGAAAGCATGAATTTGCTCGTGATGCCAGTGAAATTCTGTGTCTTTCTTCAATAGAGAAGTTAAAGGCTTTGTGATCTGAGCAAAGTTCTCGATAAAGCGGCGATAATAGCCTGTCAATCCAAGAAAGGATTTGACGTCTTTAGGAGTTTTAGGTGTTGGAAACTGGGAAATAGCCTTAACCTTGTCAGGGTTAGGGGAAACAACTTCGTCTGTGATTACATGCCCTAGATAGGCGACTTCACGTCGCAAGAACTCACACTTGTCGGGTTGTAATTTGATATTTGCTTCTCTGAATCTTGAAAAGATGAGTTCAAGTTTTTTCATATGAGACTCAAGGTCGTGAGAGTAACAGATACAATCATCCAAGTAGATATAACAATGGATGCCTTGTAATCCCGAGAGAACTGAGTTCATCAGCCTCTGAAATGTTGATGGGGCATTCTTTAAGCCGAAAGGCATTCGCGTAAACTCAAAGTGACCTGAAATACCATTAGTTGTTACACTGAAGCCTGTCTTTGCAGTGTCTTTGGGATCCAAACAAAGTTGGTGGAATCCAGAGGCCAAATCGAGTGTGCTGAAGTATTTCGAATGTCCTAATTGGTCGAGGATGTCATTTATGAGAGGAAGAGGATAGACCTCAGAAACTGTGACATCATTAAGTCGACGGTAGTCGATTACAATTCGCCATTTTTGCTTACCGGAAGCGTCAAGCTTTTTGGGTACTACCCAAACCGGTGCATTCCAGGGAGAAGTTGAGGGGCGAATAATATTTTGGTCAAGCATTTTCTTGACCTGCTTTTCGACCTCTTCTTTATGAATTTCTGGGAAACGATATGATTTTACATGAATGGGAGGAGCATCTCCAGTATTTATGGGGTGCTCAATAGTTTTTGTATGCGTTAAATGTTCACCTTCAAGGTGGAAAATGTCGGTATAATTAGAAATGCAATTTAAAAGAGTTTTCTTTTCTTGTGAATTCAAATGTGAGCATCGTATTTGCTCAATAACTTTCTGAGAACGGTCAATATTCAAGGAATTGAGTTGATGTATGAGCTCGCATTGTTTTTCGTCGGAAAATGATGACGGGAGCTCAAAAGGTGACAATTGAACTTGAAAATTACTGAGTTCTACATCAGATTCGGTAGTGTTCAAGACAGAAACATTGACTCTGTTGTTTGGCTTTATGTTTACTATGCAATTAGCCAAAAACACACCGTTACTAATTTTCTGATCCAGTATTAAGGCTTCTTTTCGGCCTGAAATCTCTGAGAGATTAGATACTGGGCATTCTATGACCATTTCTGACCGCGAGGGTATGACATAAGATGGTTTACTAAAACAAATAGGCAGAGAGTGACCTTTCATACTCAGAGTACTTGTGGAGTACTGTACATCTATTTTAAAATGTTGTATAAAATCGCTACCTATTATGCCATCATAGTGTAGGTTAATCGTGTCGCTTATCGCGTGAAACATGAAACTGAATATAATCTTACTCTCAGGTGAGATTCGATGTTCAAAGTTAAGTTCAATGGAGCCAAGAGACTCACAACATGAGTCGTTGTCACTTAAACCTTTTAAGGTGACTGTCTCTGGTCCAAGCACTGGGTTCTTTAAGCTAGATGATTTTATGATTGAGACAGAAGAACCAGTGTCGACAAGGAAGCATAGAGGCTTCTCGTTTAAATGAGTTTTTATATTAACGTGAGGCAAGGAAATTTGATAGTTAACGTTATTCATCGTATAACTCTTCTCACTTGTGCAATCCATAGAAGAACTCGACTTTTTACGAGATAGGGGATTGTCACTTTTAAAATCCTCTTTGGGAATAGACTTTGAATTTTCTGATTTACTGTCTAACTTTGACGTTTCTAAATTTTCTGTGACCTGTGTTGGGGAAAATTTAAGAACACTAGGCTTAGAAAGTCCTTTATCAAGAATTTGAGACTGAGTAGAAGACGCAGTAGTATTCTGTGCAACCGTGAATTGACCACAGGTACTACTGTCCTTAGAATTTTCTGAAAACTCAGTAGATAAAGGCTTTTTATGATACTTTCGATCTACGTCCTTCCGTGCTGCAGAGAATTTAAGAGCACGGGGTTTAGAAAAGTTAGAAGCTTTCGTGTCATTTAGTTTGTGACGGTGTTCCGGCAGACACTTGACCGAAACAGAGCTTAGTTTAAATCGCCATGGTCTTCAGAAGCGCTAACGACATGCACATTAGAGCGATTATTGTTTGTCGCATTACTCGGTCCAGGTACATTGCTGGATTGTGCAGCGTCGCGGGTATCGGGTCGCGAATTATTGTTTTTATACTTTAGCTTGCGACACTCGCTTATCAAATGACCAGGTTTTTTGCAATACGCGCAGGATTTGTTTGAATATGAGCGCGATTGACTTGAGTTGTTATTATAATTATTTGGCGAATAATTATTCGAATTTACGTGATGGAAGTTTGGACTTGAATGTTTGGGCTTATTTTTATAACACTCTGAAGCCACATGTCCGGTTTTTTGACAGATAGTGCACTGTTTGGTTGGCCGTTGTGCCAACTTAGTGACCTTGTATAATTTTTCTTCCTCAATGGCATGCGTAATTGCATCGCCCAGGTTCTTAGGGTTACGACAGCGCACTATGTGTGAAAAACTGGAATTCATGCCCAACATGAACGTATTTAGGGCCAATTCTTCCATGGCAGCCAGTCTGCCTAACAGTTCTTTTTCATTTTCGCAGCTGTAATGGATGTCTGACTGGATGCGTGTAAGACAAGATTCTACTCTCAAGGAATATTGCGTCACGTCTTCGGAGGGAAGCTGCTTACAGTTCTGGAGGTCAACTAGTAGATGGGTCGAGTGTTTTTTCTCGCCGAAAGTTGCCTTTAGGAACTTTTTAATATCTTGCCAATCGTCGAAAGTTTTTAAACAGCAAGCTAATTGCGCCTTTCCTTCGATTTGTGACAGAATGTATTTACACATAAACTTCTGTTGTTCTGTACTTGCAAGAGAAATTGCATTTTCGCAATTGGTTAAAAACGCTGGTAGTGACTCACGATCTCCACTATAGGGTTTAATAAATTTAGTGAGAACTGAAAGCGTTATTTTGTCGGCCATTTTTGCTTTAGATTTTGTTTCTGGTGGTTCAGAGCTCTCTTCAGAAGAGGAGGAGCTTCCAGATTCAAATTCTTCTTCTTCAGACTCAACTTCTTCTTTATCCGACATTAACTAGTTAGAATGCAGTACAGAACATCAGAAAACACAGAATATAAAATTCAGGAATTACCTAAGAAACTAAGATGTTCTAAAATTATATTCTGAAAGAATGTTCTGAAAGAATGCTCTGAAATAATGTTCTGAAATAATGCTCTGAAAGAATGTTCTGAAATAATGTTCTGAAATAATGTTCTGAAGGAATGTTCTGGAAAGTTTGTTTGAAACTTAATCACTTTCACTTTTAGGACTTTATAAACGGAAAATAACTCACAGGACGAAGAACACGAACATTTTGGAGAACAGCCTTGAAGAAAGCTGTGTGCGGCGCGCGGCTCTGGTGCAGCGCGGCGATGACGTCAACGGGAGCGTTGAGTGTCCGGCGACCCAGGGGATCGTATTGCGGATACTTGAAGCGAAGTCACGTTGCGTTGTCCGTGATTGACTTTACGATGGGAACTTTGGGTAAAGTCAAGGTGAGCTGATGATGGTGATGAGCAGTCGATACGGCGGTGAAGAACGGTGGTGCAGAGTAATGTGATGCGGGCTCACACTCGAGAGTGGAGGCTGATCGTCGACCACGGTGCAGCTGGATGTGTTCACGATGAGATGCGGGCTCACGCTCAAAAGCGGAGACTGACCGTCGACCTCGGAGTGTTGGATGTGTTCACGATGAGATGCGGGCACACGCTCAAGAGCGGAGACTGACCGTCGACCTCGGAGTGCAGCGATGCGGGTTTAGGCGGATGCCCAAAACTTATCGTCGACCACTGACACTTAACTGTTTTTTAGGATCTTACGTCCAAGGGGCCACTTTTGGTAGTCAGGCGGGAATGTCTTTACGACGCGCCTAATCACCGAATGATCTCAGTAGGTGCTCGAGGACTTCCTGAAACCATCCCACTTCTGACACCAGTTTGTAAGGACGGCGCCCCAAGGATCCTTTTTAAAAAAAACAGTTCAATTAGCTAAACACTTTTATTTACGAATTCACCGATACAACGTTACCGCGCGGAGGTTAGTGGGTGACTGCTGCAGGGCGAACTAGAAAAGTAGTTTTATTGAAATTAGAATTGTTTACCCTGCAGAGTTTACATAGAAATATGGTATATAACATTTCGTTAACCCTTAAATAATTAACTAAATTATGTCTTGCATTCACCATTTAGAGGAATAAAATTAGTCCCTGGGGCAATTTTTTAATGGAATTGCCCTATGCGATCCTTTAACCCTATAGGAAGGAAAACATCGCGAGAAAACCCGCGTGTTTGTTGACACCGCACGTATTTCCTGTGGG
This sequence comes from Zelleria hepariella, assembly GCA_949319315.1. Classification (NCBI taxonomy): domain Eukaryota; kingdom Metazoa; phylum Arthropoda; class Insecta; order Lepidoptera; family Yponomeutidae; genus Zelleria; species Zelleria hepariella. Next base: position 12,864,344 of record OX439381.1, read on the forward strand.
CTTGGCTATTAATAATGTTTCGATTTTAAGGGGTTTGATAACGTTCATTACACTGCATAAGTACCACCAGTGTACCGAATTTTGAGATAGAGATAACCCGAGGAATAAAATTCATGGTACGTGTATTACAGACAGACTGTCTTTACATCATACAACTGGGTGGATTTTTCTAAACTTTTGGAGCATTTCACACTGATTGTACTTTTGTATTGGTTTGATGGTTTCGACTATTTTTATTGACGTTGCGATAGCTGAGCTTTTAAGAGGCTGGGAGCAAAGGTGCGATCTTCGGATGAAGTCGCAACTAGTCACATCAATAAAAGAAAGAAAAATCGTCAAATCTATGTAACATTTTCATGGTTGCTTGGACCTGATAGGGTTTAGCCTAAAAATATTATCATTAAAAAAAAAAGGTCGAATAATCCTAAAACACCAACAAAAACTCTACTTCGCGTCTGCAATAAAAATACGGAATGGCGCCAACTTTCAACCCCCCACGACCTTAATGCATGCTCCGCTCAAACCATTCCCCCAATTAACTAAACACACAACGGTACTTAGGTTGCATTAGCGCAACAGCATAAATTATACTTAGCGCGAATTAAAACTACATTTAACCTTGTGCAAATAAATGATGATGATGAAAAGTAAACATATTTTACTAAATTAAAAACTTACAAATTTGCTTTAACAATTTGAGGTAGATTGCGTAGCCGGTTAGGATATAATCGAGTCAGTCAGTCATCTTCGTGAGTGGCTCATGCCTAAGCGGCTACGCAATCTACATCAAATTGTCATAGTAACTTTTTATTTTATTGAGTCGAACTGACGCATGTCGCAACGACGTATTAGTATATCTATAGCAAGGATTTGCATGAAACCCATATCAGAAGCACACACGATGACGTCACGCGAGTCTATGCACTTCGCACAATGATACGGCTGATCAAAGGATCCCACCACATGACAACTATCCTTCCCGCGATATTAATCTCACAATTACACAGTCAGACGTCTAACTACAAAGTAATTTCGCACACCCACATCAAAGCCCATTCACACGGTCTAAGACGCCTGATCTATCGACGACAGAGAGCCAAATTGATAGACGACAGGCCTAGTCAATGGCTACAAGATGAATGGCTGTACAGGCGCCGTTTTGAATATGTAACAAATGGTCCCCGGTGCTTTCCCTGTGGCAGACTGTGGCCAGAGTCCAGTAGGATAGCTTCGGTGTTAGCTTAGGTAGAGTGGTGCACGCATTTCTTTACGTGTGAAGGTGAACTAACAAGTAATACGTTGATGTACATTGTACAATAACGTGACAGGCACTTTTTTTTTATCGTACTTAATTATTTTTTCTCATACTTTGGCCTTTGCCGTGCGAAGCGAGAGAAGTTTTCCGAGTGTACTGGAACAATCCGGCGCTTGTATATAATTATGTATGTATGTGAGGGTGTATGAATGTTCGTTCGACGATAGCTTGAGTAGGTCGGATCGTCACGAAATTTGGTAGTTTCATGACAATTTAGAATTTGGTAGAAAATTTTGCGAAAAATATAGGTATATTTTTGGAAAAATATGATATAATTTTTGTATGGAAAAATAAAATTGCGCTTTCACCAAAGTCATAGAACAAAAGTTGTTTGGAAATCACATTTAGAAGTTTTAGAATATACCTTTTTAAAATAGACCCTGTATATTTAAAAGTAACCCGAGGTTTCATCTCAACGCAAGCCCAGTAATAGAGTATCTTTATCACTTTGTTGCAAACACTGCAAATCTGTTCTGGTACAAATCAAATTGTACCTAATAATTTTAATATATTTTTTTTTAGTTTAGTTTAAATGCAAATACGTGTTCGTGTGCGTAGGTGCATTTTCAGAGCCAAAGTTTGCATTTGAACCATTTCAGCGCTGCCTGTGTCTGTCTCTGTCTGCCTGTCGTGCCCCTCCACTCTCTGCCACCTCTCCAGCCTCTCCTGGTCCAATTAATTACACCGCGCCGGAAAAAAGAGAAAAAAGAGAAGGAAGACTATGTATAGGCGTGAAGTCATCCTCCGTTTTCCCTTCCATTATTGAACTGTATACTTACTGTTCACTTTCCACATAGTGTGAGGCCTACTCACGCCCGTATGACGTAGAACAGACAATCGCATTGTGCCGACCTGCATCGTGCCAACAATGCCTCCCAGGATATCGGCCTTTTCTTCTGTATACCCGTTATTTATCGAGGGAAATTTTTCTTCCAACACTCGCCCTTCTTACGCGTTTAATCTTGTGTCCCGCTGAATAGGGTTGAAGCGTGAATAGGGCATATTTTTGGAATGAATGATACGGATTTATCGACGCCATGATTTGCATTTTTCTCCTTCTGGCTGGACTTTGTCGGGAGTTTTGTCTTGTTCTCTATTTGAAATTTATACTTTCGAGTTTTTTTTTGTGTTGTACAAAATTATGACTTTCATGCTCACTCATCGTGAGAGTTTTTCATTACTATAAAGGTGACGCAGCAGTGTTTTATTAACATTATGAAGGTAAACTATAGTTAGTTGAAATAGTTAAGGCAAAACATAAGTAACGCCAACAATGCTACGGATAAAGGCTAGTTTAGTATGTTTATATTTAATTTTGTTTGTGCGATGTTAAAATGAACGACGTTACAAGTAGTTCAGTTATTCTATTTTGAAGGATAATATTTTATAGTATTTTTCTCGATCGTTTCAGAATATTTACGGTCCAAAGCATTATATTTATAGCCGAACCAGTATAATCTGCCCTGCCTTTATGCCAGTCAAGCTACCATTTACGTCCATCAAGTTAAAATGAAACAGAGATAAAATTTTAACATTTTATTGAATCACATGTAAATAAAAAATGCTCTTCCCTCAAATTTTATCATACAATAACGTTACTTTTGGGATCCATTATTTTATTTGTGCAGTAAGATTAAAATCATTGTTTATGTTATATTAGGTATTTCATGAGCAACGTATTTTTTACAACAGTCCGTGACCATCTTTTTTTATACGAATGTGTAATTTTAATACAATAGTTTTATCATTTACTTCTAATAAAATATACATCAGTAGTCTAACCTAATTTATTTAAATAAAGTTTACTCTATGACAGATTTTTTCCAAATTTCTATATTATATCAATTAATCTGAAACAAAATCGGGTGTATTATTAACAGTTTTTGTATTTACAATTACTTTAAGTTTCATTGGTTTCAATGTTACCTACTTAATTAAGATTTACAAATAAATACTGTCAAATGAAAATAAAATAAAGAACTACGTAAAGAAAGTAATATTTTGTCATAAAAAATTTAATAGGTATAATTATATATATATTTTTTAAATAAAAATACTTTATAAGTAATATATCTTATTCTTTGAAACGTACAGCCTTTTTTCCAATGTATCTCCTTAGATCACACCATTCACTCACAACACTTAAGAATAACTTATTCACTTTGAAGTTCACTGATATTTTTTTCTTCTATTATTGAATTGAATCAAGATCCATCAATCTATTAAGTCAGTTTTGGAATTTCCCATGTTTGTATCTAAATTTGTAGTAAACTACTGATGGAAAATACCCAGTGATATTTTAAACGTTTTTACATCCAAATGGATTTTGTACAAAAAACAAAAATAATCTGCCTGACAATTTTATAAATAATATTTTATAATTATCTTAGGTATGTTTAGAATTTGTTCAGAACCCTTTTGGAAGTAAAACCACAAAAATAATACTGTATGTATAGTATACAGTCCACTTTACACACAACTTTCTTGATGGGCCGCTAGCAAAGGCGTTCTTGTAGTCACCACTTCCCTATGTGACCGCAGCGTGCCATTGAGTCCACTTTTCCCGGAGTCACTCTGTAAAAGACAACCTTAATTATTATAACATTTTACTTTAAGACGAGGCTTTGATTTTTCTACCCATTTTCTGAGTCAATTGCTTATTATACGATTGTGTAATTTTATTATACGCTTTAAAATCATCCTTTCTCGGTAAGCGTACGTTCCCAGAAACGTGATTTGATAATTCTCGCTCGATAGATTTTTTTATAGGTACAGTGCCTTTTTCGTCTATTAACAATGAGAATACAAGACCTTTATCTTTTAAACGTTTACAATAAATTACATTTAGCATTTAGTAATCATACGTTCTTTTCTTTTATAAAAATTTATGTTTGTCTTGAATAAAAGGTAAAAACAGTAAAAACGGGCGGGAACTTCTAGTGCGATTGTTGTAACCGCCACGGTGCAGCGCAACATATTTTGGGTATTATTTCGATTGTGCTTCGGTTGACATTTCCACTTCAACTAAGTTGCTAAACAAAATCAAAGCCTCGTCCTAAGAAAATATAGTAATAGTTTTTATAAAAGGTGTTGTTTTCTAAAGTGACACCCGACTCAGGGACGCTTTGTAAAACAACATCCTGTATAAAACAATACTAAGCGAGCTAGCAGTATCTACGCATTTTTCCTTCGATTTTAAAAAGTTACTTAAACAAAAATAATAGCAGTAGGTAATGTAGAAATATAAAATTTTACATTACTATTATGCAATTGAATGCTGAAAGTGCTTTTGTGGGAACCCCTTTATTGAACATCTCTGAAAACTTATGGTCGCTACTTCATACTGTATAAGTACGGCATACCACCGTGCTAGCTAAAATTGCACATGTGCCAAGCTATATGGCTGTGACACGCGCCAAAAATGCCACCGCTACGTCGTAAACTTAGGTGCTTTATATGAAAATATACAACTATGTTTGACAAGGCTTAGCCTGGTTCGTGACAGGGTTGGTTGGAGTTACAGTCGATTTGATGTAAGCGCTTTTCTCTGCCTTCATTTTGGCTCTGAAATTGTTTTGTAGAATTATAATAATGTATGTTGGGAGTAGGACCGAGTTATTTGCTTAACCTGAAAGAATTATGGGTATTAAATTAGGTGCCTAGTTAAAGGTTTATGATCAAATTGCATCGTTACATGAAATACCTACAATTTTCAAACTCGTAATTCTAAACTAAATTACCGAGGTATTATGCCAAATTCAGTTTAAATGGATTGTAAATACATAAATGGGCACTCAAGACGTTAGCGCAAGTCGGCCAAAGAGTAATATAATTTGAAAGAGAAAAATAAAAATAAATAAAATGCTATTTAACAAGATAAATTCCCAGCAAAGAAAACGAGCGAGATTCAAATTATATTTTCAAAAAGAGGAGTTGCTTTAAAATTTTACCGCAATTTTCATTCGAAAGCAATTTTAACTCAAACTGGTCTTATGATAGCAGCAAAAAGGCTATAAATACTTGCTAATAAAAACTTTCTTAGCCGCACTGCGAGCTTCTATTACAAGATGTGGCCTTCGTAGCTCGTAGATACTGATTAGGATTATGTTATTCGACAGAGTATACCCACGACCAAAATTATTATTATTATTGTTATGTATGTCTATCGTAAAGATTCACGGGACTACAGAGTCCCGATCCTTTAGCCGGCGTGCGTGGGGACGTATCCAACACGTAGAGGCCCGTTTGACAGCTTTCATCTTATGTAACGTGGTGCACCAGTTGGGTCCCCCAGAGTGCAACAAACACACAAAAATACACTTGAGGGTATTATTTATTTATACACTGGCAGCTTAAAGCTGATGCGTGTATATCACTTTAGTGCACTTTTTAAATGTTTATGAAGTCTGTTTTAAAAGAGTTCACCGAGGGGGCACTGGTTTTACTCCACAGCCTTCCATTGCCTCAGGTAGTTTAATTAGCTAACCTTTATTTTACAGAGTTGAATGAGATACACTTGTTTATCTGGATCAACTTCTAAATCATAGGCATTCTAAAGTAAAGTATTATAAACTGAGCGTAACTTAATGTTATAATATGGCTATTTTTTTTTTTTTGGTTCAGTTCAACATTTACTCAACGGTTTTAAGTAGCACGGTTTGAGTACAACGCCTCGTATTCTCACAGCTGGTCAAAAATTCTCGTTAGGCAATTGAAAATTTACGAGATACTAGCGTGCCAAATTGTGCCCGCAGTTAACTCTTCGGTTACTATGGACCACCTATATATTGTACCAACTCTTTGTGGTGTACAAGAGTACTCTATCTATGGGTAGAATATTGGGAATATCGCACAAAGGACCATCGAAATAAAACTCTTAATAAGTTTTGCCCTGCGCAAATCATATTTATGAGTGCCAAGAGTTTGGTTATTCACAATTTGGATTTAATGCAATGATTTAACTAGGTTGATTTGTCACCTACCTGTGAATCGGCATACTGTGAGTGTATCGAGAGCGGCCAGACGAAAGTGAGTGGCGTGGCTTAAACTGACGATTTAACTAGATTGATTCTCAATACCATGCGTTTAGATGCATTTTTGCCTTAGTGTGAATCGGTATATTGCAAGTGCGTTGAAAGCGGCATGCTAGGCAAAAGTGAGTGGCGTGCCAAGCAAACCCCTTACCCACTTGATGGGTTATTCACTATCCAAGAAAACTGACCATTCAACTAATTGATTCTGAACACCACTGAATTTAGGTGTATTTTTGCGTTCCAGTGAATGGGAACTGTAAGTGCAGCAAAATTGTCGTAGCAAAGCAAAAGTAATTGGGTACGCAAAGTTTTTTGTTTGAAAGTCCGTTATTGGCTTAAACTTTTCTTTAGACAATATTGAGAAACTAATTTCAATATTTTTTATTTTGGTCCAGTAGTTTTGTTTTTATGCGCTAAAATGTTTTGTTCCTATGACCGCCAACAGTATGCAGACCGTCACGTGAAGGTCATAAAACCGTATCTTTGAAACGTTGTAAAATCCAAACTACTGAACCAAAATAAAAAATATTGAAATTAGTTTCTCAATATTGTATAAAGATAAGATTAAGCCAATAATGGACTTTCGAACAAAAAACTTTGCGTACCGAATTGCCAAACCAAGGTACCAAGCTTACCCGCTGGCTAGATAATTCCCTATCTATAAAAACTGTCGATTTTACAAGGTACCTAGATTGATTCGTAATACGATGCGGTAATTGAATTTTCGCCTACCTGTCAATTGGGATACTGTGAGTGTGGCGAAAGCGGGGCATGCTGGGCAAAAGTGAGTGGCGTGCCAAGCTGAACCATTATCATTGCTATTCACTATCTAAGAAAACTGACGATTTAACTAGATTGATTCGTAATACCATGCGTTTAGGAGTATTTTCGCCTACCTGTGAGTCAGGATACTGTGAGTGCGGCGAAAGCGGGGCATGCTGGGCGAAAGTGAGTGGCGTGCCAAGCTGAACCATTATCATTGCTATTCACTATCTAAGAAAACTGTCGATTTAACTAGATTGATTCGTAATACCATGCGTTTAGGTGTATTTTCGCCTACCTGTGAGTCAGGATACTGTGAGTGCGGCGAAAGCGGCGTGCTAGGTGAAAGTGAGTGGCGAGCCAAGCTTTGTCCGCTGTTTGAGCTCTTTGGTTCTGGCGTCGACGCTACTGCCGCGTACGGAGGCGGCTCGGGTGGGCAGTCCGCTACACCTGTGTTTGTTGAGCCTCAGTTAGACTTTATACTCCGTGGAATTTTAGCGGTTTTAAAGCCGAAGGTATTTTGTTGCACTGGTGATTCTGAGCCAAATTACAAAATTTCATTGCAAAAATTCACTTCTCCGTACAAATGGTGTCGATTGGCGATAGCCGTTTGTATTGGGAAGTGTTTTTTTTTTTCGCTCGTTTTGAAGTAAAATGTTGGAATTTGGCTCAGAATCACGAGTGCAACTAAATACCTTCGGCTTTAAAACCGCTAAAATTCCACGGTGTAGTTGTTGAAAGAAATTCAGAGATAGGTAAGAAGGTGGATCTTCACTCTTTTTGAAGGGTGTAACTTCCTAATCAATAGGTTAACGTCTCTGTACAAAAAAAAAAACATTATAACTTCAAAATAAAATATGAAGATTTATTTTTTTCCTTACATTCAGAGAAAAATTCTATCATTATATGGGTAGGGACATAAGGCTAACTGGCTTCTTTTATTTCGCCATCACAGTTTATTTGAGATATAAGCCTTATCGCCGGTTGTAATCACTCTGTAAAAAGAGTTTGGAGCTCTTGTAACGCATTTCGTGAATATAATTATGTGGCTAAGGAATAAATGAAGGGCAAGCAAGGGAAAGTAAATAGTTGGAGAGCTGGTGACCAATCGAGATATTTTTTCGTACAAGGCTGGGAGTTGATAGGCTGATAGAGTAGACTTCGCTGAGTCTGGGAAAATTTTTTTTTTGGCCCGGTCGCGGTCGAAAGTTAGATTTTTGGGTCATTTTTTTCTGTCTACAAGACTCTTCAACAATAAGCTGCTCCTGTGTTTAGTCATTGTAGAAGAAAAAAAATATTTTTTTTGGTCGGATTTTTACAGGTTTAGTTAAACAGACAGTATAAAAAAATGCGAGAAATATTTATCTTATTTTGTGATGTGTTCATTGGCGTCTTAAAGTTCAGACTTCCAAAGAAGGCCTCATATCGAAAACAAAAACCGACACCCTACGCGTCGAAGTTAGACATTACTTTCGAAGGAATGCAAGATTGAGTTTCGGAGTGCTGACGTCATGTTCTGGAAACTTTTCACCAAAATCATCGCCCCTAAGTAGGAAAGTAATTTTCAATTTGCGTGTAACTTTTTTGTGCCAGCCGGGTAGATTCTAGGCCTTTTGGGGCGATAAATTGTATTATTTTATTGGGGATCGATTAATAACGAATGGATTTATAATCATGACTACGGTACTCTTAAACCGTTTCTGCTAAGAAGTTTCATAGGTAAAACATTTTTTGGGTTTCGTTTTAACGACTAGCCAGTGCAGTGTTTCATATTCAGTTATTCATTATACATTAAACATTATTACTCCAGTTCTGGTATACGAAGAAGTTTAAAATAGTAGCCTTATTAAAATCTGCATGCCCGTCGTGCCCGACTATCTGCACTCGAGAGGACTTCCTGGTCGCCACAGACGCCGGAATACGCGTGGCCGAATTCTGGGCCAATAAAATATGACAGAAAACGTCACCGATACGATAAGAAGAAGAAGATTCAAATGTGATTCGATACTTTCGATTTAATATGTTTCGAAAAGGTACCTAGGTACTTAATTTGTATGTAAGTAAGTCTTGGTACAATCTTAGTAAAACCTGAAACATTTTGAAGAAGTAAAAAGGCAAAATATCTTTTATAGCAAAGAAGTAAAACAGCATAATCGAGCCCTTGAGTCTAGCCGCAAAAAAAATTGTTGTAATCATTGTCTTTTTGGTCGACCAATCTACAATAAAAAAGGCAAAACATCGACTTGACAGCAAAGTTTACTGAAACAGCTGTAGCAGTAGAGAGCATAAGATGCAGCCTGTATAAGGAGGACAATATATCCCACTAGAGCTGGGCAAAGGTATTTTCTGAGAGAATTTGAGCTTAAGACGGTTGCTAAAGATCTCGTTTAGCTACCCCTAAATATTAATTATCTAATTACATTGATTTTGGTGTCAATCGTTTTTTGTACATATTTATCTATGTCTAAGCTTTTTCCCTTTGTTAAAATCTGAATTTTCCCTTTGTTTTTTTTTTACTTTTAACCACACTTAATCGCTTAATGAACACCATGCGTGCCCACTGCGGAATGACGATTTTTGCGTTGAGGGTATTATAGCTCATTCAGGCCCCGTAGCTGCTAGACCCCGTAGTCCCGTAGCACGTGGTACGGCGTAGCACAACTACGAACGAGTTGGTTCGTCGCGCGTTTTATCTGACTCTAGTGTCAAAACTCATTAATAAAGTCACATTTTTGACACTATTGTGTGCGTCAAAACGTCAAGCCTAGTTTTCTCGTGATTTTTAAATTAAAGATTTTAAATGCTTAGTTTAGTTATTTAATTTATTGAGGTACATGCCAGCACCGGAAATCGAACCTGGGTCACTTGCTTCCTATTCCATTATTATACCCACTAGGCTGAGACCGCTGTAAAGTGTGTCAGCTTAATTAATAATGTGTACGCTGCTCTGCCCTGCAGCGAAATGTTTTTTTTACTAAGTAAGTAAGTAACTCTTTATTGTACAAAAGAAATCATTTTACATAATATTAGTTCAAGAGTTGTAGAATAAAAGTACAAATGACGGTCTTATCGCTAAGAGCGATTTCTTCCAGACAACCTTAACCATGCAGACTCTACAAAATGCGTTGATGAATGTGTTTGTTTGTTTACTGCGGCCACGACACCCGCACTAAATGGGTTAAATGGGTTAAAGAAAACAGGGAATTATATTACCTTCTGTCGAACAAGCACAGTGTTTCAAAGTAGAAAGAAATCATAAGTCGTGAACTTTCGAACTTAGTTTCGAAGTAATGAGTCTTTAGCACCCACGACTTCAATGGATAGCTTCAGTTTTAAAATAGTAGAGTTCCTTGTAGATTTTTTTTATTCCAGTTGCTTGATTTTTCATTAGCAAATTACACGAATTCAGCAATAGATATAAGCTTGAAAAAAATAATTAAAATAAAGGAAGCTGTCGAAAACAAAAGTAACAAGGGTGAATTTTCTACCATACAAACCTTTATTATTACCGCAGGGACTGATACTTTGAGTTATTTGTTATTTAATTTTAATATTGTAGATTGAAGTATAATTTGATTGTACTATTTTAAATTTAATTACGAATAAAGTAACTATGAGCCTTGTTTTCAGAGGTAACCATGAAGTTTTTTTTTTTTTTTTTTGTGGATCATTAGCTTAAATATTTTAAAAAACTTCTCTATTGACATTATTATTCTGTCCACGCGCGTCCAGTCATCGTCAATATCCATAACACATTATTATTGTACAGCCTTTACAATACACTAGTCATTTCAGAGGCCCTTCGGGCGGTTTAAAAACTCTGACACCAGAGGTAGCCAATACCTCATACGATTACCTACCTACCTAATACCAGTACCCACGCAGGTAGTGAACCGACAACATAATGTTGAATTCTATTTCCACTGCAGTAAGGAGTAAATTTCACCGCATCTAATTTGAAATAGCTGCAGTAGGTGCCGGTATTTCGCACTGAAACATCAGTCTGTTTAGGCCATCTCAGGTGGAGCGACATAGCTAAAATACCAAATGAAACTGGACGCCAGCCAAATTCAAGAAAAAAATTCAAAACACAAGAATATCTTCGCAATGCCTCGGTCGAGGCAGCTTAAGATTATAAGCAGCCAGTCTGCAAAACTTATTTAATTATTCTTTGTGTACAAACACTGAATTATCCATCGAACCGAGATACAAGTAAATACAGAAAAAACGTCTCGAGCGAGAAAGCATTAGTTTGCTGCTTCTTTAATCCTCTTAAAAGCAAAGGGAAAAAAGGTTAAAGCTAAGCGGATAGCTTGCCCGGCTAATAAGTAAAGTTTCACTGTGGTATTCAGAGATGCTTACTTACACTCTACGGGAATGGCGAAAGCGACTTTAGATCCAGATAGTTGAGTTGGAAATTGTTTGGCAGCAAAGTTAAAGTTGAACTAGTATCGCAGGTAAGACTCCACTCGAAATATTTCTGAATAGCCCCGCCACCGAGTTTGGGAAGCAAAGACGTGCCAGTAACAAAACTCGACTCTCGCAAACGAAAACTAAAAGCAGTTTGAAGTTTTCACGTTAGTGTCCACGGTATGAGTTTGGCAACATCTGCGGAGATGTACGGAGACTTGAACTGACTGCATAGCGTTACATGTCTCAGACAAGACCGTCTTGGAATTGTAGTTTGATGAGTTGAATTTCCATTTGAAAAATGCTTTTTTAATAACGTAGAGTTTAATGCCGCTGTTACAACAAATGACAATTCATGTTGAAAAATTGCCCATTTCAGGCGTGTTTGTGTTTATTGTTTAAATTAATATCAACCTCGTGTCCTTTTCGTAGTGACCAGGATTGTGGTTGATTCAGTCTTTAAAAAAAAGTATGTTATTGTTAACTTATTTTTTCACAGGTACTGATGTTTGCTACGAAAAAAAAACACCCTGAATGTAGGCTCGTACGTACAAACAATTGTGGTGCTTTACATGATTTCCCAGTGGGATTCACCTATTTAATAAAAATATATCTTGCATGCATATTTATTTTCAGTCATGTTATTTTTTTTAACATATTATTATGGTTGTAAACGACTGTTAAAAAGGTATGATCTATTATTTCTTATGTCATATTTCCTCTATTTAGGTTCAAAAGGGATTAACTTTCGCCTTTTTTCTACTCGTATAAAAGGATTAAAATGTAACTTTTTATTGCTACTCGTATAAATCAATTCAATTCATAATTCATATTTTCAGCTCTAGTTTCTCCATGTCTGCTTCTGAAATCGCCAAAATTATTCGTCTTGACTCGAGACAAACGTCAAAACTTTGCTCTAACACTGCCATTGTCTGGCGTGTTTCGAGCCAAATCTAGCAGCTAAATTATTGCTTGTCATCAGCGCTATTGAAAATCTCGGTGCTAACTAAAATTATATTTTCTATTCTATCTTAGTCCTTTTGACTTTGATGCAGCGGTTTTATTTAAAATTATTATTGGATCGAATATTTGGCTTGTCAAGGTCACGGGAACATAATAGCGAACATGGCGGAAAGAGACAGGTCTGTCTCTGGCTTGGAGCCAGGTGGATAAAGTGGTTACATTATTTATTGATCTTTTCAAATTACCAGCTAATTCCTATCCTAATTACTAATTACTTGTTTGTAATTCCTACCTTGTTTGTTTTTTTGTAATTATTTTTTATTATACTCGTAGTTCCCGAAAGAAAAGAGAAAATAAAACCCCGGACTAATTACAGTTTCTTAATCTAATGGCAGTTTTCATATTTATTTACCACAAGAATCATTTTGTATTCATAAAACAAAAGTAAAAATATGAGCGATGAAAAGATTTTTATTCGATAGAGTACACAACACCTAATTGCGTCAGATGTGGTGACACACGCACGCATATTAATCAAGTAAATGGATACGAGTAGTAAAGTTGATTGGTAACTTTTACAGCGTTTAAGTACGCGCTTTTGTCTATCGTGTATACGTCGTGTCTTATACTGCCGTCATAAGCAAGAAGGTGGCAACTGCAGTTGACATAGTTTTGAGATAAATGGCAAAACGTAACTTTTTGTTGTGTCATCACTATCCGATAACTTGCCATGGATATTTTTTATTATATCGATGTGTTTGGTTGTGTTTTACAAAATAAACATTGAAATTCACAATATATATGGAAAATGAAGAAATTGTGGCGAAAAAACGGAGATGCCGTCTTTTGAATTTGCATTCCAACAAAACAAATGAACAATAAATACAGATAAAAAGGTGGCATCTACATGAAAGCTTGTATGATGAAAGAGTCAATACATTGAAACGAAAGATAATTGGTAACACAATGTTTTATTTATAATGTAAGTTTTATCTATAACTCTGTTATATTATAAATTACTTATTTGCGGCGGCGCTACCTGCCGTACTGACACGGCATGAACAGAGAGAATTGACGTCAGGTGACGGGTTCATGATATGAACTTTGCACTTAGTAGCAGTTTCAAGAACTGAAAAGAAAACACACAGACAATGTTTGAATCTGCTCAGTAAATTTTAGCTTGTTTATTCCGAACTTAATATTTCATGTCAGTACTAAATAAACTAACAATGGTGATATCCCAGCAAGTAGAACAATGGACCCTCAAGCCAGATTCCTGGGTTCGATGCACCTATTACTTTAATTTATAGTGGGATACTACATATAACACCATATTCCATGCATTTAAGCGTCAAAGAGGTCACTTCATCTATCTACCGTGAGTGAAGGTTATGCAAATACTTAATGTGGAGGTAGTGGGCTACTATTAAAGTGGTAATAGTTAATATTATATTGCTAAATACTACTCGCTAACGATCAAGGAAAAACACCGTGACAAAACCTGAGAACCTGTGGGATACCTTCAACGTAAATATTGCGTGGGGTGTTTTTATTGAGCCCAAAGTTAGTGGGATGTATATAGGGATGCATTTTAATGAAAAAACTAACAGACTAACCCTTAAGAATTAATTAAGAAATAACTTAATTCAGAAAAACTTTTAAAAATTAGGCACTTACACTGTGTCGCCGCCAAACCAATAATCAAATTGGTTCTTGGACTTTTCTTATTTCTAAATCTGGATTGCCTGACTTGTTTAGAATCCATGTTGTAGGTTTCACTTTAGTTTCAATCTTTCACAATACTTATTATAAAGTATTTTAAGAAGTTTGTGACCCACAAAAACTTAAAACACAATGTTGTTCTCAACCCTTCCTTCCAGAATGAATAACGGTTGACGGTATCTGCAAATTAATCCCGGCTGAATACAAGTAAAAAAGGCGGCATCTTCAATAACAGAGTAAGAAGGCGGCTTCTGCAGACAGATGCCGTCTTTTACCTCTGCATTTGCACATGCCCCCTTTTTGCTCTTTATCAGTACGAAATTTCTGTAGATGCCGTCATTTTGGATTTCAAAAAACCTTGTTACAGGGTGAAAACGGCTTTATTAAATATACAGAAAGATGGCAAATTTTGTACAGATCCCAACGGTACCAAAAACGTAATTTTGAATTTTTTGTAGTTGCCGCCTTCTTGCTTATGACGGCAGTATAGTGGTATTAAAATGTGAAAAAAATGTGCGTTTGGTGTAAAAGGGTGTCTAGACGGTAAGAGCCCAAGTTCTTATGTAGTCTGGGTTCCAACCTGATAAAAGTTGTTTACATAGTAAAGTTTTTGTTAAATCTACACTATGCTAACGTTTATTGCGAGCTTGCTTCATGCTCGTGGAATTTTTGGGCTCAATTTAGCTAAGCTTTAAGAATATAAATTTTATTAAATTAAGAATTAAGTACCTAGCTTTGTGATTACTTTGCTCTAGTAAGTCAAGTAAAATTGTGCTATCCATTTTCAAACCAACTGATATTTTTATTCCAAGTTCAGAATCGGAACTTCGAACGATGTAAACGACTTATTAAAGAAGTGGTCATTTGAGAATGTAGGTCAAATATTTCTTTTGAAGCGAATATGTGCGGAAATCCTAGTTAAAGAATACGATTTTCGCTATACGGACACCCAACTTTGCATAAGAACATAAAAAGCTACGATTTGCTATGCAGAGACCGCGGAAGCTGTTCTAGTTGGGAAGTTGCAAATCGACTCGTATTTTTATTCGAGCATATTGATCGGGGGTGTCAATGCGGGAACCGTGTTAGGGGTGGTATTATAGTGATCGGAAATAAGGTTGACATCCTATTCCAAAATGGCCGCTTTTCAATGACATCCACTCCACAATGTCAGTTGAGGTTCGCAAAAATGAATTTGATGGCGCTGCAACACCACAGCTGTCCTAGTAAACCTAGAAATGACTACCAACCTACCACCCGATTTCTCCAACGCAAACAGAGAATGAAACAGAGCATATAACCCAAGAGTTGAACTCTAGGTAGTGAATATATCTAGGTATATTTGGGTTGCTCTAAGAATCCACTAACATTCGGAAATGTTATTATTATTAATGTGTAAAATCTCCAGTCAACCTCCGTTTTAAATAGTTACAACGCATTTCCAGTCTTATGACATGCTCTTTTATATCTGGTTTTTAATAATTATTGTAGAAAGGCGAACAATAGGGCTTACTTCATAATATAATAAAAAATAATAATAAAAGGACAAGCGTGAAAAAGACTCACGCCCGAAGGTCCGTACCAGAGATGGGCGGTGGGTATATACCCAATCTACCCATTTGGGTATTTACCGGGTACATTGGGTATATACCCGGTAAATACCCGTATGCACCCATTTGCTGGGTATATACAATTTGTGACTTAAAATTAACAACAAAGTATGCCAATCAGTTCCAAACCATGTTCCCTACGCAAAGTACGTCTTAGTAATTTTTCGTTGAACGCATATTTACAAAGTTATGCATGTTTTTGTGATTTCTTTGTATGAAAACGAATATGCATAAGGACATTTGTCTTTTATTTTTATAGAATTAACAACCAGTATGTTTAAAAAGTACTTTGTCATACTTTGTATGACTAATATAATAGTTTTTAATATGAATTTAACAATAATTATTATTGATTAGGAACCAAGTGTCAAAATTTTTATTTACATTGAAACGGTAGACAATACACTGATGAAGTCAGGTCATTTCGGTCTAATTAAAATGTGAAGACGGGTTAAGTGTTGCAAATAACAAAAAAATATAATCATAAAGTATGTTTGTTCTCCCCGAACAAAGAATAACTAAAACTTATTAAATTCGTTTATTTTATTTATTTTATTTTGCAAATGGCATTGTGCTCAAAATGCTATACGGTGAAATGTAAGCCGTCCAGCCACCTCATTACGTCCGAGTCGGCCTCATCTACACCGCCGCCTTGGATGGCGAACAGCGGGTAGTCGTAGTTGATGTGGGACATCGTCTGAACCCGCCCGCACACGTAACTCGGGTCCGACCCACAGTAACATTTTGTGTATTTAGCTCCGCACACCTTTCCCGTAAGACCCGGAATCTATTTATTTGAGTCCAGTGCTTTCTGGGAAGATGGAAACCTGGCACACGGATATCTGGCTCGGACTGGAGATGCTTGTTATTCAGGTCCACAGATATCTACCGATCCCGCCATTTCTCCATCAGCGTTCTGTCGTCCTGCAAGAGTTCATGGGCCTGCATGGCATGGCAAGATGCTTGCAATTCTCTGATGCAACCATGGTTCGGTCAAAATCCCAACAAAATTGAGTGTTGCTTTGACCAAGTGCTTGTAATAACTTCTAACATCGAAGCAGGATTAAAAAAGAAACTCAAAACAGTGGCGGTATTCGTGGATCTCAGCTCAGCATTTGAAACTCTCTGGAACATGTCTGGAAACAGGGACAGTCAGGGACTACCCTAAGAGCTCGTATTTTTTTTTAATGCAAGGCCCTCCTTTCAAACGCCAAACTGCTTAGTCCTGGCGCCTACGCTTATCAACGTCTACGTCAGTTACATATCAAAAGTCTCCGGGCGATCATTTATGTAGGCGACGACATTGCCATCACAGCACAAGCTTCGACACTGGACAAAACGACAACACTGGTTCAGTAAGCCGTTGCAAAGTTTGAGCGCTGTTTCATCGTCTGGGAACTTAAACCTATCCCATGTAAAACTGTGAGCTGCTCCTTTTACCTCAACAATAAGCAAGCTAGTAAGTGGTGTTAAACGCAGTTTCTGCAATGAAGCACGACCCTAACCCAGGCTATCTTGGTGTAACTCTAGACAGAACTTCCACTTTTAAAGCCCCCCTCAAGAAAGTAAAGAAAATGGTATCAAACAGCTGCAACCGGATACTGAAACTGGCAGCGATAACATGGAGCTGCAAAGCGGATACACTGCGCATATCAACGCTAGCCCTTGTCCATAGTGCGGCCCGAGCCAGTGTAGGCCGGCCATCATACTGACCTGGTTGACGTTGAACTGAACAGCGCCATTAGGAACATATCTGGAACAGTCAGACCCACAAACACCAATTGGCTTCCCGTCATTCCTACATATTCCCGTTACGTCTGTGGAGATAATTGAACGAGCGAGCGAAGCGAGCGAAGTTCTCCGAGTCTACTGGAACAATCCGGCGTTTGTATGTATGTATGTATGTATGTATGTTTGTATGTTTGTATGTTTGTATGTTTGTATGTTTGTATGTTTGTATGTATGAATGTTCGTTCGACGATAACTTGAGTAATTTTTGTCGGATCGTCATGAAATTTGGTAGGCGGGTAAATGAAATTAAAAGAATTTTTAAGTTCGAACATGAGCCAAATCGGTCGAGGGGTTGCCGAGATATGGGGTTGTTAAGTTTATATGGGGTCGCGAGTTCACAGTTCGGGGCGAACCCCTAGTTAATGATCAGAATGGAGTATGATAAGATCAACAATATGCCGCACCTGTCACTAGTACCTTATCTTAAGGCAACCCGTAGTGATCTTCGCCTACCATCAGAGGGATCTTTTGCCATGCCATGCAGGCCCACGAACTCTTGCAGGACGACAGAACGCTGATGGAGAAATGGCGGGATCAGTGGACATCTGTGGACCTGCCTAAGAAGCATCTCGAGTCCGAGCCAGATATCCGTGTGCCAGGTTTCCATCTTCCCAGAAAGCACTGGACTCAAATAAATAGATTCTGGGTCTTACGGGGAAGATGTGCGGAGCTAAATACACAAAATGTAACTGTGGGTCGGACCCGAGTTGCGTGTGCGGGCGGGTTCAGACGATGTCCCACGTCAACTACGACTACCCGCTGTTCGTCATCCAAGGCGGCGGTGTCGATGAGGCCGACTCGCACGTAATGAGGTGGCTGGACGGCTTACATTTCACCGTATAGCATTTTGAACAGAATGCCATTTGCAAAATAAAATAAACGAATTTAATAAGTTTTAGTTATTCTTTGTTCGGGAAGAACAAACATAAAACCATACTTTATGATTATAAATTTTTGTTATTTTCAACACTTAACCCGTCTTCGCATTTTAATTAGACCGAAATGACCGACTTCATCAGTGTATTGTCTACCGTTTCAATGTAAATATCAATTTTTGACACTTGGTTCCTAATCAATAATAATTATTGTTAAATTCATATTAAAAACTATTATACTAGTGGTTCACCCCGAACTACGAACTCGCGACCCCATATCTCAGCAGGCCCTCGACCGATTTGGCTCATGTTCGAACTTAAAAATTCTCTTTGCCTCATTTACCCGCCTACCAAATTTCATGACGATCCGACTAAATTTACTCAAGTTATCGTCGAACGAACATTCATACATACAAAAATACAAACATACAAACATACATACATACATACATACATACATACATACAAACGCCGGATTGTTCCAGTAGACTCGGAGAACTTCGCTCGCTTCGCTCGCTCGTTCAATTAGTCATACAAAGTATGACAAAGTATTTTTATACATACCGGTTGGTAATTCTATAAAAATATAAGACAAATGTCCCTATGAATATTCGATTTCATACAAAGAAATCACAAAAACATGCATAACTTTGTAAATATGCGTTCAACGAAAAATTACTAAGAAGCACTTTGCGTAGGGAACATGGTTTAGAACTGATTGGCACACTTTGTTTTTCATTTTAATAATTTTGATTATACTTGAAATCACAAATTGAATGTACCCAGCAAATGGGTGCATACGGGTATTTACCGGGTACATATCGGGTAAATACCCACAGGTGGGTATATACCCGGGTACGTGCCCATCTCTGGTCCGTACAACCAAATTTTTTAAAATTGTGTGTCGGTACGGTATGGTTAACGCGCGAGTCTGTCATAGACTTGGCCAGTTTTTATTTTAAATCCGACCCGGACTTGGCCAATTGCGTTCAATCGAGAGTTGTGGGACATGTACAATTTGTACACTTTGTACAGGCTACTTCTAACTTTTTTTATAAAATGCTTAATCATCCCTTGCATTCGAAAATTTCCCACAAACACAAATTCAAAATAACCCCATCAAAGTTACTCAATCCTGAACATTTAAGAGCCGGTGTATTTTTACCTTTACTCAGTGGTATGAGGTCTGGGTTTCGATCGTCTGGTGGATGGGGGGAGTTCCTTTTTGGAACAGTAGCCTTCTGGATCTTTGATGATGGTATTGTCACTGTAACAAATATATTAAGTTAGATTTTTTCAGATTTGGTTGCAGGGCCAAGATCCAATTCGGTTTACTGAGGGGAGGGGGTAGGAAGTACTCAGTAATTATTGTTTTTAGTTACACATTCTCAATTAGTAAAGTCTAAAAATAAACGCACACCTTGGAACTTTATAGGTGACATTTATGCATACATTCATACGTTTATACATCCGAACAGACCTCGTAAATTACCGTATTTCTCTAGCAAAATCTGACGTAATCCAAACTTGGCAATAACAACGTATACCCGAAATTCATCACATTAGTAAACCTTATACGAATGTGTTTTTGTAACGAGGATAAAGGCGGTGTCGCACTGTGTAGGCTACGTTATATTGTTATATTGAAAAACCTACGCAACCTTTCTGTTTAGCGACTTTCTTGATAGGTGTTGAAATGACAACTCTCGCGCTGCAATCGCATGTGTCCATGTCATCTCCTTTATCCACACCTCGCCTTTATCCACATCTCTTGGCACCGTTCTCGGGTAGTGTTGCCGCTCGATAGTCCAATATCGATTGTCCATCGATAGCCTATCGATAGTTCGAGAAAACACGATAGTATATACAGGGCGTCCCACGTCTATGCCACATGGAGGGAAAGTACCTTGAATATTGTAGATGGAACATTTTACTGAAAGAAGACATTATTTTAATTTAAAAAACAATTTAAACTGCATTCATAGATATCTAAATAATTACATGGTTGAACCGGGAATCGAACCCGTTACATGAGAAAAATAATTACCCTGTAGTTTTATCATACCGATCGAAAGGCTTCATCATAAGGATTTATGGTATTCCTTTTATTTCTGACACTATGTTATTTAGCAAAAAATAATCCTTATCATGAAGCCTTTCGATCAGTATGATAAAACTACAGGGTAATTATTTTTCTCATGTAACGGGTTCGATTCCCGGTTCAACCATGTAATTATTTCAATATCTACGAATGCAGTTTAAATTGTTTTTTAAATTAAAATAATGTCTTCTTTCAGTAAAATGTTCCATCTACAATATTTAAGGTACTTTCCCTCCATGTGGCATAGCCGTGGGACGCCCTGTATAGTCAATCGTTAGTATCGATAGTTTCGTCGCTGCAAACCAATGAACTATCGATAGTATTGCTCTCTAATATCGAATAGACTATCAATTGTATCGACAGTATCGATACTATCGATAGTTTTTTTTTATATACATGCATGCATATTTCATCCAATACTATTGAATTAAATATCTCTATCGATAGTACAAAACTATCGATAGTATCGATACTATCGATAGTTAATTAGTTTGCAGCGACGAAACTATCGATACTATCGATAGTATTGCTGTTTACCAATAGTATTGCCTGTAGAAGAGAAATCGATATTATCGATAGTATCGATAGAATGAAGAAAGAAAGACTGGGTCTGACAATCGATTGCAAAACTATCGACTTTTCGGCAACACTATTGTCGGGTGAACAAGAAACGTCGTCTTTCCTTTTCTTTTCTAAATAGCCTTATTGTTGCCCTATGATTAACATCACGGCCATTATGTTTTGTTATTCACGCAGCGCGAGATATTTTTTTAACGTCTGGAAATTATGGTGAAGGTGCCTTAATGAGAGTACTTTTGAAAGAAAAAAGTAACCCTGAAGTATTGCTTAAAGTTTTTTTCTACGCTCCGTAATGTTTTCTCCTGTTTTTTGTTGTTAGAACCCAATTATTATGATCTTTGAGGCAGGATGGGAGTAGGACATTGTAATAAAATATTTATAAAAAAATACCTTCATAATCCCGCGCTCGATGCCTCAGCCTAGACGCGATGAGAGCTAAACACAGCACTAAGGCGACGGTCAGGGCAGCTCCTAGGACGCCTCCCAGAGCCCAGTTCACCTCCCACGCCTCTTGAGCTTCTGGTGGAAAGGAAACGTATGTAGAGTTATCGTTTTATTACCAGAGATTATTATAGGTTGCAATTTTCAACTGTCTTTTTCATGTTTTATATTCAGATAGGTGGTCGGTATTAACCAGGGATGAGAGAAGGCATGTAGAGCAAATAGCGGTCAAACTTTTACAACACCCCTCTTTTTTGGTCGGGGGTTAAAAATATTGATCATCGTAAGTGTCGCGTGTTTGTGTTTGTATGTGTGTAGAAAGGAAAATGATTGATTATTTTGTTAGAGCGGTAAACGACCGATGTTGGTTTCGTCTGAGTCTTTGTTTTGACAGAGTAAGTCTCTTCGTTGCAACGTTTGTCTTTATTACAACGGAATAAGTGCGTCATTCGAATAAAAGGGGGGATCCTAACTGATTCATTGCTGACTGTACAAACTTCAAATACAAAAGCCCTATTAGTTTCGTATGCAATATCAAATTCTGATCATTTTCTTTTTTGTCCGTCGACCAATTATTTAAAACATAACAGAGTAAATTGACTATAGAATTCTGGACCTAGCCTTTACATTTTTATTTGATAACAACATAACAGCAAAGCTGTGAAACAACAAATAAAATGTTAACAATAGATTTAAACGTAGGCTATTGTGGGACACAAACGGATAATAGAGATAGACAATAAACAAAACAAATACCTGCCATCACATCATCACGAGACCACTACACCATAATAATATAGTATTGGTTCAAACTTTTTAGTGAGAGTTGTTTTTCTGTAGTCGGGTTTTAGTTTTTAACTCTTTTTATATTTGGTGCGGTAACTGTGTAAAAAAGTTGGTAAATATAAAAGATTAATTAAAACGAGTAATAAAATGTAAAGTAGTATTATAGACCTTGTGAAAACCTAAGAAAACATAATACGCTAACTGTACCTCTGTACCGCTAACTGTACCGCTACCTGTACCTTATTACCATTTGGAACGGCATCAGCAGTTTTCCCCCCATTATTTTAGTTAAAAAGTTGTTGTTGTTTTATTGATGAGGATTCTTAAAGTTCCGCTGGCGAATTTGAGTTCACCCTCTCTTTGAAGGTACCTACATGCATACAGGTACACACAACAAACCCAATTCCACTAATCAGTTCAGGGCCCCAATTGAGGTGCGGTTACCAAAGTAAATGTGACGAGCTCGGAGAGCGAGCGTTTGGCGCCTAGACCGTATCCGCAGTTGTCTTTTACTGTTTAGCGAAGGACCGGTGTGAAGTTAGCTGACAAAACTTGGTTGACAATTATAATACTGCTAAATTAAGATGGTCATTTTTGCAAGGCATTTTTCAGGCCTTGATAGTATCCTGAAAGCCTGTAACTGTAAAAAATTATTGCCCAGATCAAAACGGTCAAGTTCGAACCGGAAGCAAATAGTTTTATTTTAATATGAATGTTCTCAGTTCAACCTTAATTTTATGCGAACCGACTAAGATTCCAGGCCAGATTAGTTTTTTGCCACTCTAGACGCTATGGTTTTCTTTAGCCTATACTATAAGCTATCTAACAACATCAAAATCAGGCTTGGATTCCATTTAGAAGCACCCAAAAAAGGTAGCTGACAAAAATAATATGACTATTTTTCTAACTATTTTCAGTTTTTTGAAACTAAAAGCCGCCAGAGTTTTTTACCACTCTAGACGCTATGGTTTCCTCTTGTACATACTATATAGGCTATCCAAAAACACCAAAATCAGGCTTGGATTCCATTTAGAAGCACCCAAAAAAGTTAGCTGACAAAAATAATTTAACCATTTTTCCAACTTTTTTAAGTTTTTTGAAAACTAAAAGCCGCCAGAGTTTTTTACCACTCTAGACGCTATGGTTTCCTCTTGTACATACTATAGGCTATCTAAAAACACCAAAATCAGATTTGGATTCCATTTAAAAGTACCCAAAAAAGTCAGCTGACAAAAATAATTTAACCATTTTTCCAACAATTTTCAGCCCATAGTATGTGCAAGAGGAAACCATAGCGTCTAGAGTGGTAAAAAACTCTGGCGGCTTTTAGTTTTCAAAAAACTGAAAATAGTTAGAAAAATCGTCAAATAATTTTTGTCAGCTAACTTTTTTGGGTACTTCTAAATGGAATCCAAATCTGATTTTGGTGTTTTTGGATAGCCTATAGTATGTGCAAGAGGAAACCATAGCGTCTAGAGTGGTAAAAAACTCTGGCGGCTTTTAATTTTCAAAAAACTGAAAAAAGTTGGAAAAATGGTAAAATTATTTTTGTCAGCTAACTTTTTTGGGTACTTCTAAATGGAATCCAAATCTGAATTTAGTGTTTTTGGATAGCCTATAATATTAGCAAGAGAAAACCATAGTGTCTAGAGTGGTAAAAAACTCTGGCGGCTTTTAGTTTTCAAAAAACTGAAAATAGTTCGAAAAATGGTTAAATTATTTTTGTCAGCTAACTTTTTTGGGTACTTCTAAATGGAATCCAAATCGGATTTAAATGGAATCCAAGCCTGATTTTGGTCTTTTTGGATAGCCTATAGTATGTACAAGAGGAAACCATAGCATCTAGAGTGGTAAAAAACTCTGGCGGCTTTTAGTTTTCAAAAAACTGAAAATAGTTAGAAAAATCGTCAAATTATTTTTGTCAGCTAGCTTTTTTGGGTACTTTTAAATGGAATCCAAATCTGATTTTGATGTTTTTGGATAGCCTATAGTATGTACAAGAGGAAACCATAACGTCTAGAGTGGTAAAAAACTCTGGCGGCTTTTAGTTTTCAAAAAACTGAAAATAGTTAGAAAAATCGTCAAATAATTTTTGTCAGCTAACTTTTTTGGGTACTTCTAAATGGAATCTAAATCTGATTTTGGTGTTTCTGGATAGCCTATAGTATGTGCAAGAAGAAACCATAGCGTCTAGAGTGGTAAAAAACTCTGGCGGCTTTTAGTTTTCAAAAAACTGAAAATAGTTGTAAAAATGGTTAAATTATTTTTGTCAGCTGACTTTTTTGGGTACTTTTAAATGGAATCCAAATCTGATTTTGGTGTGTCTGGATAGCCTATAGTATGTGCAAGAGGAAACCATAGCGTCTAGAGTGGTAAAAAACTCTGGCGGCTTTT
Organism: Zelleria hepariella; assembly: GCA_949319315.1. Lineage (NCBI taxonomy): Eukaryota > Metazoa > Arthropoda > Insecta > Lepidoptera > Yponomeutidae > Zelleria > Zelleria hepariella. The sequence continues at coordinate 12,889,126 of OX439381.1, forward strand.
AGTTTTCAAAAAACTGAAAATAGTTGGAAAAATTGTGAAATAATTTTTGTCAGCTAATTTTTTTGGGTACTTCTAAATGGAATCCAAGCGTGATTTTGGTGTTTCTGGATAGCCTATAGTATGTACAAGAGGAAACCATAGCGTCTAGAGTGGTAAATAACTCTGGCGGCTTTTAGTTTTCAAAAAACAGAAAATAGTTAGAAAAATAGTCATATTATTTTTGTCAGCTACCTTTTTTGGGTGCTTCTAAATGGAATCCAAGCCTGATTTTGGTGTTGTTAGATAGCTTATAGTATAGGCTAAAGAAAACCATGGCGTCTAGAGTGGCAAAAAACTAATCTGGCCTGGAATCTTAGTCGGTTCGCATAAAATTAAGGTTGAACTGAGAACAGTCATATTAAAATAAAACTATTTGCTTCCGGTTCGAACTTAACCGTTTTGATCTGGGCAATCATTTTTTACAGTTACAGGCTTTCAGGATACTATCAAGGCCTGAAAAATGCCTTAAAAAAAATGACCATCTTAATTTAGCAGTATTATAATTGTCAGCCAAGTTTTGTCAGCTAACTTCACACCGGTTAGCGAAGGTAGGTTTCACAATGCCACTACAATTGTTTAATGGATCAGTCAGTGGTAATGGTCGCTCCAAGTGGGTGAGTACATGGTCATATGGCATCGTGAAATGACGTGCGAATGGGGATGACGCAAATATACGTAAAGATAAAGTCTGTCTCTTGTTTTTCAGTAGGTTCAAAGAAACTGTACATCAAGTTGTAAGAAAAAAAACTGTACATCATCAGAAATAGAGGCTTTGATCAAGAGAACAGAAAAGGGCGGAAATATTTTTAATCATAATAAACAACAACATACAAAGAAGCTCGTCCAATTAATATATATCAATCAAAGTACAGCCAGACAAGGATCTGAATAAATGAATATCACCTTACTATCTATGTATCCAGATCCAGTCCATAAATGACGCCTATTGTAATGTTTGGCACACGCTTTTTCTCTATTACGCCAACTTCCCCGGTCTTTTGTTAGTCTTATCCACTACTTTCCCAATTGGGAGAGTATGTAGAATTGGGTGCCATAAATGACAGGGTGCAATGACGTGTGAATATTGAGTGTATGAAGCAAATATAGGTAAAGGTAGAGTCAAGTCTTTACCCCCATTTAGACCCTTGTCGGTCTATAAAAATTCAAGTCAGAGCTAGTCCAATTTTTTTTATTGGTTTCGGATTGTATTCCGAAGCATCAAAGTTCAAACTATGGTAGCCGAGGATAGTTTACTGCGCTTACGCCTTTTAAAACGTTTTAGCACCCATAAATATAATCAAATTTCATTGATATACGTGTCGGTGACATTACTTTATTTTTTAAATTCCGTTTGTATAGGCGTTAGCGCGATGGACTATCCTCTTCAAAATGGATGAGCTTGTCAACTAACCAGTGCGAGGCGCCAATCGGGGTGCGGTCTCGACTGTGAACGTGACGTGCTCGGAGCGGCCGCGTGCGTTCGCCGCGTACACCACAACGCGCAGTTGTCTCTTCGCTCCGAGCCGGCGCAGGTTCCACAACGCCACGGCATTAGTCGAATTAGTCACCAGCCCTTCGTTCGCCCACACTTCTACTATGTAAACGCAGTGCAGGCCGCCGTCGTAGCCTAAAATGAACGGGATTAGTTTAGACGGTGGTATGTACAGACACACTATCGCTGAATAAAAATATTGATAAAAAATTTAGAACCAACACAGAACTGCCCTAAAACTGAACTCGCTTACCGATGTGGGAGGACGCTACTCCTAACTTAACTATTAACTAGCAACTGTCAAACAACTTAACTCGCTGCTGCACTTATTAAAGTGTAAATCGGCCTTAACAGTAGTTTGACAACCACTTTCGATTTTTTTCAAGGAAATTTTGTAATTGAGTAATTAATACCTTAACAAGGAATAACTTTTTCTTTGATCCAATAGTTTACGTATCGCTAAAGTCAAACGCTCCTTCTTCCTCACTCCGATGTGTTTTACAATCGAGCGGACAGGTAAACAACTGTAATTTGAGTAATAGGATTCTAAAATAAATTTTGGTTTTTCTTTGGTGTGTAATTTTGTCACATTTTTTGTTTCCGGGTTAGTGATTTGGATTTCCCACAGGTATAATTTAACTGACTCTGTGTCCTTCTTGTTACAAAAAGTAAACAAGCTTATTTGATCGTACGATAAAGTAAAACAATACAACCGGTACAGTTATTACTCTGTCCAATTCTATGGTAAGGAAGAACAAGCAAGAGAGAATAGTACACTAATTATCACTCACCCATAGCACAGAGTAAATCCAACGAGTCGTGGGTCAGATTGTAGACTGTACAGTTGTGCGGTGGGTCGGGCCTCGTAGCTGGCAGTAAGGTGTAGACACACGGTGCGGTCTGCTGTCCAGCCAAGTTGGTCGCGCGACAAGACAGCGTGCCATAGTCCGTGTCTGACACAGGCGTGTATGTTAGCACGGACCGGCCCTCCTTTGCGTCTATGGTGAAGCGGTCCTGTCATGAAGAAAAACAAATGAAGAAAATGTGCAATGCAAAGATGTAACTTTTTCTTTTTTCAGAAAGAGTGAAGCTGCAGCGCGTCATTAAACGATTGCCTAATAAGCAAAGTTGTGATGCCTGTTTGCATGTGCCTTTGTCGTTATTGTACCTATGTGTGTATCGGTATTTTGACTTCGAGGCTAAACGGCTTAAATTTTAATAAATTATGTGTCACACGACTGTCACTGGATAAACCTTTTATTATGACGTCATCAAAAATGTGTATAAACAAGATATATTTTCTCAGTTTTTAAAATAATCCATAAGTAATCAAGAAGTTATAGTGTTATCCACTGAACATGAATTGTATGCCTGGTGTTGATTTCTAAGATCCTTGCAAAATGTTACTAAATATTTTATTACGATACTTTGATTACGGTTCTTTTGTTCTAAAATATACGTATAGTCACATATTTCTTATTCCTGTACACCCACATTACCCGTTTCCTACTTGCCTACCATTTCTAAGCTCTGAAGCTTATTTCCAAGTGTTTCCTAACATAATTGATAAGATACTCGATCAAAGAATGTTCCCAAGGGATCTGATGAAAAACGACATATCGCTTACTCGATTGGTATTAAGTACAAAAATAAGTAAATTGATCCTGTAAAAATATTTTGGTAGGACTGCTACTTAAGGAACCATTTAATATTGTAATATAAATTTCAGTAAAGGGCTTACTCCAACTATACATTGAGAAAATTTTATTGTATTTATTACTTCAATAGGTTCAAAAATACAGACTTTCACTTGGATAAAACTCTATTTGTTTTTTTTACAGTCAGCTAACATGTTGAGACCTTTGTGGTCGCTACGATGTAAAGACCCTGAAAACACGTGTCCTAATGAAAGAATAAATAAAACGAGCACCAAATACGTGTAAAACTTCCTATTATGTATACTTGTATAAATAGTGCTCGCGCAAACTTTCCAACAAACGTTTACAGAGACAATCGTTTCCGAATTCAACAACGTTTGCGGCGGACACAAAGCAAAATGACCATCGGAAGCCGAAAACACTTACCGGGTCAACCTTTATGGAGCCGGCGGAGTTGTTTAGAGTCCACTCGAAGGTGTCCGGTAGAGGGAACGCCTCCACCTCGCACGTAACACTGGTCGACTCTTGCAGCGCTGCACCAATCATTTTCACTTCTCTCTTCCGGCACAGTGGCCTGTCTGTTGAAGAAAATTGGACTTATAATATCGCGAGACTGTGATATATCGTTTCTATCTACCGCTTGAGTTAAATTTAATGTAGCGAGCAGTGTGCGAGGCGGGTGTTAGAGCATGTTGTTCAATTTAGTTTTGTTGGATGCGCTGTATGGGGGAGCGTTTCATTTTACGCTACTTAATGGCTGCAGTTACACTGCAGATGTTGCCTGGCTCTATTTTTTTTACTTCACACTTTTTAAGGACTAGCGTTTTTCTTTGGATCAATCAGAGTTGTTACAATGTAAATATATCACAACGTACTTCCTGATTTAGTTGTTGAACAATTTTGAAAATTACACCATTGTTTGTAATGTTGCCCTAAAATATCAAAACATACTTCCTCATTCAGTTATTGATCAGTTTTGAAAACTATATTTTTTTGTAATGTTGCCCTAAATACTAGGGAAAATTTAGTGCCGGGTTAAGTTAAACATGATCACAGTCCAGTGGGCCCAATGTGGCGTCACGTCTGAATTCGTCTGAAATGTCACCGTGGTAATATAAGCTTCAATGACGCATTTTGACGTGGACTTGTGAGATAATATTATGGTAACGTGTTTTAACTAGACTTATGAACAAAACCCTAAACTATGTAACAATAAAAACAAAATATTAAAATCTGATGCATCATAGAGGCTGGATCTGGTATTAACTATTTTGGACTTATCAATGAGTTTCACACTTTTGTATGGGGACTGTGAACGGCACCTATAAATCATTCTAACTACGTATTTGACCTACCGGAAAAACAAATAGATAAAAAAGCTGCAAACATTGATTTTTAAATAAAATTAATATTTGGTACTTACAAACTACTTGAAGTGGTAATGGAAGGCTCTTCCCATCACCTTCAACATTAGAGGCTGTGCAGCTGTATTTACCAGCTTGGAGTCTGGACACATTTCTTAGAGCCAGATTTGTATTGCCAGTTAGTATAACACCAGTTTTTATGCTATGTTGAAGGAGCACTCCCTAAAAGAAAATAGTTTCATTACAACTTACGTTAATTACATACTTTTTGAAAGTTGATACATATTAGTAGCATGTTTATTATTTATCTGCACTCGTACTAAAGTAATAAAAGCCGAAAGCCAAAACCTACTTAATTTTTTATCAAACCTAGTTCAAATTGAAGATAGTATAATTTCAATAAAGATTAAGGTTTTCTATTAATTACACAAATTAAACTGGTAAAAAAACTTGATAACTTAAAAACTATTGTTTCATCTCATATTAATTTCACGTCCAATAATTTATCTTTGATGTTAAAAAGGGGGTATCCTAGCGTGTGGCCGACTGCACAATATAAATCTTAAAAGTCTGTGCTGCCTGAAGAGTTTTACAATTTCACAAAACTGAAAGTTTTTGGCATCTACACAATATGTTTGACAAAAATCTTACGATAGAAACTGTATTTTACCCGGCACACTTCAGCAGACACTCCTCACTTCACGACACAATACAACACGACAAAAATAAAAGGGCACTCAATGTGTTGACTTACATTATGCTCCCAGACCACTTTATAAGCGGGAGGGTTCGCGTCAACCTCACAACCGAAGTAGACGTCGTCCCCTTCTTCAATATCATTCGGGTTCATCTTTGCTCCCAGCTGCATTGTAGCCACTGGCACGTCTATTGCATATGAAAATTAAACAAGCTTTAGCAACATTCACCCTTAAAATGAAAAGCCAAAGGTTGATATTCAATCAACGGTGGGGACAGGTAAAACTCTCAAAGGTACGTATCAGTTTGTTCAACTAGATACTGGTTCGAAAACGAGTTTAATTCGAGGTTTGTTCAAAATGAATTGAGCTGTGCTGGAATAAATTATAATAATAGGGGAGAGTAATTTGAATTCGAATTACATTAATTAGCTTCAGTTGGAAACTGAAATTTACCTCTGTATTTTATTTGTGCCATTTCGTTTCTAAGAGATGTCGCAAGCAATTTGCTTTGTTTTTGTACCTTGGATACGTAATTATTTATATCTAGCAAAACTCACAAAATGCTTTCGTAGAACGCGCTTTGTTTGTTTGGTGCTATGTTGCTAATATTATAGAATGCTCAAATCCAATTACATTCATTTCTAATTCCCAGAAACTTAAGTAGTCAGATTAGATGCTCGAGTGACAGTTGTGAAATTAGGAGGTTTTAGTTTAATGTTTATAATTTTAATATGATTAAAAATGAATAACTGAAATAGGATCACAAGAATGAATCAAAGAAAAATTATCAAACGAAAAATTCAGAGAACTTCAAAACAAAAAAAATAACTGTGTTTACAGCAATATGACATGCGAGAGGTTTTCTTAACGCACTAAACGGTTAATATATTTAATTATATTTAAGGCGCTGGGCATAGTCTAGTAGCCCGCGCGCAAAGAAAAATGCACAAAATCGATTCCTGTATCGAATACACTAAAAAAATCGAAAATGTTCGCATAAAATATCAAACCCTAGAATTAGGTGAGAGCTATTTAAAACAGCCAGTTTTGTGTTGATACCCATAACAGATTGGGAGATATTTTGTTTGAAAAAAAGTGCGCCGCCTATTTTTTTTCATCAAAAATATCTTCAAAACGTTTACGAATCTCAACAAAAAACTGGCTGCTGGCTGTGTTAGATAGGTCTTACCTAATTCTAGGGTTTGATATGTGAAAATTTTCGATTTGTTTTGTGTATTTGATACAGGACTCGATTTTTTGCATTTTTCTTGACGCGCGGGCTATTCACTATGCACCGCGCCTTAAACAATCTTTACATGTGATTTTACACTTTAACGGGAACAATTGCGATGAAGTAGTTAGTAACGAAAATACGAGTACGTTGCTAAGGACAATAAGCACTTTGTAGTAGCTTGCTTTTGAAGTGTAAATCCACCTCTGGACATTGCTATAACATAATGTAAAAAACAGAGTTAAAACTTACAATATATATTCAGCGGGAGGCGGCTCTCAATGGCTGAGTGGTTAAGTTTCGGGTGCTCAGCCCTGCAAGTGAGGATCTGTCCATTGTGCTCTTTCAAAGGAGTCAATTGCAGCACCGATTGAGTTTCGTTGCCATTTTCTGTGTCCTGTTGGTGGAAAATGGTATCTCGTATGTTGTAGTTTCTATCTACGCGGGTCTCGGGGCAGAGTTTTCTCGTTGTCTGCTTTCTGAGGTTTCTCTTGTTTAGAAATTGCTTTTTAAAAAGGTTTTGTAATTTTGACTTCTCAACTATGTCATTGGTTAAAATAATAAGAGAGTGCGATTAAATCGGCAAATAAAATGCTTGTATTGAGATAAAACAACTGCAATCAATTCAATGGCTTTGTTTCAAGTACAGCTGATATTTATTTGCAGAGCGTAGGTACCTTATTAGTATCAAAAACTGTGCTAATAGTCCAGGCAGAATGCATTAACCCATGAAGTTATAAAACTTTCAGGATAATGTAGAAGTAGATTTCGCGAAAAACATCGTCAAATAATAATATCCCCCCGTTTAACCGTCATTAAGAGCAATGGGAGGCATATGCGGTAAAGGTACTAATTTTACACAATTACAGAATCCAACTCCTAGACAAACCTGATACTTTTATTTATGGTTATTATTTTTAGTTGCTTATTTTCTGCCTCTGTCTTTTTGGTTTATTAGTTGTAAGAAAAAAACTGCCTCTTTCTTGACACTTTGGATATTTCTAAAAACGACAAAGCGATTAATTGTTGATATCAAACACAGATTTAAAGAAGACCATCGTCCTTACCCGTTGCTTAGCAACCATGTTCATGAGGCTCCCGCCGAGCCACCAAGTAATTTTTGCCGGAGGCCTGGCCCCTGTCGCCCTGCAGCTAAGCTCAGCCACTCGGCCAACTGATAGAGGTTGTTCCCTTGACAGTATCTCGACGCTCAGCGGCCGCACTGTGGAGACGATCGGCTTTTAGTAAACGAATTTAAATGTGATGGTTAAAGGGAAGTGGGATGAGGAAAACAGACGTTTTTGCGAGACAAAGGAAAGAATAACTTCAACTCACGCGAAGAAATAAGAAAAAATTACAAGCTAACAGTCGTTTCATATCATGAGAGTTTTATAAACCATGTCCAACCCAACCATATGTCTTAATGTCACCAAGGCGCAGTATAAAGGCTACTCACAGACTAACGCTCAAATTCGCGGTCATCTCGGTAAGTTGGTTCGTCCACTAGGACTACAGACCGAGCATTTTCCTCGCACGGCAGCTTTAGCAAGGTGTTTGGTCAGTCTCTACGCACCTACCCATGTGCTAATGTTCCACAACAAAACAACCGATACAGTTTGTCACTGTCTACCATTTTATAAAACCCTAGCTTAAATAAAGTACGTAATTATGGCTGAGGATCATAAAAAGCTTGACCTAATTTGATCGGACATCAGCTTTTGATGTGTATTTGAAGCTTTCAAAATTTGGAACTATCACATATAATAGCCCAAGCAGGGTAATTAAAAGCACCTAACCTTTCCAAGCCTATCTACAAAATCCAGACATAATCATAATAATCTGAAAATAAGTAAGTTAAGGTCTCGAAAAGTTGAAAATGTAAAAAGTTGATAAAACGAGTGTTAAATCCGTTAAAAATTGTGTTTAAATTAAGAACTAATTAATTCTCTGTTTAATAATATAGTGGATAAATATTATGTTAGATTTATGGAATTACCTTGGACTAACGTTCAATCAAAATAGTCGAGCAACGGCTTCGAAATAAATTTCTACAAAATCGTCGATGGAAAACTTTTTGTGTCACTAAAAATAAAACCGGCGACGCGCAAAATCGCGTGATAAAGCAGAAGGCATTCTCAAACCAATAACTTCTCCATCAGAGCATTGTACAAATGTACAGCTATAGGGGGAATAGTCGGAGTGAATTTTGTCTGCGTCAATGTCAACTTATCCAATAGAAAGCGTCTACGTCGACTAAGCCAATAATGGTGTGGGGAATATTACTTCCAAATCCACTTCGATTTCAAAATAAAAATGGAGTAAAGTGAAGGTGGTCTAGTGCGAGTGATTCGGAACAGGGTTATTAAGAATTTTGACTAAAGGTTAACAATAGTTCGAAGTGCGGTCTGGATCTATCGTTTGCAAGCCCATCTGCATTTATCCCCTTCTATTTCAGAGTTTATATTTAAACAAATTGTTTCACTTCTTTGATGATGATGATGATATCCTTTATCCCTTATCAGGAACAAAGGGCTCGAAGAAGGGAAAATTGACTGCACTACCAAACCAGTGTCGCAATGATTAAATCCTGAAGAATAGATCCTGATTAGTTCCTGAAGAAGGGTAACCTATTTTTCAGGAACCAAGTACCTTAAATTACACAAGGTGGTACAATAATTTATTGTTGTACCTAATAGTTACAAAAAACAAGATAATAAAATTAACTATTGAAAAAAGGTAAAAATATCATACACCCGATTGATTTACTAGACATTAATGCCTGTCCAACTGTACTGGTAAACCTATTTTTGTGTTTCACAATTTAACAGATTATGTACCAGTACAGAATACACACGCTCCTGTTAACCTGCTTAGTGCAAAGGCAAACCTGTCTGTGCGGTTAATTCGGAAGGCAAAATTTTTTGTTCGAAAGTCCGTTATTGGCTTAATCTTATCTTTAGACAATATTAAGAAACTAATTTAAATATTTTTTATTTTGGTCGAGTAGTTTTGTTTTTATGCGCTAAAATGTTTTGTTCCTATGACCGCCAACAGTATGCAGACCGTCGCGTGATGTCATAAAACCGCATCTTTGAAACGTTGTAAAATCCAAACTACTGAACCAAAATAAAAAATATTGAAATTAGTTTCTCAATATTGTCTAAAGATAAGACTAAGCCAATAACGGACTTTCGAACAAAAAAAGTTTGCCTTCCGAATTGTTTATAATGATCAATTTATTATTACCTACCAATCGCCATGTCAGAGGCCCCTTATCTGACGCCAAGGATTGCCACTACTTCATAGTATTACCTACCTACCATAATGGTCCATACATGATTGTAATTTTTATTTTGTTAACTAGTCTTTGAACTATTTCGATGAAATAATAGCGGTATTGGCAACACAATACCTAGCCAAGGTTTGAGAAAACGCTTATCTTATTTTCTTGCCCACGCAATAACGAACAATTTCAAAGCCTAAGATTTCTGGGTCCCTTTGGAGATTAGAAACTTGACAATATGGACCGAAGTCTGAAAAGGTGCACACACTTGGATGCCCGATTAAGATTATATCGAGAACGAGACCACTGGTATTTGAGCATATCTATTTTGGCTGGTGAGGTCAAAAACTGAGAAATTGTGTTAAATTTTTATATTAAAATTGGCCATTCCTAATACGAATAAGGGCTAATTTTCTTTGTTGGAAGATAGGCTCTATCTATCCAAAAATTTGAAAATAGAATAATGTTTGTTTTTTATTTAGTAAAAACAATGAAACGAAATTAGCAAAATAAATAAAAAATACTTCACTGGTGAAAAGGTACACTGGAAAGGTACACTGCTATTGCACTGAATCCGAGTGATTTGCTGCTGTCCATTGAGAAGTTCCGTTCTTCATCTCCGAAATTTTTCATCAGATCTTTACATTTTTTAAAGGATCAATAAATAGTAAGTGTACCCATTCAATAAAAAAAAAACAACATTCGGTTCACCGAGAAAACAGTTCTTAGGTGACACTCATAAAAATAAAATAAAAGGTCGATTTGACCTTCTCCTCTTTAGAAGTCTGTTAAAAATATATGAATCAAAGTAGGGGTAGACTCGACATCGACACTCTCAGCAAAGAGGAAATAAGCATAAAAAGTAAGCAGTAAAATAAACACTCACAATACAGCTCCACTCGTACAGTAGCACGCTGTGGTGATGCTAGCAGCGTATTATCGGCTGTGCACGTATAGACCGACGACAAATGTGATCTTGTAGCGTTCTTTATGGCTAAGGTCAGTGACCTGGTATTGCCTATCCCCAAGTGGACCTCGCCGGCTCCTAGTGTTGCTAGCACCGCCTCCCCTTGGAGCCACTGCAATCGCGGCGTCGGGTTACCTGGCAATTTAAAGTTGTATTATATATTTAAGATGAAATGCACTGGCTGGGTCGTGCAGAGGAGTTTAAGGCGAGTCCTTAAATATACGGGCCAATCAAATTAAGTGCTACCTTCAAGTGCAGTCCCATGTAAAGTAGTTAAGGGCGGCCTAAAACTCAGACACCAGAAATGGCCACCACTTCATACAATAGTAATGTCATACGTTCAACTTTCTATCAACCCTAGACTCTAATTGACTTGTAGTAAGTTAACTTGTAAGCTCAAGGCAAAACTAGTATTAATTAATAATAGTAAAAGCTGTACACATGAAGAATATGGACAAGGAAAGCAATGTATTCATCTCGCCGTAGTTCAGAAGCACTCGTAGCGCTGGCGTAGCAAACTCTACGGCGTAGCAAACGCTACGGTGGCATAGCCTTTGACTGGTGTTGTAGCATAAAATTATTGCAACGTACAATGTTTTTTTTTTAAATAGGATTTAGAAAGTGTGAAAACTTTCAATCGTCTTATTAGATAATTATAGCTTCATTTAAAATAGACAACTATCTTCAAACACACATTTAAAACATCGTCAAAGCTACAGCACAATATAATTGATTTATCTTCGACGAAGCGCATCCCTATTTCAATAAGAGAAAACGTTCCTTCAATATCCCTCCTTTACTATTCCCTTTCTTATCCGAGACGAATTAGCCTTTGTAAAGACTGGGCTTCTACTCCCTAATGACTGAACACTTCCGTAAAGGCGAGGGATCAATACACAAAAATACCCCGGGTGTCAACCAATCCTCTATTGAAGAGCTTATTCCAAAAGAAACCTTGTGATAACTTCCAACTTATCTATACTTATAATAAAACTGTAGCGAAGTCAATTCTGTACATTGAATATTTTTTGAAAAAAACTAGCAGGGGTTACTAAGAAAACTATACTGAATCCAAAATTGCAAAAAAAAAACGGTCTAAGTCTAAAAAACTGTCTGTCTGTCTGTCTGTCTGTATGAATACGATAAACGCGAACACCGCTGAATAGTTTTCAACCAAACTTAACATCGTCGTAACTCACGTTTCTGGGCATAACTTAGGCTATCCGATGTTTAGAATACATTGCGGGTTGAAATTTTAACTTCGTTTTTTGTAAGAAATATTCATAATTTGGATATGGCTTCTTGAGAAGGTATGTTAACAACGTAATATTGATCATATTTCTGAAAAAAAAAAAAATATAAGTCCGACTTTGAACCTCATTCTCTCGGAAACCTACATTGCGGGTTGCAATTTTAACTTGATTTTTTGTAAGAAATATGCATAATTTTGATATGGCTTCTTGAGAAGGTATGTTAAGAACGTGATACTGAACACAATTCGAAAAAAAATAATTAAAAGTCCGACTTTATTATCTCGGAAACTGTTGATTTCCCAGGCATAGTTCCTTGGGCAAAAATGTTTGTTATGATGAGGACTATACGTGGTCTCCCGCTTTGTTGGCGGTCTTTTAACACTCTGTATAATATCACGCTACAACTTTTGGCATTTGGGGCGCCATATTGTAAATGCAAAGTCGGCATTTGTTTTTATTTTATTTTGGCGGTAAATGTTAGCTCAACAAGCGTAGCATAAGGCCGGGTTAGAGCGTATCTATGTTTAAAACAATAGGTATCTCACTATTTTGTTTGACGTAGAGCGGGATGGACGGAGCCATAGATACGCTCTAACCCAGCCTTAAGATGCTTGCTGGAGGGAATTGTGAGTAGTTTTCGGTGGAGGTCGGACAAAGTTTATCGATGTTAGAAATGAAGTACTGTTGCGTCGCGGTCGAAAGGTTCTGGGTTGACCCACGCGAGGTTGTCATTTTTTTTGTGCCTTTTTTTAAATATTTACTCTACTGAGCCCAACTTGATATTAAAAAAATATATTTTGTTTGCCGTAAAGCGGGACAGACAGAGTTATTTACCGTAGATACGCTCTAACCCAACCTTATGCTTTGCTTGCTAGCTTAGCATGAGAATGGGTAAGACCTTATTTATGGGGTTATAACTTTATCTATCCCACTCTACGTCGAGGGAAATACATATAAACCCCTTTACTTCCTATGCTAAGCTTCCTGGTATCTTACACGGGCGATACCTTAATCTAAACAAAACATATTTTATTATAAATGTATTATTGGCACACACAGACAGACATACATACAGGCACACCCTCATAAACAAATAAACAGACACACACACAAAGCTATCAAACTTATGACACCCCACTTTTTGGTCGGGGGTTAAAAAAAAACCTTCCTTTTGAGTTTTCCTCTACAGTCGAATTTAAATTTAATTTCAAATGTGTAAAAAAACGCATATGAAATCGCGGGCACAACTAGTATTTCAATAAAAATAAATAAATGGAAAGCCAGTATAGTGTATTAGTATTATTGTCAGTGATACACCTCTAAGCAGATGACGCCATTTAAAAAAAATGTGTTGGCTTTATCAAATACTTGCTTTTGCCCGCGACTTCGTCCGCGCAAGTCTGCGCTTTTTTTTTTTCGTTATAATAATAAAAATTAGCCTATAGCACTCAGCGATAACTTATTATCCGGTTCAAATTCTATTAAGATATGACGTTTTGCAGTTGCGTTACGCGACAGCGATGACTTGTAGGGTCATAAAAAAAATCAGATGAATAAAATCGAACATGGTCTTTATGAAAAAAAAAAAACCAATGGGTTTTTCGTACTATATTGATAGGGTAGGTTGTAAGGAGTAAATGTTGCAAAGAAACCTTGTACCTAAAATGAATAAAGAGTATTGTATTTATTGATCATGAAATTATGGAAGTTTTTTTCGTTGGTCCCAAGCCAGGTGTTTGGAAAATGTGTACTAATTTACCTTAAATACCTGATAATTTAGTATATCCACATCACCATATCAACAGATGAGACTAAACAACGAAAAAAGTTTTTGCTATCGATTTCGGATAAATACTCAGTAGAAACGGGAATTTATTAGTATTTACTCAACTTTGTTTATATTTACTCACCTTTGAGTAAATATTGTGATCTTAACACATCTTTAGTCACGCGCTTTCCCGCTGCGTTGCTAACAGTACTGATAGGCGTTAGTTGACGTCATATACCGCTCCATTCCAAAAGGTCCTATCCTAATAACATTTGAACCGGATCTTCCATTAGTGAAATAATTAAAAAAATCGGATGAGTTGTTTTGGAGATTACCCACTACATACATAAAAACTTTTCCTCTTTCTAATATTTTTAGAAATTAATTCAAATTGTGTAAATACACTTTACTATTAAATGGTGGATTCTTGGCTGAAAGAAAGTGAGGAGTCCTGCTTCCTACTTCCTTCCTACTACTATTATAAACGCGAAAGTATGTAAGTATGGATGGATGGATGGATGGATGTTTGTTACTCTTTCACGCTGAGACGGCTGGACGGATTTGGATGAAATTTGGATCAGAGATAGCTTAGACATCAGAATAACACATAAGCTACATATTATCACGTTTTTACACTTAGGAGCAAAGTAAAGCATATATCCTTTTTCTGTAGTCCACGCGGACTAAGTCGCGGGCAAAAGCAAAAAAATATTGTTCACATCACAACACAACAGAGCCAGTACTTACCTCCGTTCACTGAACATATAAGTTTGAAATCTCCCCCTTCGTTGTAAGGCCCAGCGATACTGGATATTTCTTTGCCGAACTCGTCAAAAATTACAGGCTTACTGGGGAGCTCTGTTGGCAAAGAAAAAAAATATATTAGACATTTTCATTGTACCATAATAAGTTCGAGTTACAAATTCTTGGATCTACGATACTAACGATGTATTTTCTTTTTGGACTTATATTCGAGGACTTTTTGAGCAGTAAATGTAAATTCAGTAAATTCAATATTGGAATCTTATAACGTTACATAGGTACTTAGTTATTAAATAACGGGCCACTTATTTCTTGTTTTCTCAATTTCTTTTAGAGGTATTTAAACCACAAAAGCTTAACGACATAATACACATTATTTTAAAATGTAACTTCAAGATTTAGGGTACCTTTTGACAAAGAAAAGTAAGTATAATTTCGTTTTATTTTAACCACAGCTTTGCTCGCATATTTCATTTCCCAACGGGCTAACTATTATATTCCCTAGGTAAGTGTAGGTAGTCAACTTGGACGCCAACATCGATCGTTACGAAAAATTGTGTGAAACCGCAGGGACAACTCCGTTGCGTGCGACGACGGGAAAGAAAGACAAACAACATACTTTCGCTAACATAATTATTGTTATTGATGAATCAGGGTTGTAGTTTTATTTTTTTGCCTCATATCAAAGGCATTTGCTATTGAATATCTGTGATTAGTAAACTAGTCTTAAATAAACATTATTTCACAGCAACGTCTGTTATCAGTCATTGACGATTAAAATTATAAAACGAATGGCCAAATAATTAAAGACTTGAATATTCCATGTTCTCCAAGATGCTTTGGTCCTAACTAAATACAATTAATCTTCAATACTATCATATAGCCTAATAGAAAAGACCTAAAATATAATTTGAAACCAAAATGAACTACATTTGAATCGAAATCTGTTTGCCTTCTAAACTTTGAGGACTTATTCTCCAGCACGACGATTAACTCCTAAAACCTCTCAGACTAATTGAAATCCAGTTTTACTTATGAAGGTTAAGCTGTCCAAATTTCTGTGATGTACGAGTATATTTATTATAGATTTTGTATATCAAATAACTTTGTATTTTATAAATCCAAGGTTTAGCCTATAAAGAAACATTATTTTGTTGGTATACTTGAATAAAATCTATAAGAGACCGTGTGCTCTACGACTTAGCTCAAAACAAACAATTCAGAGGTGCTACAGAAACAATAGTAAAGTTGCAATAACCAACTGTCACTCTAGTTGCCATCACCGCCCCTATCCCTCTCAGGCGCAGAGAATATGAAAACGTTCCGAGCGTCGAAACAAAGCCCGCAATATGAGTATTGAGCAAAGAAACTCGACAATCACGCTGAATACATCGTGCGCCTCCATTCTTCGAAACATTGCGATCGCTTACCGAAATGAGCAGCTGCCGCCTGCCTATTGTTTTGTGTTTTTTCCTATTTTGTATGTAACACGCCTAAAGTGTCTTGGAATGATTGCATTGGAATGCCCTTCTGAACAAGTTGCGATGCGATGTTTGACTTTCATCTTGAATTTAGATTAAGTCATTTCTTCGTTGGTCAGAAAATAGCAGGTAGGTAACAATTTTATTATCATTAAACACAGGAATACACAGCCAACACGAAACTAAACTACAAATTTCGCCATAATATTAACTCATCTAAAAAACATGTCCATTAAAGAATCTGAGTGAATTCTAACTAGGTATATCTTATAAGTTTATTAAGTTGAAGGTTAATAGTTCGTTCAGGTACAAGTTATTTAAGGAATTCAAGAATAACAAGAACACTAGAGATATTGCAAAATCATAACAATGAATCAATAAAACCTTAGGCTATTTGTATCTAGGATAGATGATTTTAAAGCATCCAGTAGCCTCCACTTACATTAGACGGGATTACATTAGACTTACATTACATTAGAAGTGACTACTTGAAATGTGCAGTGCTAAGGACAGTGAATAAAAATAAATCTAAAGTTATTATAGTGAGTATTAATAATGCAAAGGTTAGTGGGCTTGCATCTAGTCCTAATCTATTTGGGGCTCACGGTGTAACATGGCTAGGGGGTCTACCGGCTAAGACGAAGCCGATTACAATTGGCGAAAATCGAAGTTCGATTTATGAAAAATTAACTGGGTAGTTCATTTTTCAAAAATCGAAGTTTGATTTATGAAAAATTAACTTAATTTTTCATAAATCGAACTTCGATTTTCGCCAATGGTAATCGGCTTCGTCTTAGCCGGTAGACCCCCAAAAGGAATCTATTTCTGCTATTGCTGTTGATAATATTTATTTCAGTGAACGTAAGTTGGCTGCTTAATGCTTATTATTACTTTCTAGGATTTTCGCTTTTGTGTCACATCTACAGCTTTAACATGAGCTGTATTATTTGAATACTATTAATGTATACACCGTGGAATTTTAGTGGTTTTAAAGCCGAAGATATTTAGTTGCACTCGTGATTCTGAGCCAAATTCCAAAATTTTACTTCAAAACGAGCGTGGCTTTAAAACCACTAAAATTGCACGGAGTATACAGATTTAGATTCTACACGACTGACTTGCGTAATCACTGGCTTTTAAGATACAGGTCTCCTAGTTTAAGAGTCAGGGCTTGCTGTAAACTCATTTCTTTTGATAAGTGCAATAAAGAAAATTTGAATTTGAAATTTGAATTTGAACACGCATTTTAAAAAAATGAGAAATTTCTTCAAGTAAATAATAATAAAAATTGTTCTAAAATCTGTGACAGATGGCGTTGATCCAACATAGATTTAGATAAGATAAGATAACATAGATAAGAGTCTAACACAGAGTAACTTAGTGCCTAACACAATGAAAAAAATAAGTACCTATTCTTCACTTCATTGCTCTGTGACTTCATTGTGATCGACATCATTCAATTTTGGTACACGAAAAAGTGCAACTTTGTCATTGTGTTTGTGTGAGTGAACAGAAAACCGAAAACACTACATTTTGCTCCACAACTAATCTCTAAATGTGTTTTGACGTACGTGTGAAGGCCAACGATTCGTTGGCGTTTGTTGGGTCGGTGTGTACACATGACGCAGCGTAACTCAACTCAATGAGTTTTGTCATGGTGGATCTACAAATAACTATAGATCCACAATCAAAATGATATAGGGGTATTTTTTGAACTGGCATAAAAAAAAAACCCCATGTCTTGTCAGCTAGTTACAAATTTCGAACTGCAACTCATGAGCTGTCCGAAAATCGGCCATTGGAACAGTATTACATAGAAAACACCTAAGCTAACTAAAACAAAACTGTGTGTCTCAATTTTATTATTTTTATGACTTCACAACGGGTCCACTGCGCAAAATCCTTTCATCGCAAACGATACGTGATAGTGATTCGATTTTGCAAAAACATTCTCCTTTATTACATTCGATCCCAGTAATACTGCAAGGGATTGAGGATAGAACTCGAAAAAATCTTAACAATTCTATTTGCCAGAGGTCTGTCAACCAATCCCGTCACCTTATCAATTTTTATGTCCCGCGCAAAACAAGCGGTGGCGGGCGCCTTCAATTTAAAAATTCAATTCTCAAAGCACACCGTGGGAACGGTTATAAGGGATACAATCTGTATTCGGGGGCCACCGCAGCATGTACATTTTATTCCCACTAATAAAAAAGTTGGTCCGACGAAAAAAAGTTTTCCTTTTGAAGGTTTCGTGTTGATTTCGGCCGGATAAAGGGAGTTTGGGCTTATGAGCGGCCAGCCCACGGTTCTGTAGTTTTATCAAGATCGTTTGGGCCCATATAGAAGACCTTATGGGCTTACGTTTATTGCCGGTGATAATGGTACTTGTAAATTCTATTAATCGGGCTAAACAAAGGGAGGGGCATTAAACTCGCCGTTTTCTTTCTTGTTTGGCGCTGCTTTTATCGTGGCCGGAATACTGTGTTTGTACTGGTCATTGGGTTTGTTAGTTCTATTAAATAGAACAAATATTTTGTACTTACTAACCGACTTAAACTCGGAATCGGAAATTGAGATAGCATAATAATCAAGCTGTCTAGTTCTGTGTGATTCTTTGAGGTATTATTACAAGCTGTATAATACATAGCTGGTAATAATTAAATAGCTCGATAGCTTGATTCACGCTCTAAGTAGTTTGACAGAGTACTAAAAAGCAACGCTTTTCACCATTGTAAGAACCGTATACAAAATCATCTTTATCGACCAAAAAACTCCCACAATAAAAAGCCAGAGGCGATGAACAGCAGTGTATAAATCACATTTTACAAAGAAACAAGCGTTACAGTGTAAAAAAATCCTGGGCTTCTATGATACAAGGGAATTACAGCGTTATGAATGATTTTGTGAACACACACAAAGGGGCCTCCTATTTTGTTGGGACAAAAGATAAAGAACTTTATGAGGGGTTAGCAATCCCGCTTTTATGAAGATGGCTGCACGTGAGTGACCCCGTCATTGTACGAATTTACGTATCACCTTGTATACCTCGCGGTATCTAGATTAGCCTAACTCGTTGTTCTAGTTAGTGTTTGAAGCAGAATCGTACCTAGCTAGCAAACCTCATGCACGTAGATACAGTTTTATACACTTGAGATTGAACGAAATCGCGCCTCGAATCTCGGTACGTCTCGAAACGCAGGTATGAAACTTTTGCATCGACAGTCGACTCGTGTGTAACTGTGCACTATTTATGTGGTTGTATGAGTACCAATGGTTACGTAGTTAACCTAATTGAGAATGAGTGGGTGTATATAATTAATTCTGACCAAGTAAATGATATACATCATGGTCTCATTTAAATGGTGGTGGTATTGAATCGGTATGAGGAGAATCATGTTGTGGAAATGCTACTTCTAACTTAGGATGTAAAGTGCTAGAGATAACAATATTATTAAATGTGCGTAGGATACATTAACAAGGTGCTTTTTAAATCCTATTAGCATTCTATAGGGATCTTATTTAGACTAACTTCTTCTTAAAGAGTCGAAAGCAGCATCATCTTTTCTAACCACATATTTACTGGCTATCTTTGAATTTTATACCATTTATAAATGATGGTGTGGGGTGTAGGCACCTATGTATACTGTGAGGTTCCTGAGAGTCAAAATGTTCCTGAAAGCTGATAAGCTAATAAATAAGTAATTGAAGTAAATCGAGGTCAAATTTGAAACCTAATTATTATCTCAACACAGATATTATTGTCATCTGGCCGAAACGTAAATCATCCGCGGGTCGCATTCAGGCGTTTCCTTAAAGTTTTCGTGTTGATTCGGTGGAGGATAAAAAGTGGGAGGGTAGTGGGGGTCAACTTTACGAGCGGACGGCCCGGGCGTTATCGAGATTGCCTTACAGGACTGTTCTGAAGCTTTAGCTGCAACATGGAGCTAAATAGTGGAGAGAATCGCGTTACTGCTAATAAAATAATCTTAGAAAGTGGTGATTTATTCTTGGAAATTAGCTAATTGTCATCAACTTTAGCCGCAAACGGCCAAATCATATTTAAACAAAAAATCTAAATACGTCCATGAATTTCGAATTATGTCGCAGACAAGCCCACAGACTCACGTCACCCTTCTGATTTTTAAAGGATTATAACGGAAGAAATTAGGTCCACGTTTCTGTAAGTTTTAGCTCCATGTCGGAAGCACAGACTTCTTTCCACGGCCTTTGTTACACCCGCTGTTTCGCGTGAATTATTTTATTAAAAGACAGCGCCGCGCCGCGCCGGGAGGGGTTAAGCTGGTACAGAAGGAATATTAAGTTTTTGCATTCTTTTTTCGCTGGAGATAAGCGGTTTTTCTTTATAGTTGTAATGTCTCGGGCTTGGCCACTCGACACAATGACAAACGCGATGAAAAGGTGGGAAGCAGATAAAATTCAAGACAGGTAATAAGTAGGATATATTTTTTCAAAGAACGACAGTGTTTCTACAAGTTTCCCGTCTCATACTACTTATTTTTCTTTTTTTTTTACAAGTCATCACAGGTTGAATTTTTGTTTCTAATGGGAAAGCGACTATCTTTTAATTTTCTGCGGCATAGCCAAGTGTGTGCCGCGCTTGCGTTTCGCAAATTGCGAACCTCTCACAATCACCTAAGAACCTTTGCGCCGAGTAGACGTGGGCGATACCATTTGCATGATGCAAGACACAATGACATCTATACATACTCCGATCACTGATAATCACACTTACAGGCACGCGCAGTTTTTTTTTTAGACAGTCTCTAAATTAAATTTACGCGGTCTTAGTTAATGGGGACCCAATCCGTTTCGTGGAAGCAAAGTTGACGACAAAACTTCAGCCTCAGACAGCAAAAACTCACACTTTACAGCCTTCCACACGTACACACCACTTGCTACTTGCAAATAGCATCTTCCACGGTCAGACACTGACACCGATTCCCGGTATTTTTCAGCATGATGACTCGCAGCAGGACCGTACGAGATACTGAAATGAGGCTGAAGGCGACTCTGCTCGAGCTTAAGGCAAGCAAGGAACTATGCGACAAGCTGCTGCAAGAGAGGGAAGAAAGTGAAGTGGAAATACAAAAACAAAACCAGAAGACTTCACTTCTTAAAGAAGAACTAAGCGTGATGGACATCCAGTGCCAAGATCTCAGTGCTCAGCGAGACGAACTACAACTTCAAATCGACTCATACAACAAGTGCCACAGTGTTCACGACATGGCCCTGCACAGAATTCACTCTCTCGAACACCAGCTTGCCGAGGCACACGGGCAGTTGCAACATATCAGTGAACAAAATGTACAAAGAGAAAGTATGAACACTCTTTCATTGTACAATGAGATCATGGGTGATAACGCTAGCATACCAATTGTGGACCTAACATCTGCCAGCGAGAAGTCGTATACTACCACTATGAATAGTGCCACTAAGTTCAAGAAGTATATAAAAACTAGTAAGTACATTCATAAGGTACAAAAACTTGTGAAGAAAAATAGGAAGAGCCTTAACAATGTTCCTGTCCACCGGCAGAGAATACAGCTTGCTACACAAGTAGCCGAGTGTCAGAAGGAGCTGTATACTACCAAAGTGGACTACGAACTGCAAATCGCAGAGTTAAAAGCGCAAGTAGAGTACTTTCAACTACAACTACTAGATATAACATGTAAGTACTCAAATGTACAAATAGAATATAACGACTGCATCACATCAGTGAACGGGTTGATCGCACTAAGTAAAGACAACTTGCAACTGGTTGAGTCCAACATAAATCAGAACAATGATGACACCGAGGACCGATCAATACTGTCGTCCCTGCCACCACCGAGCGACCAGTCTGGAAGTCCGGCCTCTCTACAGCTGGACTCCGTCAAGACACAAAGCGTCGAGCTGTGTGGACGATCTCGCCGCCGCAGCCGCCGCCGTCGCCTCCGTCGTCGCCGTGAACCATGCAGTGTTCCAGAGACACCGGCCCCTGTACAGCTGGATCCGGTATACCTGCCTGACACAGAGACAAGCGAACTGCCTACAACACCGAGTGCGACAAAGGGACACAGCACAAGATCTCCCCCTGTCAGGACTCTGGAGAAACAAGAAGAAACCTGCTTTGAAGATGCTAAATTTAAGACATTTATTTACTCAGATCAGTTAGGGGTAGGTTTAGGCAGTACATTAAAAAATAATTTAAACCAGCAGGTAGAGAATGTCTGTATGCCTAACGCCACATACATGCACTTAGTAAACTGCATGCTAAGTAAAAAATATGACCAGAACTGTACAATAGTGTTTTTAATGGGGAACAGCGCAGGCGTCAAGAAAGATGATTTAATAAATTATTTTAACTCAATAATAGCTCTTCAAGTAAAGAAAATCATCATCTGCGCTTTTCCCTATTCTAGGACACTATCTGATGAACAAAATTACAGGATGCATGAGTTAAACACCCTTATGTTTAATTTGACCTTTGGTCATCGTGACCAAGTACATTTTTTTGATACGAATAAGTTTATTCGCAACTTTGTATTAGCGATGCGCGATTATGAATGATTTGGAAAGTCGAATGATCTTAAAACACTAATGTTCATAATCGACTTCAAAATTAGCGATACACTAATCCTGATAATCGAATGAAACCACTAATTAGTAGTCGCTAATATCAAAACACTTTTTGTACTGGCTGCATAGAAGTGTCGCTAATTTACGGGCTGCCAACCTAAGCGGCTACGACAGATAACCATACTGACAACATAACAAATATAATGGGAAATTAGGTTCTTTCTTTTTGAGGTATTGCACATTTAAAAAAATAATTGTAAAATAACGGTAAATAAATTAAGCCAATTAAAGTAATAAATAAACTTAACTTATCTAATACTTAGCTAAAAACCAAATCGGTACTTTTTTCGGAAGTTGCCAACCTAAACCTATCCACGGATGACAGTACTGACAACTTGACAGAAATAAGCGAATGAAATTAGCTAATAAAAACCGAATCGTTCCGATTCGCGGCGGAAATGCCCGAGTTGGCCAAATCATTCATCGGCATTGAATGATTCCCGAGTTGACCCGAGTCGAGACGGAAACGAACGACCGACTCGACAACTAATAGTAGTGGTAGGTTAGACTGTTAGTTTTAGCTACTAATCTAAACGTATCATTCGACCGAGTCGAATGATTGCCCGAGTCGAATGATTTCATTAGTATCATTCATAATCGCGCATCGCTACTTTGTATTGACTAGGGATACTATGTATGTACCTCTTTCTTCAAAGAAACAGCTTGCCACTTTGTTGGCATTCAATATTTATGACCCCATTATTGTTAATACAATAAAACAGGGAACTGTAATAAATAGGGTAGCTTACTCAGAGATTGCAAAAAAACCTCGTAGTTGTAATGTAGGTAGGGTAAATTTAGCTGCTAATTTAAACTGTCAGCGCCGACTACAGAGGAGCCCCCCGTAAGAAAACTGGTTGTAGGGAACCAAAATCTACAGGGGGGTTTTTCTGTTAAGTTACTTGAAATTGAGCTGTTCCTGCAGACATTTAATTTAGATGTACTCTGCATCACAGAGCACTGGCTACTAGAGCCTCAAATGAATTTAGCTATACATAACTATCAAATAGCCAGTTGTTTCAATAGAAACTTTGCAGTACACGGGGGATCCTTACTTTTAATAAAAAATGGCCTTAAATACAAAGAACGCAAGGACATTTGCAAACTTTCTGTTGAAATGGTGGTGGAACTTTCGTGTGTTGAACTGGACAAACATATTATTATAGGCGTATATAGACGAGGCAAAGGCGATTTCAGTACATTTCAAGATGTAATGGAGGATGTGTTAAAAATGGCCTCCAGTTGTAATAAAAAAATTGTGGTCTGTGGTGACTTTAATATAGACTTGCTCGTAGATTGTACTCTGCTTTCTAAACTATCAATATTCCTTAAGTCATTTAATTTAACTAATGTTTTTTTGGAGCCAAGTAGAATTACAGAAACCACGGCCACTTGCTTAGATAATTTTTTCTGCGATTGTGATTATTTAGACTCATTAACTGTAAATTGTTTGAAATCGGACCATAGTGGTCAAATTGTTTACTTTCCAATAGATTCAAAAAAACCTGAGCAAACCATTATTTGTAGGCCCATAACCATCAAAAAGTTAGATGCTTTTAAACTAGACCTACAATGTAATTTGCCTAGTCCGAATAGTTTACAAATTGCAAATAATCACTACAGAGACTTTTTCAAAGTCGTTTCAGATAGCTTTGACAAAGTGTTTAAGCTGAAAAAATTAGTCACAGGTAATAAATCAGGATTTAGTGAGTGGGCAACAAAGGGCATTCGAAATAGCAGGAATACACTTTATTCACTATATGAGAAGAAAACTTATACGTACGATCCCCGTTTTCTAGAATATGTTAAAAAATATCAAAAAATATTTAGGGCCGTCTGCCACAAAGCTAAATGTGCACACATAAAGGATACTATAGACAAATCAGCAAATAAATCTAAAACAATTTGGACTATTATAAATAGGGAAACGGGTAAAACTAAAACAGGCGAGCGCGAATTTTCACTAAATATCAACAATGAGGTAATAACATCAAATGAGGATATAGCCACGGCATTCGAAAAGTTTTTTACAAATATTCCATTAGAAACAACAGTTCATTTAGTCTCATCGCCGGATCTTGCAGCTGATATATTAAAAGCAAATGTCCTACCTTGTGATCATCAATTCTCATTTTCTCATATAAATGCGCACATAGTAGTAAAAACATTTAAATTGTTGAACTTAAAAAAAACTGAAGACTTATGGGGTTTGTCAGTAAAAATTATCAGCTCAGTAATACATTGTGTTAGCACCACACTTAGCTAGTATTTTCAACAAGTGTATAGATGAAGGTCTGTTTCCGGACCTCATGAAATATAGTAGGCTTGTACCATTATTTAAAAATGGCGATAGGCAAGATCCTTCAAATTTTAGACCAGTGTCAGTCCTACCAGTATTAAGTAAAATATTTGAGAAAGTCGTGCTAGCTCAGCTACTATCATACTTCGATAAACACAAACTTCTCCACGACCAACAGTTTGGTTTTACTAAAGGACGCTCAACGACGGATGCGGGAGTGATGTTAGTTAGGCACATTTATAGCGCATGGGGGGATAGGAAAGATGCTATAGGCGTATTTTGTGACCTTTCAAAGGCATTTGACTGTGTAGACCATGAAACACTTCTCATAAAATTAAAATACTACGGGGTAAAGGGGAAAGGCTTAAAACTAATGAGATCATACTTGGAAGGGAGGGTTCAAAAAGCTGACATAAATCGTACACAGTCTGCGGGTTCCCAGGTGAAGATAGGAGTTCCGCAAGGATCCATCTTAGGACCGTTTCTATTCCTTGTTTACATTAATGATTTGCCACATATGGTGAAAAACATGTCTGAGATAGTATTATTTGCTGATGACACGTCACTTATTTTTAAAATAAGGAGACAAGAAGATGACCTAAGTGATGCAAATACTGCTCTCTCACGTGTATTAGATTGGTTCACAGCCAATAATTTACTGTTAAATTCTAAAAAAACAAAATGTATAAAGTTTACCCTACCGAATGTGATACAGGTAGAAAACAATATTATACTAGGAAAAGATAAATTAGAGCTAGTAGAAGAAACTGTATTTCTAGGCATCACTATTGATGCAAAGCTTCAATGGGGCCCGCATATTGTAAAATTATCTCATAGGCTCAGTTCTGCAGCTTATGCTGTAAAAAGAATCAGGGAATTGACTGACATCGCAACTGCTAGGCTTGTCTACTTTTGTTACTTCCATAGTATTATGTCATATGGCTTACTACTATGGGGTCGGGCAGCAGATATTGAGAGCATCTTCATCTTGCAGAAGAGAGCCATCCGATTTATCTATAGACTAGGTAGTAGAGTGTCGTTAAGAGAACTTTTCAAAGAAATTGACATCCTGACAGTTGCAAGTCAATATATCTACGCCAACATTGTTTATGCTAAAAAACATATTGCAGAATTCGATACATTAGGTAGCCATCATAATATAAATACTAGGAATAAGCACAAGCCTACAATTCCAACTCTTAGGCTTAAGAAGGCTAGGAGCTCATTTCTCGGCAACTGTATACGCTTCTATAATAAGATCCCAACAGATATCCTAAGTTTACCAGAGGCCCGATTCAAAAAATGTGTAAGGCACACGTTGTGCCAAAAGGCCTATTACAGAATAGATGATTATCTAAATGACAAAGAAGTCTGGCACTAAACCAGTTCAGCGCACGACCACCACACTTACCAATGTGTTATTTTTTAAGTTCCTACCTGCATTACAAATGTATTATTTTTTAAGCACGAGATCCTTGGAGTTTCTTTACCATGCTTCTTCTCCAAGAACGATCAGAGCTAGTGAAGCTGGAGAAAAAAAAGTAGCTAGATACTTAGTATTAGATAGTAATAAGTATCTGATTTATATACCTTTTTTTTACTTTAGATAATATTTTGACGTTCAATGTAAATAATTTATTTATGGAATATTGAATAAAAAAAATTTATTCTGATTCTGATTCTGATTCTGATTCTGATTCTGATTCTGTTTCTGATTCTGATTCGTTGTTTCAATCAAATAATAATTTGACCGATAAATTAAACTCACTAGCATTTGTTACAAAAGCTTAGCCACACAAATGTTACAAAAGCTTAGCGGCGTAACGGAAACCGATCTGATTGTGATAAAGTGGACAAAGCCGTCCGCAGTCAACAGTTTCACTTTATAGGTATAATACACTCAACAGCAGAAAAGTCGCACCTTTTAAAATAATGACTCCGAATAACTGGCTTCGGCGTCAACTGGCATACAAAAATTCTGGCACTAAGTGCCAATTGAAACTTCATAAAAATACTGGTGATTATCATGAGAAAAATTATCGTGCCAGGTCGTGTCTCGTGTCCGCTTCAAAAGAGTCAAATCGCACTTCTGGTGTTACTATCAAACACACACTCATACACCCTCACTCATACCCTTATACATCCTTATCCTCACATACAATATACAGGTCCTTCTAAGTTTAATGCTTCACCTGCGTTTTAATGCGTTACTTACACCGAAATATTATGTTACTTAGTTCTAATAACTGCTTGGATGCAGATGCAGCCAAGCAAATGCGCAGCAGATATTGCGAAAAGCCTCCACCTTTGATGGGTAATACCTTTTATTTATTTTAAAATCTGTATTTACTTATCTTTACAACTGTTTTCGAGACTGTATTATCAATTAAGCACCTACCCAACAGTGGGCAGAGGTAGGCTGATGATGATGATAATGATGAATATCAATTAAACTAAAGAGGCCAACAGCATCCGTCGATTAATTCTCATGCCAAATTTGTCATATTATAAACTGTGATTAATACTACCAGGCTAACCCTCTCCACTCACCGATAACATCGAGCGCGATCCTGTAATTCCGTGTCGGTGACACTTGGAAGTCGACGCGGCAGCGGTAGGTCGCACGGTCGCGCGACTGCACGTCTCGCACGTGCAACGCTGAAGTCGGCGAGCTGAGCCAGCGAGCGCGCTCAGACAGATTCTCGTCCATCCAGTGGGCGGTCGGACCCACGACTCGGGTGTCGTAACTGGTGACAAAATAATTGTTATTAGTCTACGAAGTGGAACTGGGCTGGTCAAGTTTGCCATTGGGTCCAGGTCGATGGGCGAAAATTGGCACCGTCTGGATTCCACAATATGACGGGCACCGGCGGCGTGGCAGACTAAGGCGGCGAGGGCTTATATCTAACACTGGGCAGAGGGGGGCTAATGATGATGATGATGAATTGGAACAGTCTATCCAAGATAGAACCATGGACGTAATTATCTAACAATCGAAAAAAGACTATATTTACTTTGACAAGGTTGCTTCGAAGCGTCGTCGACGCAACCTTGTCAAAGTAAAATTAAATATAGTACATTTTCGATTCACTTTGACAGCATCATCAGCATCCCATTCTCATCGCGCGCGGATTATACCTTCCAATAGCTGAATCTCTTTGACGTTTTTTAAACTTTAAAAAAGGAGGAGATTTTATGTTCGGATGTATGTATTTTTTTTATTATTTATGTCGTCATGGGCAAAATGTTTTTTTTATTATAAAATATTTATTTATTGGTAAATATCTTTTCGTGTACTATTTAGAAAACATCCAAAAAGAGACCAGACACAAATATAGGTACCAACATAACCCATAGCGTGTTTGCGAAGTTGCCTTCGCGTTACGCGAAAGAGCTTTATTATGAAATGGATGGAATATTTACTCAAACGCTCCGCAAATAGAGTAGGTATTATGTTGATAATCTGCTCAGGTGGGATCCGAAACTCTTTGGTGGCCTAAGTGAAAGTTGGATGTAGCCGTTTGTCATAAATATGTTTAGTTTGGTGTAGATATCCAACCAATTTCCAATAAGGATCTAACCACAATATGTTGATGTCATGTCAAAACCTAAAACCCCTAAGGTGTAGTGCAAATTCAAAACATGGTAACATTTATCATGGTTTATTGTAAAACAGGTCACAATCTAAGTAATTATATTGTTCAACTAAGATAAAAAAAATATGCTTCATTTATTAACAAGTAGTAAAAATATAAAAATATTGAAGGCGTGGCGTGATCTTGTAAAGGCCATTTGTACCTCTGGGGCACCATAGGACAACAACAACAACAAAAATATTTCTTGCAAAAAGTCGAAAGCGTTTTGGTCCAAGCCTAAAAACTACGAGTGATCTAGAACAGTGGCCGCTTCTAGCCATTTACCGTTTAGATAGGCGCATGAAATCATGAAATATTCACACAATTTAAACTGCTCAAGGGTGGTTTCTAGCCTCGACTGAGTTTGCCTTACCAAAACGTAGTGATATTTCTGTAGCTACCATAATTCATAGCTTGACATGATCCATCTCAAAGTCCGGATCACAGGTTAACCGACTGACAGAACAAAACGCTTCACTGTATTTCTGATTCAAGGTCATTGTAGACATAGTTGAAGAAAACCCTGAGGTTCAACACGTGTTACAAAACATCCTAGCTCTTTTTGAACGAGCGAGCGAAGCGAGCGAAAGTTATCCAACTCTACTGGAATAATCCAGCGTTTGTATGTATAAATGTTCGTTCGACGATAACTTAAGTAAATGTAGTCGGATAGTCATGAAATTTGGTAGGCGGGTAAATGAGGCAAAGATAATTTGTACACCACGGACTTATTATAGGTTCTCCTGTAGAGTTAATTGGCCTTGACAGACAGACAGACACACAGACGCACGAGTGATCCTGTAATGGTTCTGTTTTGCCTTTTGAGGTGCGGAACCCTAAAAGACGGAAAAAGTAAAAGAACCCAGAAATCCAATACGCAAAGCATGTCAGAAACTCTAACCCAACCCTCTAACCTAGATTCCCCAATGTGGCAGGTTTTTGAGAGCACGCATTTCGTGTACAATGTTCTGTCGGCACTAACACAGATCGATACAGTCATGGCCTGTACGATGTAAATGCAGGGGAGATTAGCCATGTTGCATGCCACACAACCACAATGTGGAAGCTATTTTGGTGCCCAGCCGGCAGTGCCAAAGGTGGACTGTGACAGAAGCTCTGTTCTATACCTCAGTAAAAGGAGTCCAAAAAAGTACTAGTAAAAAAAAAAAAATGTTGTGTGCTTTTTTATCTTGAAAACCTACGCTCATTGGGTTCAAGTCCCCCCCAAACCAAAATCCTGGATCCGCGGCTGTGTACCAGTCTACCATAAGCTGTACTCAATTTTTCCCCCAGCTAGCATAATAAAATTATAGCGTAAAATAAAAATTAAAAGTCATATTAAAAAAAATTGGGTTCTTTTTGTTATTAAATAACAGGAACAGCACGGGTTAGTGCTTTATAAATTTTATAAAGCACTAACCCGTGCTGTTTCGTGGTTCAATTCCTTCCCAGAGCAAACTTTTTGACCTTGTAATAAAACTTTAAAATTGGGTACTTACCTACTTAGGAAAAATAATTGGTTAAAAACTGCATTAGGTACGCAGTTCGATCATGGTGATGATTTTAGTCGTCCGTTCACAAGTTTCGTTCGTGCAGTTCAATGATCATGCATAGGTATTGGAGCTTGGTTTTGTGCTAGTGTTCGTCCTAAAGGGATGCCAAGTTGTATTTGTCTGCTAGTCGAACTTTATTGGTCTAAGCTCGCACACTCACTCGTTGTGTTTAGCTTTTCGAAGCTCTTTGTAGATAGACTCTATTGACATTTTGAATAATTAATTTTAATGTTGGTAGGTTTTGATACCACTATGTATTATGTACTATTGAAACACATATAAATTTTACCTTCTATCTTTCTATTTATTCAGCCTAATATTAATGTCACCCACTCTTGGGCATTATTTAAGGCCTCTTTTTACGCCAACCTCCCCAGTCCCTTGCTAGTCAGGATTCACTACGCCTTGCCGAAACACGTTTCACCTAGTTACACTTCACCTATGACGTCTCATCTAACCTACAGTAGTCATGTCTACTGCGTCTACACCTTTTTTTATTTTACTATTTCTTATTTTTGCTTCGACAGTTATTTGCTTGGTAGCTCAATTAGAAAAACGACGGCACGGTATACCAGAGGTTGCAGGTTCAAGTCTTGTCCCGAGCGATTTTTTTAACCCTATAATAAATCTTTGCTTTGCATTATTTGAATTCAACTTGTTCTGTACACAGGTACAGAACAAGTTGAATTATTTTATTAACCAATCGAAGTCTTTGGACCGCCAAAGACTTCAATATGTTAATAAATGCTCGTACAGTAGATTATTAAAGTACACAAATGTAGGTACAATATTGTACAGCAAATAACAATAGAGGCACTCAACGCTTAAAACCCAGAAGCTCTATAGAGGCTATGCATGATTTAGGAGAAAACAAACAAAAGAATATTGGAAAAAATCCAAATTCGTTGAAGCAATAAATAACACGATACGCCGATATTGCCTCCCATCCCGCCTAAAATGTGTGCTCAAGCTTCTGATGATGAAGCAGTTAGATGTATCTAGACTAGGAAATAGGATAAGGAAAAATGTAGTAAGAGAAGAAAACGATACTGAACACTTTTCTGCAAAAAAAAATTTGAAAAGTCCGACTTTGAAACTCATTATCTCGGAAACCGTTGATTTCCAGGCAATTTCTTTGAGCAAAAATGTTCGTAATGAAGAGGACAAAACGTGGTTTCCCACTTTATTGGCGGTCTTTTAACACCCTGTATAATTTCAAAATGGTTGTCGTTTTGTGTAAGCAATCTTAATTACGGTTCCTAATTAATTGATTAAGATTAGGTACAGAATTTACCTACAGAATTAAGAAGAAACATTAGCTGTTCTGTGGTAGTACCTAACTATGAAGTAACTAGTCAGCCCACTGCAAAAGCAAAGAGAGGACGCTTGCCAAAATAGTAATTCGTCAAGTAACATAGCAATAACTTCATAGCACAATTTACTAGAACGCTCTTCATATTCAGAGAGAAAGCCAAGAAGCGTGGAAGTTAGAACAATTATGCAAATCAGCCGCCCCTTTATAACTCAAAACTTTGGACGATGCTACGCCAGAAACTGCGGACTCCTTTTAGCATGATCAAATATTTAGCGCCAGCCGAAATGGCTGCAACAGTTTATTTTGCACGCATTTTTGTCGTAACTCTTTGGATCTATACCCGACGTCGGGTAAAATGATACAACGTACAAACAATTTCATGTTTTCCACGTGTATAAGTATTATAAAAGGTACTTGTAAGTTTCCAATGCCGAGGTTGCCAATTAACTATTTGCTAGTCACCGCTTTTAGAGAGAAATAGTTCCTGGAATTTCCATTACATGATTGTTATAATACCCGAAGGAATTGGTTTATCCTGTAGGTAATAATATACGCCCGAACTCTAGTGAATGAAAGATTAATTAGGTCTTGCGTAGACAAATTTATTACACCGCCACTAAATCAATATTAATGGAAATTCCCTAAGGTTTGAGCGAGGAGAATTTCCTAATTTGGAGCAATGATAATTATCTTAGAAATGCCAATTCTATTTTCCTTTAAAGTAAACCAACCCCTACCATGAGTGAGGTAAATGAGAAACCTCAAAAAAGTTACTGCGAATTGAAATTAAACAAGTTTTGAGCTCCTAACCAATGCTAGGTCAATCTAACAATAGACAATTTCATTACTGGCCCGAAACAAACATCAAATCATCGGACTTCGGCCTCAAGTTTTGGCCCCAACAGGTCCTTTCTCAACTCAAACACAGTTGAGGTCGAGTTTAAAGGCTCGTGCTTGTCTACTAAGTCTAAATTAAGTATTTAACTTGCTATCAAGTACAACAAGTATTTCTTTATTCAAAAGGACTACCGAGAAACGTAATGAAAAAACTAGAAGTAGTTGGGCAACTTGTCTACTTGAAAAAGTTAAATACAATTTTATTCTCGAGACTAGGTCCAAGATAATAACTTCACCAAATTAATCTCTTACAGAAGTATGCCCGCCTACGTATTTAACTAGTACTGACATCATATTCCGGCTTGTATGTTCTAAATAATATATTAATTGGGGGACCAAATAGATGCACCTCCACCACGTTACATCAGAAGTAAAGTTCCACCTTTGCTAAAATCTACCATCATAGACTTTGGCCGTGTTGTTCTTGTTATCATTATTCATTCAATTTATCCATTCTATATCTAGCAGTATATCTACAAGGTGTTAAAAATAGTTAGGTACTTTTGTAACACCTTGTATATTTGAGGAATTATTCGCATGGCGTACTTTTACATGCGGCAAATAACCGCACAATGTTTTGACCCTCTTTCGGCGTAAAAATGTGGGGTTGGTCCTTTTACAGTTACTGTTGACATACTCGTAGGATTCACCTTTAGGTAGGAACCTAGATTTTTTTGCAAAAGTTGTCGATAAAATGAGCGAAGAAATATTAGATAATAGAAACACGTATTGACTTGTCTTTCTTGTGGGCTAGGCTGACTAAAGCTGTCAGGATGGTATAGGTGCTGGGTAAGTCTACTCCATCTAAAAACCAATGTCCACTGCAGCGCCGAGTGGTCTCTTCACCCATCTAGTGTGAGTGAAGGTGCCACTGGACGCTGTATAAATCATCTCATTACGTAGATGCAAAAAGGCCTTAGTTTTGGGTAGTAGAAAGAGAGAGAGAGAGAGAGAGAGAGAGGGAGAGATAACACCTTATTGTATACCAAAAGTATTCTGGGTATGGTCTCTCAACCTTTGTTCGTAAATGAACTTTGAATGTACGGAACCCTCTCCACGCGAGTTTAACTCGCATTTGTCTCGTTTTTTTTAGTTAGCCTTTACTTTTGTGTAAATACTTTTACTACCAGTACAGAAGATTCATACAGATGCTAGGGGTGCCTCAAATTGTATGTTTATATGACATAAGATTTTTAAACGTTAACTTTCACAGCATAACATTATTTATTATCTTTATAATAAAGTTGTGGTACACACCAAAGCACGTCAGAGTATACACTTTTGTTGTAAAGTCACCCGTAACGTAACCGTGTAGAGTGCCAGCTCTGTTTGTAAGGGTCGACGTGCTGTCGTGTGTACCTATCCAGTCTTATAACTGGATCTAATAGCGGACCCTTTGATTGAGAAACACCCGATTCACTATACCGTCACATTTCGAATACGACCAACTTCACAAGACGGGCAAACGTAGAGGTATATCCCGAGCCACGCTAAATTGTTCGAGTTTTCTCATAAATGTGCTGAGTAAATTTCGCTATACCATCTTGTCACAATATTTGCGGGCGTGTTGCCGCAGAATGTCGCATCGCAACTTGTGTATGTGTGTGTGCTAGCTTTGTCTAGTCTATGTATGTATGTGTAAGCGTACTTTCTGCCTTTGCTTTTTTATGAGAGTGTGTGTAGCCTGGGGATTCGAAAGATGGTTAGGTTTTTGGCGGTTTATTGCCCGTGGCTTGATTTATTAGGTCGGATAAGTTGTGTTCGGTTGAGTACTGGGTTGTTTGACATGTATTTTGTGAAATGTTAGTAGGTATCCTGCACATGATGCCATATTGTAAAATATTATGGATACTTTGTTTGAAGTTTACTTTTGTTCAAAGTTTTACGAGTAACATTGGCAGTTTAGAAAAGGGCAGTAACATTAGTACAACAACTGTCGTGACATAATACAGTATGTCCACGGACTGCACCGCGCCACTTAATTCTGTGGTAAAGCATCATTAGTGGAACACGAATACCATAAAATAAAAATTTAAAAAAATAAAAAAACTCATTATTCAAAATAAACATTGGCAAATTTAATTCATAATGCATCAACCTGTGTATCGCTGACGCCAAAAGCGGCAACCAGTGATCGCGTAGATGAAAGTGGTTGCCGCTTTTGGCGTCAGCGATACACAGGTTGATGCATTATGAATTAAATTTGCTAATGTTTATTTTGAATACTGAGTTTTTTTATTTATTTTTATATTTTTTTTTATGCTATTCGTGTTCCACTAATGATGCTTTACCACAGAATTAAGTGGCGCGGTGCAGTCCGTGGACATACTGTATGACTACAGTTATATTTTGTACTAGTTGTGCCCGCGACTTCGTATGCGTTTTTACACATTTAACATTTAATTTAAATTCGACTGTGAAGGAAAACTCAAAAGGAAGTTTTTTTTTACCCCCGACCAAAAAAGAGGGGTGTCATAAGTTTGATAGCTTTGTGTATGTGTCTGGCTGTGTATGCCCTAATCTAAACAATACATTTATAATAAAATATGTTTTGTATAGATTAGGTATCGCCCGTGTAAGATACCAGGAAGTTTAGCATAAGAATTGCTTAGGACGTAAAGGGGTTTATGTGTATCTCCCTCGATGCCGAGTGGGATAGAAAAAGTTATAAGCCCATAGATAAGGTCTTACCCATTCTCATGCTAAGCTAGCAAGCAAAGCATAAGGTTGGGTTTGAGCGTATCTACGGCAAATAACTCTGTCTATCCCGCATTACGGCAAACAAAATATATTTTTTTAATATCAAGTTGGGCTCAGTAGAATAAATATAAAAAAAGGCACAAAAGAAAATTTCAACCTCGCGTGGGTTCAAACCCAGAACCTTTCGACCGCGACGCAACAGTATTACATTTTTAACATCGATCAACTTTGTCCGACCTCCACCGAAAACCACTAACAATTCCCTCCAGCAAGCATCATAAGGCTGGGTTAGAGCGTATCTATGGCTTTGTCCATCCCGCTCTACGTCAAACAAAAGAGTGAGATACCTATTGTTTTAAACCCATAGATTATACCCCATAGCTCTAACCCGGCCTTATGCTACGCTTGTATAACTAACATTTTCCGCCAAAATAAAATAAAAACAAATGCCGACTTTTCATTTACAAT
Source organism: Zelleria hepariella (assembly GCA_949319315.1). Classification (NCBI taxonomy): domain Eukaryota; kingdom Metazoa; phylum Arthropoda; class Insecta; order Lepidoptera; family Yponomeutidae; genus Zelleria; species Zelleria hepariella. The sequence goes on from OX439381.1 coordinate 12,924,631, forward strand.
ATGGCGCCCCAAATGCCAAAAGTCGTAGCGTGATATTATACAGAGTGTTAAAAGACCGCCAATAAAACGGGAGACCACGTATAGTCCTCATCATAACGAACATTTTTGCCCAAGGAACTATGCCTGGGAAATCAACAGTTTCCGAGATAATAAAGTCGGAATCTAATTTTTTTTCAGAAATGTGTTCAGTATTACGGTCTTAAAATACCTTCTCAAGAAGCCATATCAAAATTATGGATATTTCTTACAAAAAATCAAGTTAAAATTGCAGCCCGCAATGTAGGTTTCCGAGACAATGAGGTTCAAAGTCGGACTTTTTTTTTTGCAGAAATATGTTCAGTATCACGTTCTTAACATATCTTCTCAAGAAGCCATATCCAAATTATGAATAGTTCTAACAAAAAACGAAGTTAAAATTGCAACCCGCAATGTATTCTAAACATTGGATAGCCTAAGTTATGCCCAGAAACGTGAGTTACGACCATGTTAAGTTTGGTTGAAAACTATTCAGCGGTGTTCGCGTTTATCGTGTTCATACAGACAGACAGACATACAGACAGACAGACATAGACGGTTTTTTTTGCATTTTTGGATTCAGTATAGTTTACTTAGTAACCCCTGCTAGTTTTTTTCGAAATATATTCAATGTACAGAATTGACTTCGCTAGAGTTTAATTATAAGTATAGATTTTTTTTTTACATCAGTCACAAATCGGTTAAGTTACTTGAATAATACGATACATTCCGATAGAATTCCGATACATTTAAAAACCACGTTTGAATAAAACTAGAATCAATACCTAAGTACACTTTCATTAGCAGGAGTGAAGTCTTCTTATAATTGAAATCTTAACAAGAATAACCTGGTCTACAAATAGTTATAATTTATAATACAACTAATTTCCAAATATTAGTCCGTTAGGCGGAATACAAGCAAACACTAGATAATAAACAGTGTATGATGAAACGGCGTGGATTCGGAGAGATTTCACGGTTCAATCCTACCTCCATTGTACGATTGTTCGAACTAGGTTGCGAGCACAATGGTATACGTCTGTCTGTCATAGATGAAATAGAAATGAGAAGTTACTGAAACTGCGTTACATGCATGACGCCTGGTTCTGTTGATTTTAGCAGGAATTTGTGGGCAAATCTAGTTGGGATTTTGAAAATTCCAGGGTTGCATCACTGTTGAACTTTATGATGAGCTCACAAAGCGACCCATGTTACGTTGACAAGCAAGCTTGTGGTGTCTGCTCGTCTACTAGGTTCCCTCAGTAGCAGCGGTGAGGCGATGATTTTACATCCAAGTTTCAAGCTGAAACTTTGTTTGTTTCATATGTTCACAAGACACACGCGTAAGTTACTAGCTTTTTTAACCCCCGATATAAAAAGAGGATTATTATAAGTTTGACCCTATCTATCTATCTGTATCTATCTGTCTATCTTTCTATGATACACACAGACAGTAATGAGAATGAACGGGTGACCAGATTTGGATGCGGTTTTTTTTATTTTAAAGCACGCTTTCTAGCAAGTTTTATTACATAATTTTATCAAAATCGGTTTAGCCATTTATGAGATATTGTTATGCGTATTTGAAGCTTAAATGTTGGGGGTATATTGAATTTTGAATTTAGTAGTAATAATCCGACATCATTCGCGCTAACATCGATAACCGAATAGCGGAGACAATAGGCAACATTATGTGCGGACGAAGTTGTGGAAAACAGCTAGTAAGCAATACATGAGGATGGCATTGTACTGTCGGCCACAGTCACAGATACCCCATGGCAGCTCTTACTGCGCACGGCATAAGGGCGCCAATCGAACAAAAAGGGGTATCCTAGCGTGTGGCCGACTGTACCAAACAGCAGCAGTGAATGAAATACCTGCGCCTAAATCCATGTGGATGCTAAATGCAGTTGGTCATGGGTTGTGTTGGTATTTCAATTTGCATTGGGCATTGCATTGCAAGCATTGAATCAGCATGGCTTAATATTCTCGGTATTTAATTCAGATTTAGGAGCCTTTAATCAAAATGTTTGATTATTTATCAAATGACAAAATTCACTTCGGATTATGTCAATCATAACGACTGCCCATTGCATGCATTGCTTGGCTATTCCGGGAAAAGAGCGTTGAGTTGCAGTGCTTCTCTTTAAAACTATTTCATTGGTATTTTAATAATGAAATCCTTTTCAATTCTGTCAATGGGAAGCGTAGTTTTACTTTATTATATTTTTTGCATCAAATGTGAACTACTACATTCTCTGCACTGAATTCAGTAAAAATGTTATCCCACCAAAAACATTCTGTAAAAACTAGCCAGGTCTCGATGGATCTGCTTGTTTAACTCTAAAAAAGTAATGAAATCTAGACAAAGTCGTGCCAAGTCTAAGGTTCCTTACTGCGATTTCTTTATTATTATAGTTAAAGTTGTGAGACTTGGCCGTTGAAGGGTACACAAGCGGTTCTGGCGACAGATTGGTGCAATGGTGTCATGGAGCACCTGGTTTTGTACCCTTGTGTTCCCTTCAACAGCCAAGTCTCACAACATTAACTATAATAATAAAGAAATCGCAGTAAGGAACCTTAGACTTGGCACGACTTTGTCTAGATTTCATTACTTTTTTAGAGTTAAACAAGCAGATCCATCGAGACCTGGCTAGTTTTTACAGAATGTTTTTGGTGGGATTTCACTTCTTTTTGTAGAAACGAGGGCATATTGATTAATTTTATTACATTTTCTTATTTGACACAGTTTTTAAATTTGTGTAATGTTCGAGTAGAATAAAGTTAATCGTCCGACTATTTCTTGTTGAACGAGCGAGCGAAGTCCTCCGAGTCTGCTGGAACAATCCGGCGTTTGTATGTATGTATGTTTGTATGTATGAATGTTTGTTCGACGATAACTTGAGTAAATTTGGTCGGATCGTTATGAAATTTGATAGGCGGGTAAACTATATTAAAAGAATTTTTTAATTCGAACATGAGCCAAATCGGTCGATGGGTTGCCGAGATATGGGGTTGTATAGTTTAAATGAAAAGCGCGCGCGCGCCTGCGCGAATGGCGTAAGCAAAGTTATACATCTGTAACTGAGGTCGCGAGTTCACAGTTCGGAGCGAAACACTAGTGGGACGCTATAGGCTAGATTAAATGAAGATGTGTCCCACTACGCTGGATTTTTGCAATGACAGTCGTTTTTTTTATGTACCAATAGTAGAAGGGGCATTACCATAATATCTCTAATAAAGCTGATACCAGCTGAGGGTTCTTCATCAGATACTTCAGACCATAGATTTTTGACATCAAATAAAGCGGCCCACCAAGTTGAATATTTTTTGTAAGGGCGGTATATGTCGATCTATAATAGTTTGGTTGGGCTCTTGTGTTTTCTAATCAGGGTCACCAGGTACTCCAGATCTTCGATTATCCTAGTTTTTATAGTTGTCCCTTTATGTGCTCATTAAACCCTAACTCTGTACCAAATTTCAGCTCTCTGAGTTTATGGGAAGTACTAGTTCTATTAGGGCTCTTGTGTTTTCTAATCAGGGTCACCAGGTACTCCAGATCTTCGATTATCCTAGTTTTTATAGTTGTCCCTTTATGTGGCCATTAAACGCTAACTCTGTACCAAATTTCAGCTCTCTGAGTTTATGGGAAGTACTAGTTCTATTTGGGCTCTTGTGTTTTCTAATCAGGGTCACCAGGTACTCCAGATCTTCGATTATCCTAGTTTTTATAGTTTTCCCTTTATGTGCCCATTAAACCCTAACTCTGTACCAAATTTCAGCTCTCTGAGTTTATGGGAAGTACTAGTTCTATTAGGGCTCTTGTGTTTTCTAATCAGGGTCACCAGGTACTCCAGATCTTCGATTATCCTAGTTTTTATAGTTTTCCCTTTATGTGGCCATTCAACCCTAACTCTGTACCAAATTTCAGCTCTCTGAGTTTATGGGAAGTACTAGTTCTATTATGATGATCATGAGTGAGTGAGTGAGTGAGTGAGTGAGTGAGTGAGTGTGTGTCATAAATGCGAAACTTTGCTTTCGCTTAACTTCGGAACTAAATGACCTACAGACTTGAAATTTTGGATTTTAAGTATGTGATTATAGCTTACTAGATGACGAAAATTTCTGCGTTCTGGTCTTATCCAGAGGTTCTCAAATAGGGGCCTGAAAATGCGGCGAAATGGTTCCAGTAAAGGATGGTACGGCAGTGTTTGCTTCGCGCTCGACCTGGCGGGGGCACTGCCGTGCCCCCAGATAACAGCTCACGTGAAACAATTGAATTTTCAGAGAATAGAAATATTTAATCGTCAAAATATGTTGAATGTTCGACGCGCCGCGCGGAGGCTAGAGGATTGCGAGTTTGAACGTTGCTACCTTGTAAACAAAGTTCACACTTGCCATTACTGAACATCAGAGCGCGGCGACCGTGCGGTTACTGCGTGGTTGCCGCGTGACACAATTCGTGCCCAATAAACTTGCCCTTAAGGTGGGATGATGTTATTGCCGCGAACGAAAAATCGCTGAACAAAAATAGCTCAGTTTAGCTACAAAATATAAAAAACTGTGAAAATTTTGAATTTCCCGCCACGTTGCTATCGTCTACCCTTAAGCTCACGATGTTGCGTTTTAAAGGTTTTTACTAGGTATTGTAATTCCCTCCATTTAGGCAGCCTACTCCATCTAAACACATTCCAGGAATTCGGTACCTACGCAAAGTTTTTTGTTCGAAAGTCCGTTATTGGCTTAATCTTATCTTTAGACAATATTGAGGAACTAATTCCAATATTTTTTATTTTGGTTCAGTAGTTTGGATTTTACAACGTTTCAAAGATACGGTTTTATGACCTTCACGCGACGGTCTGCATACTGTTGGCGGTCATAGGAACAAAACATTTTAGCGCATAAAAACAAAACTACTGGACCAAAATAAAGAATATTTAAATTAGTTTCTCAATATTGTCTAAAGATAAGTTTAAGCTAATAACGGACTTTCGAACAAAAAACTTTGCGTACCCAATTGCAGCGTCTGAGTGACACTAACGTGCGTGGACGCTGCATAAAACATCACATAACGTAGTTTTTTTCCTATAACATTATTTACTCAGCAAACTGAGCAGGCAGGTCGGTGATCACATGCTAGTCTCGCATCGATATTCATAAGTACATTTTCCGGCACTCACTGTTTGTCGAAGTATCGCACAGTCGGATCGTATCGAATAATTGCATCTGCCGTTTATAGCTCTGCTATTTTACTTGCCAGCGCGCCGGCATTGATTGTGGTCGATACCACTGGATTAGTGCCGTGTTGTCTATTCAGTGCAGACAGATGCGCGTACACAAACGTCCTCATTTGTGCGGGCATTTAGGTCCCTAAATAGGTACGCGCAAAGAGGAATTTATTTCCGTTTAGATCTATTGGTAGCATTGTACTTATAGAACTTTGCGGAAAAGACGTTTCCAAAAGAGCCGGCCAAACTAACATGTAGATAATACAGTTATCAGAAGTGTCCAGCGATAAATAGTAGATTGTTACCCGAGGGACTAAAACACAATTGTTAAGGTGAGAGAGTTTCTTTGAATCCAGAGCGGAGCGAAGTAGAATCCTGAGCGCAGCAAGAGACTCAAAGTACTCGAGCTTTAAAAAGTGTTGTTCCCAAGGTGAACACTCTACTTTTTATCACGTTCTATGAGAAAATAAGTGACTGGAACTTACGAATAATTAGCGTCGGCTTGGCATCCGATACACTGTTCTCTGGAGTTAATATTATAACACTTTAATTCTCACTACTTGAGGAAGAAACACTTTTATTTTATGAAAGTATGTAAAATAAAAATTTTAGTACACAAATAAACGATACGAACGAAGACGGAATGCATTTATGGCGTTTTTTTTTTTTTATTTGGCTCGCGCGGCGCGGTATATGTTTTCATACCGCCAGTTTCTTGTCCTTAAATTGTTCGTGATTGATCTCTTTTAATGTTGTCTGTGAACTCTTTAGTCATTTGAACTTTTACTTACAGATCCATATTCCAAATTCAAATGACTTTTTGTCCCTCCGGGATTAAAAAGCTATTTTAGTCCCTGTTTGCGGGGAACGAGCTAGGTTTTTTCGAATAGATATGATAAAATAGTAGATTATTATTACCCACGGGAGTAAATAACTATTTTTAAGGCGAGTGTTTTTTTTAATCCTGAGCGCGGCAAGGGATTCAAAGTACTTCGAGCTACATTCGACATATTTGTTTGTTTCTCGCAAGGCGAAATAGCTGGGCAGCACTCGCGATCCAAGTCCACTCCCGTTGATAAATCATGTGACCTGCGTTTTAAGACGTACCGAGATTCGAGGCGCTTTAGTATACGGTAAGATTTGGTTGTTTGTTGGTAGATAAATAATTGTCAGTATATTAGACCACGTGAATTTGTAGTAGCAATACCACTCGCTGACTGTGAAGGAAAACATCGTGAGGAAACCTGAACTTATGAGGCATTATACCCTTAACGCAAAAATCACCAACCCGCATTGAGCACGCGTGGTGATTAAGCTCGAACTCTCTCTCTGAGAGAAGGCCTCTGCCCAGCTAGTGGGACATGTACAATTGTACAGGCTACATCTTACTTTTATATTAGACCACGGGTGTTTGAAAAGTACAAAGCAAGGCCTTTGCATCTACGTAATAAGATGATTTATGCAGCGTCCAGTGGCACCTTCACTCACACTAGATGGGTGAAGAGACCACTCGGCGCTGCAGTACCTGGGACATTTTTTTAGATGGATTAGGCTTGCCCAGCACCTATACCATCCTGACAGCTTTATTCGGCCTAGCCCACAGGAAAGACACGTCAATACTTGTAGAGCCAACTAAGCCGCGGGTTTCCTCACGATGTTTTTCTTCACAGTTAGCGGTTAGCGTATTGCTTCCACAAATTCACAAATGTACATATTATTGAAATTAAACAAAGTCATACATACATGCGCGCACTGGGAATCGAACCGGGGACCTCTTGCTTCAGAGTCCACTGTTCTAGACCACCACCGCAAAGCAAGGCCTTTGTGAAAGAAATAGGGCGCCGCTTGAGGAACTGGCCTTGACCTCCGCTCTGGGGCAAATCTCATGCAAAGGTTCTCCTTGGCGGTTCAGCGTGGAAACGCTGCGAGCGTCGTCGTGGACCTTTGAATCGGGTATGGCCCGGGCGGATTATTCGAGTAAGACTGTATTCGTTTAATTTTTGACATCCTAGCCTATCCTAAGCGAAAGTTTGTAAGTGTGGATGGATGGATGGATGGATGGATGTTTGTTACTCTTTCGCGCTGAAACGGCTGAATGGATTTGGATGATATTTGGAATAGAGATAGCTTAGACGTCAGAATAATACATAGGCTACATATTATCACGCTTTTACACTTAGGAGCAAAGTAAAACATATATCCTTTTTCTGTAGTCCAGATGGCGGCCGCTACAAAATGGCGGATAACGTAGGTTTTATCAATCCCATCAATATGGGTATCAAATGAAAGGGCTCAACAAGCAGAATACAATATACTATAAAAAAATGAAATACAAGATGGCGGCCGCTACAAAATGGCGGATAACGTAGGTTTTATCGATCCCATCAATATGGGTATCAAATGAAAGTGCTCAACCAGTATAATACAATGTACTATATGAATTAAACAGAATGCGAAATAAAAACTAAAAACTAGAAAATAAAAGTAGGTAAAAAAACCTTTTTAAGTTAAACGGTTTTATGTTAAACATACATTGCAATGTTTAAGATAAATGTACTAAAAACCAAAAAATTATAAAATAGATACAGTCGTGGGAATTATAAACATATGCATAGACTAGACTAAAATAAAACCGTGGGGCACGTCAACTGCCTAATTATAGTGTAACATTACAAAACAAACATTTTAATCAACGATTGTAGACAATTGACGTGCCCCACGGTTTTATTTTAGTCTAGTCTATGCATATGTTTATAATTCCCGCGACTGTATCTATTTTATTATTTTTTGGTTTTTAGTACATTTATCTTAAACATTGCAATGTATGTTTAACATAAAACCGTTTAACTTAAAAAGTTTTTTTACTTATTTTTATTTTCTAGTTTTTAGTTTTTATTTCGCATTCTGTTTAATGAAGAATACCATCAACTTTTGATTTTTATCTTACCATACACTCTATTAAAAATGGAAACATTGGGTGAAAAATTTTTTTTGATACGACTTATAGTTCTCGAGATATTTAATTTTAAACTAGCTGTGCGACGGGCGCGCGGTCGTCAGCTGCTGTGACGTCACTAAACAGCTGGCACCCGATACATACACCGAAACACTCATTCAAAGGGCTGTATCTTTGGAACCGTAATAGGTAGCCAGTTGAAATTTTCAGAGATTATGTTTTATTATAGTTGATTACCCAAGAAATTATGAAAATAAAAAAATATAAAAAAATAAGAGGGGTCCCCATACAAAAAACGTTGTTTTATACTTTTTGCTCTATAGAAAAAACGGTAAGGCATACAAGCATCAAACTTGGTATGATTTTAGGGCTTACTCCATAGTATAACAAAAAAATATAAAAAACGGTCAAGCGCGACTTGGACTCACGCGCTGAGGGTCCGTATATCCAGTTTTTTGTATTGTTTGGCGGTACGGAACTCTCAGTGCGCGAGTTCTACTCGCACTTGGCCAGTTTTTTTGTGTGTTTAGTCAGTGTTACAGTAGTGTTTTAATATAATATTACTTATTTATCGCTGACGGTGAAGGAAAACATCGTAAGGAAACCTGAGCGTATGAGGCATTATACCCTCAACGCAAAAATCGCCAACCCGCATTGAGCAAGCGTGGTGATTGAGCTCGAACTCTCTCTCTGGAAGAAGGCCTTTGCCCAGATAGTGGGACATGTACAATTGTACAGGCTACATCTTACTTTTTTTTTTTTTATTCGCTAGGGACAGGTTTTAAAGCCGCAAGCTATTCCCTATCACGGGTTAGTTAGTGCTTTAAAAATAACAAAACATATATTATTTCTTAGCTATGGATGTGGATGACGGCTTTGAAAAATGACAATCCGATAACTTTCCTAAAAAAGTCGAGTTAATGGTTGCCCACAATTTTTTTATGAGTAAAAATGTACCTATGCCTAGTTATACTAGTTTTATTACTTATTAATATTAATTTACTTATATCATAAAACTATATCGGATTGTCATTTTTCAAAGCCGTCATCCACATCCATAGCTAAGTAATAATATATTTTTTGTTATTTTTAAAGCACTAACTAACCCGTGCTAGGGAATAGCTTGCGGATTTAAAACTGTTCCTAGTGAATTTTTAACGTTATAAATAATTAATATTATATTAAAAACGTTATAAATAATTAATATTATCCCACCAAAAACATTCTGTAAAAACTAGCCAGGTCTCGATGGATCTGCTTGTTTAACTCTAAAAAAGTAATGAAATCTAGACAAAGTCGTGCCAAGTCTAAGGTTCCTTACTGCGATTTCTTTATTATTATAGTTAAAGTTGTGAGACTTGGCCGTTGAAGGGTACACAAGCGGTTCTGGCGACAGATTGGTGCAATGGTGTCATGGAGCACCTGGTTTTGTACCCTTGTGTTCCCTTCAACAGCCAAGTCTCACAACATTAACTATAATAATAAAGAAATCGCAGTAAGGAACCTTAGACTTGGCACGACTTTGTCTAGATTTCATTACTTTTTTAGAGTTAAACAAGCAGATCCATCGAGACCTGGCTAGTTTTTACAGAATGTTTTTGGTGGGATTTCACTTCTTTTTGTAGAAACGAGGGCATATTGATTAATTTTATTACATTTTCTTATTTGACACAGTTTTTAAATTTGTGTAATGTTCGAGTAGAATAAAGTTAATCGTCCGACTATTTCTTGTTGAACGAGCGAGCGAAGTCCTCCGAGTCTGCTGGAACAATCCGGCGTTTGTATGTATGTATGTTTGTATGTATGAATGTTTGTTCGACGATAACTTGAGTAAATTTGGTCGGATCGTTATGAAATTTGATAGGCGGGTAAACTATATTAAAAGAATTTTTTAATTCGAACATGAGCCAAATCGGTCGATGGGTTGCCGAGATATGGGGTTGTATAGTTTAAATGAAAAGCGCGCGCGCGCCTGCGCGAATGGCGTAAGCAAAGTTATACATCTGTAACTGAGGTCGCGAGTTCACAGTTCGGAGCGAAACACTAGTGGGACGCTATAGGCTAGATTAAATGAAGATGTGTCCCACTACGCTGGATTTTTGCAATGACAGTCGTTTTTTTTATGTACCAATAGTAGAAGGGGCATTACCATAATATCTCTAATAAAGCTGATACCAGCTGAGGGTTCTTCATCAGATACTTCAGACCATAGATTTTTGACATCAAATAAAGCGGCCCACCAAGTTGAATATTTTTTGTAAGGGCGGTATATGTCGATCTATAATAGTTTGGTTGGGCTCTTGTGTTTTCTAATCAGGGTCACCAGGTACTCCAGATCTTCGATTATCCTAGTTTTTATAGTTGTCCCTTTATGTGCTCATTAAACCCTAACTCTGTACCAAATTTCAGCTCTCTGAGTTTATGGGAAGTACTAGTTCTATTAGGGCTCTTGTGTTTTCTAATCAGGGTCACCAGGTACTCCAGATCTTCGATTATCCTAGTTTTTATAGTTGTCCCTTTATGTGGCCATTAAACGCTAACTCTGTACCAAATTTCAGCTCTCTGAGTTTATGGGAAGTACTAGTTCTATTTGGGCTCTTGTGTTTTCTAATCAGGGTCACCAGGTACTCCAGATCTTCGATTATCCTAGTTTTTATAGTTTTCCCTTTATGTGCCCATTAAACCCTAACTCTGTACCAAATTTCAGCTCTCTGAGTTTATGGGAAGTACTAGTTCTATTAGGGCTCTTGTGTTTTCTAATCAGGGTCACCAGGTACTCCAGATCTTCGATTATCCTAGTTTTTATAGTTTTCCCTTTATGTGGCCATTCAACCCTAACTCTGTACCAAATTTCAGCTCTCTGAGTTTATGGGAAGTACTAGTTCTATTATGATGATCATGAGTGAGTGAGTGAGTGAGTGAGTGAGTGAGTGAGTGTGTGTCATAAATGCGAAACTTTGCTTTCGCTTAACTTCGGAACTAAATGACCTACAGACTTGAAATTTTGGATTTTAAGTATGTGATTATAGCTTACTAGATGACGAAAATTTCTGCGTTCTGGTCTTATCCAGAGGTTCTCAAATAGGGGCCTGAAAATGCGGCGAAATGGTTCCAGTAAAGGATGGTACGGCAGTGTTTGCTTCGCGCTCGACCTGGCGGGGGCACTGCCGTGCCCCCAGATAACAGCTCACGTGAAACAATTGAATTTTCAGAGAATAGAAATATTTAATCGTCAAAATATGTTGAATGTTCGACGCGCCGCGCGGAGGCTAGAGGATTGCGAGTTTGAACGTTGCTACCTTGTAAACAAAGTTCACACTTGCCATTACTGAACATCAGAGCGCGGCGACCGTGCGGTTACTGCGTGGTTGCCGCGTGACACAATTCGTGCCCAATAAACTTGCCCTTAAGGTGGGATGATGTTATTGCCGCGAACGAAAAATCGCTGAACAAAAATAGCTCAGTTTAGCTACAAAATATAAAAAACTGTGAAAATTTTGAATTTCCCGCCACGTTGCTATCGTCTACCCTTAAGCTCACGATGTTGCGTTTTAAAGGTTTTTACTAGGTATTGTAATTCCCTCCATTTAGGCAGCCTACTCCATCTAAACACATTCCAGGAATTCGGTACCTACGCAAAGTTTTTTGTTCGAAAGTCCGTTATTGGCTTAATCTTATCTTTAGACAATATTGAGGAACTAATTCCAATATTTTTTATTTTGGTTCAGTAGTTTGGATTTTACAACGTTTCAAAGATACGGTTTTATGACCTTCACGCGACGGTCTGCATACTGTTGGCGGTCATAGGAACAAAACATTTTAGCGCATAAAAACAAAACTACTGGACCAAAATAAAGAATATTTAAATTAGTTTCTCAATATTGTCTAAAGATAAGTTTAAGCTAATAACGGACTTTCGAACAAAAAACTTTGCGTACCCAATTGCAGCGTCTGAGTGACACTAACGTGCGTGGACGCTGCATAAAACATCACATAACGTAGTTTTTTTCCTATAACATTATTTACTCAGCAAACTGAGCAGGCAGGTCGGTGATCACATGCTAGTCTCGCATCGATATTCATAAGTACATTTTCCGGCACTCACTGTTTGTCGAAGTATCGCACAGTCGGATCGTATCGAATAATTGCATCTGCCGTTTATAGCTCTGCTATTTTACTTGCCAGCGCGCCGGCATTGATTGTGGTCGATACCACTGGATTAGTGCCGTGTTGTCTATTCAGTGCAGACAGATGCGCGTACACAAACGTCCTCATTTGTGCGGGCATTTAGGTCCCTAAATAGGTACGCGCAAAGAGGAATTTATTTCCGTTTAGATCTATTGGTAGCATTGTACTTATAGAACTTTGCGGAAAAGACGTTTCCAAAAGAGCCGGCCAAACTAACATGTAGATAATACAGTTATCAGAAGTGTCCAGCGATAAATAGTAGATTGTTACCCGAGGGACTAAAACACAATTGTTAAGGTGAGAGAGTTTCTTTGAATCCAGAGCGGAGCGAAGTAGAATCCTGAGCGCAGCAAGAGACTCAAAGTACTCGAGCTTTAAAAAGTGTTGTTCCCAAGGTGAACACTCTACTTTTTATCACGTTCTATGAGAAAATAAGTGACTGGAACTTACGAATAATTAGCGTCGGCTTGGCATCCGATACACTGTTCTCTGGAGTTAATATTATAACACTTTAATTCTCACTACTTGAGGAAGAAACACTTTTATTTTATGAAAGTATGTAAAATAAAAATTTTAGTACACAAATAAACGATACGAACGAAGACGGAATGCATTTATGGCGTTTTTTTTTTTTTATTTGGCTCGCGCGGCGCGGTATATGTTTTCATACCGCCAGTTTCTTGTCCTTAAATTGTTCGTGATTGATCTCTTTTAATGTTGTCTGTGAACTCTTTAGTCATTTGAACTTTTACTTACAGATCCATATTCCAAATTCAAATGACTTTTTGTCCCTCCGGGATTAAAAAGCTATTTTAGTCCCTGTTTGCGGGGAACGAGCTAGGTTTTTTCGAATAGATATGATAAAATAGTAGATTATTATTACCCACGGGAGTAAATAACTATTTTTAAGGCGAGTGTTTTTTTTAATCCTGAGCGCGGCAAGGGATTCAAAGTACTTCGAGCTACATTCGACATATTTGTTTGTTTCTCGCAAGGCGAAATAGCTGGGCAGCACTCGCGATCCAAGTCCACTCCCGTTGATAAATCATGTGACCTGCGTTTTAAGACGTACCGAGATTCGAGGCGCTTTAGTATACGGTAAGATTTGGTTGTTTGTTGGTAGATAAATAATTGTCAGTATATTAGACCACGTGAATTTGTAGTAGCAATACCACTCGCTGACTGTGAAGGAAAACATCGTGAGGAAACCTGAACTTATGAGGCATTATACCCTTAACGCAAAAATCACCAACCCGCATTGAGCACGCGTGGTGATTAAGCTCGAACTCTCTCTCTGAGAGAAGGCCTCTGCCCAGCTAGTGGGACATGTACAATTGTACAGGCTACATCTTACTTTTATATTAGACCACGGGTGTTTGAAAAGTACAAAGCAAGGCCTTTGCATCTACGTAATAAGATGATTTATGCAGCGTCCAGTGGCACCTTCACTCACACTAGATGGGTGAAGAGACCACTCGGCGCTGCAGTACCTGGGACATTTTTTTAGATGGATTAGGCTTGCCCAGCACCTATACCATCCTGACAGCTTTATTCGGCCTAGCCCACAGGAAAGACACGTCAATACTTGTAGAGCCAACTAAGCCGCGGGTTTCCTCACGATGTTTTTCTTCACAGTTAGCGGTTAGCGTATTGCTTCCACAAATTCACAAATGTACATATTATTGAAATTAAACAAAGTCATACATACATGCGCGCACTGGGAATCGAACCGGGGACCTCTTGCTTCAGAGTCCACTGTTCTAGACCACCACCGCAAAGCAAGGCCTTTGTGAAAGAAATAGGGCGCCGCTTGAGGAACTGGCCTTGACCTCCGCTCTGGGGCAAATCTCATGCAAAGGTTCTCCTTGGCGGTTCAGCGTGGAAACGCTGCGAGCGTCGTCGTGGACCTTTGAATCGGGTATGGCCCGGGCGGATTATTCGAGTAAGACTGTATTCGTTTAATTTTTGACATCCTAGCCTATCCTAAGCGAAAGTTTGTAAGTGTGGATGGATGGATGGATGGATGGATGTTTGTTACTCTTTCGCGCTGAAACGGCTGAATGGATTTGGATGATATTTGGAATAGAGATAGCTTAGACGTCAGAATAATACATAGGCTACATATTATCACGCTTTTACACTTAGGAGCAAAGTAAAACATATATCCTTTTTCTGTAGTCCAGATGGCGGCCGCTACAAAATGGCGGATAACGTAGGTTTTATCAATCCCATCAATATGGGTATCAAATGAAAGGGCTCAACAAGCAGAATACAATATACTATAAAAAAATGAAATACAAGATGGCGGCCGCTACAAAATGGCGGATAACGTAGGTTTTATCGATCCCATCAATATGGGTATCAAATGAAAGTGCTCAACCAGTATAATACAATGTACTATATGAATTAAACAGAATGCGAAATAAAAACTAAAAACTAGAAAATAAAAGTAGGTAAAAAAACCTTTTTAAGTTAAACGGTTTTATGTTAAACATACATTGCAATGTTTAAGATAAATGTACTAAAAACCAAAAAATTATAAAATAGATACAGTCGTGGGAATTATAAACATATGCATAGACTAGACTAAAATAAAACCGTGGGGCACGTCAACTGCCTAATTATAGTGTAACATTACAAAACAAACATTTTAATCAACGATTGTAGACAATTGACGTGCCCCACGGTTTTATTTTAGTCTAGTCTATGCATATGTTTATAATTCCCGCGACTGTATCTATTTTATTATTTTTTGGTTTTTAGTACATTTATCTTAAACATTGCAATGTATGTTTAACATAAAACCGTTTAACTTAAAAAGTTTTTTTACTTATTTTTATTTTCTAGTTTTTAGTTTTTATTTCGCATTCTGTTTAATGAAGAATACCATCAACTTTTGATTTTTATCTTACCATACACTCTATTAAAAATGGAAACATTGGGTGAAAAATTTTTTTTGATACGACTTATAGTTCTCGAGATATTTAATTTTAAACTAGCTGTGCGACGGGCGCGCGGTCGTCAGCTGCTGTGACGTCACTAAACAGCTGGCACCCGATACATACACCGAAACACTCATTCAAAGGGCTGTATCTTTGGAACCGTAATAGGTAGCCAGTTGAAATTTTCAGAGATTATGTTTTATTATAGTTGATTACCCAAGAAATTATGAAAATAAAAAAATATAAAAAAATAAGAGGGGTCCCCATACAAAAAACGTTGTTTTATACTTTTTGCTCTATAGAAAAAACGGTAAGGCATACAAGCATCAAACTTGGTATGATTTTAGGGCTTACTCCATAGTATAACAAAAAAATATAAAAAACGGTCAAGCGCGACTTGGACTCACGCGCTGAGGGTCCGTATATCCAGTTTTTTGTATTGTTTGGCGGTACGGAACTCTCAGTGCGCGAGTTCTACTCGCACTTGGCCAGTTTTTTTGTGTGTTTAGTCAGTGTTACAGTAGTGTTTTAATATAATATTACTTATTTATCGCTGACGGTGAAGGAAAACATCGTAAGGAAACCTGAGCGTATGAGGCATTATACCCTCAACGCAAAAATCGCCAACCCGCATTGAGCAAGCGTGGTGATTGAGCTCGAACTCTCTCTCTGGAAGAAGGCCTTTGCCCAGATAGTGGGACATGTACAATTGTACAGGCTACATCTTACTTTTTTTTTTTTTATTCGCTAGGGACAGGTTTTAAAGCCGCAAGCTATTCCCTATCACGGGTTAGTTAGTGCTTTAAAAATAACAAAACATATATTATTTCTTAGCTATGGATGTGGATGACGGCTTTGAAAAATGACAATCCGATAACTTTCCTAAAAAAGTCGAGTTAATGGTTGCCCACAATTTTTTTATGAGTAAAAATGTACCTATGCCTAGTTATACTAGTTTTATTACTTATTAATATTAATTTACTTATATCATAAAACTATATCGGATTGTCATTTTTCAAAGCCGTCATCCACATCCATAGCTAAGTAATAATATATTTTTTGTTATTTTTAAAGCACTAACTAACCCGTGCTAGGGAATAGCTTGCGGATTTAAAACTGTTCCTAGTGAATTTTTAACGTTATAAATAATTAATATTATATTAAAAACGTTATAAATAATTAATATTATCCCACCAAAAACATTCTGTAAAAACTAGCCAGGTCTCGATGGATCTGCTTGTTTAACTCTAAAAAAGTAATGAAATCTAGACAAAGTCGTGCCAAGTCTAAGGTTCCTTACTGCGATTTCTTTATTATTATAGTTAAAGTTGTGAGACTTGGCCGTTGAAGGGTACACAAGCGGTTCTGGCGACAGATTGGTGCAATGGTGTCATGGAGCACCTGGTTTTGTACCCTTGTGTTCCCTTCAACAGCCAAGTCTCACAACATTAACTATAATAATAAAGAAATCGCAGTAAGGAACCTTAGACTTGGCACGACTTTGTCTAGATTTCATTACTTTTTTAGAGTTAAACAAGCAGATCCATCGAGACCTGGCTAGTTTTTACAGAATGTTTTTGGTGGGATTTCACTTCTTTTTGTAGAAACGAGGGCATATTGATTAATTTTATTACATTTTCTTATTTGACACAGTTTTTAAATTTGTGTAATGTTCGAGTAGAATAAAGTTAATCGTCCGACTATTTCTTGTTGAACGAGCGAGCGAAGTCCTCCGAGTCTGCTGGAACAATCCGGCGTTTGTATGTATGTATGTTTGTATGTATGAATGTTTGTTCGACGATAACTTGAGTAAATTTGGTCGGATCGTTATGAAATTTGATAGGCGGGTAAACTATATTAAAAGAATTTTTTAATTCGAACATGAGCCAAATCGGTCGATGGGTTGCCGAGATATGGGGTTGTATAGTTTAAATGAAAAGCGCGCGCGCGCCTGCGCGAATGGCGTAAGCAAAGTTATACATCTGTAACTGAGGTCGCGAGTTCACAGTTCGGAGCGAAACACTAGTGGGACGCTATAGGCTAGATTAAATGAAGATGTGTCCCACTACGCTGGATTTTTGCAATGACAGTCGTTTTTTTTATGTACCAATAGTAGAAGGGGCATTACCATAATATCTCTAATAAAGCTGATACCAGCTGAGGGTTCTTCATCAGATACTTCAGACCATAGATTTTTGACATCAAATAAAGCGGCCCACCAAGTTGAATATTTTTTGTAAGGGCGGTATATGTCGATCTATAATAGTTTGGTTGGGCTCTTGTGTTTTCTAATCAGGGTCACCAGGTACTCCAGATCTTCGATTATCCTAGTTTTTATAGTTGTCCCTTTATGTGCTCATTAAACCCTAACTCTGTACCAAATTTCAGCTCTCTGAGTTTATGGGAAGTACTAGTTCTATTAGGGCTCTTGTGTTTTCTAATCAGGGTCACCAGGTACTCCAGATCTTCGATTATCCTAGTTTTTATAGTTGTCCCTTTATGTGGCCATTAAACGCTAACTCTGTACCAAATTTCAGCTCTCTGAGTTTATGGGAAGTACTAGTTCTATTTGGGCTCTTGTGTTTTCTAATCAGGGTCACCAGGTACTCCAGATCTTCGATTATCCTAGTTTTTATAGTTTTCCCTTTATGTGCCCATTAAACCCTAACTCTGTACCAAATTTCAGCTCTCTGAGTTTATGGGAAGTACTAGTTCTATTAGGGCTCTTGTGTTTTCTAATCAGGGTCACCAGGTACTCCAGATCTTCGATTATCCTAGTTTTTATAGTTTTCCCTTTATGTGGCCATTCAACCCTAACTCTGTACCAAATTTCAGCTCTCTGAGTTTATGGGAAGTACTAGTTCTATTATGATGATCATGAGTGAGTGAGTGAGTGAGTGAGTGAGTGAGTGTGTGTCATAAATGCGAAACTTTGCTTTCGCTTAACTTCGGAACTAAATGACCTACAGACTTGAAATTTTGGATTTTAAGTATGTGATTATAGCTTACTAGATGACGAAAATTTCTGCGTTCTGGTCTTATCCAGAGGTTCTCAAATAGGGGCCTGAAAATGCGGCGAAATGGTTCCAGTAAAGGATGGTACGGCAGTGTTTGCTTCGCGCTCGACCTGGCGGGGGCACTGCCGTGCCCCCAGATATCCTTTTTCTGTAGTCCACGCGGACGAAGTCGCGGGCAAAAGCTAGTGTTTTATAATTATGTTTTTAGGGTTCCGGACCTCTAGAGGTAAAACGGAACCATTATAGGATCACTTTGTTGTCCATCTGTCTGTCTGTCTGTCAAGACCTTTTTCTCAAGAACGCGTGGACGTATGAGGTTGTAATTTATATCAAAATACTCAGGTCTGCAGTCGCTTGGAGCCTATAAACTCACGCTGGTTTACTAAGGAGCAAAGCAAATCCATAAAGATCAACATTCATTGGCTATTTGTACATAAGTGAATGACTTAACCATTTACGGGAGACACTGGCTGTGCAATTTCAAAACCTAGGAAGCGACATGTTTGGAAAAACGGGTCTTTTGATTTATGCATCATTTAATTTTTATGTGATTGCTCACGGTCAAAACCTCAAAGAACTGCTTAAAAACCAAAGTAAAAGTTCAAAAAACCTAGCAAGTCTACCACGATGAAAAAATGGGCTCAAAAAACCATTTGCCATCGACCATTTTGTAGTAAGGGAATTTCCCTTGCAAGGTTTTAAAATGGTCGATGGCTCTATTTTGTTTTGAAATGGTCAAGGCCAACCGTTTTGGTACCAGAAAACCTAGTAGGTGTTTTCATACGTGCATTATACCTACATTGTAGGCCATAGAGAAATGAAATCATATTGTATGGCAAGCCAAGGTTCTGCCGCTTCTTTTGTGCTACCGCTCGTTCAGCTGTGTCAGTGTCTCATAGTTTTACCAGGACATCGAAACAAAGTAACCAAACCGTTTTTTGGCTCTCCTGTAAAATTAGCATTTGTCAAATGGCTCTTGCTAGGTTTTAAAATTGCACAGCCGATTGTCATCAGAGCTTTTGACTTTACTTAATCCATCAAAACTGAGCTTTGGTGGATTTTGACCAACCAAAAAGTCCGCAACTAGTCAAACGTTGAACAACAGTAAGGAATTTTATTGTTTCGAACTTATCGCTGTCATCAAACACTGTCACAATAATGTAATCAACAAACAACAAAAGATACATGAGCAATGAAATAATTTAATTTATCAAAACTAAGCAAGAAGACATAGTTTCAGTAATACTACGTCTTAAAGAACCGATGATTCCATCCATACCTAATCAAGCAGCGTGTATCAAGCTCTCACAAAAGGTGTGATCACGAGTCCGAAGGTTATCAAACTGTATACAAAGTTACAGTGACGGGATGGAACCTCCAGGTTCAGTTCATTCGAGCTTCCGTTATTCGGGCTTTCGTTATTTGAGCTTCAGTTCATTCGAGCTTCCGTTATTCGAGCTTCCGTCTTTCGAGCGAATAAAGTCGAATAAAGTCCGCCGTTTGCACTGTTTACCTATGTTTACCTTTCCTTTTGTCCTACCTTCAATACAAACCAATCAAACAGAGTGCTATCATACACCTGTAGGATACTTACTATACCTAAGTTAACATTCATAGTATCATACGTTTTTGTCTACAAAACAATACAATTTTATAAGATTTTCGTCAAACATTTTTCATTGTTGTGACAATGCCAAGCTGTCACGTCAAGTCTGTCCAGAGACACCTGACAGGATGTCAAATGGTAGCATCGATAATGGGAGAAAAGAGAGTCGAGATCAAAAAGGATTCAAAGGAGGTATCATTCAATGAGATATTGATGAATGGAGGTTATATTTTGTGGACAAAATCAAATGGGTCAAAAGTAGGCGGGAAAAATTTTACAGGGGGTGTTGGTGGAAAAGTCGCGTAAAAAGCGGAAAATGATTGTAGAGTTGCATCGAGAATGCAATGTGCGACGAGTGAACAAGAAGCCCACTATGACAAAGAAGATGAAGAGCCGGAGGTAGAAATAAAAGAAGTCACGCTTTAGTCCGACACGCACTTGGCCGTATTTTATTTTTTTCTTTCAAATAAATGCATACAATACGGAATAGGTACGGGTACGGAACCCTTGGTGCGCGAGTCCTACTCGCACTTGGCCGGTTTTTTTTTGTATAGTTTGTATTTACAAATTGGCTTTTTGTCACTTTTTATATTTGGTTATGTAAATTTTTGAATGCATGTTTTTTTTACTCTTTGGTTAAGGCGCTGGGCATAGTGAATTAGCCCGCGCGCAAAGAAAAATGCCCAAAATCGATTTCTGTATCAAATACACTAAAAAAAATTAAAATTTTCACATATCAAACCCTAGAATTAGGTGAGACCTATCTAAAACAGCCAGTTTTGTGTTGATATCCATAACAGATTGCAAGATATTTTGCTTGAAAAAAAGTACGCCGGCTATTTTTTTTTCAAGAAAAATATCTTCAAAACTTTTAGAATGTCAACACAAAACTGGCTGTTTTAGATATGTCTCACGTAATTCGGAACCCAAAGTTTTTTGTTCGGAAGTCCGTTATTGGCTTATTCAAAACTTTTGGCTAATTTCACGATATAATTTCAGATAAGAAACTAATTTCAATATTTTTTATTTTGGTTCAGTAGTTTGGATTTTACAACGTTTCAAAGATACAGTTTAATGACGTCACGCGACGGTCTGCATACTGTTGGCGGTCATAGGAACAAAACATTTTAGCGCATAAAAACAAAACTACTGGACCAAAATAAAAAATATTTAAATTAGTTTCTCAATATTGTCTAAAGAAAAGATTAAGCCAATAACGGACTTTCGAAACTTCGGGTTCCGAATTCTAGGGTTTGATATGTGCAAATTTTCGATTTGTTTAGTGTATTTGATACAGGAATCGATTTTGTACATTTTTCTTTGCGTACGGGATATTTACTATGCACAGGGCCTCAAGTTTGACCTTTATTTGAATTTCTATGTCCTTATGTGGTAATAAACTGAGTTAGTATATTCTTATACCTATATCGTCTGAGCCTTGTATAGCAAGTTCCCCAGTTCACGTTGTATGAGTCAGTCAGTGCTCTACATCATATCATGCATGCTTTATCAGGTCTTGTTTATGTAATGAGGCCACTGTTGTCTAGCCTTCAAATAATAGATAACCTAAGCGTGTGGTACAAAAATGAATTGAGAGACTACACATCGCAGTTTCTTTTATATTCGTAGCAGTCACCCCTGCTATGCATTCATTATATAGGGTGTCTCAATAAGAGCGCAAGTAATAGAATAGCCTTATGTTTCAAATAAAAATAATAAGTACGGTAAGCATCACGCTACGATACCCCTTTTTGCTCAATAATTAATAATTATTTTTACTGCAGTTATCTTTTTTTAAGCCCCATAGAATAAAACACCTAATCTAAACAATAGGTACATTTATTAATAATAAAACAGGAACCTCGCCACGTACACTGGCCCACTCATTATTTGCTGCTAATTATAGAAATAAACAACAAAGTGATAATTTTGCTCGTAATTAATTCTTGGTTATTTTTTTTTAATGTTCACTTGTTCCGTGATTTATTTCCGTCACCCAAAGAATTTGTGAAGCAATTTATGTCTTTAATTTTAATAACCATAATCGCTCTACCTCAAATCACGAGTTAATTGATCAATAATTATTCAGTTTTACCTTGTTCAAGGTGAGGATCTAAATATGGTTGAAGATGGAATCAACAGAATATGTTTTTACCCGACTACCCGAAGCCAAAAGGACGGTTATGATTTAAGGCGCCGAATTATGTATGCATGTAGGTATGTTTTATCATAATCGGTTAAGCCATTTATGAGATTTATGCAAATTTTTAGTTAAAATGTCGGATGTATTTAAAATTTAAAATTTAGTAGTTATTATATTAGGTACGTCACCCTGGATACGGTACAGCCCACAATTTAAAATGATAACGGTAGGTACAGCTTTGCAAGATTGAGATCGTTCTTATACCTGGGTGGGTGGCCTCGTGGCCTGGTATTTCACCTACCCGTTGTAGGATTCGCCAGGTCCAGATGCTCTGAACCATTCTGGTTATGTGGCCTGCCCAAATCCATTTTGCTTCGTGTGATAATGCTAACTAAATCTCTGACCCCCGTTTTTCGCCGAATCCTTTCTTTTCATTTCCTGTAACGTAGTGTTATTTCGAGCATACTCGTAGCTTTTGAGCATTGATTGTTGGATAAGTGACATGGGTTCCACTGCATGTGAATACGGGCATTATGCATTGCTCAAAAACTTCCATATTAATAGTAGCTCTGTGGGCAGTACACATCGCGAGTGTGTCGAGGGGGGGTTGGAGTGTTATGTAGGGACGTTGTCGACCGCTCTGAGCTTCGCTCAACGCGGAACTCGGCCTTCGGCCTCGCCAAAATTTCTACAGCTCGTCTTTCAGCCTCGCAGATTGGGGTGTCTGATGGAAGCGTTTGACCCCTCCGCGTCTCGTTAAACGGCTCTTTACTGACCTGTAAACCGGGTTATCGTCCCTGTACCAGACGACCAGTAGCAGGCTGTCATTGCGCTGCGGCGGGCGTGAGTCGCAGGGCAGCTCGGCTTCTCCGCCGACCACTGCGGAGACACGCGTCACGGTCCCCGTGACGGACGTCAGCGGGCTTCCTGTTGACAAAGACATGGGAATAAGGCCTTTGCATCTACAGGGTGAAAATTATTTGGATTTTTCTTATGTATAGTTCATGCGCAACACGCGTAGAACGTTTGTAAATAACGAAGTTTTGAACGAGCGAGTGAAGCGAGAGAAGTTCTCAGAGTCTTCTAGAACAATCCGGCGCTTGTATCCATGTTGTTATGAAAAACACGGGTCACTTCACTGCATAAGATTAAAACGTTCAGCCTCCTTTTAAATCGAGTCCACGGAGTGACAGTTGCTAGTAATAAACAGGGCGTCCCACGGCTTTGCCACATGGAGGGAAATTACCTTAAATATTTTGTAGATGGAACATTTTACTGAAAGAAGACATTATTTAAATTTTAAAAACAATTTAAACTGCATTCATAGATATCTAAATAGTTAATGGTTAGTTAAACTAGTTTGGCCTAGGCGAAACTAGTTTATCCTTAAATCGGGTTTGGCCGGTAACACATACAACCAGGTAAATGTTAAAATTCATGGTCTTCCTCTTATTTCTGATACTATGTTATTTTGCAAAAAATAATCCTTATGATGAAGCCTTTCGATCGGTATGATAAAGCTACAGAGCAATATTTTTTTCATGTAACGGGTTCGATTCCCGGTTCAACCATGTAATTATTGAAATATCTATGAATGCAGTTTAAATTGTTTTTAAAATTAAAATAATGTCTTCTTTCAGTAAAATGTTCCATCTACAATATTTAAGGTACTTTCCCTCCATGTGGCAAAGCCGTGGGACGCCCTGTGTACTACCTGTTAAGAGGCCCCTTCAGGACCGTGGGAACTCGGCGATGGCCAAGCGCGTGAAACACTGTTTTCTATAGCCGTTTCACCCAGAGCGAGACGGGGCGCGGGAAAAGTGAGGCAATGCGCCTGTATGAGTCTAGATGTGTTCGTGTCCTTTCGCGAGTATGTAGTTGTAATGTAATAGATCTATTTTCCCAAATTTTTCGTAGTTCCACTGCCATTTCTAAAATATATTAGCTATTTCAAAAATCTTTTTTTTTTTCTGACAAGTACAATACATTATTGATGTTCCCAAGGTAGTTAGACTCCAATAGGCAGTGTAATAATGTAAATAAATAACAGCTGAAAGTAACCCCTTTTTCGGCGCGAAAAACGCACCGCTCTAATTTCTTTCAGGCTATTTTTTTTATTATAAAAACTATTTGCAAACCTCCGTATTGGTCATCTACTGATATAAACCAAGTTTGAGCAAAATCATGCCTGTAGTTTAGAAATTAAACCGGAACTACGTTTGTATGGGAAAATGTTGCTCTAACGCCCTCTTAAATAAAGCCTTTGTAGGAACTGTCATTCCGTGGACTCGATTAAAAAAAATGAGATAGGTCACTCATATTGATAACTGTATTTAGCTAACTTCATAATCGTATACTTTGTTCTTAGGCCTTTACATTTTTTTTTATATTTGGGCCTCGGCTAGAGTGAACGCGGTGACTTCCGATAGTCCAAGCGCAGTGGAGGGGGTAGTTACGTGGCAATAATGCATCGCGCATTGTTGAATCGTTTCAGATTTTACAATTACAATAAATGGCCGAAGGTCACCACTACCTACCCGTAGCGTGGTCAAATGCGTGGATACAAATGTTTGAAAACTACGCTCGCTGTCTTGATTATAATCGTCGCACTATGACCGGCTTCGTGGTGGAATAACTAGGGAGGGCCTCCTTAGTCATTACACAACGAAACAATTCTAGCCACTAGGCTACCAAGGAGGATATACGCGACTCACTGTCCACGTCAGTCGAGACGCACGTCAGCGCTTCCTGCCGAGAAATTCACGGGTCACTTCACGTGCATACGATTAGCACGTTCCGCCTCCCGGTGGGTGGAGAAAAAGGTGTGTGCGTGCGCGTTGGGAGAGTCGGGCATTTTCACGAGATACTTACTGCGCGTTTTTCACAGCGCAGAGGCATTTCAGAGGAATGTGGTAGGCCTTATTTATAGGTGTTGTTTTGTCTACATACTTCAGATTTTGCTACCCCATAAAGCTATAAATATGATCTACCCATCAACGACAGTGTGGTGTTATTGATTGAAAGGCGAGAAGGCGTAAAGTGCTATGTGCAATGGCAATGGCAATAAAATCCGTTGTAAAAAAAAAACTGAACTGTTAATAGTTTACAACGAAATTCAAAATATAAATGAGGTATCAATTTAAAAGTTAGTATGTACTTACTAAGAAGTTCGTGTTATAGAGTAAAAAGACAAATACAGCGACGTGACCTTTCTGAAACAGACACCTCTTGGAATATGATATTTCAGGTCTAGAACTCAGCTTACACCTTCCTTTCAAGAAAAAAAAACCTATTAGGAAATCTTTGCCCTCGAGGGAAAGAAAATGGTGAAAACGTGTACTGTATACCACACGTGGGCGAAACTGTAGGAGTGGAATTTACGAATACCTCGAAGTTACGAGTGTACGTAAAGGTTTCTTGCCAACCAGTATTCTTTGATTTAATGTAATACTGCGTAGGACAGATAAGCCTATGAGATCAGCAGCTGCTGCTTGTCCGTTGAAGTTCCCAATGTCGAGTGCACAAAAAAGTATAACCATCAAGCAACAAAAAGTTTCAGTAGGAACTTTATCATATTATAGAACAAAAAGTTTCAGAAAAAGAAAGAGCTGAGCTGAAGAAGAATCGTGAGATATCAGATTCAATCCATAAAATGTATGCATTCTAATTAAGCTTCTCTGAAAATAGTGAAAAATTTTGTACCGATCCATATAGAACATAAAATTTTTCGAGCGATTTACTAGGTATTATAAATTATACCTACTTGCAATCGGTTTTATCAATCGGTTGCACACAAATGGAAAGGCCATCATCTCGACACCGTACATCTTCAACGAACAAGTGGTAACCTAAACAATTTCATATGGGTAAGTGCGGCAGTGGCGGCCTACTTTGTAAGGTACCCATGAGTACCCAAGTAAAACTGGGCATGCGAATCAAACAATCCCTATGTATTTAGGTAGGTCCGCAAACTCAAAATAAAAAAAATAAAAAGTACATTCTGCATGACCTTTTATTTAATCCAAAATTCATAGGATTAGAGTAACACTGTGCTTTTAAATAGACCCAGTTTATATAATGAAAGGCCGCAAAATGGTGTTTTTAAAGTACGGCCTGCATTACTCGTATGAAAGGCGAGCACACACGTTTCTAGTTTCGGTAAAACCATAGTGGAAGTAAAATAAATACTAGCTCATGTTTGATGAGTGAAACGCGAGTGCGGTTCTCATTAAATAACGTATGGAACATAAGAATTGAAATTTGTATGCATAGTTTGAATCAGACTCATGGTTAGAAGGCAAATACTCATTGAATGAAATGTTCCGGGAAGTGGCTTTTGACGTTGTGGCAACTGCTGGCCTCTGATTCTGCAAATTTGTTTTTTTCTGTCAGAACATTCAGATTCGTAGTGACCACCCACGACAATAGCTCATACATTTGAGATATTTGTATATTGCGTAGGCGTAAATCAACTTTTCAAGTTACCTCGGTATTTTTAAACGTAATGTTTTATTTGCATTTTGTAACATCTCGTTAACCGCTGGAGTAGCATAAGTAAGCGCCATGACCAAATAGAATATGATAAATTATCTCTTTCTCCCTCTTTTGACTCACATAAAACGGTAAAGACATAGGTGTATCGAGCCATATACCTAAATATAACGTCACATGCAAAAGCAGCTGCTAGCAAATTAAATAAACACAACGAATATCCTGTCATTCTGTCCATTTAGCGCTGACCACACATTTCTGCAAATAGTGACATGATAGAAAGAGGTGCGGTTGTTGGGTAGGTGTAGGGGTGATTTTTTTGTCACGTACATTTGGGCAGGTCATGCGTTGACCTGGTAATCAAAGGTCGACATGACGACTGTATAAATTTTCTGGCTTACCCATGTAGGTACCAGGTACCCATATACCGGGTGGATTTTTAAAACGGGCAGTGAGGCAAGATACTAGGCAGGAGGAGACCTGGTAGACCCAAGATATTATAATGGATGCAAAATCTGCGCGAATGGTTTGGGCAAAGCACCGGCTCATATTTTCGTTTGGCGGCTTTGAAGGACGAGATGACCAAAATGATCGCCAACCTCCGATGGGAGACGGCGCGCAAAGAAGAAGTAAGGACAGGTTATAGTTATAGGAAAACGTTCCGAGGAGACAATCCATAACTTTTCGAGATATTATGAACAGCATACACAAATTTTGAAAAAAAAAGTCACTGAAAACAGTGCAAAAAAAAACAAAACAAAATGTAATGCTGATTAATTTCAATTAATTTTAATACTAGTGGTTCGCCCTGAACTGTGAACTCGCGACCCCATATAAACTTAACAACCCCATATTTTGCCACCCCTCGACCGATTTGACTCATGTTCGAACTTAAAAATTCTTTTACTCAAAAAAGCTCGTAATGTGGACATTAATTCGACAACCTTCTTTGAGCAAAGTCGGACTTGCGGGCTACTTGGATTAGGCGCCAGAAAAGTTGTATGGAATTTCATTAATGTCTTGTGTTTTGCGGCCAGAAAAACATTAATGTCGAGTTTTGTTTCATAAATAGAACTCAAACATCAGGTGCAAAAAGTATTTATTTAGAATTAGGCTGTATGGGTACTGGCAGTCGACACATTGCACAGAAAAAAAAAAGCGCGGCCATATTGTTTTCGACTTTTCGCGCGTTGTTCGAAGTGATTTTTTTCTGTGTTTTTGTTGAAAAAGTGAACTCTCAAAGCGACGAATCCTCGGATTTAATGTGTTTAACACCGCCGGACATTCAAAATCAAGCGAAATTAGTAATTGGAAATTTATTGCCACCGAAGTCAAAAGAAAAATACAAGCAAGCTTACCAACAAAAAGTTTGCGGAATGGAAAATCGACAAAAAGTACTTAATCTACGACAAATGGTAAGCTAATTAAATTACTATGTTAATTACTATTCTAATTAATATTTTAATTAATCGCATTGTTTGAGTAAAGCACTATACAAGCCTTGGTCTGCAATGAGTGCGCTTCTGGCCACGCTATGATTGCCTCGAGCTTAGCTTAGCTACGCTCTCGGCCCTCAAGTTTGGTCATCATTGCAGCCCTTGCTGGCCGCGCTATAAAGGCCTCGACCTTCGGTCTCGGCCTTCATTTCAGCTTGTCCATCAAGGGCTGCAATGCTGACCGCACTGTGAGGGCCTTAAGCTGCGCTACGCTGCGCTCTGTCGGCCATCAAAAGCGCGCCAGAAACGCACTCATTACAGATCGCGGCAGTAATGTACTATTAATTTCATTTACCCACCTGCCAAATTTCATAACGATCCGACCAAATTTACTCAAGTTATCGTCGAACGAACATTCATACATACAAACATACATACATACAAATATACAAACGCCGGATTGTTCCAGTAGACTCGGAGAACTTCGTTCGCTTCGCTCGCTCGTTCAATTAATTTCCATACTATTTCATAACGTATATTTGAAGAACATTTGAAATTATTAAGCGAAGGCATCTATGAACTGGGCATTTTCATTAAAAATTATTTGCTCTTATCTAAACATAACCCTTCTGCCCTTATGGCTTTTTCGTTTTGCTAGTTGGATAAGAAATTAGGTCAAGCAACGGTTACTCTAGTTGCTTACAAAATATTATACCTACCAAGTAAGTACCTACTTTTTAAAGAAAATGTCTGGAAACTCACAACGTGAGAGTATGTTTATATATTACGAAGGATATATATATGGACGGTTTTTTTCTACTCTTTCACGATGAAAAGGCTGAACGGATTTGGATGAAATTTGGAAGATAGCTTACACACTGGAATAATATAGGATATCAATTTCTACTTGTTTTATGGCATCTAAAGGCCAGTGTTTTTTCTTTTTCTACACCATAGGGCGCCACGTTCAAATTTCACACGATAATGCAGATAGTTTAAATTAGGCTTTTACGCGATCATAAGTTATTAGTAATAGCATATTTTCCGAGCCTGGGAGATGAAAAGTAATTAGGTAATTAAATAATGGCTACAAGAAAATATGAACAACAAAGTTGTAGTAGAATTTAGTACACTTTTACGATTATTCATAATACCTACTAACCGTTGAACTAACTTTATCTGAGGAACAGACTATGTTTTAATTACAGCGAGCATTTTAAATTACGCAACATAATTTTACGCTAGAGTGTAAACTTTTATGAAGCTTGTAACGCGGTTTATAAGTTTTTGCAACTTTGTTCAAAATAACGTGCCATGAAATTATGTTTTTTCTCTCTTTAGAAGCCAGCAGAGTGTCACCCCATTTTTCCGATTAAACTATAGACTTAGTGCATGTAAAAATAATTAAATAGGTATAATGTTCTTTTGCCCTTTGTCTATGAAGGTATGCAAAGTTTAAAAGCAAAGCTTAAAAACATATAAATTCTTCTCTCTATAGAAACTTTATGGACGCAAGTCTTTTGGTGCTTTTTTAACACTTTTTATGCGTACAAAATTAAGAAAAAAATTCTGTCATATTCTTATTTGTTTTGCTTTCTACATTGCAAACCTGTCGCAAACGAAAACTAAAAGTCAAATATTTTTTTCACTATGCAGTCAACTTGTGGCATACCTACCGTGAACGTCTATATCTACCCCTAAATAACTAGTGGTTCGCCCCGAACTCGAACTCGCGACCCCATAATTCAGCAACCCCTCGACCGATTTGGCTCATGTTCGAACTTATAAATTCTCTTTGCCTCATTTACCCGCCTACCAAATTTCATGACGATCCGACTAAATTTACTCAAGTTATCGTCGAACGAACATTCATACATACATACATATATGTATACATACATACATACATACATATATACATACATACATACATACATACAAACGCCGGATTGTTCCAGTAGACTCGGAGAACTTCGCTCGCTTCACTCGCTCGTTCAATTATTATCTCTCTACAATGTTTTGACCAGCTTCATTTAATACTCGGAGAAAGAGCAACACCAATTGCAATTTCTACGATTTACGAATTACAGTTTATATCTATTGATATAAATTGGAATAAACCCCGGTGTAAAGTCCAGTATCGCATGTCATTTAGAAATAAATGGGGGGCACCTTATGCGTAGTCAAAATACATCCATTAGTCCACTTACAATTGTTATTGATGTGTAAGGTGTGGTCAGCGGTGTGATTAATAATTTACTCATGGAATTTCCTCTGTTGATCCATTTTCCTCACCATTGATCATATACCATCGCCATGATACTCAGGGCTGTCTGGAAAAAAACATTTCTTGTCTTCATGATTTTTTGTGTACTAAGCATCACATTAAATCACATACCCTTGTTGCCACTGTTAACTGTCACCTCAGTAGTGTGACAGTTGAGAGTAGGCAAAATGGTAGCGTGCTAAGGGTTGTTGGTTTAAATTGCTGTGCCAAATGGAAGTATGTCCACGATTGTACTTGTTGGGGAAGACCGCATGAAAATAATTATGGATTTTTGAGTCTTCTAATTTTAGGGCCAATATACAAGGTGTTGTTTTGTAAAGTGACACCCGACTTAGGGGTGATTACTCACACGATACTAGACCAAAAAAAAAAACAGTGAAAACTACCCAAAAACCATTAAATTGTGGCCTCCCTTACTATTATACTAACGCTTGCGACCGCACTCGCACTATCGGGCGCCACATCGCGCGTACTTTGAGCTGCCGGGGGTGTCCGCATATCGCGGTTATTATTAGATTTTGTAAATACATATGTAAATAAATTATAAAAAAACTTATTTTTAGTTTCAAGCGTTACTAAAACTATTTTCCCCGAGTCGGTTGTCACTGGCCAAAACAACACCTTTATAATATTTTTTGCATTTTTATTCACTAACTGGTATACCAGAACGCAGTCAAAATAAAATTTATCGTATAAGATTAGTTGACTTTTTTTTCATATTGAAAACTTGAGAACCGAACCCCTTGTTCTTCAGCCAGCGAAACGTGCCGCTGCCGATTGCGTGTCAAACTCACATTAAACTTAGCTCAAATTCACTGAGCATGTTTTAACTAAACTGGGACTCAAATTAGACGTCCTTGACAATGTGGTGACATATTTTGTGGTCAGACCATACGAGAAAGTCATACTTAACTGAGCTCTATATGTTTTGTGCTGGCGTACAGTTGTGTGAATTTTTATTTTTCAGGTACAATCAGCATCATTAGTGTATTTGTTTGATATTGCTAAGAGTTCGAAAGCATTTTAAGAGAACCGTAGAAAAACACATAAGCAGGAGAACAGGCATGATATGGATGCACTGTGTTGACGAGTCCATCCACTTGGCTGATTTGGTTGCCGATCAGTTAAACTGCAAACGGACCGCTCTTACGCATGATTTATTTTTGGATTGCAAAATTTATGATATCGTAATTTAACAACCTGTCGTTTCAGCCATTCTTGGAAAAATTTTAAGTACTCTAGAGAAGAGCAAATATATCTTGACATAGCGTGAAAGAATGTAAGTAGCCTCGTATAAACGAAACAGCCCCAATATCAACTTGGTCTTTTAAGTTTCTTTAGCGCGTGGCGAAGACATATTTATGGTTTCTGCCGATTGACTACACATTAATTAACCCTTTAGAGAGCGTAGTGGAGTGAATTAAAGGCTAAATAAGGTTGTGTTAAGAATTTTCTTCCTTGAGTTCTTAAGAGTTTTCATATTCCTGGGTTTTAAATGGCGCTTTTCGTGCATAGCTTTATACAGGGCGTCCCACGGCTATGGCACATGGAGGGAAAGTACCTTAAATATTGTAGATGGAGTATTTTACTGAAAGAAGACATTATTTTAATTTAAAAAACAATTTAAACTGCATTCATAGATTTTAAAATAATAACATGGTTGAACCGGGAATCGAACCCGTTACATGAGAAAAATAATTACCCTGTACTTTTATCATACCGATCCAAAGGCATCATGATAGGGATTATTTTTTGCTAAATAACATACCTAGTGTCAGAAATAAAAGGAAGTCCATGAATTTTAACATTTACCTGGTAGTATGCAACAAATCGAGCCGTATCCTGAGCCGAAAGACGCGTAAAATTTTGTCCATCGCAATGCGGCTGGCTGATATAAAGAAATAATTCAAAAATGTGTTTCATCTTCATACTTTTATTCTTTTGTTACTGTGATTTTCATTGATAAATTGATTAATGTTGTATTAAAAATGTTAAAATTCATGGTCTTCCTTTTATTTCTGACACTATGTTATTCAGCAAAAAATAATCCTTATGATGAAGCCTTTCGATCGGTAAGATAAAACTACAGGGTAATTATTTTTCTCATGTAACGGGTTCGATTCCCGGTTCAACCATGAAATTATTGAGATATCTATGAATGCAGTTTAAATTGTTTTTTAAATTCAAATAATGTCTTCTTTCAGTAAAATGTTCCATCTACAATATTCAAGGTACTTTCCCTCCATGTGGCATAGCCGTGGGACGCCCTGTATATCCGATCCCATCAAAAACATAAATGTACAAAAACCAAGTCTCGCTTCCACCGTAAAAAGTTGTGAGATATCCTTGTATAGCCAAGTCAGTTATTTTACTTAGTACTGAAGCACGTATTCGTTTCAGTTAGTGGGAAAACACCTGTTCAACAACTTTGTCATACATTGTTTCCTAATTAGTTACCTACCAACATTTACTGACTGTATCAATATTAAACATATTTATTTCTGAAATATAAATAGTGACTTGGCAATAGCGTCTAGAGTAACCACTCTAGACGCTATTGCGTTCAAGTTGACAAAGTCTTCTAATTTATTTATTTTTTAATTCGCACAGTCATGCTTTAATTTTATATACTTCGTAATGTTTATTCAAAGGTTAGGCTGTTTTGAAAAATTCGTCTTAATTCGTGAAGTATTTAATTTTATAAATTGCGCCATATTGAAACAATTGCGTCAAGGGTTGAGGGGCTGTAATTTTTTTTATTGCATTAATTTAAACACTTTATAATAACAGCACGCTAACTTTACAACTTGTAGCGCCATCTAGTGGTGAAAAGCGATATTAATATATTTTTATCAATTTTGTATGGCAGTATAATTTTATTATTTACCCATCGGAAATCGTCATGAATATTTTTATTGCATTAATTAAATAAATACTTTATGCTGACAGCAGGCAAAATCATGAAGTAGGAATATTTTTTGTATCGTCTTATATGGGTATTCGAAAGACGAAATAGCCAAATTGATCGCCAACCTCCGATAGGAGACGGCACGCAAAGAAGAAGATGGGTATATAGGTATGTTCATCCGATAGTTATAAGTTTTAGCTCACATTTGTCTTTTTAATCTCTAGTGAATTTAATCTGTTGTGTAAATATATTGTTATTTTGATGTTAGAACCCTAGATGGCGCTAGTTGTTGCATAGACCGCATAAAATATTTTTTAAACTTTTTTATATATTATAATTTACTAATCGAGAATATGTTCATAGTGCATAATTCACTCAATAATAACCACATGCAAAATTTCAACTCCGTAGGCCTACTAGAAGTACTTTAAAAATCATGACGGTGATGAGTATGTCACCCACGTTTTGACCGAACTTTGACTTCCTATATTTCATTATTAAATATAGGTACAAACTTGTAATTTGGAGGTCAATGTAGGTTCTGTGAAAACTTTTAGTAACCGAAATTTCAGCGTTCTAGCTTTACTCACAACGAAGATACAGGGGGGTCAAAAGTGCCGCGAGTTGCTTCGAGAAAAGTATGGTACGGGGTGCCTCTGCATAGCTCGACTTGGCGGCGGCACTCCGTGCACTGCTTATAAATTCAATGAATAAAATCATTATTAGTAAGAGTGTTAGGATATTAAAACATTAAGTGATTCTCGAAATATGCTTAGTTATATTTTTAGGTGGTGTTTTTTTTATTTAATATTATTTTAGTATTTATAACGAAACTTCACTTGATTGCATGTAAAAGTACGGTTTAGTGAAACCATTGTCAAATAATTATGCCAACTTGGAAATTTCCGCTTATTTACAAGAATTTCTTTTGTTTAGCAAATAAGTGTAATAGCGAGAATTGGGTCGTATTTTTTCCTTAAATGAATGTAGGGTCTTATTCTTAATGAGAAAATTACCTTTATTTTTCTATGAGGGATTTTCCTGTTTTGAACTGCATTGTTTGTCTCTGATAACTAATGCAGAACAAAGATACGGTAATTTTGAATAAAAAGGGTGCCTAAGCAGTGGTACTAAATATTTAATTTCTAAACGTATCATATGTCATAAAAAAAAAACACACTATTTCTTTAAAAAAAAAGTGATAACCAAACGTTCTAAACCTAATAGGTATTAATTACTGAAAATAAGTTCTGAAAACAAGAAAATAAATATTACAAGAGCAACCATTTCACCCGATAGTAAAACTAAAATACTTTTTTTATGATTGCTTATATTGCAGACATTTTCTTTCTCAAATGAGATTTAATCTTGAATAGCTTTACAAGAGCAACCCCGACCTTTCCATCTTCATTGAAGCCAATTTTCAGAAAACGAGATTTCTTCTCATTTTTTCAGGGTCGATTGTTTCTGTCTCGAACAGGTAAATAAATTTATTTTCTTGACAATCCAATTTTATTTCTGTATAAAATTTTACAAATCAGCCAATGCAATAAAATCGAATTGTATTCGTTGGAACGAGACACAGACGGAGTTATTTTCAGCAGAAACTGTTTTATTTTTATCTTATTTGTAGTACTATAAATTTTCATTTTGAATATTTTTAGCTACAAAAAAATGCTTTATGCAAACAATTAAACAAAATGATGTCAGTGAAATCGTCACTGAGGCCTACAATCACAATTTTAACTAGGTACCTACTTTACTTTAAACTTCGATTTGAGAATGAGAATAAAAATTAAATAGCCTTTTCATTGCATTAAATTAAATTTACATTAAATTTAAGCTGTGATAAGTCTGAGTGATATACGAGTATATCTCAGAAAGTTTTAAAGGTGTAGTTTCACAAGTTCGATTTTATATAAAAATGTCAAGGTAGCTAAATAATTACAGATATTGAGCTGTAATAGCTATTGTCCAAAAACAGTGAGCGATCAAAAAGCAATTTAATACAATGCATAGATAAGTATCATTTTCCATTGTGTAGCGCGTTCCCCTTCGCCTCAACAAAGTCCAATGATGGAGAATGAATTGCTCAGCCTTTGTACGGCCAATCTATTTGTATATCGTTTACAACAATGTTTACATTCATAGCTTGGTAGATTGAAATAAAAGCAGGCTATTATAATGGGGGAACTCCGGAAAATTCCTACTTTATTGTTGGTAGAATTACACGAGTGCTGACGCGTTAAACAATATTAAGAAAAGTTGCCGGGTTCTTAATTACGTTGCAATGTTTAAATACACCCTTTTTAAAGCCACTTGCTAAAAAATATGTTTGAATCCGATAGGGTTTCTTGGGGAAAGTATTTCAAAATGTGAAATGTTTGGTATCATGCATATAGATCAGATAGGATATTCTTGATTGTACACCATAAAAACATACAAGAATATCTGACTCTTTCCTCCTGCATCTGCTTGAAATATCAAGTCATTCCAACCGTAATTGTTAAGATCTACATACATTTTATAGACCTTCTGTATACCTAGATATTACTCTCATGGGGAATGAACTATTGAGTCATCCTCCTTTGCTTTCTTCATGATGTTTTTCTCTGCAACGCGAGACGAAGGAAGCCAGCCCTAGTAGGTATTATCTAAAATATCCACCATAAAAATAACGGTTTTTAAATGTCAAAAAAACTATCGTATTCCAGCTATAGGTTTTTACTAACATAGATAATTATGCAAAAGAAATGTTACTCTTACTAACCATCTATGAATCTTATTATCTATATATATATATATATATATACAGGGCGTCCCACGGCTATGCCACATGGAGGGAAAGTACCTTAAATATTGTAGATGGAACATTTTACTGAAAGAAGACATTATTTTAATTTAAAAAACAATTTAAACTGCATTCATAGATATTTAAATAATTACATGGTAGAACCGGGAATCGAACCCGTTACACGAGAAAAATAATTACCCTGTAGTTTTATCATACCGATCGAAAGGCTTCATCATAAGAATTATTTTTTGCTAAATAACATAGTGTCAGAAATAAAAGGAAGACCATGAATTTTAACATTTTTAATACAACATTAATCAATTTATCAATAAAAATCACAGTAACAAAAGATTAAAAGTATGAAAATGAAACACATTTTTGAATTATTTCTTTAAAATCAGCCAGCCGCATTGCGATGGACAAAATTTTACGCGTATTTCGGCTCAGAATACGGCTCGATTTGTTGCATACTACCAGGTAAATGTTAAAATTCATGATCTTCCTTTTATTTCTGACACTATGTTATTTAGCAAAAAATTATCCTTATCATGAAGCCTTTCGATCGGTATGATAAAACTACAGGGTAATATTTTTTTTCATGTAACGGGTTCGATTCCCGGTTCAACCATGTAATTATTTCAATATCTATGAATGCAGTTTAAATAGTTTTTTAAATTAAAATAATGTCTTCTTTCAGTAAAATGTTCCATCTACAATATTTAAGGTACTTTCCCTCCATGTGGCATAGCCGTGGGACGCCCTGTATACCATAAATAAATGAATCGCCGTGCATTAGTCTCGCTAAAACTAAGAAACGGCTTGATTTGCATATTTACTGTTTTGTTTTGTTCACCATAGTTCAGGGTAGGTTTAAAAGCAAAGAAATATGGGAAAAGTTAAAGGATTAGTTGAAAAACGGAAGAAATAAAAATTGGTAATTTTGGATTGTAATCGCCATTTTTGACGCGGAGAGTCAAACTATTTCAGGTGATACGAAGTTCACCGGGTCAGCTAGTTTGAAATAAATTAATTATAATATAATAAGGGCTATTTTCGAGTGTTTTGACGCTCGGAAGTTGAGTGGAATTTTTAGATAATAGAGGCGCTGGTGTGTACAGCAGTGGCTTTCAAGGATTGCGTGCTCCGCGATCATTCTCACGTATTTTCTTTATGTATACGCGTGCAAACAGTAGTACGGACGCGTCCTTAATTTGTTACCAAAGGAAATTGCAGAGCAAACGCAACTAAAGAGTGAGGCCCGTTGCTACGAGCTTTCCCAGCTCTCGGGAGGGCTTTGTTTCTCGTGAATTATTTATTTACAAGGACTTCAGTCGATTTAAAGCGCTGTTCGCGTAAAGTGTGTAATTGAATTCTTGATAGGACTTCCCTCTTGACGGTAGTGCATCTCTTGAAACGGCTGTCACTTCAGCGTCCTTCTGCGTCCTCTGTGTTTCAACAGTCAAGTCTAAGGGTGGTATTCTAGAACGCTACTTAAACTCAGTTTAAACAGAGTTCAGACGGTCGATTAAACAGTGCATGTTTTGATATGAAGGGGGGGATATTCAAATCAAAACATGCACTGTTTTATCGACAGTTGACACTACTAAACTCTACTTAAACTGAGTTTAAACAGAGTTCAAGGAGCGTTCTTGTTTGAACTGAGTTTAAACAGAGTTTAAGTAGCGTTGTAGTTTGAACTGAGTTTAAGTAGCGTTCTAGAATACCATACCACCCTTAGAGTGGCATTAATAGTCGTCAGCTCAAGCTCGAGCTCAAGTAGGTGATCTCAGAAAACAAAAATTGAGAAACCGACTTGAGACTTTGGCTAATGTCACTCAAGCTAGTCAGGCATTCTGACTGCTGCTCGGGCTTGTGACCTAGGCAGAGCTTGAGATGCCACTATTGTACCACCCTAAATGTGAGCGAAGTGGTCTGAAATAGCTGATGCTTAATTTTCTTTGGCTAACCGATGGACCTAGAGCCAAATTCATGGCTGGCTTAAAAAAAAGTGTCATTGCGGCTTTTAATTTTTTTATGTGGCGGTCGTGCGTGTCAATTTGGTGAAAACTTAATCTTCAAGCGTGGGTCTCCAATTTGCTCACCGGATGTACCTTGCACCTTACTTACTTACCTACTACGCTGGCTCAGCGACCCGAAGTGGGTCTTGGCCTCCGCAACCAAAAGACACCATCTCTCTCTGTTCTGCGCCACTTCTATCCAATCTTCCACCTGGAGTTCGCGCAAGTCCTTTGAGACTTCGTCAATCCAGCGATACTTGGAACGTCCATCTGGTCGATGTCCAGAAGGTTGCCCTTCGTATGCTGTTTTAGCTGACCGATCCTTTCCCATTATTTCTACGTGACCGAGCTAGCGGAGTCTTGCAGATTTAGTCTCTCCGATTATGTTGGGCTCGGCCATCAGGTTTTCAAGTTCGGCGTTTTTTTTTTTATTATTAAACGGTTTTATTTAGTTTGTTTGTTTTATTATTTATTCATTATTCTTTCTTGGGTCAAATTTAGTAATTCAAATTTCACCCTCTTCCTGTCAACCGATTAATCTGAAATTTTGTATACACTTTGGATTTTGGTGACAATACAATTATGTTTATTCATTATCATTATAAATTCAAGATGGCCGCCGCTACAAAATGGCGGATAATTTATGTTTTATTAATCACATCAATATGGGTATCAAATGAAAGGGCTCAACAAGCAGAATACAATATACTATA
The DNA here is from genome assembly GCA_949319315.1 of Zelleria hepariella. Classification (NCBI taxonomy): domain Eukaryota; kingdom Metazoa; phylum Arthropoda; class Insecta; order Lepidoptera; family Yponomeutidae; genus Zelleria; species Zelleria hepariella. The sequence goes on from OX439381.1 coordinate 12,963,373, forward strand.
AAAAAAATAAATCCAAGATGGCGGCCGCTACAAAATGGCGGATAACGTAGGTTTTATCAATCCCATCAATATGGGTATCAAATGAAAGGGCTCAACAAGCAGAATACAATATATAATAATTATAGTGTAACATTACAAAACAAACATTTTAATCAACGATTGTAGACAATTGACGTGCCCCACGGTTTTATTTTAGTCTAGTCTATGCATATGTTTATAATTCCCACGACTGTATCTATTTTATTATTTTTTGGTTTTTAGTACATTTATCTTAAACATTGCAATGTATGTTTAACATAAAACCGTTTAACTTAAAAAGTTTTTTTACCTATTTTTATTCGAATCCTAAAGCCTTGCACCAATGAGACTTTTTGAACGTAGGTACGTATGAGCAATGTTGGCACACAAGTACGGCAAAACCTAGACACCTGATTGAATTTTGTCGGTTGGGCATAGGCGTGAGTGAGTAGGTACGGTCGGCCACAGTCACAGTTACCCCGTGGCAGCTCTTATCGCGCGCAGCATAAGGGCGCCAATCGAACAAAAAGGGTTATCCTTTTGCGTGTGGCCGACTGTACACTCGTACACTCGTCCATTTATTTTTGCTGCCGTCGGAACATGATAAACATTTTTACACTTACTTGTACCTTCTTGGACAGTCAACGGGAAGTTTTAACAGGTAAATTCACATTTAAAGTATTTCACATTATTCTGTAAATATTTTAATTTCGTCTTTTAACAGAAGACGAATTTCTTTAGAAAGCTTTTAAGTCCGGAAGGAAATTAAGAGTAATTAACAGGGCAAAATACCATTGCATTTGACAGGTCTTTCATTAAAACCGACGTTTCTCTGGAAGTTTTAAATTACTTCTGCTTGGCACGGCGGAAACGCAGGTTTCGGAATTAATTAAAAATATTGTATCTAACGTGTGAGTGGGTATTTTTTTGGGCTATATCGCCTCATGGTTTGGATAGGTGGTTGAAACTTGTGACGGGTTCGTAACACGATGGCTCCGGCAACGCAGCAAGCAGGGTTCATAGAAAAATATTTGCAAAACGAATCGCCACATAACTGAACGTTCACAGTTTTCCTACCTCACGTCTGTAGCACAATTCCCTTTATTTGTAGAAATGATCTGATGTTATCGCAAGATCTCTAATAATGGCATGGGAAGGATTATCTCAGAACAGAAAAGTGATTAAGTATAAATGACAGTCTTATCGCTAAACGTTATTTTGTCACTAAAATGTCACACATAGGACTAAAAGCGAAAATTAATACAGTAGTAGCAAATAAAATGGTAGGATAAAATACTTAGGTACATATCAATAGTGACTTATATTTAACTGTTCGTATACAAAAGTTGTTGCCTATACAAAGGTGTTTGGGTAAATACTAATACCCTGTTGTGTGGATTGCAGGATAAATGATGTAGGCAGCTTCTTGCAATTGATAATATAATTAGACTGTAATAAGTTGTACTTGTACGATCGGCCACAATCTCAGATACCCCATTGCAGCTCTTATCGCGCGCGGCATAAGGGCGCCAATCGAACAAAAAGGGGTATCTGAGACTGTGGCCGACTGTACATAAGCGATTGGGTGCGGAGCGCGATACAAACATGTGCGGAGGGTGCCCCAAGAGCGAGTGAAATGCAAGACGCGTCGATGACGCACGTGACCTCGCGCTTCTGCTGAGCCCCTCCATGGTGATGGCGTGAACATTCCCCGATTAAATAATTATAAACTTACTAAAACTAATTTCAATGACTTGGATTAGAAAATCAATTACCTACAATATTATTGTTGCTCTGTATTCAAAACGCTCATATTACCCGCTTAACAGAATATAATTACCTATACTCAAATTACATCAGGGATTTCCTTGGCAACCTATGAAATACCTATATATTAGGTCATTCATATTAATTACAGGGCCTCATAATAATGTAATTCCAAACAGTTAGTTATACAAGGTGTTACAAAAGTACCTAACTCTTTTTACAGGGTAATAGCACCCGGTGATAGGTAAAACAACCTAAATATGTTTTTGCTCTATGACGTTCCGTTAATTTTTCAATTAATAAAATGTGAACGATGTGGCGGGAGAAAAGTATTTTTTTAATATTGTTTTGACTTTCACAATGTTTTAACAACTCAAAGCTACATAAATGCACCTACACGCACAAACATATTTTTAAATTTGAGCTAATAACAAAAACAAAAAAAAATAATGAAAATTTTAAATTTTGAGGTTATAAATTTTTTTTTTTTTCAACTTTTTTTTACAAATTTGACATAAATTAATAAAGTGTGTGGCGGGAGAAAAGTATTTTTTAAATATTGTTTTCATTGAATTTCACAATGTTTTAACTACTCAAAGCTATGCACATGCACTTACAAACACAAACATATTTACAAATTTAAGCTAATACCACAAACAAAAATATTATGATAAATTTTAAATTTTGAGGTTATGAAATAAAAATTGATTTTTTCAACTTTTTTTTACAGATTTGACATCCTGTTGACCAGTAGGTTACACCCTGTAAAAAGAGTTAGGATGTTTTGTAACACGTTGTATACAGTCATCATGATGGGGGTTTTCCGCCAATGGTCAAGGGTGCGACAGGTAATGGTATGTTTCATGAGGTCTCCACTGACATGACATTTGCTCCTAGACATTTTCTCTTTCATTTTCTTTCTCTAGAAATTGTCATTTTCTCGTCATAACACTTTGAATAGCTGTCATCCTCGTGTAATCATTTAAAAAAGTCATGTAAATGAATGCCGTAGGATGTCGTTTCAATGTAAAATTATTTTCCATTATCCCATAAACGAAAAAAAGCACATTAGTATAGAAACTGTAGCACCAAAATTAGTTCCCTGAAGGTGGTAGGTACCTATTACTTCATTAACTTTTCAGGCACGTAACGACTTTAAAGTAAGTTATTTATTCAACCAACCTATTAGTCTCTTTAGTCGCTACGCCAAACCCCCGTATTGTTTTCCAATTTCGTATGAATTTATCTTCTATTTAGGCCCAAGAATGGTAAACGACTTGGCAACTTATCGCCATCTTACGATAAGGCGAATCAAGATGAAGCAAACGAGTTCAAATTCCTAAACAGTCCAATTTCTCGCCGGATCCAAGACCACGTGACCAATTCTTATCTATCCTTTCCAAGATTTATAACCACCCGACTGGGCGAGGTAAAAGGGCTCCCCTTTTAATCTTTTTACTTAGGAACTCTACAAAATAGCCACTTATAAAAGGCCTGTATTTAAGCCAATATAGGTAGTATTTTATTTTCATAAAAGGGCCAAAACGTACCGTATACCTATGCATGCATCTCGAATCTCGTTAGGTCTCGGAATGCAGGTAACTTTTGTATGGACGCTCGTTTTCCGACTGGAACGAACATGAGCGGAGGTTCAAAATTATTTTCAGGACTGAGTTACAGCTGGAGAACTGTCAACTTATTTTAAAGTGCAAGGCTGGGAGTTGGTAGGCTGATAGAGTAGACTTTGCTGAGTCTGGGAACAATTTTTTTTTGGCGGTCGTGGTTGGAAGTTCTATTTTTTTGACTTTGACTAAGCTGGTTGTTAAGACTCCGTTAATCACGAAATCACTATTCAAAGTCACGTAAAATCAAACTTACAACCGCGGCCGGGCAAAAAAATATTTTTCCCAGACTCAGCGACGCCTACTCTATCAACCTATACCAATTCCCAGCCTTGTACGATAAAATAAGTCAAATGGTCACCAGCTCTCCAGCTCCTGCAGGTCCTCCAAGACTACAGACGCCATTATAACGTTTGTGCCCATTATTTTCCGCAAAAATACTGCTGTTGTAAAGCCCTGTAGGTTCTTGCATCGGTCGAAACGTGCTTGGCCAGGCATTTTCTAATTTAATCACATAAATAAATAATAAATCTACCCTCCATCTCATGCTACTTACCTTTGAAACGTAATTACAGACCTTTGTCAAAAATAAAGAAAACGAAAATAAAACAACAATGGAGTAATCACATTTGCCATCAAGCCACTCATGTCTATTTGTAACCGCCTTGCTATACACATAATAAATTGTATTAAAGTAGGTACTTACCCAAAGTTATTTTGTTTTATTTTTATGATGAGATGTTAAGGTGTTGGTAATTTCGTTTTTTTAACCCCCAACCAAAAAAGAGGGGTGTTATATGTTTGACTGCTATAAGTGTCCGTCTGTCTGTGTGTGTGTCTGTGTGTCTGTTTGAACCGATTTGAATGCGGGTTTTTTAAGCAAGCGTTCCTAGATAATATGTATTATTAAAATCGGTTTAGCCGTTTATGAGATATGCTTCTTGATATTGGTCTTCTTTTTGTTTCGTGTCAAAAACGTCACACTTCGCACTCGCATAGCGCGCCACTTGAGTGTGCCAAGGTTCGCCTCCAGGAGATCATGCCAGCTGCCCAAGTAGGTCGAGTACAAGCCAGGTACCCAAAAGATTGCGTACGCAGTAAGCCCACTAGCCACTTAAAAGATTAAGATTACCTTCCCACGGTCACTGCTCTGGATATCTGACACAGCCGTATTTTTCACCAACTTCGATTTATTTTCCCTTGAGCCTTTGCTAAACAATAGATTTAGCCTTTTTTCTGTCGAATCCACAAAGGCTATTCGGTGAAAATCCTGTCTCGGCACATGAAAATATTTGCTCTTCGGATAGTATATACTCTATGTTTGTGTTTCTTGATTGTTTTCCTTCTTATGTCTCCCGTTTAGGAATTTTGTCATTGGTTAATAATTTATTTTTCTGTTTCTTGGTTTTGGGTTGGTGGCTTGAAAATGAAAAGGTCTTTATTTAAAAATAGTAAGTAACATAAAGATACATTGGTGGCCCCCATTAAAACGAAACTTATCTTGAAAAAGTAATGAATGAATAGTTTCTTGCAATTTCGGAATTTTATTTATAAAACAGAATGGCCAGATCTTCAAAGGCAGCTAAATTAGTAGTTAAATAAATAAATTACATAAATATTATACAAAAACGAACACGTGAATAGAGCAACTCTACATTTAGCAACCTTTTAATAACTTTACTGACCGAGAAGAAATGAGACTCGCCGATTTAAAACCGAAAATCCGGCTTAGGGCGGGATGTAAAATTCACGAGTCGGGCTTAGCGGTAGCGAAGTTATTCTAAAAACTTTAGTACCAACAGCGAGCTTGTCCCCAGGTGCTACCATAAGGTCCTAATTTATTATCTTTCTTTCGCAATTTTATGGAAGAGGAAATTTTCACGTCATCCCATTTTAAAGTTTTCACGCGAAACTTTGCAACTTAATTTGCATAGGCCCTGATGGTTACATATTAAAGAAACAATCTAGGGTGAACGACCAGCGGCTAAGTTAGAAGTCGAACGGAAAAACATTATAAAAAGCGGGGAACAAAAAATACGTACATTCCGGTTCGTACGAATGAAAAGTCTTTTGAAGTGATCACGACGGGTCTTTCAGCCAAATTTCCGGGTTTGTGTAGGTTGGATTTTTTGTTCATTTTCGTTGAGCACTGTTTCATTCGATTATTCTGGATCGCGGGCGAGGTGCGCTGAATTCATTCTAATATGCCGCTCGCAGGCGCAGTCTAACTCGTTAAACTACAGCTGAGGTACAAACGCTGGACACATCCTTTGAGCGACATTCAGCGTTGGTGTTTTGTTTTTAATTGCCATTTTCTTTTGTATTTTATCCAATCGCTCTGTGTTGAAGCGCAACAAAAAGTAAGTTTTCAAAGTATTCTCTTCCACTCCACTCAAAATCCATAAATCCTATAATTATATCACTTAAACCCGCGCATTGCAATGGACATGTAAGTAAATATTTGATACGCCACTCTTAAGCCCTTTGTATTTTAGTTCGTAGAGCATGGCATCAGAAAATTTAAAACTACAGCAATTATTGTCCGAAGGAGCACAGCGAGCGAAGCGTCTCGACAGAGGTAAAAATGCTTTCGTATGTCAGGCGGATGTTCCTCTGTTATCCTCTACAGGTAGCATTTCTCAACCTCTTCTCGTGAAATATTGTGAGCAGGTTTGAAAACTATGTAGAATTTTGTTGTCACTTAGTTTTTTCGAAATTTCACTTGCAAATGTCGGAGAAAATGTCAAACTTTGTTCTTTGCTGGCCGATTTCGCTCTTTAGAATAAACATAGATAATGTAATGTACGAGTATGTAATGTATTAGGAAACTAAAATGAGACGTGTTTGAAATTTTAAATTTTTTGGTAACGCGCGTTTACAACTACATACATTTTATTCAGGCCGTACACATGCTAACGCGCCTTTTATGTATGTTGTAAATGCGCGTTTCCAAAACGAGCGTTAAGCGCTTGTCATCTGAACTTATCCTTAGTCCCATCAGACGCCCGAATCTACGAGGCCGAAGGTCGAGCTGTAGACATTTCCGCTACACGTCTCACGAGGCCGAAGGCCCTCATTTCTTGAGTTTTTGGCAAGATTTTTATCTTGAAAAAAACTCAAGAAGGCTGAGATCCGAGAGAGTCCATAATAATTATAATAAAACTGATGAATATGGAGACCTTGCACAAAGATTTTTCTTTCACTAACTTTTGGCGAAACCCTTAAAAAAACAATTACGTTTTTTCCCTGGAAAGAATGTTAAATCCTTCTGTTTTAATTAAAATGGCCCATATTTTTATGCTCGCCGCCATTCCTCCACCGAGTCCTATATCTGTTTAATTAATATTTTCCTAATGAAAAGAAAGGGTGATAATCAATTCAGATATTTAAAAAAAAATCATTAAACGGGCGGCTAAGTGTTTTTTAATTTTCCAACTTCGTTTCCGTGTTTCAGTATAAAGTTGTAATTGTTTTATGGAAAAGTATCATAATGGTGCATAGGTCTGGCAAATGGAAAATGTTACACTGTATGTACAATAAGTAATAAGATGCAGGCGTAACTTGATTGTGGGATGGATGTCAAGCTATGTTAAGATTTTAGTTCGAAACGGGTCGAAACGTGGTTAGTTTAGTAGGTAAATTAATTACCTTTATTACCCCGACGTTGCGACACGTTTCGAACCAAAATTATGTGTGAATATCGCGAATCATTCAAAGTTACTATTTTAAGATTTACTAATTTACATTTACAAGCACCTGAAGACGCTACCTGTCTGTTATATATTTTACTAATTTAATTTAGAAACCAATCGTATTATAATAATATGGTTAGCTAAGTGACCGCTGGCTTCTCCAAACTCTACGATATAATGCTAAATTATTGTAAAAAAATATTACAACCACGTGTTAAAAAACATCCTAACTCTTTTTACAGGGTGTAATCTACTGGTCAACAGGATGTCAATTCTGGAAAAAAAACTTTTTTGTTCTTGGTATTAGCTCAAATTTAAAAATATGACTGTTTGTATATGTAGGTGCAATTGCATAGCTTTGTATTGTTAAAACATTGTTAAAGTCAATAAAAACAATATTTGTTCACATTTTATTTTATTAATTTAAACATCACAGAACGTCACAGAGCAAAAAAAAATAGGGTGTGATCCCGGGTGCTATTACATTGTAAAAAGAGTTAAGATCTTTTGTAACACCTTGTATGTTATAATCATACACTTTTAGTTCCCCCACTACAACTTTACCTATATTATAGGCATTTGTATAGACAGTTGAAGCAGTTGAAGGGTGGCATCGCGGTTTTTTGGACTTAAATATTTGTATACCTAATTTAATTTTAATATTTTTATAGTGACTATAATGTCACACAGCTCTCAGTTTTTTGACTTACTTTTTTTTTAACTATCTTTGGAAGCTAACCTTTAGCTCTAAGAGACAGCCCATTGTTTATTTTTATAGGTCTAAATTATTTTCTTTTGTTTTGGGCTTCTATTCTGTTTTTTTAGGTTTAACCATCCTGCTCATTTATGTAAAACTAACTGTTTTGTTATGTGAGCTGCCAGCTTTCCTATGAAATAAATATAAATATAATATATTAAAAAGTAAGAATAGCAAGCCTTTTATCCTTGGAACTAATAGATTAAAGCTTATATCACACACTTCATTAATTTGAAAATCTAACAAATAGCATATCGGCGAACGGTACAGACCCACGTACCTATCTAATCCTATCCACCTCAACGCGCTTTAACCGAAAACATCCGAAACTCTACAGTAATATTCGACAATCGCATTACACTACACAGGCTTACAATTAAATCCGAAACCCTACATCTAGGCCCGACCCTAAGCTGTCCCGAAAGAAACAAGGGACATAATTTTGTTTTGTAACAAGTAATATTCATATAGGTACCTAGCTGTAATTCCCACTGCTTTGCATCCGTATGTCGAGATTTTGTTTATGGAAATTGAATTTTTCAGAAGTAAAGCCGCGTTTTTAGTCAAATAACAATAAAACGAAGAGTACAATTTACCCTAGACGAGCACCGTCCAAGAGAGCCGGGGCTTCTGATTGGTCGGTTCTTCTGATAATGTTGACTATGGGCGCAAAAACATCAAGTAGGACGGAGCTCTACTCGTCAAACATTGCCTTGGATAGAAATAAAACAAAATGGCCGACCAATCAGAAGCTTCGGCTTGCTTGGACGGTACTCTTCGTTGTAGTGTAATTTGACTGTGAAAAAGGTACTATACAGGGTGTTAAAAGACCGCCAAAAAAGCGGGAAACCACGTATTGTCCTCATCATAAGGATCATTTTTGCTCAAAGAACTATGCATGGGAAATCAACGGTTTCCAAGATAGTGAGATTCAAAGACGGACTTTTTTTTACAGAAATGTGTTCAGTATTAAGTTCTTAACATTTCTTCTTAAGGAAACATATAAAAATTTTGAATATTTCTTACAAAAAACTACGCTGAAATTGCAACTTGCAATGTATTCTAAACATCGTCACCTCGACCGTAAGTAGCATAAGTTTATGTCAACGCTTGCGCAATATGATTTCTCTGCGTTACACTTCCATTACGCGATAAAATATTTTCCAAAATTATAACCTAAAAAACCAAAATTATTTCCCAGCAGTAATTTATCGAAAAGTGTCAAGTGGCAGTAGTGGGAGCATCACTCTTTAGGTTAATGGAGAATGCTTGTCAAGTCAAGCATATACAGGGTGTTAAAAGACCGCCAACAAAGCGGGAAACCACGTATTGTCCTCATCATAATGAACATTTTTGCCCAAGGAACTATGCCTGGGAAATCAACTGTATACTATCCTAACCTTTCAGCTTCAACAAGCTTCCATAATACGAGTAAACAAGTTTTCTACAGATCTACAAACTCATTTACATAAAAGGGCAAACACATACACAGGTACATCTAAAACTAAGTTGATAATTTCGTTAAAGTCAATATTGGAGCTTAGCTATGTATAGGATAGCCCACCCTTCGTGTTTCCTCGGTTTTTGTGTCTGCACAAATAGATCAGAATAATAATGCAAGGACTACTCACAGCATTACAACTCACTAAGGGTGGCATTAATATTTGTCAGCTCAAGCTTGAGCTCAACCAAAAACAATCAAAACCACCAGAAAACAAAATCAACCTTGGCTAATGTCAAGCTCAAGATAGTGTATTAATAGACACTTAGCTCTAATTTTTAAATCGAGTCCACGGAATGACAGTTGCTAGTATGCTACTGACAGATAAAGCCTTTGTAACAACTGTCATTCCATGGACTCGATTTAAAATAAGAGTTTAGCTTGAGCTTGACATTGACATTAGCCAAGGTCACAAGTCGGTGATTTTGTTTTCTAAGATCCCCTACTTTAGCTCGAGCTTGAGCTCTCTGCTAAATCCAACCAATAGGTATCTTTAATTTTAAATTTAAAGTATCGATGTATTTGATATGTCATAATGATGAGTGATATAATTATGTTTTTAGGATTATGGACCTCAATAGGTAAAACGATTATAGGATCACTTTGTTGTCCGTGTCTATCTGTCTGTCAAGACCTTTTTCTTAAAAAAACGCGTGTAGGTATCAGGTTGAAATTTGTATGAAAATACTCAGGTCTGCAGTCCCTTCGAGCTAAAAATAATCAAGCTTCTATTTAACGGAATCGAAAGATACGACGAAAAATGGGGTCCCTATACAAGAAATGGGGGGTTGTAACACAACATAGAAACTAGCGCCCTAAATATTAGTCCCAATTCTCAACTCTAGATGGCGCTGTGTGCAGCCTAGCGCCCTCTATATTAGTTACAAACGTCATCTTCAGATGGCACTGTATGCAGCCTACCTCGTTTAATTTGTCTTCCAAAAAATGCATAGAATAGTCGTATTTAAGTCCAAAATTATGACAGTGTAGTCGGTACCAATTTACGAATAGTACGTTCTTCCATTTAATTTATTTTGTGACACTAGTCCGATTAACCTAAGTATGTGCAAACCCCAAAGTTGTGAGCCCTCTACCCTTTGTTTTGGTGTTACCTAGAGGTAGCACAAACCTGACTATGCAGACATAGATGTATAAATAACAACAAGTAATATAATAAACACACACCCATTTCTTTGAATCGTTAGCGAATACGCCAAGTATAATAGAATATTAATTTATTATAACTAATTTTTGTATAATTTATTTTGAAACACGGTTTCATCCGTCAGCGACAATGTGTGAGTCCGTGTAAGACCACTAGTGTCTAACCACACAATGCGGAAAATACGCAACCGAAGTTCCGCGGCAGATTTTACGTTTCGACGTATTCTGCTGTTAGGACTTAGGGCACAACATAAGCTCGGAAATTACGCGATGGAAAATCAGTCCCAACTTATATGTCTAAAGAAATCGGACCGAACTTCAGTCGATTATAATAATATGTCGCTAGAATACGTTGGCGCCGAATTTACTTACCCCCGACCGAAGTTCAGATGTGCGGTATAACGCGACGGAATTTCGGCACAAAGCATTGCAGTCACACCAAACTTCGGTAGCGGAATTTTGGCATCGTATGGTTAGACACTTAATTAGGCATTTTGCATCTTCGTAATGAGATGATTTATTTTATGTAGCATCTAGCGGCACCTTCACTCAAACGAGATGGGTGAAGTTACCTTATTCGGACGCTTGTGACATTGTGTTAGATGGAGTAGCTCTTATACCATGATGTTTTTAACAGACTTAAAAAAATCATTCCATTCGTATAATTTATGTGTTTTTTTAATAAATATTTTTCATCTTATCTTATCTTATTTTATCGTTTTTTTAATGTGTGTTACCTGATAACTTTTTTTATGATAACCGATTATGATGATTCTTTTTTTGTTTTGAGTTAAGAGTGTAGTTACTTCCCATGTAGTCCCATAACAAAATGTGAAGATCTGATGAAGAACTTCGGAGATGAACAACGGAAGTCCTCAACGGACAGCAGCAAATCACTCGGGATCATTGCAAAAGCTTAATAACAGTGTACCTTTTTAGTTAAGAGTAGTGAAATTATTTTTATTTTGTTAATTATGTACTATTATTGTGCGGCCAGGTCTTTGGCGGCGACGTGGCCCAAGTGGCCGTAATGATAGCCAAACTCACAGAGATGGTACCTAAAGAAAAAGGAGAAGAAGAAACACCTATACCATTCCTCCTAGCTTAGTCATTATCAGCTTATTGACATTGTATTTCCTGTGGGTCAGATCACTAAATCCTAAGAATATAATAGCATCGTATGACAACAACTCAACAAAATCTAAGCCAGTGCAGTGATAATGGGGGAACTAAATTTATGCGGGCGGAGTCAATTTAGACGACTTTAGAACTTAACCCTACAATGCCCTACATAATAAAAGGATACGCCTCTGAGTGTGCCCGTGCTTGCGTCCATCATTCAATTCGAATCCGATTCATGTGATTTAGTCAATACAAACATATTTTATGTATACTCCAATTATTATGATACCAATGACACCCTTACGTATTGTTAGTGATTGACGCAAAAATAATATGTGTAAATAAAGTTATGTGGGGTAATGAGAGTATTCCAGTAAAAAAACGTTAGTTCGTTTTGTCAATTCGTAACTAAGCACTAACTGAGAATGCTTTATTTACTTAGTTTAGTTCTTGTTAGTGTCGTTGAAAGGTTAGTTCTAGTGTCGTTGATAGGTATGCTTCGATCAAGGATAAAACTAGATACAACATAGAACTCTGAAATGTGTCTGGAAAAATAGATGCCCAAATTGCCTTTGGGAGCTTATTTGCTCGTAGTCCATGCAATTAAAGTAAAACTGTACACTAATGCAATAAGGTTGACATTCGAATATTAGACGTTTGGTCGAAATGATGTTTCGTATTGTTCTATTGCTAATATCTTTTGTTTCTGTGGGGACAAGTTCTTATTGTGATTTTAAACGTAATGCGGATTCTATTAGGTATGCCTCAAAAAGCTACAAAGGAGATTCGTCAAAGAACATTTCGATCGATAAGCGGTGGCTTTACAAAAATAGTTCACGCGTGTGGAGCCGCGGGCACAGCTAGTATGATATCTTCTTAATCCTATCCTACTAATATCCTATTCTATCCTACTATCCTACTAATATTATATTTGTGAAAGTTTGTAAGTGTGGATGGAATGGATGGATGGATGGATGGATGGATGTTTGTTACTCTTTCACGCTGAAACGGCTGAACGGATTTAGATGAAATTTGGAATAAAGATAGCTTAGATATCAGAATAACACATAGGCTACATATTATCACGCTTTTACACTTAGGAGCAAAGTAAAGGATAGATCCTTTTTCTGCTGAAACGGCTAAACGGATTTGGATGAAATTTGGAATAGAGATAGCTTAGACATAAAAATAACACATAGGTTACATATTATCACGCTTTTACACTTAGGAGCAAAATAAAGCATAAATCCTTTTTCTGCTGAAACGGCTGGACGGATTTGGATGAAATTTGGAATAGAGATAGCTTAGTCATCAGAATAACACATAAGCTACATATTATCACGCTTTTACACTTAGGAGCAAAGTAAAGCATAGATCCTTTTTCTGCTGAAACGGCTGAACGGATTTGGATGAAATTTGGAATAGAGATAGCTTAGACATCAAAATAACACAGGCTACATATTATCACGCTTTTACACTTAGGAGCAAAGTAAAGCATATATCCTTTTTCTGTTGAAACGGCTGAACAGATTTGGATGAAATTTGGATGAAATTTAGAATAGAGATAGTTTAGACATCAGAATAACACATAGGCTACATATTATCACGCTTTTACACTTAGGAGTAAAGTAAAACATAAATATCCTTTTTCTGTAGTCCACGCGGACGAAGTCGCGGGCAAAAGCTAGTATGATATAAAACAAAGTCGTGTTAGTTACACGGTTACACCACTTATAACTCGAGAACGGGTGGACCGATTTTTATGTTTTTTGATTTGTTGGATTTCTCTCCGCCCCGAATAGCAGAATAACCATTAAAACAACGGAAAAAGTCACGAGAAAAAAATAAGTCTGCGCTGACAAAGTCGCGAGCAAAAGCTGGTAGTTACTTATAATTTATGATGGGAGTGAATATTGTGTTCGAAGGCAAACCGTGACTGTGCCTTTCGTGTTACTGATCAATCAAAAAGGGGATTATTTGTGGAGTGGGCTAAACTACGGATGTTTTTAAAATTACTCGAATCAGGGAAACAATTTGTCACTAAACTACTAAAAATATTTTTAGAGATGAAAAACCCCAATGAGGAGGATTTAATATTTTTTTAAAACGATAAAAAAAATCGCTAGATAAACATGAATGGGGTAAAAATATGTAATAGAAAGTTGCGATTATCCTATGAATTAAATTATATTTCATGTTAACTAATGGTTGACGGTTGGCAGTTCTTCTTTTTGTATGCCAAATGACAACCGACAACAGTTTGTTGTTGTTCAAAGAACTGGTGAGAGTAAAATTTTATTGAGAGTTCGTTGCTTCGGTTGTCATTTTGGACTAGGTACAAAAAAAAAACAACTGTCAACCGTTAACCATTATTTCACAATATTTTAAACATTTATAATAAGTTGAAAAAATTCACTCGGGACAGGACTTGAACCCGCAACCTTCCGCATACCGTGCAGGCGCAAATTAGTGCAAACTAATCACACCAGGTGGCGCCCCCCGTCCAGTTGACGGAGACTAGTTGAAGAAATTCGCATCGACAGTTACTTGACTCGGTAGCTCAATTGGTAGAGCGCCTGCACGGTATGCGGAAGGTTGCGGGTTCAAGTCCTGTCCCGAGTGAATTTTTTCAACTTATTATAAATGTTTAAATTATTCCCTAGCACGGGTTAGTGCTTTAGAAAAAACAAAAAAGTCACAATATTTTGTTGAGCTTAAACTATCACATTCATTCATTCATTATGGCTGGCTCAGCGAACCAAAGTGGATCTTGGCCTCTGCAACCAAAAGACGATAGCTCTCCCTGCCCTGCGCTAACTCCCTCCGATTGGACCACCTTGAGCTCGCACAGGTCTCTCTCTTTATTTGGGATTCGATATTTGGGACGTCCGACCGGCCGACGCCCTATAACGGGACGTCTCTCATATGCTCTCTTCGCAGCCCGATCTGCTCCCATTCTCTCGACGTGGCCGATCCAGCGGAGTCTTGCGGATTTAGTCTCTCCGATTATGTTGGGCTCGGCCAGCAGGTTTTCCAGGTCGGCGTTCTTGCGGATCCTCCATGAGCTTCGCGTCTAGTAAGGCCAAAGATTTTTCTCAGAATTTTGCGTTCTGTGACCAGGAGTTTGTTCTCTTCTTTTAGTGTCAGCGTCCAAGCTTCGCCAATTTGCGGACCCATACATAAAAATTGGTCTTATGACTGTTTTGAAGGTTCGTATTTTGGTTCTTCTTGATAGAAGCTTGGACGTGAGAACTTTGTGGAGGGCTGCGGAGCATCTCAGCGCATTTTGTACCCTGACCTCGATCTCTCCTTCTCGGGTGTTCGCGTCCGTTATGGTGCAGCCCAGGTATTTGAACTTTGCGACACCTTTGTAGGTTGTGTTGCCAACTTGAAGGTTTTTACGCGGGTCGTTTGGGTCACTCCGCCGTGTCATGTGGAGATACTCCGTCTTCTCCTGGCTTATTCTAAGCCCAACTTTTGCAACCTCTTCTTCGAGCACTCTTGCCATTTCTACATCATCAGATATATATTTTTTAGAAACAACACTCTCTACGGATCAAAGATGGCCCACGTGGGTACAAAACTGCGCAGGTACTATAGCCACGCACCTAAACAACAAAACAAAACCAATTTGTGGGCCGAACAAGGCTTGCGGTTACGTTATTGCAAAAACTAGGGGCGATTATCGAAGTCGAACTCGAGGAATCAGTGTCGTTTCCGAACTTTGCCACTCTATAGCTTCTTGCTGGTGAAATATAGCTTTGGGATTGTTGTTTCGACATCGAAATGTGTCTTATACCGGAGGCACTAACATGAGAGCCGTACACTTGGCTTTTATCTGCACTTGTTGTAGAAATAATATATGAAAATATAGACGAAACATAATAACCAACTCTACAGCTGCGATCTTAGCCCAGCTGTATTATTGAATTTAGTTAGCCTCAATTTGTGTGTCCCACTGCTGGGCAAAGGCCCATCTAGTCTTCCACACGCTTTGGGCCATCCGGACAAGTCATTTCGCAATTTTCGTCGCCTGGGCCTGCCGCGCCACCATTGTCAGTCATGTGGGACCCAATAAATCGGTTAGAATCCATGATAAAAGTAAGTATGTCTAGTCTTTCTTAGAAAACTTGGTCTCACTTACTTTTACTTACTGCAACACAATCATTTTCCGCGAATTTTTAATATCTCTTGTGAACTAACCAGAAAAAAAAGAAGATATTGCTAGATAATCAAGCATAACTGCACAACTACAAAAGGTTGGCTTGCATGAAACATCGTACACGAAAAAATAATACCGTGATAAAACCATGAGTTTTAATAGAAAAAAGGTATTGAACATTGTGTAGGTAGGTCAGACTAAAAAGAATCGTGAAATTATGATAAAAATAGAGTAATGTACTACCAAATATGCTACCGATCTAGACTAAAAAGCGGTCATTAAATGAAAAACCAGGCACATACCCATAATAAATTAACCACGCACACACTACACTGTCTACCTGCGACTGAAATAAACACAAAAACGTTTGAAATTTGAAAATATCGAAAAACACATTATACAATTCGTTGAAAGCGATTTTCCTAAACAAAATGTTGAAAGCGATTTTATGGAACGTTTAATTTAATAAGTTACCTCTGCAATTGGGTATTTATGATAATTACACAAAATAATAGAAATTAAAGAATATCATAGTACTTCAAAATGTACTACATACAAGGCGACAAGAGCATTAACTCCTTATAAGCTTGACCTTACAACTTAACCTGACCGATAACAATTCTCAGATTCCAGTATTTAAAGGTTGTATTATAAGGCAATAAAAATATGAAAAGCTTTTAACGCCAATGAGGGCTTCCGTTTTACCGGACACCAGTTGGTGCCACTGTCGAGTGAGGTCCTGAAAATATATAGCTCTTAATATTAGTTATTTCGAACGAAATAAAATGGCCAATAAAACACATCAAGTAAGCCCCGTTTTGTTCGGTAAAAATTTTTAACACAATGTTCCGAAAAATAAAACTGTTTCAAAGCAGTGTTTAGTAGCGGGACAACAACTGTTTGCCATAATGATTAATCTCAGGTATTGCAAAAGATTCACCATAATATTATTCTAATAAGAAATAAACCCGCGTAGCCAGTACAAATAGTGTCATTTCTGACCTCACGCTACACTAGCGCCCCTAGCGGTCAATTCATACGCGGTAGCCGTAATTGAAAACCATGGTTAGTTAATAGATTTATAGAAATTCTGGATTACGTGCTTCTGAAATCTATACTAACGCCAGAATATCACGTTACTAATTACAGTGTGTAACTGTAATATAACTTAACACAAACGTCTCTATTTTAGATCTGGTGCATAAGCCTATCCAATCCATGTTACGACTGAGCCTAGCCGAGTATTTAGGATTGTTCTTGAGTGCATCTCTATCATTGGAGGTTCGAAGTCAGCACCTTCCATCATCGATTTCTATTCATAGCAATTTTGAATATATCTTTTGCGATTTTGATACCGGTCCAGTCTTTTTCCTTCTATCTTTCCCACCATTATGCCTTATTTTTCGTTCTATCTTTCCCACCATTATGATAATTATGCTGTGTAACATTTATTATGCTGTAAAACAGATCTTTTTTGTCTCAAAACATGTTCTAAGTAGGCAACCTTTCGCTGCTACATGGTGCAACTTTTAGAACTTAGAATAGGTACAACTTTGAACAATAATTAAAAAGGTTCGGTTTGGTAATACGGTACTAATAAGGAGAAAAAAAATTTTTTTCTATAAATAGCTTGTTAACCATGTACAGATTGGCACTGAAAATAGCATGGTCTGATAAACTGGCATTATGAACATGAAAAAAAAAATTACAATCTTCGAGACCCAAGCTCCGTATCGACTGTCAGATCAATACGGAGGCAATCTCGGCAAGAGGTTTATCCAACAAACATCTTGAAACGGGACCTACATCTCGACTGTAGCCCGAATGAAGGGTCTATTCATATGAAGATGTGCTACTTAGTTGAAAATTTGCCTTGGGAAGAAATACAAGTGTGGTCAGACCTTTAAGAAGCGGTTGAGTTGTATGGGGTGTACTCTCAGTTGTAAGTGCGAAATGTTTTAACAAAATAAAAGTACAAATTAAATTGTAAGATTTTGCACTCGATTTTATGTTCGATAGAAAAATTTTAAGGAATTTATCTACCAAAGTGAAATCTAGTCAAAGCAGTGAAGAATAAAAAATACAGTAAACTCTAAACAATTTGACAAGTCGGTCAACGAACAATTTACAAGTTCCAAATTAAAAATCACAGCACGCAAGTATTAGGTAATAACTTTTGCTTTGAACTTTGACCCTAATAAATATGGTTCAACTAACTTTTGCCCGCGACTTCGTCCTTGCAGAGTTGCTGTAGACATAGATTAAAATTTCCTATATTTTAGCTGTCTTACTCTGGATATAATAATATCTTAATACTTGATAGATATTATGTGAATTCTATTACAAACATACATACATATTCACTTACAAACCTTCGCATTTAAAATATTAGTCGCATTTGGTGGTATGGGATGGGATAGGATACTCTTTTGTAACCTGGTAGTTAACTGGATATTAAAATTTGAGTAGTTTTACGATACCGAGTAGAGTCCTTGCCCTTATCTGACTTGCCCGTCCGAGATTTATTTGAAGTGTCGTGCGGTTCTGCTCTGTAAGTTTAACAATATCGCGGAGTTTTGCACCAAAGTTCCTGCCAATATTAGATTTGTTGAGTGAGTGATCACAAAACATGTGCGCCGACTTTCTGTGGCTTTTATTAGCAATGCTGTTTCATACTACGGATAAGTTTTGGTATTTTTCAATATTATACATCGACATAATTATAATAAAGTTATGTAATAAAGTTTGAAACAACTCAAAATGTTTTCTGACGACTGAAGGACACTTCCACAACAGTGAAAATGAAAGTATCGGATTGGAAGGCAGTGGTGCAAGGCAGAGAGTGCAGATATTTTCCAAGGCAGCGTATCTAAGGTAAGCATATTTTTAAATTATCATAAAATTCATAAACTACGAAAGTACAATTCGTTGGCTGGTTTGTCACAAATGTAGCGACTACTCACGACTCGGGAGCGATGCCTTATTGATAATAATTTGAACATGTTCAGTTCCGTTCGCGGCGAGTAATGTTTTTTTTGTTTAATCATTACCATCCACATGGCGCATCAAGCGAATATCGCCTCATATGACTTAAACTTTACTCCCCACGCCTAGTGGGACTAAAGTAAAGTTAAATTAATAAAACTAGAATATATGTCACTGTCAAAACAAACGTTGCATGTCATAGCTAACGAAAAAAAAGCCCTCACATAGCCTAGTTGGTTGTTAAATTAAAATCATATAATAAAACCTGTGACAGCGACATTAATAAAACTTTTCGTGAGTGCGGTTCACCGAACTGAAGAACTTGAATCAGAAAAAATATACAAATTACAGAAGGCTGATTGCGAGCCAAACCTTACGGCGATAAAACAAAAACCACTGTATTTGTTTAAACAAATAACCTTTATTAGAAATAAATTGACAGTTGATAATATTCGATTAGGTTAATCACAGGATAAGAATAATCACTTTTATCTTAAATTGCCTTAACATCCTCCACGTTTATGCTTGAAACTTTAAGTTTTATCTGTGTGCCCGGAAATATTTAAATAATAGAAGGAACACTATCACAACAAGCAACGTGGTAGGTACACATTTATGTCCTCATCACAAGGCATTTGTACATATAACAAGCACAAGCTGATTGGATTGAGTACTGTAAGGTGCACTATGCCTGCATAACCGGTTACCTCGAATACTGTGTTGTGTACGTACTCCATCTGAACATGATGTTCCGAACAATTCAATGTTTCTACATGGAACAAGAAATTCAATTCATGGGATACATTGTTTAACGATCCTTTCAAAGTAATTTTAATTGAACGAGCGAGCGAAGCGAGCGAAGTTCTCAGAGTCTACTGGAACAATTCGGCGTTTGTATGTATGTATGTATGAATGTTCGTTCGACGATAATTTGAGTAAATTTAGTCGGATCGTCACGAAATTTGGTAAGCAAGTAAATAAGGTTAAGAAATTTTTTAAGTTCAAACATGAGCCAAATCGGTCGAGGGGTTGCTGAGATATGGGGTCGCGAGTTCAAAGTTCGGGGCGAACCACTAGTGATGATGATGACTGAACGGTTTTATTTACGCAATATTCTTTAAAAACCAGCGCGCCACTGTCGAAAAAATATAACACAATTTACGGCAAGATAAAACTGTTACAAAGCAGTGGTTAGTAGCGGGACACCAACTATTTGCCATTAATTAATCCCAGGTATTGCAAAATATTCACTACATTAGTCTGATTAGAAATAAACCCGCGATGATACAAACAAACAGTGTCATCTTGGACCTCACGCTACACTAGTGCCCCTGGCGACCAATTAATCATTGAAAGGGTTCATTGATGCAAAAAAAACAATTTATACAGGCTCTGTTGCGTCCAAGTGGTCACTTTACCCATATTATATGAGCGGAAGTACCACTATATGCTGTATAAATCATCTAAAATTGATACAAAAGGCCTAAGATTTTAAACTCCGTATCACCCGCGAAGTTACGTATCACTTGACTGAATAAATTTAACAACTTTTTGTTTTTTTTTTAAAGCACTAACCCGTGCTAGGGAATATTTTAAACATTATAATAAATTTACTTCACTCACGGAAGTTTGTTGTAAATTTAATTTGACCTTATGGTTGTATGAAATAAGTTCAACGTAAGAATTAGGTTAGTCAAACAGGTCTGAAGTCCATCAGGTCTAATCGTTAGGTCAAATTAAATTAGGTCAAACGTCCATACGTGACAAAAACTTGGGTCAAATAAATGATCTTAGGTCAAGTGATAAGCTACTCCACGAGCTCCTTTAAGCTCTAACCAGGAATAGAGCTTAGCAAAAGCAGAGCTTCCATACTTTACACTCGGCATCTGAAATGTAGGGAGCCTCAAATATATAAGGCCGTATTCATTTTGAATTCAGGGCACGAACCAGCCGGCTCGCCCCCTGTGTTCACAAGACGGACCATCGTTTTATAAATATTGTTGCAATAAAATGGAATGGTGGGTTTGCGGTGATGTAGTGTGTGATTAGGCGTGTTGCAATCGTGAATTACCAGTTAACGAGGTTTTGATACTTTGTTTCTTAGGCTTTTGCATCTAAGTACGTACTCCCCCGGCTCGCGATAGTGACAGATTTGAAATTGGAATTTTTGACTTTATGAATTATAAATATAGAAGGTATAAAACGTGGGTAGGTAAACAATTCACAATTCAATTACTTTCATAATGATAAAATATCCAATGCCCAAACAGAGAACTGGGATGCCAACCTGGGACCTCCCGATTGTGTGTCCAACGTTTTATCCACAGGCTACCACCACCTTACATCCATCAACATGTCCTAAATAGTTGAGTAGAGATGAACGAGTCACAGTAGACTTATAAAAGCAAATAAAATGGACAAACTTACCCGGTATTATAGAGTTGAGCGTCGCAGATGGTGACGTCGTCACTGCTAGCAGCAGAAAAGTCATCAAAGTTCTTTCTACGAACCCGACATACATTGCGTTAAATTATCTAACTAGTATCCAAGAGAACCATTCACAAGCAGCAATGAACACTTTTTTCACTAAATCTTTGATTGTTTTCGATTGATTTGACAGATTTCTTCGTCCCAACCTGAAACAAAGGAAAGGAAACACAATTATTAACGCCTTTTCGACGGAAATATACCTGTAATTATAAAAGGTGGACTGACGTCGTGTAACATAAGTGGCCAAGCGGCATATTTTCCAAGTAAAGTGTATAATTAGAATATGATTAAAATTCCGTAAATAATTAAAATAAACGACAGTTAAAATTGGAGCCTTATGATCGCCGTAGACTTAACTTAGCCTCGATGTATAGTTATGAGAAAACCCGGTCCGGACGCCGAGCAGAGTCAATAAAAGTGTTAGTATCTTTTGTAACACCTTGTATATTTACGTGGGAGTGACAGAGACGCATATAAACAGGTTAATGACCAAAATTGACTCTGCTCGGAGTCCCGTACGTATTGACTTGTCGTTCTGTGCTGGGCAAGCGTACTCCATCTAAAACAATGTTCTGAAGGTTCAAAGTGGTCACTTCACTCAGCTAGTATAAGTGAAAGTGCCACTGGACGCTGTATAAAATTTAATCATCTCAGTACGATGCAAAAGTCTACAATCTCTACAATGTACAATCTCTATTTACTTACGAATATTTTGTAACATAACTAGGTAGCGACCACTCAACTAAGTGATCACACGTAAGATTGCAAATCGCCTTTACCATTCCTCAGCTAAATCAGCCTAGGCCACAAGAAAGAAAGATGTTGCTTAGTGGAAAGCTAACTATGTCGTGGCTCACTCTTTTGGTAATGGGTAGAAGTTATTTTTATTGAAGGAGCGAGCAAAGTTCTCCGAGTCTACTGGAACAATCCGACGATTGTTAGTTTGTGTGCATGTATATTTGTACCTATATTTGTATGTATGTATGTAGGTATGTTCGTTCGACGATAACTTGAGTAAATTGACATGAAATTTGGTAGGCGGGTGCATAAAATTAAAAGATTTTTTAAGTTTGAACATGAGCAAAATTGGTCAAAGAGTTGCCGAGATATGGGGTTGTAGAGATTATGCAATGCGCGCGCGCCTGTGCGAATGGTGTGAGCAAAAAGTTACACATCGCGAGTTCACAATTCAGCGCGATTTACAAGTTAAAATGTGTGAACAATGAACATGACATTTTAGACGACTCTGACAATCCAATGGCGATGTTAAATATATAACAAAGAATATAAAATTAAATGCAATTAATTATTTTGCAGTGTCGTTGTCACACAGGAAACTAAGTAGGTTCGATTCTCACAGGGAGCTTTTTGTTTAGTCACAACAACTCAATAGCTCGTATTTTTTTCTGATTTTAACAATCTTATAGGTTTGCCGAAGACGATACCAGGAATAGGGCAAAGTGAAAAAGGAAAATCAGGATATCTGACCAGATTAAAGCTTGGAAAGAGAGAGATAGGATATGGCCACAGATTTTTCCCGAGCGTTGTCGCATCTGGACACCCTGTATAAAATTTTAACTAAACTCTGTCTACAGCTTTCCAAAAAAAAAGTTGCAATAATAATAAAAGGCTCTCTCAAATTACGACCAGAGTTACACGGTTGGCTGATCCTAGCGTTACGGCAAAACGTAATAAAACTAAAAAATACACGCGAAAAAACTTGATATCTTATTAAATTATTCAGCATATCCTCCTCTTCTATCTGCCACATATTTTTTCGAAAACCCTCGTGCCCATTCCACTGTGAGATATAAAGGATGTAAAGGCGCAGACTACACTTGCGTAGGTAGGTACTTCATTTATTGTTTATTGTTTTGGGGCTTCCTGATGCAGGTATGTCCCAATCAAATATTGTAATGTAAACCGTGATTTAATAGAAACATATTGTAAGGCATATTGAAGTTTGTTAACGAAATAAAACTTTTTTTAATTTTGTTCAGTAAATTAAGTAAATCGTCATATTTAAAGTCCCTGAATTATAATTGGAAGGCTATGTTTTGAATTCCAGCATAATCATCACATTTCCAAAGATTTTCCAAAAACGTTTTGGATTTCACCCAGTATATTATTCTGGGCCCAATGGGTAGGTACCTATCTATTTTCCGCCCTGCGCACCTCTACCCACCTTTCGTGTCAGTACACTCGCATGCATAAATGTTCAAACGGTCCTCAGCCCCGCAGTTTCCACGTGATGTTATTTGGTCAACTGGTGTCTAACCGTGCGTGACCGTACGGTTTACGGACACACGCACAAACAATACAATCTGCATGCAAAGTAGCTAAATGCACGATTCTGAAGTGGACGATGCAAATTCATAATCGTAGAGGAATTATTTGGAATATGGACGGAAGACCGAAATTACTTTAATCAATTTTGTGCCCAAATATTTGTGGTTATTTCACCAAATTGGGACAAAACATGATATATTCAATCGACTATCGATTGCCTTTAGAACGAAAAATAGGTAAATTATTATTAGGTATCATTATTTGGATATCATACCATAGCGCGCTAACTATAATTTATTTCAATCGTGTTCTAACCACTTTTATAAAAAATTGCAGCGGGGCGGGCTGTCTCTTGCCAAAAAAGTTAAGAAACATTTTATCAATAGAGGTTAATTTTTTAATTCCTGAAACACGGGACCTTCTAAATGTGATTTCCAACCACCTTTGTTCTACGACTTCGGTGAAAGCGAATTTTTATTTTTACATAGGCACAATAAAAGATTGCAAAAGCAGCGCTTTGTAACAAATAGGTGCAGGAGAGCCTTGAGAGACAGTAGAGAGTGGAGAGGCACGAAAGCGCGTCGCGCAGTAAGCGCCCAAATGATACAAATGAAAACTATTTTGCCAACGTCCAATATAATAAAAGATATCGAGCTATTCGAAAAGTTGTTGGAAATTACATCTAGAAGTTGACGTGTTTCAGGAATATAGATTTTTAAAAATTAACCTCCATATTTTGTAGTCACTAGAAGTGTTTTTATTTATTGGTCCAACTCGGGTCCAACTGCATACTCCAATACGCAAATCTATACTGCCGAACTATAAAGCTTGAAAGCTTTTACATCTGAGACGTATTTTAAAATAAACATGCTGTCCGTGACCCCGCACGAATATGTTGCATTTGGATATCAAAAGATTTAGAAGCACCGACCCGCAACCTTTTGTTATTTGTCACGTAAATTTATCTTTGAGTTATCTTTGAGCTGATAAATCGGTGTTAGGTTAGGGAACGGTTTTGACACACGCTTGCTTAGTGTTTATTTAAAACATTCGGTAGGTAGTACATCCCGTTGTAAGTTGAATTGCCCACTGTATTGTCTTTATTAGATTTTTTACCTTAAGGTAAATACCGAGGCACAACTCGCGCCGCCAATGGAAAAAAGCGGGTTTTATTCGTAGGTGTTCTACGTTGGAATCTAAACATTAGGTCCTAAAAATAGTTAAGCCTAGGGATTATCATTGCTAGGATCGTTGGTAGATGCTAGGATCTAGAATCTTGGACCTATGTCCTAAAAATAGTTAAGCCTAGGGATTATCATTTGATGATTCGTTTTTAGCAAAAAAACGCATCCAAAAAGAAGATAATATGATTACTGTTATTGCTCAGCTTATGCAGTAATGACACTATAAAAATCCCTAAATTGTTTCTACCATGCATTGTAAAGTTACGTCAACCTAGAGTGGCAATTTTCGTCAATTTATAATACTCAGAAATTATAACAGAATGATATCTAAGTGTGACAAAGAAGTAATAAAATTAAATACGAAATAAAATCCAATTTAAGACAACAACATCAAAATACAGTAAAGTTTTGTCTCTTACAAGTAAAAATGATATAAACTTGACAGTGAAGACTTATTAAGTTTCGGGCTATGCGTCCAACACGCCAAATGGCGTGGTAGCATTCCAAAATCTGCTCGTCACTGTGGAAAACGACATCCATTTTCTATGGGGCATGCGTCCGTCCACCAGGACGCCTTCCATTTGGAAGCATCGTCAATGGGGGGCTTAAGCCAGGGGTTCCCTAATTGAAGTTCGCTGAACATCGTTTCATTATCACCGGGGAGTCGTAAATAAAGTAATTTTGATTCCTGCTAGAGGTACCTACAAAAAGATTGGGAACCCCTGCTGCTATGTCTGAGAATTAAATCAGAACTTTGCGACAATAATTTATGTTCAATCGTATTTTAATTTTTTTAATTTCTAATCTAGTGTTGTCTATCCAATGCTACCTTTATGAGGTTTTAAACCTTAACCACATATCCCCTATTTCCGTCACACAACCACCTACCTCCGTCTAGGAGAAACCGGCATTATCATCATCATCATCATCATCATCATCCCATCTCTGCCCACTGTTGGGTATAGGCCTTTTTCCCCTCGCGCCATCTCTCACGGTCCCTAGCCATCCGGCATTATATCATCCTTTATTTCTAAATTTATACAATTTGTCAGAAAAAGGAAAAACAACACAAAATATAAACTGAATAAGTTTGAAAGAACTTTTATTTTTTTGCCTAAAATTTATTTGCGTTACATAGTGGACTAAAAAAAAATAAGTGTTTGAGGCTGACCTTGGATCCTCGACCTTCGGCATACCGTGCAGTGCTCTAACAAGCTGAGCTATTTGAGTAGAATTTCACCTGTAGGGTGCTAAATTATTATTATTGGGTTCAAACACAGGAGTATAGGAGCACTTGTCCCAACAAGTTCACTGGTCTGAGAAGCTCAATGACCTACTTAACTGTCCGTGGTATTTATCAACGGCACTAATAGAAAATAGCTCTTAGAGGAGATAAACTGAAAGTCCAAATTGAGACTGATTTAAGATTTAGAACGGTAATTGAAAATAATTAAATTTTATTTGCAGCGTCCTGTGAATGTCTGTATTGGATGATTAGTGTCAGTACGATTTTTGATGACATTAGAAATCTCAGTTGAATTTTATACTACAGTTGATGGTCAAGGACAAAATTATTTACTACATTGTTTTCATTTTCATGATTGGCTTGATAATAACATACCATTAGAATTGGATGGTTCTTGCCTAGTTATCCAGTATTAGCCAGCTTAGTACTGTCCAGAGAATCCAATTATCGCCATTGGTAATTCTATTCTAAAATAGTAATAATTGAACGAGCGAGCGAAGCGAGCGAAGTTCTCCGAGTCTACTTGAACAATCTGGCATCTGTATGTATGTATGTATGTATGTATGTATGTTTGTATGTTTGTATGTTTGTATGTATGAATGTTCGTTCGACGATAACTTGAGTAAATTTGGTCGGATCGTCATAAAATTTGGTAGGCAGGTAATTGAGGCCAAGAGAATTTTTAAGTTCGAACATGAGCCAAATCGGTCGAGGGGTTGCTGAGATATGGGGTGGCGAGTTCATAGTTCGGGGCGAACCACTAGCTAATAATAATTGTCATTCATATAGGTAGGTACTTTAAAAAAATGTGACAAATCAGTATTAACTATTTAATAATTGTAATACAAAATAAAAATTGATAGAGTATTGTTTTTTTACCTTTTAAAGTGCATAGTGAATTAGCCCGCGCGCAAAGAAAAATGCACAAATCTGATTCCTGTATCAAATGCACTAAACAAACCGAAAATGTTCACATATCAAACACTAGAATTAGGTGAGACCTATCTAACCGAGCCAGTTTCATGTTGATGTCCCTAACAGATTGCAAGATATTTTGCTTGAAAAAAAGTGCGCCGCCTATTTTTTTTCAAGCAAAATATCTTCAAACCGTTTATGAATGTCAACACGAAACTGGCTGTTTTAGTTAGGTCTCACCTAATTCTAGTCTTTGATATGTGAACATTTTAGATTTGTATAGTGTATCTGATAAAGGAATCGATTTTGTGAATCTTTTTTTGCGTGCGGGCGTTTCATTATGAACTTAGCCACAGTATTATAATATAGGTACGAGTATAACATTTTACAAAGAGCTTACCCAAAAGCTTCAACCTCAAATTCCGGCCTTCTTTTATCAGCGCTCGACCGTACCTTAATAAAGTAGCGAAACTATTAATTATGCTCTATAAAAGAGCCTTTAATGGTCCAGTGACTGCTCTCGACGTGATGTCAAGAGTGATCCAGGACCTTGTGTGTGACACATCATTTTCCCGAGTTTCAGTCCGCAGCCATCGTAAACTTTCAAGTGCTCAACGAGGCCTTGGACTGGTACCACTAATTTAGTTGGATTTAATTAAAAATACATAATAATATATTGTATTAATTTTCGGTTCCTCCTACTTTCTGTTGGTGGTAGATGAGTTTTTATGTCTATTTTTCTGTAATGTTCAGAGTACACTTAAAAAAATCTCAGGCCTTTGCACGAGTTATAGCAGATGATTGTCAAAGCCGATGGCAGCAATTTATTTGCAGTTAAGTTGTTTCTTCACGTATTGACGTATGTGGGCGCTATAATTAGTTAACATTAGTTTGTCTTATAGGCTCTTATACCTACAATAAAGAATATTCTATCTTATAAAAAATGTAGCGAAAAAAATATCAGCTGTTCCAAACAAAAGGTCGAG
The DNA here is from genome assembly GCA_949319315.1 of Zelleria hepariella. Lineage (NCBI taxonomy): Eukaryota > Metazoa > Arthropoda > Insecta > Lepidoptera > Yponomeutidae > Zelleria > Zelleria hepariella. The sequence continues at coordinate 12,991,273 of OX439381.1, forward strand.
TACTGCGCCAAATGTATGAAACAGCTGATATTTTTTTCGCTCCATTTTTTTCGTCACCTACAACTTGTTTAAAAGTAGACAGCCTTCTTAAAGTTCCGCTATCATAATATCAGAGTGCACCCTGTAGTAAAAATAAGTAGTTGTAGAATACTAAGTTTCCTTATGTACCTATTCAGGTACTGTTTGCTGCATGAACAATTGAACACCACATTATTGATAGTCGAAATGCGAGTAATGACTGTGACCTCAATCTACCAAGGGGAAAAGTTCATGGGGCGTACGAGTTCGAGACCGCAACGACTTGGGTTCGCGAAACCCTCATTTACCCTGTATGACACTTCAACGGTATCCCTTCTCAAATAAAAACAACGCTTCAATGTTCGTGACGGGCATTCGTAGTTCGTATCTACCAAGTGTATAGCTGGATTTTTGTGCGAAATTCCTACAACGTGTAACGATAAACTACTCTACTAGGTCTACTAACAAACTGCTTGCAAATGAACTGAAACTAAAACGCTATGGTGTGCTAGTGCTTGAAAGTGAACATGTTTTATTAATTTTGATGCAACAAACTTCATATTATTATTTTATTTACTACCTTTTATACAAAAGAAAACATAATAAATTGTTAAAAAAACTGAATGTCAAAATTAATTACGGACCTACTTAAAAAAATAGTGTTACACCTTGTATAGCGAGAGTTGTCGACACAAAGGTAGGTAAATACAAGTCGGTATAGTAATTGTTTTTGAACCGAGTTGTGCCGAAGTGTCCAAAATTCCATTAACGGAATCTTGAAACGTATAGGTCTTATCTTTATAAAATATAAAATATTAATTATTAAATAATAACTTAGTTTTATACTTGCAAGTAAATTTTTGGGGCAGATAATATCTTCGATTCTATTCGTTAGAATATTATTCAAATTAATGGAATCTAATGTCGGAGAAGAAATTTTGAAACACCTATTACTTCACTAGGTAGGCATACATTTACACTAAACATAATTATTATTGCTGTGATAGGTTAGAAAAAGCAATTTTTACGTTTACCAAGTTGTGCGGGCAGGATCTTTCGTAGCCATTTTTCATGTTCACTGTCCCTTAGGTTTCTGTGTCCTTTTACATTTCTACTGGAAAAAGTAAATAGCCTATTTATAAAAGCTCCTTTTTCCTCACCTTAAGATTTTACTATTCTTTGATTTATACCGAGTAAAGTGAATGATTTGGGTTTATTTGTGATTTATAAGGATTTTGTTTTCTCATCTGTTCCTACTACACAGGGTGTTAAAAGACCGCCAACAAAGCGGAAAACCATGAATTGTCCTCATCATAAGGAACATTTTTGCTCAAGGAACTCTGCCTGGGAAATCAACGGTTTACGAGATAATGAGGTTCAAAGTCGGACTTTTTAAAACTTTTTTTTGCAGATATGTATTCAGTATCTAGTTCTTAACATACCTTCTCAAGAAGCCATATCAAAATTATGAATATTTCTTACAAAAACGACGTTAAAATTGCAACCCGCAATGTATTCTAAACATCGGCACTTCAAGCTAAAGTAACATAAACTTATACCTACGCTTGCGCAATATGATTTCTGTGCGTTACACGTCCATTGCGTGATAAAATATTTTTCAAAATTATAACCTAAAAAACCAAAATTCCCAGCAATAATTTATCGAAAAAGTACTTTTCATCTCCCACGCTCGGAAAGTTTGCTGTTACTAGTAACTTACGATCGTCTAAAGGCCGGATTTAAACTATCTGCATTTTAGTGCGCTTCGAAATTTGAACGTGGCGCCGGGAAAGTCTTTCCCGCGCCCTATTGTGTTGAAAAAGAAAAAAACTCTGGCCGTTTAAGTAGATGCCAGATCCCGACGGAAAAAAGATCCTCATTCATAGTTCGTTTACACGCGTACTTCAGCGAAAGTGATTGTTCGTGCCTATTCTCTATACAAAACTGTGAATGTAAATGGGGCATAAGGATCTTTTAAAAAGGTAAAGTCACGGAATAGAACATTCAGAAACGCGGTTTCTTCTTTCAGATTTATTCAATATTTTGTACACTTTAATTATTATTAATACCAGTAAATAAAAAAAATGCTTCGCTTCCGTTTTATCAAATAAATAATTATGTTTTGGTTTTTTAAATACATTTTTTCAAACGATATTACTAATTTCATTTTTTATCTCCTATAAATTTTTTATTTATATGGTAAAACTTCAGAATGCACCCGGAAAAAAAAACATTCTTTTATTTACATTATTTTTGTGTCTGGATAAGTAAACTTCAGGAAATTATTAATAAAACGAATGGTTTTAATACCAAGGAAGCTCAAAATTTTAGTGCGGCAGCCGTAACTACAGTAAAATATGCTTTTAAAAGGAACTTATTTGACTCACCTGTTTCGCCTGTAAGTAGTTGTCTATAGAGTTTTTCCCGCTTGGCTAACAAAATCATTTCCTCGCTTCGGTGAGATGAAAAGTTTTGTGTTTCGCACGAATGCAATATTATTTGCGTTTCGTGCTTCTGAATACCTCGCTACGCTCAGGTTTCTTTTTTTGAAATTTTAGAAAGAATTTTAGAAACCTTCGCTAGCTCGGTATTCAATACAAGCACTCGCCGCAAACAATAATTTTGCATTCTTGCATAACAAATAACTTTTGTTTCGGTGTCTAGTATGCGTGGCTTTCGGGTCTGTTGGCGGTCTTTTAACACTCTGTAGTGAGTTTTTTCTTTTTATCCTTAATATATAAAACAAAATCGTGTTAGTCACACCATTTATAACTCGAGAACGGGTGGATAGATTTTTATGATTTTTGATTTGTTGGATTTCTCTCCGCCCCGAATAGCAGAATAACCATTAAAACAACGGAAAAACAAACGAGAAAAAATTGTCTGCGCGGACGAAGTCGCGGGCAAAAGCTAGTTCTTGATAGAACTTTTAAATTACAGCAACACAATATTGGAAACAAATGGAATGCAATGCGACATAGGTCTAGTCATTCATGTGCAACACGATTGAACTCGTTCAAAGTAAAATAATAATTACGCGTGAAAAACGTGATAAAATAGATACAAAGCGAGCAATTCAACAAAAGCACAGTTAGCAGCTACAATCAAATCAGTGAGTACGGAGGAACATAAATATGGCTCGTGAAAGTTCGTTTTCGCCGGAATATGATAAAGTTTTTTAATATCTGCTTTTCAGCAGCTGTGGTGAACCGGCTTCCCACATGCCTGAAATTTGATTTTTCAGCCACCCGTCCGACACCTCTTCATCTCTGCTATTTTCAGGGCCTTGCTACTGAAATGGAAACTGTATTAGCGAGCTTTTACCCGATTGAAAAAGCTACTGCATAGCGCATACCTATTTTGTTTTGTCTACTGTATAATAATATGCCTGTAAAACTTTTCATGTTGGATTAGTATTACACGTTTGAATTTACTATTATTGTTATTTTGCAGAAAAGCTCCCATAAAACAAAATAGTAGATTGTTACCCGAGGGACTAAAACACAATTTTTAAGGCGAGAGTATTTCTTTGAATCCAGAGCGGAGCGAAGGATTCTATAGTAAAGTAGAATCCTGAGCGCAGCAAGGCATTCAAAGAACTCGAGCTTTAAAAAGTGTTGTTCCCGAGGTGAACACTCTACTTTTTATCACCCTCTATGAGAAAATAAGTGAGTGGAACTTACGAATAATTAGCGTCGGCATCCGATACAATGTTCTCTGGAGTTAATATTATAGGTACTTATAAAACTTTAATTCTAACTACTTGAGGAATAAACACTTTTATTGTATGAAAATAATAAAATCCAAATTTTAGTACACAAATAAACAATTACGAACGAAGACGGAATGCATTTCTGACGATTTTATTTTTCTTCAAACTTATTTTTTATTTGGCTCGCGCGCGGTCAATTTTTTCATACTGCCAGTTTCTTGTCCATACATTGTTCGTGATTGATTTCTTTCAAGGTTGTCTGTAAACTCTTTAGTCATTTAAACTTTTACTTACAGCATCCATATTCCAAATTCAAATCACTTTTTGTCCCTCCGGGATTAAAAAGCTATTTTAGTCCCTGTTTGCGGAGAACGAGCTAGGTCTTTTAGAATAGATGTGATAAAAAAATACATCTCTTTTTTACACGGATTGTTTGTGCAGTTGGATTTTTTCGGGATAGGGTAAACGGTAGCCACTTTTCAACAATTTTAATTCATACACGTAACATGGAAAGGCAAGCGGCAACATTTATCAAAAACTTGCGACTTCCAAGTTTCGGGTAAAGATCATAATCGTATCGCCCAACTTTTAAGTTATTCAGGCCAATGCTAATGTTATCGAATACTAGACTAGCACTTTTCCTCTGCCGCGCATACGTGATGGACATTATTTTGTTTTTACTGCTTGCAAAGACCATTCATTTTCAACTTTACTTTTAATTATGAAAAAAAAATATAAAACTGTAAAATACTTTTTTTTTTTATACGTTGAAAAAATTCGCTCAGGACAGGACTTGAACCCGCAACCTCTTGCGTACCGTGCAGGTGCTGTATCAATTTAAGCTACCGAGCCAAGTAACTGTCGATGCGAATTTCTCCAACTCGTATCTCGTCTTATGTACGAAGGGCGTCACCTGGTGTGAGAAGTTTCATATGACCAAACAAGTATTTGACGACTGTCTGCAAAATCCCTTCCACTAGTGGCGCCCATAAAATGAGTAAAAGTACCTTCCTTGCCAATTTATAAGAGTTATACCAATGCTCGCAATTAAAGTGATCCTTGATCGAAAATAAGTTAGGAACCACTGATCTAGTGCAAGTAGATATGAAGGATAATGCGTGCAGGTTACAGATAAGTGATCTCTTTGTTGACGTGTACATGGTCTGTGGTTAACCCCGCCCGCATGCTTACTCTGTTAGTAGTTCTGTTATATCTACATGCTTACTGTCAGCGGCAGCATAGCCTAGGATACTCGTTTTATGAACCCCTGACATAAAAAGAGGGGTGCTATAATTTTTACCGCTATCTGTCTGTCTGTGTGTTTGTCTGTCTGTGACTATTTCTAGCATTTTTGTTGTAGTTTATAGTGATTCGGGTTGCCCAAAGGTCCTCTCATTCAAGTCTTCCCGCATCATGCAAGGATGCCATGTATGTTGAATGTGAGAGAGAGAGATAGAGAGCATACTCTATTGCGCCAGCCTACCTACTAAACGCACAAGGGAGCAGCTCCGCCCCCAGTCTACCATGAAACTAATGTTAAATGCCCCAGTCTTATTTGAATTTTATCTTTTATCAGCTCACTTAATAGGTTTCGGGGCAAAAGTTTTGAGATTTAACTTTTGACGGTGGCACGCTATATGGGGAAATGGAGCAAGCATTTTAACTATGAGTTTTTACTGAACGAAGTCGTCACTGCTGCACGTTCTACTCGTATCAAGAGGATAAGTAATAACTACAAATTTTTTTAAATACCCCCCAAATTTTACCTTCAAATTAGCGCATTATCTCATAAACGGCTGAACCGATTTTGATAAAATTATTCAAGAACACTCGCTACAAAACGCATGCAGATCGGTTCACCCGATTAAGAGGTGCGCCGGGCGGTTTTTTATGAGCACTCTCCTTTATGGAAAGTCAAATTGTAAGAAGCTGTAACAAGTCATTAGATTTGGCTTTTTTTTTTCAGGTGTATCATGCCTAGCTTGTAGCCATATCAGTCTTTCAAACAAAACAACTCCGTTTCAATCCGTGAATATAGCATAAACTCAAGAACAAAATAATCGATGAAATACCCCGATCGAGGCAATTTGATCGTATTTCGGTAAATTGTCCAAGGCGTCGTAAAATAACAATCGTTATCTTCTTTGAGGCCGAAAAAAAATAAAAAAGGAAGAAACACTCAGTGAAAAAACAACAAGATCCCGTTCGTAAAAGACATTTCAAAGTTTAACTCACGCCGGCCCCGGTATTCTGAAATATTACGTATTTTCGAATCGTGTCTGATGACTTTCGAAATGAACCTAGTTTATTCTTTCATTTTAATCCCATATTTTCATGTAAATTTAATGAGCTAACTTCCGAACTTCGGTACTTAAGAAAGAATCCGCTTGAAGAGCCGCTGATTTCAATAGAACTTTTTTTTACTTGCTGTTTTGTTTTCTTTCTTTATACGCTGATTTTTATACACCCGTTAGTAATATTTCATTGTACCTATATTTTTTGCATTTTTATAAAATATCTAGTTTTGATTTAGTTTTTATTTCAGAATCGATCTAAGAAACAATGGTTATCAACAATGATAAACATTCTTTCTTATCTCAATAATAATAAATGGTGTACTGTAAATAAATACGTTTAATGTAACGTGCATACTACCTAGTTGGGCCATGTAAAATAAAAACCGAAATATCTCTTCGGGTCACGTTCCTTACATAAATAAAAATATACTCACGAAATCTGGGAACAATACGCAGTGCCGCGTTACGTCATAATCATAATATAAACAGTGAGTTGTTGCAATATTATATTACCAAGGCTGGCGAATCACAGCTCTGCGTATAGGTAGAACATTCTAAGCCCGAAACACACTCACCGTTGACGGAGATAAACTTTGCTCGTTCGTCATCAAGCACATAATTCACAAACACCATTCGTCAAACTCGACAAAGTTCAATTTTTCCAACAAAAACAACTGAATATCGAAAGCAAGAGGAAAAAACGCGTCACTTTAAATTCCGAAAACCAGCCAGTTGTCGCGAGATTGAATTCGTTTTTTTTTTAATTCACCGCATCCGATTAACGTTCTTTTAAATTAATGAAGAGATCGCTAGCTGTGTGTAGTGTCGGTACAGAAGCGTCTATAGTCCGCGGTTGCCGCGCTCTTACTACCTTTAGGGTGTAAGTTGACAGATCCTCAGTGCGCCTGCGTGGGACAGAGTGACTCTTCAGCCTGACGGACTTATTCAGGAGTTAATTAATATATCAACTTTTCTCCGCCTCTGTATCAACCGTTTTCCTTAATTAAACATTTGGCTTAGTGTCTCCACTCCTATAAAGTAGAATAATCTTATTTCGTCGGTTTAGGGCGGTCGAGAAAGGATCATTTGTGATTTTTGCCCTTCTGATATCAAATAAGAGGGCAACGTTCGGTTAGTATTAAGTACGTTGATAAAAATTTTGTAATGCTAATTATGAGGAAAAGGGAATTCTAAGAACTCTCTACGTCACTAATTATAAGGAATTCGGATTTACGCATGAGGTATCAAAAAGCCAATTACCTACTTCACTTATCTGTGCTTGATTCCTGTAGTTAAATGTAAGACAAATCATACGATTTATTTACTAACTAGCTTTTAGCCCGCGACTTTGTCCGCGACGACTTACCAATGAAGTTGCCTACATCTTTCACCATTATCATATTAGTATGAATAGAGTCATGGGTGTGTAATTAAGCCATCTCTATACCAAATGTCATCCAAATCCGTCGAGCAGTTTCAGCGTGGAAGTGTATGTGTTATGTGTGACCAAATTGGTAAAGATCAAAAGAATCCAACAAAAAAAATATACAAACTTTAAACCTTTTTAGCCGTTTTACGGTTATCATTATTATTATTTTCTTCATGGTTAGTAGTTTTGCTATAAAACGCAACTGTAGTTAAATTTTCATAGTTGTAGCTTTAATGGTTCCGGCATTGATATTGATACTACATCAGAAAAACTCTTAATTTTTTTTCCACCTTTTATTGGGAAACATTTGAAAAACTCTGAAACACGTATTTAATTGTTTCTTATAAAATATGCAAATACTTAGCTTCAAGTAAATCAGACCAAAAAATAAGTTGCACACATTTGCACATTCAATTTCAAAGTTCTAGCTTTAATGGTTTAGGCCTGGCATTGATACTACATGAGGAAAAATCTTCAAACTTTCTATCCCTTTTAACCCTTTAGTTGGTCGAAATAAAAAAAAACACTAAAACATGACTGTATTTAACGCTACTGCTCATTTAATTTCAAAGTTGTATCTTTAATGATTTAGACCTGGCATTGATACTACATCAGGAAAAATCTTCAAACTTTTCTACCTACCTCTTTTAACCATTTCGTAGGCAGAATTTTTAAAAACGCTGAAAAACGTGTTTAATTGTTTCTTTTATTTAATGTACAAATACTAAGTTTCAAGTAAATCGGACCAAAAAAAAGTTTTATTTCATACAAACTTTGAACCCCGGTTTGGGCATTTGGTTAAAATTATATTTTTTTCTTCATGGTGGCTAGTATTGCTATGAAATGCAACTGCACATTCAATTTCAAAGTTCTTGCTTTAATGGTTTAGGCCTGGCATTCATACTACCTCAGGAAAAATCTTAAACTTTTTTACCCCTTTTAACCCTTTAGTGGGCAGAAATTTGAAAAACGCTGAAACACATATTTAATTGTTTCTTATTTAATATATAAATACTAAGTTTCAAGTAAATCGGACCAAAAACAAAATCTTATTTCATACAAACTTTGCACCCCGGTTTGAGCATTTGAAGGGTTAAAATTATATTTTTTTCTTCACGGTGGGTAGTTTTGCTATAAAATGCAACTGTACATTCAATTTCAAAGTTGTAGCTTTAATAGTTTACCCCTGGCATTGATACTGCATCAGGAAAAATCTTCAAACTTTTCCACGCCTTTTAACCCTTTAGTGGGCAAAAATTTGAAAAACGTTGAAACACATTCATATTTAATTGTTTCCATTTAATATACACACACTAAGTTTCAAGTAAATCGGACCAAAAAAAAAATTTTATTTCATACAAACTTTGAACCTCGGTATGGGCATTTGAAGGGTTAAAATTATATTTTTTTCTTCATAGTGGGTAGTTTTGCTACAAAACGCTACTGCTCATTTAATTTCAAAGTTGTATCTTTAATGATTTAGACCTGGCATTGATACTACATCAGGAAAAATCTTCAAACTTTTCTACCTACCTCTTTTAACCATTTCGTAGGCAGAATTTTTAAAAACGCTGAAAAACGTGTTTAATTGTTTCTTTTATTTAATGTACAAATACTAAGTTTCAAGTAAATCGGACCAAAAAAAAGTTTTATTTCATACAAACTTTGAACCCCGGTTTGGGCATTTGAAGGGTTAAAATTATATTTTTTTCTTCATTGTGGGTGGTTTTGCTACAAAATGCTACTGCAGTTTCAATTTCATAGTTGTAACTTAAACGGTTTGGGCCCGACGTTGACACTACATCAGTAAAAAATATTCATACATTTCAACCTCGTTTAACCCTTAAACGGCTAAAGTTAGAAAAAAGCTGAAACAGGTGTTTAATTATTTCTGATTTAATATACGAATTCTTAGTTGCAAGTAAATCCGGCCAAAAACATTTTTTTTTTATACAAATTTTGGACCCCATTTTTACCGCCTTAAGTTTAACTTGAAACTTGAAGTAAATCTGTCTTAAACCGTAGCGTGTCTACAAATTACAACTATTGTCAAATTATCACTGTTGTGGCATTAGCGGTTTTGTTCCAGCATTGATCGTAACTGGTGAAAAAAATCGAAAAACTTTAGCACCCATTTTAACCCTTAAGTGCATAGAAATGAGAAAAATTCTGAAAAAGGTGTCTAATCATTTTAAAAAAAAGTACGAAAAACAAAAAAAATAAAATAGCAGATATTCCCTAGCATAGATTATTCCCTAGCACGGGTTAGTGCTTTAGAAAAACAACAAGTAAAAAAAAAATCCCATACACACTTTCAACCCTATTTTGACCCACTTATGGGTTAAATAAAAAAAATCGCTTCTTAAATGAACCCTCCACGATAATTATAACGCAACTTTTGTCCAAATTTCATACTTATAGGTTTAGCCGTTTGGGCTGTAGCGTGATGAGTCAGTCACCCATAGCCTTTTATATACAAGGTGTAACAAAAGTACCTAACTGTTTTTACAGGGTAATAGCACCCGGTGATAGGGATCACAACCTAAATATTTTTTTTTGCTCTATGACGTTCCGTTAATTTTTAAATTAATAAAATGTGAACGATGTGGCGGGAGAAAAGTATTTTTTTAATATTGTTTTCATTGACTTTCACAATGTTTTAATAACTCAAAGCTATGTAAATGCACCTACACGCACAAACATATTTTTAAATTTGAGCTAATAACAAAAACAAAAAAGTTATGAAAATTTTTCAATTTTGAGGTTATAAAATAAAATTAGTTTTTTACAACTTTTTTTTACAGATTTGTCATTCTGTTGACCAGTAGGTTACACCCTGTAAAAAGAGTTAGGTACTTCTGTAACACCTTGTATACAGGTTGACAGGTTTTTTTTATTATTATTCAGGACTTTGGAAGAAATGTACGGTCAGCGAAAAAAATGGTATACCTAATAGCAAAAATTTTTTTTTATGCAAATCGATCCTATTAAAAGATTCTAAGGAGCCAACTAAGGTTTGAGTACTAGAAATGACAGAAATTAACAAAAACTTTTTGTATGAAAAAATAACTTTTTTTTATGATGCCATTCTATCCTCTTTCGTGTAGGGATCAAAAGTTGCTAAGGAGCAAACTAAGGTTTAACGTTATAAATCGCGAAAAACGTCTCCAAGTACATTTTGTACGGGGGAGAGTTTTTGCCGATTTCTGTCATTTCTACAAACCTTAGGAGTCAACTCCTTAGAATCTTCTAATAGGATCAATTTGCATAAAAAAATATTTTTTTCGTATTAAACCATTTTTTTCTTGCTCTTACTGCCCCTTATCAAAAATCTACCCTGTATACTGTAAATTGTTAAATTCAACATTTATAGCAATATTTCAACTTTTTGTTCGACACAATAACCAAGTTCAGGTAACCTATGTATTTGCACCGTGCAATTTTAGTGGTTTTAAAGCCGAAGGTATTTAGTTGCACTCGTGATTCTGAGCCAAATTCCAAAATTTTACTTCTAAACGAGCGAAAAAAAAACACTTCCCAATACAAACGGCTATCGACAATCGACGTATGGAAAAGATATTTTTTTTTTCGCACATTTTGGAATGAAATTTAGTAATTTGGCTCCGAATCACTAATGCAACAAAATACCTTCGGCTTTAAAACCACTAAAATTGCACGGAGTATATCACAGCTAGTACCGAGAGCTTATCCGCTTAAATTAGCAAAATTCCTCAAGGATACTAGAAGCGATCACGAATATGAAATAAATTCTCATATGGGGATTCATTAACAGTGTTAGGGAACCAATACACAAAGCACGTCTTCGGGATCTAAGCCAAGTTTTAATTGAATAAGGCTCCCCTAGTAGTACTAGCTTGAATTAATTTCATCTGACTGTTCATTAAAGGATCGGTTCTGCTTTCGCCTCGATTATAATCCCATTGTATCAAGGCGAAAACAGTTGGCATATTAATTACGAAGTAGCTTTTTTCCGCGACTTTGTCCGCGCAGATTTAGAGATTTTCCTGTTATTGATGTCAGTGCGGACGAAGTCGTGGTAAAATGCTTGTCATTTATAGCTTAATAATTATGTTATTTTGATATGTAAGCTATTTTGATTCCAAATTTTATCCAAATCCGTCTAGCCATTACAGCATAAAAGAGTAACAAACATACAAACATCCATCCATAAACACTTTTGCGTTTATATTTAGGAAGTGCACTAGTGTGTCAATTTCGACTATTGAGGTAAAAGCTACGGCAAATAATTTGGTTCGAAACGGGTCGAGTCGCGGTTATTTCTGCAGATAAATAAAGTTATAATAAATACATACAAAAAGCTAACCGTGATTCGACCAGTTTCGAACTAAATTATTGGCCTAGCTAGGTACTTGTACTCTTACCTATTTTGTCATAGAATTATTATGGTAGAAAAAGAAAGTACATAAGTACGTAGTAGAAAAACCTTATATAAGACTAGCCTTAGGCGCCTTTAAATTCAAGGCATTTGTGTTATGTTGTAAAGTTTAATATTTAATAAAGTCCGTGTATAAATATAATTTTCATAATGGAAGGAGCTTTTTGCTTTTCTAATTAGGCGTAACCCTCATATTTTAGGCATTTTTGCACTGAATTTAATATAAAAATAAAATGAGCGCTTTAGACGGCTCGGATATAAAATTCAAAATAACATACGAACGCACCGAAATTGTTAATACCTATAATAGAAGGCAGAAAAATACAGCACCCTAAAATGATGATGACATGAAATATTCCTCAATTCTGAGAAAAATAATGCTGTAAGTAGGTATACTGTAACTGACAATCTGACTGACCGACAACGCTGAAACCGTTGAAGATAGAAACGTATGGAAAATATTATCATCCAATATGGGTTCCGCACTAAGATTTTCTTAAGAATACCCTAAGAAGACGAAAAAAAACTCTCACAATAACTGAAAATGTTACAATTTGCAAGTGAAAGGAATGTGTTAGAACAGCCATAAACTATGGCATGATAGGAAGTAAACTTCCAGCTAGCCTTATACAGGGCAATTTTGAAATAGCTTTATTCCTGAAATAGGTACATCTATATACAGGGCGTCCCACGGCTATGCCACATGGAGGGAAAGTACCTTGAATATTGTAGATGGAACATTTTACTGAAAGAAGACATTATTTTAATTTAAAAAACAATTTAAACTGCATTCATAGATATTGAAATAATTACATGGTTGAACCGGAAATCGAACCCGTTACATGAGAAAAAATATTACCCTGTAGTTTTATCATACCGATCGAAAGGCTTCATCATAAGGATTATTTTTTGCTAAATAACATAGTGTCAGAAATAAAAGAAAAACCATGAATTTTAACATTTTTAACACAACATTAATCAATTTATCCATGAAAATCACAGTAACAAAAGATTAAGAGTGTGAAAATAAAACACATTTTTGAATTTTTCTTTATAATCACATAATCAGCCAGCCGCATTGCGATGGACAAAATTTTACGCGTCTTTCGGCTCAGGATACGGCTCGATTTGTTGCATACTACCAGGTAAATGTTAAAATTCATGGTCTTCCTTTTATTTCTGACACTATGTTATTTAACAAAAAAATATCCTTATCATGAAGCCTTTCGATCGGTATGATAAAACTACAGGGTAATAATTTTTTCTCATGTAACGGGTTCGATTCCCGGTTCAACCATGTAATTATTTCAATATCTATGAATGCAGTTTAAATTGTTTTTTAAATTAAAATAATGTCTTCTTTCAGTAAAATGTTCCATCTACAATATTTAAGGTACTTTCCCTCCATGTGGCATAGCCGTGGGACGCCCTGTATATAAAAGGCTTAGGGTGACTGACTCATCACGCTACAGCCCAAACGGCTGAACCTATAAGTATGAAATTTGGACAAAAGTTGCGTTATAATATGGTGGAGGGTTCATTTAAGAAGCGATTTTTTTTATTTAACCCTTAAGTGGGTCAAAATAGGGCTGAAAGTGTGTATGGGAAAAAATTTTTTTTTGGTCTTTTGTTCTTAAATTTTGATTTTTTGTACTTTTTTTTTAAATGACTTGACACCTTTTTCAGATTTTTTCTCATTTCTATGTTCTTAAGGGTTAAAATGGGTGCCAAAGTTTTTCGATTTTTTTCACCAGTTACGATCGATGCTGGAACAAAACCGCTAATGCCACAACAGTGAAAATTTGACAATAGTTGTAATTTGTGGACACGCTACGGGTAAAGACAGATTTACTTCAAGTTTAACCCTTAAGGCGGTAAAAATGGGTTCCAAAGTTTGTATGAAAAAAAAAAATTTTTTGTCCGGATTTACTTACAACTAAGAATTCGTATATTAAATCAAAAATAATTTAATACCTGTTTTAGCTTTTTTCTAATTTTAGCCGTTTAAGGGTTAAACGAGGTTGAAATGGATGAATATTTTTCGTGATGTAGTGTCAACGTCGGGCCCAAACCATTTAAGCTACAACTATGAAATTGAAAGTGCAGTAGCGTTTTGTAGCAAAACAACCCACCATGAAGAAAAAAAATATAATTTTAACCCGTCAAATGCCCAAACCGGGGTTCAAAGTTTGTATGAAATAAAATTTTTTTTTGGTCCGATTTACTTGAAATTTAGGATTTGTATATTAAATAAGAAACAATTAAACACGTGTTTCAGCGTTTTTCAAAATTCTGCCCACCAAAGGGTTAAAAGGGGTAGAAAAGTTTGAAGATTTTTCCTGATTTAGTATCAATGCCAGGCCTAAACCATTAAAGCTACAACTATGAAATTGAAACTGCAGAAGTGTTTTGTGGCAAAACTACCTACCATGAAGAAAAAAATATAATTTTAACCCTTTAAATGCCCAAACCAGGGTTCAAAGTTTGTATGAAATATTTTTTTTTTCCGATTTACTTGAAATTAAGTATTAGTACACTTAATCAGAAAAAATAAAACACGTGTTTCAGCGTTTTTCTCATTTCAGCCAATGAAGGGTTAAAATGGGTGGAAACGTTGAAGTTTTTTTCCTGATGTAGTAGCAATGCTGGGCCCAAACCATTGAAGCTACAACTTTGAAATTGAATGTGCAGTTGCATTTTATAGCATTACTACCCATCATCAAGAAAAAAATATAATTTTAACCCTTCAAATGCCCAAATCGGGGTTCAAAGTTTGTATGAAATAAAAAAAATTTTTGGTCCGATTTACTTGAAACTTAGTATTTGTAAATTTAATAAGAAACAATTAAACACGTGTTTCAGCGTTTTTCAAAATTCTGCCAACTAAAGGGTTAAGAGGGGTAGAAAAGTTTGAAGATTTTTCCTGATGTAGTATCAATGCCAGGCCTAAACCATTAAAGCTACAAATATGAAATTGAAACTGCAGTAGTGTTTTGTGGCAAAACTACCTACCATGAAAAAAAGCATATAATTTTAACCCTTCAAATGCCCAAACCGGGGTTCAAAGTTTGTATGAAATACAATTTTTTTTGGTCCGATTTACTTGAAACTAAGTATTCGTATACTAAATCAGAAATAATTAAACACGTGTTTCAGCATTTTTCTCATTTCAGCGAATGAAGGGTTAAAATGGGTGGAAACGTTGAAGATTTGTCCCTGATATAGTAGCAATGCTGGGTCCAAACCATTTAAGTTAGAACTTTGAAATTTGAACTACAGTTGCGTTTTATAGCAAAACTACCAACCATGACGAAAAAAGTAATAATGTTAACCCTTGAAATGCCCAAACCGGGGTTAAAATTTGTATGAAATACATTTTTTTTTGTCTGATAACCTGAAACTAAGTATTCGTATGCTAAATCAGAAATAATCAAACACGTGTTTCAGAATTTTTCTCATTTCAGCGAATGAAGGGTTAAAATGGGTGGAAACGTTGAATATTTTTCCCTGATGTAGTAGCAATGCTGGGCTCAACCCATTTAAGTTACAAATTTGAAAAACTACAGTTGCGTTTTATAGCAAAACTACCAACCATGAAGAAAAAAGTAATAATGTTAACTCTAAAACGGCCAAAACGGGGTTCAAAATTTATATGAAATTATCATTTTATTGGGTCAGATTACCTTGAAACTAAGTAGTCGTGTATTAAATCAGAAATAATAATAAAACACATGTTTCAGCATCAAAAAGGGTGGAAACATTTTAAGAGTTTTCCTGATGTAGTATCAATAACAATGCCGGAACCATTAAAGCTACAACTATTCAATGAACATTTAACTACAGTTGCGTTTTATAGCAAATCTACTAAGCATGAAGAAAACCATAAAAATGATACACCTAAAACGGCCAAAAAGGTTCAAAGTATGTTTTTTTTTTGTTGGATTCATTTGATCTTTACCAATTTGGTCACACACATACACTTCCACGCTGAATCTGCACGACGGATTTGGATGACATTTGGAATAGAGATAGCTTACAAAAATACACACCCATGACTCTATTCATGCTAATTTGATAATGGTGAAAGATGTACCCAGGCAACTTCTTATAAGTCTTCGCGGACGAAGTCGCGGGCGAAAAGCTAGTCAACTTATAAATGTGAATTCTAACAACTTTTCTTCTATGACTTTTCGAATAGCTCGATACTTTTTAGGTGTTGAACGTTTCTTTTTCTGCTATACCGCCGCGCAAAATTTGCCAAAACACACACCTATTTTGTTTAAAAAAGCATTGTTTTTGCATGGATAAATAAAATTGCGCTTTCAACAAATACGTAGTAAAAAAGTTGTTGGAAATCACATTTAGAAGATCATTTGTGTCAAGAATAAAGCTATTAAAAATTACCCTGTATCAACCAGGCACCAACAAAATATTATACTAACCATACTCTTACGCATCTAGGACAGATGATTTATGCAGCCGAGCGTCTAGTGGCATCTTCACTCACACGATATGGATGAAGCGACACTCGGACCTGCAATGCCTGGGACATTTCTAGGCCGACTAAGCTGAGAGAATAGTATCTATAATAAATTATGTGCTGTCCTAGGCAACCATACTCTACCAATGTCTTATATTTTTATTATGTGGTTCAAAAACTTAAACGTGTTAAACCAACCTTTAGTTAATTTATCAACCATTCACTAAATAATTATTCACTCTCAATATTCGTCCGAAACTAATTCTCAAACTTCTACGGGAAGGTAATGTGGAATAATTCTCACAAAGCGAATGTTTGTACACTGCCTCTCAAACAAATCTGTTAACTTTTACTTAGGTGGCGTCCTAAATGGTCTAAAGGCAGAAGCGACACAGAAAAGATGTAGGATGTGGACGCAACAACACTGAATATGACCATATTATTATTTATAGGCGTATGCGCTCACATACGCCTAGTTGTACTAGCCGTTCTTAATCGATTGGCAAAGTTCAGCAACAACGGCCGCGGTCAGTCCATGGATGGGTGACCGCTAGTGGCAATAATATCTGAGCGCTTCCGTGCTTCGGAAGGCACGTTAAACCGTTGGTCCCGGTTGTTGTTGATTAATAACAATCGTTAAGCCATGTCAGAGACCCTTTGTTGACCCTGTTTTTAGGCCAAAAACTCTGACACCAGGGGTGGCCACTACCTCATACGATTACCTACCATTATTATAGGAAATCGTGATGCGATTCGCAGAATCTCGCATGTGTCATTTTCCCAACTTCGAAACGCGCGCCCCGCCTTATATAACATCTTTTGGCTGGAAAAAACAAAACCTGACTTTAAAATAGCTTGAGACATGACATAAGTACCTATTCTAAAAATATTTTTATAGACTAAAATTCAATTAATTCTTGTAGCCCAACTACCTACCATTCAGGGTAGATCAAGTTTGAAGCCCTTTGCCTTTACTACTTGGGTTTCATGCAAAAAAGTGATTGCATGGTGCCCCGTGCCGTATAAAATATAAAATATAAAATATAATATGCAGATGTAACAAAAATTAGCAATCTCGTTAATTAGGACGCTCCTGAACATTCGTCAGAGAACGGAGCCCCTTATCTTTAAAAGTTTCTCAGAGTCTAATCACCTCCGGGCGTAGAACATTGGATGCCGGAGGTGGAATTTATTTTCAGTTGCTGTCGCGTGTAAATAACCTCAGTGTAATAGGTCTGTTCCGCTTGCGTCAGTATATATGATGAAAAATTACTTAAATAAAAACTAAGAGGTTTAACCGAATTTACAAAATCAACTTTTACGACTTATTATTGCCTTGGACCTATAACGTACATAATAAATAACTGACTAAACTAGCCTATTTTAACGTAATTTGAATCCTGTGATTTTTTATGATAAAAACTTTATTTTACGCTTTTAGGGGCCGACTTGAAGGAATATTTGTTTAAAACTGACAAAAAAGATCACAATACAATCACCAGAACGTAAAAACATCGCTATCTTCTCCAGTTTGCCCGTGCAGTCAGCGCATAAGAAGCATTTCAAAATTCAGATACTAAAAGTTATATTAAACTTGCATTTCCCCACCGGACGAGTGTGTAGCGAGTCGCGCCGCAAAGTTTCTTAAAAGAGGAAAGGTAATGTATGTAAATGAGTATAACTTAATTCCCTAGCAGCCATTACCAAGACTTTGACCGTTGATAAGTAAGGCCGGCTCGGGATTATGCCATCTCCCGCCTGATATAATAAACATTTCGGCTAAGTAATGGAAAAGGTGAAACCAATTTATGAAGCCACTTCTTTTAGGGCACCGTGCGCAAAGGGCAAACGGAGCTTTTTTAAATGACCCTGATGTTTCGTATGACTGTATGTCCACATCTCATTTTCTAACTCGTAGACGGAATGAGTCGCAGACCTGAATCTATAAGTTTGGATAATAACGTTTAACTTTAATCACAAAAAAGGAAGAAAACAAAATTATGGGTACAGAACCACACACAAATTTTAAAATTTCAGTATTGATATTAAGAATTGCCTTACAATACTGCCATGAAACGCAATGTTAACTCCATTTGACTTTATTACAATACATTGCATACTTCGGAGAATTAACCGATTATATCATCATCAATCAGAGGGACTCGTCATGCGTCCGGCCACCGGACACCCTTGTGATTCTGAACCTTCAGTCTAGCGGGGTAAGATTAAAAATATGTGAGTAGTTTCGTGAGCCACTTTCGTATTGGAACAATTAAGTCTAATGATATTGACCTAAGTGAACTCGTCGCACTAATTTTGTTGTATGATGCACGCAGTTGCTAGGTGGATTAGCCGGGGCCCGGGGCACTCACGGCAACGGATATCTTGAGCGTGGCATGCATGGCACAATGGCACATTATTATTAACCCCCAGCATTAATAAGTCTGAAGCTGTTATAGATAAAAAAAAATAGTTTAAAAGGACCTAAAGAAAATTTTGCAACATTACCTTAAAAGTATATCGTTAGATTTAATTTTCAAATTTGTTGTCTACATCTACACTAATATCAACACTAATATTGTAAAGAGGAAAGATTTGATTGTTTGTTTGTTTGTATTGAATAGGCTCAGAAACTACTGGACCGATTTGAAAAATGTTTTTACCATTAGAAGCCGACATTATCCCTGATGAACATAGGCTACTTTTTACTGCGAGAAAATGCTTCATACGGAAAAACAGGAAATAAGAGCACGGGTAGTAAGAATTTATCCTTCCGTAGTTATCTTTTTCACATAACTTCTAAACTGCTGAACCGATTGGGTTGAAATTTTATATGGGTATTTCAATGGTTTCCTGGATGATTAAAAAATATAATTGGACCTAGTAGGTGGCCCTGCTGTCAGTGTGTCAACTACTAAATGGCTTGACCGATTGGGTTGAAATTGACGGGGGAAAAATAGAGCTGCAACCTTTTATCTTAGACACCGCGGACGAAGCCGCGGGCAATAAGATAGTCTAAAATAAACTTATTTCGCTTGTTTTGCACTTGCACAAAATCTTACTAATTCTGCAAGACTTCAACTATGGAATGAATTTCGCAATTAAGTTTTCACGCTAATTAAGCGGAGGTCCTTCCACCCCTATTATGCTCGAGAAACGCTAAATTAAATCCTGATGGCCTCTCCTTAATTCCACGACGGACACTATGATGCCTATTCAGTGACATTCAGAACAAGTTAAACCGAGAGTTAGCGCTTCAAAGACGGTCCAAGTTAACGTCTATACCAACGAATGTCGACTCAAATATATAGAGCACTGATACCATTTCTCTTTGAACCTTTAAACCCGTGTTTTTGTCGAAGTTTTACTGGTTTTAAAGAAAATCTTGCTGAATAGCAGTGAACGTTCTCAAGGGAAGCGAAATGGAGTTTTCGAGTAATTTACATACCTACATCGCTTCTTGTATTGTAAGAGAGATGGACGCTCTTAAGTATTTTAGCGTTAGGTACAAGTTGAAATTTCACTTCAATTAAATTGAAAGTTCCAAACGCGCGATACGAATTGGCAAAGTTGTAATTGAATTATTTTAATTTTCACATTCATAAACCTATTACATAGGATGACTAATATTTCAGGGATTTAAATCATACTCCATAAACAAAAACATAAAAGCTGATGCAAAATGATGAACCAGACTAACAATCCGATTACAAAAATTAAATTAATGTAACAGAATAGGTACAAACAAAGCGATTTATACACCGTGGAATTTTAGTGGTTTTAAAGCCGAAGGTATTTAGTTGCACTCGTGATTCTGAGTCGAATTCCAAAATTTTACTTCAAAACGAGCGAAAAAAATAAACACTTCCCAATACAAACGGCTATCGCCAATCGACACCATTTGTATGGAGAAGTGAATTTCTTTTTCGCGCCTTTTGGAATGACATTTCAGAATCACCAGTGCAACAAAATACCTTCGGCTTTAAAACCACTAAAATTGCACGGAGTATAAGAGATTTTGCTGATTAATTTGATGATAATTCAGGTTCGAGTTTCAAATTAATTCATGCATTGTATTATGACGTTTAATAGTACATTACAGCCGAGGTCTTGGCGCGCTTTTATGGCCAACCGCTCCAGGCCAACACAGCGCGCTCAGCATGTCAGCCCTTGATGGACAAGCTAGAATGAAGGCCGAGACCGAAGGTCGAGGTCTTTATAGCGTGGACACCAAGGGATGCAATGATGACCAACCTTGAAGGCTGAGAGCGTAGCATAGTTGAGCTCGAGGCAATTATAATTGGTCGGCAATAACTGCGCCAGATATAGCTTAGTATACTTAGAATTAGAATTTATTTAAGGTTGGACGATAGCCACGTGACAGGAAATTAAAAATTTTCACAGTTTTTTACATTTTGTAGCTAAACTGAGCTATTTTTGTTTAGCGATTTTTCGTTCGCGGCAATAACATAGTATTCTTTTCATTATTGTAAACAACAGAATAAAAATAATTCAGCCGATTATTGGTTCTGATCATCAACAAGTTTTTTTCGCAGTGCCACTGCTTCGTAGACAAAATGTACATAATCTAAATTATAGCTTTAGACTGTCTAAGGTAAAATATTAAAGCATTACCTACATTTTATAAACATCAATTCAGACTTAGTCGTCAGAAGGAAATGTAAATTACAAGGTTTTCGAGATAATAAAATGGTCAAACAAAAATTATAAGAAAGTGTATGTTTTAGACTTCGTAATAAAGCTGACTAATCTAAGTTAATTTAAGCTGCTTAGGAGGACAAAGTGTATTATTTCAACAAAAGGAAACACATAGCATTTATCCGACCATTCATTATACGAAAGTAAACTTACATTTATTAACATAAATATTAGCTTCGAAATGTCTAGGAATGCTAATTAATTAACTGAGCACTGTAGCCGCACAATATTCACTTAACACAGAAGATAAACTTACTCAGGTAAAAACATGGGAGCTATAGTTTTTTTTCTAGATGAATCTAAAGGTAAAATAGCCGAAGAAGATAACAAGAATAGAACAAAAGAAGATGGGAAGAAGACCTTTGTTGACTATGTTGACTTTTAATCAAATTTTATTTGTATTACTAGTTGTGCCCGCGACTTCGTATGCGTTTTTACACATTTGACATTTAATTTAAATTCGACTGTGGAGGAAAACTCAAAAGGAATGTTTTTTTTAACCCCCGACCAAAAAAGAGGGGTGTCATAAGTTTGATAGCTTTGTTGTGTGTCTGTTTATGTGTTTATGAGGGTGTGCCTGTCTGTGTGTCTGTCTGTGTGTGCCCTAATCTAAACAATACATTTATAATAAAATATGTTTTGTTTAGATTAAGGTGTCGCCCGTGTAAGATACCAGGAAGCTTAGCATAAGAATTGCTTAGGAAGTAAAGGGGTTTATATGTATCTCCCTCGACGTAGAGTGGGATAGATAAAGTTATAAGCCCATAGATAAGGTCTTACCCATTCTCATGCTAAGCCAGCAAGCAAAGCATAAGGTTGGGTTAGAGCGTATCTACGGCAAACAACTCTGTCTATCCCGCTCTACGGCAAACAAAATATATTTTTTTAATATCAAGTTGGGCTCACTAGAGTAAATATAAAAAAAAATGCACAAAAAAAATTTCAACCTCGCGTTGGTTCAAACCCAGAACCTTTTGACCGCGACGCAACGTTACTACATCGATAAACTTTGTCCGACCTCCACCGAAAACCACTCACAATTCCCTCCAGCAAGCATCATAAGGCTGGGTTAGAGCGTATCTATGGCTCTGTCCATCCCGCTCTACGCGAAACAAAAGAGTGAGATACCTATTGTTTTAAACCCATAGATACGCTCTAGCCCGGCCTTATGCTACGCTTGTAGAACTAACATTGTCCGCCAAAATAAAATAAAAACAAATGCCGACTTTTCATTTACAATATGGCGCCCCAAATGCCAAAAGTCGTAGCGTGATATTATACAGAGTGTTAAAAGACCGCCAACAAAGCGGGAGACCACGTATAGTCCTTATCATAACGAACATTTTTGCCCAAGGAACTATGCCTGGGAAATCAATTCCGAGATAATAAGGTCGGACTTTTCAATTTTTTTTTTCAGTAATGTGTTTAGTATCACGGTCTTAAAATACCTTCTCAAGAAGCTATATAAAAATTATGGATATTTCTTACAAAAAATCAAGTTAAAATTGCAACCCGCAATGTAGGTTTCCGAGATAATGAGGTTCAAAGTCGGACTTTTCAATTTTTTTTTGCAGAAATATGTTCAGTATCACGTTCTTAACATACCTTTTCAAGAAGCCATATCCAAATTATGAATATTTCTTACAAAAAACGAAGTTAAAATTGCAACCCGCAATGTATTCTAAACATCGGATAGCCTAAGTTATGCCCAGAAACGTGAGTTACGACCATTTTATGTTTGGTTCAAAACTATTCAGCGGTGTTCGCGTTTATCGTGTTCATACAGACAGACAGACAGACAGACAGACAGACAGACATAGACCGTTTTTTTTTGCATTTTTGGATTCAGTATAGTTTACTTAGTAACCCCTGCTAGTTTTTTTCTAAAAATATTCAATGTACAGAATTGACTTCGCTAGAGTTTTATTATAAGTATAGATTTACTCGTTATTTTAGAGTTCCTTGCATAAACAAACATCAACGAAATTTGAAACTGAAATAATTTTAAAACTTAAACTTAAACTTTCGTAAGCACTGCACATTAAGTAAGTAAGTGAAACCGTTAAAGCGATATAAAAATGAAATAATTTTCTTTTTCACCTTTTTTTTCTTATGAATTTGCTTTTTGCCGGCAATAAAAACCTTCTGTCCATAGGTAGCCTTACGCTGTGCACGATAAGTTTACTTTGGCTGCCGCGATTTGCAAATTATCAAATTAGCCTGCCATTTGACCAACAAAGCTCTGCATAGCGTTTAGCTCTATGTCAGAGTTTGTTCACGCTGTAAGAGATTCCTTACGTGATATTTAAAACTATTAACCAACATTATTCAATGTCATGTAACCAAGGTTAATTTTGACGGTCTGTCGAAAATCTTTTCGAAAAAAATATCAATTAATCTACTGGCAGAAAAAAATATTAAAACACATTCAGTTGACAGTGTCTTGAAGTCACGTAGAGACTTTGCAGTTAGTGCGAAGTGAATCTTCTGATGTGCGTTTTTTGTTTCGTAGTGGGCTGCACGGGCGTTTCTGTGTTTCCGCGACTATGATTTATTTCATTATTACTTTGCTCATTATTCAACCGCGTCA
The DNA here is from genome assembly GCA_949319315.1 of Zelleria hepariella. Lineage (NCBI taxonomy): Eukaryota > Metazoa > Arthropoda > Insecta > Lepidoptera > Yponomeutidae > Zelleria > Zelleria hepariella. The sequence continues at coordinate 13,014,935 of OX439381.1, forward strand.
TTGCCAGTTAAGTTAGTGTGAGCCTTTATTGTCTGTTGTGTTTGCGAGGATAAAGAACTGTGAAAGTTTTTCATGAGTAGTCAAAGTAATGTTCTCTTTGACTATATGAAAACGTTGAAAACAAACCGAATACATTGAAATTTTATTTATAAACAGTTTTGCATATCATCGTGCGGTATTTATTTCAAAGAAAGTCAGTGGCCATTTGTAGACATTCAAATCTTTAAATGATCATACTGTCAGCAAACCCTGAGTCTGAGTCTGAGTAAGAAAGAACGTAAATAAAAAAAAATAGTCTCATAATGCCATCTTAAATACTCAAATCGAGTTACGCCAAGCTCGCCAGGATGTCTCTCAGGGAGCACTTATAGAAGTTGTTCATCTCATTTACATATTATACGCTATCTAGAGTTTCTAGCCGCAGTCCTGGGATATTAGCAGAGGCAGTATTTTGTCTCCACAGAAAAGGTCAGATGAATTCATATGCGCCTTGAATCTCGGTTTGTCTCATAACGCAGGTAGTTTACTTTTGTATGGAGGGTCGAAGTTTAACCCAGTTTTTGGGGTTCCGTACCTCAATTTGATTATTGGTTTTACCCGCATAAATTATGGGTGTTATTATTAGTATGAAGGGAGTATTTGAAAACCAGCGCTGTAGTTGTAGTTCAATTACAGCAAAAGCTGAACTACTTTCATTTTGTCATAAACTGTGTTTTATCTAGTATGTAATATAATTTTTCTAGCATGTAAATTTTTTTTTTGGCAAATAAATAATTTTCTATTTTTATTTAAAATTTTCATTTTCAAAAGGGAAAACGGAACCATTATATGATTACTCGTGTATTTGTCTGCTTCCTGCAGGACTTCGTACGTCTGTCTGTCCGTCTGTCACAGCCAATTTGCTCCGAAACTACTGGACCGATTGAGTTGAGGTACAAATTATGTGGGTAAGTTGGTGACCATAGCACGGACGAGTAACGTAAGTTCGTTTTACCTCGATCACTCGTACATTTATTTTTGTCTGTTTCGCCTGCAGGGCTTCGTACAGTCGGCCACACGCTAGGATACCCCTTTTTGTTCGATTGGCGCCTTTATGCAGCGCGCGGTAAGAGCTGCCATGGGGTATCTGTGACTGTAGCCCTACGTCATTGTGCCGAGCGTAAACGAAAATTAATTTTGCACGTATCTTGCGTATTTTCAGCGATAACAGCCACGCATAAGCGTACTTTGCGTTGCGTGGTATCTGCACGGTGCAAGATACGCCCAGTGAGTGTGTTTTAGCACTTAGATCTATCTCATACCTCCTCGTTTCGTTCCTAATGTGAAGCACACTAGCTGGAGCAGGTCATTACAACTCCACAGACATTTTATACATAAAACAAGAGACAAACCTCACCACATTTGCATCTTAACTACCCGACTACTGCGGATAATGTCATGGTTCTTACTGCCCCGGATTAAGCGATATAATTCAACTGAAATGCAAGTCCAAGGCAGCAGGAGGACATGCAAACATCACACTACAAATACGAGGGGTATACATGAAAGCAATTATGCCACGGCCACACTACAGGGCGATGAAATGGACTATTCCACGGTGAACCAAGATTAATTCGAAGCCTATTCAACTGGAGTTGGCAAAGGGAGAAACACTTAGTGGCAAGTGAGTCTATTTACACTTTGAAAGCTAACAACACCCCTACTTATGTAAAAAAATGTGTTTATGGTTATTATGAAAAATTACTTACCTAATTTGTAGGTATGTATGTTCTAATGGATAGATCCTATATAGGTATAATACCCCTAAAAGTCTCAATGGGTTGGCCTTCGCTACGCGTGCCAACTGTTTGTTTAACCATCAACGCAAAAATCGCCAATAGGTCTTAGACACTCTTAATAAAAAACAAATATAAAAATGTTTTTTTGGTCTGTGCTGTCACGATGGTTTCCTGAAAGTACCTACTCAGCTCACATCATGTGCACCGCTAGAGAGTTTGGGCGAGCAATGAAAAACAATTTTGCACTTCATTTGTTTCATTCACCTTCAGCTTTGCTTTCCAAAACCTCATCCGATTGCAATTTTGCAGAGATGATAAATAAATACTCTGGGAAAGGTTCCTTGAATCTTTGTGGGAAAATACAACTCTGGGTCGCCTAAAACCAACCCGCGAGGGCAAGCTCACCGTGTGTAATAATAATAATAGATACCGCACACGGGACTGTGTGGATGAATTTCTAAGTCGATTTCAAGTCTTTAGAACGGGTCTACCGGAGGGATATGCATGCTGGTACACAATGCAATGGTGAGGTTGTTTGTTTGTAAACTCAAAGTTCGCTTGTTCGGCATCGTTTATCTGCCTCTGGTTTGTGCTGAGATAGACAACGTTGTTGTGTGTGCGTTGTATAACGAACGTTGACCGATGTTGGCTTGCAGGTATGACACGGTGTGTTAAGACTTAAGACTGCGTTGCAAACCTTAGTAACTATCATCACTGGCATTGTAATCAAACTGTTGGAATTCAAAGGAATTGAGTTCCGTTCCTAATTCTGAGTGCGCTCGGTAAGTGCAAGTGAAAATTGAAAATAGAACAATCGATTATATGAATCATGTTGCAATTTTGCATAATGTGTTTGTTAATTATAAGCTCCGTTTGGTATAACCAATCAACTAAAATAATATAAAAAATAAATTACTGACGGGGTGTATAATGGGTGCGTTGGCTACGCGCTTTGGATGACCGACAGAGCGCAGAGTAGCGCAGCTGTTTAGGCCCTCACAGCGCGGTCAGCATTGCAGCCCTTGATGGACAATTTGAAATGATTTATAGCGCGGACAGCAAGGGCTGCAATTCGGAAGGCAAAGTTTTTTGTTCGAAAGTCCGTTATTGGCTTAATCTTATCTTTAGACAATATTGAGAAACTAATTTAACTAGTGGTTCGCCCCGAACTGTGAACTCGCGACCCCGTATAAACTTAACAACCCCATATCTCGGCAACCCCTCGACCGATTTGGCTCATGTTCGAACTTAACAATTATTTTAATCTAATTTACCCGCCTACCAAATTTCATAACAATCCGACCAAATTTACTCAAGTTATCGTCGAACGAACATTCATACATACATACATACATACATACATACATACATACATATATACATACATACATACATACATACATACAAACGCCGGATTGTTCCAGTAGACTCGGAGAACTTCGCTCGCTTCGCTCGCTCGTTCAAATATTTTTTATTTTGGTCCAGTAGTTTTGTTTTTATGTGCTAAAATATTTTGTTCCTATGACCGCCAACAGTATGCAGACCCTCGCGTGACGTCATAAAACCGTATCTTTGAAACGTTGTAAAATCCAAACTACTGAACCAAAATAAAAAATATTGAAATGAGTTTCTCAATATTGTCTAAAGATAAGATTAAGCCAATAACGGACTTTCGAACAAAAAACTTTGCCTTCCGAATCATAACCAAGGTTGAAGGCCGAGAGCGTAGTTAAGCTAAGCTAGAGGCCATTTAAGCGTGGCCAGCAACGCACTCATTGCAGACCAAGGCTTGTATAGTGCTTTACTTAAACAATGCGGGTAATTTAAATAAAACAATCTTCTTTCCAGGACTTACCTGCATTACTTTTAGTTTTCCATAATCTTAAAGAGGTATTTGATTGTTGGATTTTCTCAATTAATTGTCTTCATCAAGTGTTACCATAGCAATGGTCGAAAACAATATGACAGCACTTGTTTTATTTTTGTTTTACTAATAATAAAAAACAGCCAAGTGCGAGTCGGACTTATGCATGAGCGTACACACAACCATATATTTTTAATTGTATGGCGGTACGGAACCCTCAGTGCGCGAGTCCGACTAGCATTCGGCCGCTTTTTTGTTTTATCAGTCTGGTCACTGTAATATTTTCTTAGCTCTATGTTGAATTCCTAAGCAAATGGCGGTTAAAGAAGAGTTGACCAATCAAAACGCACGGAGTCCCCCACTACAAACTTGACTCATAATATACCTAGGGTTATTATAAAACCACTACAGCGTTCCCGTGAAATTACAATAACACTAAAATAAGTCCGTGAAATTGTAAGAAATGGAGGCGATTGACAATAATCCGGGTAATTGTAATTTCACTAGGGTAATTATAATATCACTGGTTTGACAATATCCCTGCGACATATATTCCTGTGGATTGTGTAATTCCTTGCGCTTGAAGCCTAGCTACATAAGCTTTTTATTAGGGGCCAAGCACTAGGTGTTTTAACCCGTTTCGACGCGCGGTTTGCCTTATTGCGTGCTAGAATATAATAATTAGGATCAAAAGACACTCGTCACCGTCAACTCGTCACACAGCAGGTGTCACCGCACCGGGTGATTCATCAACATTCATCCACTTCTCAACTCCACACCTCACTACCTCACTGGAGACCTACGACTCACATACGACTGTCACATAACTGAGGCCAACAGACGTAGCTAGCATACTAAACCTGCATAATTAACGTGTACCCAACGGCGTATTCGGTGACCTATTGCGGCAAAGCAATAATATCACGAGGCAGGTCAAAAGATTGGTTCTGGTGTTTAATTAGTGTTAAGTAACAGGTCAGGCGTTTAGTCTGGTTTAAGAGATCAAGCCCAGGCAGATGCGTGAACCTTGGGTGCAATTGAATAATAAAGTTTTTAGTCTTTACTCAAGCTGGTTAGACTGTGTAGGTGGAATAAATTTGCTAGATTTTTGATAGATTTAAATAACTACAACGAGGTTTTCTAGAAAAGGGCTATGACCACATAGGTAGGTCAACCTTAGTTTGAAGAGCTAAATTGTCGGCAGTACAGAGTAGTAACACAAAGATGAGATTGCAAAAAAAAAACATCCTGGTTTTGGTTGCTATGCAATGAAAAAAAAATTGAAAAAAAGTATTAAGTAGAGCTAAATTATTCGTGTTTTTGTCACAAATTACCCCGTTCCGTTCCGACCAATCGTCAAAAATATCCAGATCTTGTTTCAAGCTTTCGTTAGTCAGGTTTTAAGTAGTTCTGGTTTTTGTTAGCTATTTTGAATTGTCTCTATGGCAACGAAAAAGTTTTAATGATATAAGGTTCCTAATTTTCCCATTTTTTAACAACAAAAAAATTCACGCTGTGAAAATAACGACTATAGTATGCTTACTAGCGATGAAAATCAAACATTATAGTCATTTGTTTCGTTCTAAGTGCGCTAAGTACAGCGTTTGAAAGTAGATTTTTAATTAGAAAAGTTAAGCAATCTCACTCTACCCTGAGTCTAGTTCGGAATCGGTTGATCTGATACTAGTAAGAGGCTAAATTGGAATTGTTCTGTTCTTTTAGTGTTGAAGTGCGATTATATCTCTTTTTCGTTGGTGTTGCCGCTAGCTTTTATTATTTTCTTACGTTAAAGTGGTTTAGGTGATAAGGTTAGACTTGATATGGTATGGTACCAAAGGTATTTTTCTGCCCATAGTATTCTTTTTGGTGTGCCTCTCATTCATGAATTCCCCGATGTTTCTAAGCTACGATTTATTTCTTCTTTTAACACACCTTTTCCCCATTTTTCCCCTTCATATTCACTTTGATGAGATCGGTAATTATCGTGTCAAACTGGAATAGAGAACAAAGATGCGGACATTCTACGACGTTAACGTTTTTTTCTTATTTTTATAGTGAACATGAGACCTCAGGAACGATTGGCGCGTCGTAGGTTCAGATTCGTGATTCTATTCGTATTCTCAAAATTCTAAGCAACACTACGTCGTAATACCAATATAGCAGTATGTTTAGCAATACAAATATGTAAATCGTCTCTACCTTTACTTAAGGTGGGATGATAGCAATGTGGCGGGAAATTCAAAATTTTCACAGTTTTTTACATTTTGTAGCTAAACTGAGCTATTTTTGTTCAGCGATTTTTCGTTCGCGGAAATAACAAAGTATTTTTTTCATTATTGTAAACAACAGAACAACAATAATTCAGCCGATTATGTGTTCTGGTCAACGAAGCAGTGGCACTGCCCAAAAAACTTGTCATAGACCAGAACACATAATCGGCTGAATTATTGTTGTTCCATTGTTTACAATAATGAAAAGAATACTTTGTTATTTCCGCGAACTAAAAATCGCTGAACAAAAATAGCTCACTTTAGCTACAAAAGGTAAAAAACTGTAAAAATTTTGAATTTCCCGCCACGTTGCTATCGTCTACCCTTAAGAGTAAGTTACGTTCGAAAGATCGTTGTGATTTATGTGGTACCCGTCCCGTAACATGCGAAGTCACTTACGATCTTCCCTTGGGGTAGGTATACCTCTTTGAAAAATATAGTTCCCAATTGACTCATCAGAAGGTTACATTGTTTTCTGTGATGTTATTTCAACGTGGTTTTTCATTTGTCATTTAACTTGAAATTACGCTCTTCCCTTGAGAAATGAAAATAGTTCCATGTCATACGGTTTTTTTGTGATGTTATTAAACAACAATTATTTTCAAAACGATGATAATGATTTAAGTGCTGGGCTACTCTTATTCAATTTAAACATATTATGCCAGGTACTACCAGCGTTCGAGTGGTCTTTATTTGCCATTAAACTTAAAATAATGAACTCGATGTATTAAAGTATTTACTAGCCTTTGCAATAATTTAATTTGCCTGCAAGTGAGAAAAATTTGGCAATTTTTATTAAAGAAGAAATAATAATATGTAGAAGGCTTTATTTTAATAGTTATTTGTTATGCAAGAATGCAAAATTATTTTTTGCAGTGAGTGCTCGTATTGAATACCGAGCTAGCAAAGGTTCTAAAATTGAGCCGCGAGCGTAGCGAGAAATAGAAACCTGAGCGTAGCAAGGTATTCAAAAGTACGACACAAATTTTCATCTCTATTTTTCGATTTTCTTGCATAATATCTTAATATCTCGATTTTCTACGATCGCATGTTTAAAGTAACAGCATACTTTCCGACCCTGGGAGATGAAAACAATTTTTTTTCATAACTTTCTTTTTCTCAATTTCACTTGTCAATAAAAACGTCAGACGAACAACAAAAGGAATATTTTGAATGGGAGCCTTTATCTAAAACTTTTGACAATACTTTATGAGATAACAATGAAAAGGGTGTTAGGATGATCTTAAAAAAGTAATGAATAAAATCAAACCTAAAGAAAGAAAATAATAACCAAAAAACTTATTTTAAGATCTGATCTTTGTTTTATTATGTCACGCTTTTTTTATCGAGCTACTACTAACATTCATAAGGGTAATCATAAGTTTTGCGTTACGTTTACCTACTATTTGCCAAGCAGAGTCTGTTTAGTAGATCGTAATGTTATTACGAGCATGTCAAAACTCGAATATTCGTGCGCGTACATAAGGAAACTAATTCGAAGAGGTTCCAATTCAAAATTCAAACATGAGTGCCACCATTATTACCTCAACGGCTGATATCGCCTAGTCATCTTTGACGTCACAGACGTCCTGGGGCGTCTAGTAAGGGGCTAGTATCAGATGGTCTAACATGCAAGTAATCAATGACAAAAGCTCGTCAAAATGTATTCGGCCTAAGAGGCATCAGTGAAAAACAGTTTGTCTCCGTGTCTCATTGTAATTTTGACATGAAAATAAGTTTTTTTTTTGTAAGGTTAATAATTCGCTCAGGTCAGGACTTGAACCCGCAACCGTCTGTTAGTGCTTTATAAAAAAACGCAGTTCATGGTCGATCATGGTGCAGACACGGCCCTCGCGACGGCAGCGCGGCGTGGCCAGCCGCTGACTGCGCGCCAGCAGCCGCTGATCTAAATATCTATTCTAAATGTTGGTAAATTAATAATGTTTCGGAGAAACTACGATTTGCTTTACTGACCAATAACTTTTTAACTATCTTGCAATTTTTATGTAGGTACTGCTAACTTGTCCAAATGTTTTCTAACGAGATGCTCATAGGCAGGCATCATCATCTGAAACTAACCCTAGGAAAGCATCTTCATGCTCATTGAAGCGTGTCGGGAGACGTATTGTATTGTAAGTAATTTGATAGCGCGTGTTATAAATGCTAGGCGATGTGTAAAACGATTAAAATTGAAAGGCAAAATATTTTTTGTCCTCAGTTTATTTTGTATTTTCTAAGAATTTGTTGTAAATTTTTCTTGATAACTTCATTTTAGTACCTACAAATAAAATCTCTGATATTAAGTTCTAGAATGCTGCTACTTAAACTAAGTGTAACAAGAGTTCAGACTGTCGATAAAACAGTACATGTTTTGATATGAAGGAGGGATATTCAAATTAAAACATGCACTGTTTTATCGACGGTCGACACTACTAAACTCTACTTAAACTGAGGTTAAACAGAGTTCAAGTAGCGTTCTAGTTTTAACTGAGTTTAGACAGAGCTTAAGTAGCGTTCTATAATACCATTCTTAGAGAGATGAACAAAAGTCTGATTGGACTGTTATAAGTTTTGAATAAAATATGTAATATTTGTTTTGTTTTGCGTATAACATTTGTAAATCAATGTTACTTTGCATTGTCTCTATACGGTTCAACACCCGTATACTGCGCGCGAGAAGAAGCCGTAGCACCTAAACCTAAACCACAACAGGTTAATTTATAGTGGATTTTAAACCGAGAAAAATGAAGTGATTTTTACTCTTTCAACTGACTATTTAACTTATCAACAAACGACCTACTTAAAACTAAATAAGACTAGTGGTTCGCCCCGAACTTTGAACTCGCTACCCAATATCTCAGCAACCCCTCGACCGATTTGGCTCATGTTTGAACTTAAAAATTCTCTTTACCTTGTTTACCTGCCTACCAAATTTCGTGACGATCCCACTAAATTTACTCAAGTTATCGTAGAACGAACATTCATACATACATACATACAAACGCCGGATTGTTCCAGTAGACTCGGAGAACTTCGCTCGCTCGTTCAATTAAGGGAGTAAATAAAATTGTGTTGATCACTCAATGGACCATACAATCTCTACTAGCCATATGTCACAAGTTAGGTTCACAAGTTTGTCACAAGTTAGGTAAATAAGGCAGATTGCATAGTGTCTATAATTTCAGGCAAGTGTATAAATCCTAAGTTGTAATACTTGACATACAACCCTATTTAGCAACGTCTGTAAGCGAAAGATCAAGTAAATAATTAAATTTTGGAAATAATTAAATTCAGAATTACCTACGAACCGAAGGGTGTTGCAAATAAAGCAAGCTTAAATTAACTCGTTAATAGCTCCTTAAAGGCAAGTTTATACCGACTTTAACACCGAAGGCTTGCGTGCGTCATCCATTGCCCGCGTGAAGCACCTCATTGAGTCTGCACTAATATTAAAAAGAGGAATAGTTTGTAAGTATGTATGTATGTAGGGGGTAATCTCCAAAACTGTTCATCCGATGTTAAAAATCCTTTCACTAATGGGAAGCTACGTTTTCTCTGAGTGCTATAGGGTATTTTTATTGTGATAACGGGTAAAAAACAAATGCTGCGCGGACGAAGTCGTGGCTAGTACTTAATAAACTTGCGGTGAATCATTAGGGCACATCGAAATTACCTACCTCGTCTATTTACTTGCGTGTCTGAACTAAAGACAGGCTGCTAGAGCTATGCGTGTTGTTATTTTCAGATATACTATTTAGAGGTTCGCCCCGAACTGTGAACTCGCGAGCCCATATCTCGGCAACCCCTCAATCGATTTGGCTCATGTTCGAATTTTACCCGCCTACCAATCCGACCTTTACATAACTAATCGTAAAACAAATATTCATACATATTCATAATCGGATTGTTCAAGTAGATTCGAAGAACGTTCAACTAATGTACATGCCGTCACCGGGATTCGAGCCTGAGACCTCAACTAGTGTTGCCAACGTTTCACCCACTGGGCACTTTAGGCACTGCAGCGTCGGAGTAGCACTTCGCCTATCTAGTATGAGTGAAGGTGCCACTAGACGCTGTTTGTAGATACAAAGGCCTGAATTTAATTTAATTTAAATAGCTACAACTATTGAAGCATATGGAATGAGGACCTAAATATTGTCTCGCACATTATGTTTTGTCAATACTTTACGTTCGATTTGGATCCACTTAAAATTCAACCCTTTCATTGAAACCTAGAAGTTGGCTCGGGATTTTCGTCGTCGTTAGATCGTCTCTTCCAAATAAGTGAATTAGTATAATTTAAAAATTATGAATTCCCAAAAATGAGAGGAATAGAAAAATCTAGTTTCTAGACAGGCATAATAAAATATCCAGTGATAGTCTGTCATGCTATCTTTATTCACATTTTTAGGGTTCCATACCCGAAGTATTACTCTGCCCCAGCTGTCTGTCCGTCTGTCTGTTCTAAATTTAAAAAGGGCTGAATCTTTAGAATCTTAATATGCAAATAGATGAAATTTTCACAGATTATTGTGTTATTGTAGCAGATTACCGGCAAATAATATAAAAAATATAATAATAAAAATAAAGGGGGTCCCGATTCAACAAGAGTGTTTTTACACTTTTTGCCCTATCGCAAAAACTGTAATACATAATTACAAACATCAAGCTTGGTACGATTATAGGGCTTACTGTATATCATGAAACGGTCAAGCGCGAGTTGGACTCATGCAGCGAGGGTCCGTAAAACCAGACTTTTTTTATTGCATGGCGCCCTCAGTGCGTGATTCCGACTCGCACTTGGCCGGTTTTTTTATTATTGTTTTTTGGACAATCTTTTTTACAGTCAAATGACACATGAACAAAAACGAATTTAAAAAGGTACACAGAGTTCGCTATCTACACTGTATCTAAGCGCGCATTGACTAGTTCAGGCATCTAAGGAATAGACCATTTTCGTCGTCGATTTACATAAAGGACGGCTGTCGAACTATTGTTGTGTGCAAAGAGCCCTAAACTGGAGGAACCGAGGAATGAAAACCTGCGCCGACAACAAAAGCTTATGTAAATGGTACTAAACATTCAGATTCCCATCCTGAGTGTTTGTATAAAATGAGGTTAATTTCGTGCTACGCGGGCCTGTAATCCGGGAATCGTGTGAACAATTTACAGTTGTAATTAAAAACTGAAGCTTTTTCCGTACACGGATTTGTCGGGCTATTTTCAGGACTCAATCGACAGCGATGTGTTTGCAGTACATGATTTCAGAATGAAAACAGGATTTCCTTTTGGTTTAGTTGTCACCGACAATCACTTACACACGAAACGCAAACGAATTATTTGTTAAATTTCCGCGAATTCAAAACGCTGTTCTCTCTTCCGCGAACGAAAAAACATATTATTAAAACGTTAGGTTTCGTAAGGTCCGGCACGTTTTCCGGATCCTCCATAGCATTTAAATACAGGTAGCATTAACCGTTGGGCAATAAATAAAACTCGATTAAGCGAGATCCGTAGAAAAATACCGGAAAGCGGGGAAAGAGCGCTACGCTCCTTTTATTCCGGACTTGCATTCAAGTCCGTTTCACTGAAGGCACGAAAAGTGAGCAAGGAATGCTTTGTTTAGCAGCGGCTGCTTTATTTGCCTTCTTTTTGTAATTTGCAAATGGCCTGAGTTGCAGGCTTTGGGCCACAAACTAGTCATGATATCTTATTTTTATTATAGGCGAGTGCAAAGGGGTTCTCAAAATCTCAATTCTTGAAGGCATCTACTTGCTGCAGACAGTGGCATTGACGAATTGTACCTACTTCGAGTAAGTAGAGCTATATTGTAAAAGCGTTATCACTGTACCTCAAAGGTTGCGGGTTCAAGTACCATCATCATCGACATCATCATCATCATCATCAGCCCACCTCTGCCCACTGTTGGGAATAGGCCTTTTTCCCCTCGCGCCACCTCTCACGGTTCAAGTACCAGAGAGGATTTATTTAAAACTTTTTTAAGGTGAACCATGTTTTGCAAAGATTTTCTCACAGTTGAGTTTGAGTTTCAGCTCTTACACCCATTCATAAAACAAACCCGCATTCTAAAAGCCAAATAGGGCTACCCACGAACGCTCACACTGTGGGTCCATTAACGAAATTCACTCCCTCCTCAAAAGACAACTATTTTTCCTCAATAGACCCAGCTCTAATTCTCATTAGATAATGTTGTTTGACATCAAAGAAGTGAGTGATTCTGATACCCGGCTTACATTCAGCTCACTTGCGGAAGGAAAGAGGGAGAAGTGTATCAAATTCCACCGCAGTAAGTTTGGCATCACATTCAATTGAATGCAGTCATTCATTACTATACTTTGCAATTACGGAACCTATGATTATTTGATTTTTTGCTGATGTATAAAGATAGATAGACACCAGAGAGATATTAATTTATCGTAGAACTTTAGGTGCCTGGACACTTTGAAACCGTTATTTTATTGCTCAAAAATGAAGTAGAGGCGGCAAGCTAATAAATAAAGCAACCACTATAAAAGATAGTTTCAAAATAAATGCCACCGGTCTACCAGCAGGTAGTTTAAGCTTGCCTCGGTTACCTATAAATATTTCGCATGATAGCAATATTCTCAGTTACGATACGTAAAAAGATATCCAATAATAGTGCTTTTAGGTGCTAGAATTTCCATTTTTATGATGCGAGTGCATTTACTTTGTATTGTATTGTATGTGGCACCGGTTTTAATTAAATATGTAGTTACATTTTAAACATATTTTTTTAAAGTTTTGGATTAATCAAACCAAACTAGGATTATTTGTCATCAAATAGATTTTGCAATTTGTCTTCACTTTCATAAGACGGAATAATTATTATATTTTGCAAATAGAAGTTAAAAACTAAAACCCGACTACTAAAAGGCTTAAAACAAGACCTGCTTATCCTTAAAATAGACTCATAGATAAATAATCGTAGTCGGAGGCCATCGGTTTATCAAATGCGAATGTGGTGTCCTCCGACTACGATTAATTATCTATGAGTCTATTTTAAGGATAAGCAGGTCTTGTTTTAAGCCTTTTAGTAGTCGGGTTTTAGTTTTTAACTTCTATTTTTTTTTTTTGAGCTTTTTAGTTTGTTATTTTGCATGATCACCTAAAATAGAACCAAGAAGGGCAAAAAAAAACACATTTTGGTATTTTTTGTTCTATTTGTTATGTTGACGCTACATGTGTTATACATTTTTGAAAACGTCATTTAAAGTCATTTCATTTGATACCCATGACGATGGTATCCGATAATTTTTATTTTTAGGTCCACCACTTTAGGGCGCAGCACAGCCGCCATCTTGGTTGTTTTCAAAATAAAACTATGCTTTGTTACCTGGGTGATTAAGACAAATCCAACGACACATCATTTGTTGAAATCGGCCTAGTAGTTTAGGCTCTGCGAGGGAACAGATGAACACACAAACATACATACCCACATACATACATACATACATACATACATACATACGCTGCTAAAATCATAACCCTCCTTTTTGCTTCGTGTAGTCGGGTAAAAAGGCAGCAGTGGGCAGCGGTGGGCTGATGATGATGATGATGATGATTAGGTATTGATCTATTTCATGGCTACATTTTTAGGAAACCTGAAAAGAGAAAATGGAACCATTATAGGATATTTTTTTTGTTCTTCTGTCTGTCTGTCAATAAAGAACTTTTTTTATCAGAAACTTGTACAAGATGTTTCAAGTTGAAAGTTGTTTTTTTTTCACGACTCCATTGACAAGTATAATGGAGTTATGAAAAAAATCAACCTTCTAAGTTTACGCGATCAAAAGATATGGCCGTTTATTACGATTAAGCAGGTTTCCGTAAATTTCGACACTCGCTTTAAGACAACTCATGTCTAAAAATGTAAAAAAAAAATCCCCCTTACAAGTTAATTTCTTGCCACCACAACATTACAAGTGTCAAATTTTTAAGACCCTGTCGAATCACTGAATTTGCACGACTGATTCAAATAAAAACTGTATTTTTGCGGCTGTCTCGAAGCGGTACAGTGTTAGTCCGAGGGTTTAACCCTCCTTTTTACAAAGGGGCAGTTTTTGTCAGGTGAAATAGGTAACAAGAGACTATTAGAGGTCGGTAAAAGCACCCCATTGTATCGTTTAGTAAGCCACCTTTGGTAGCGGAATGTTCACTCGAACTAGGAGCTAGTATTAGAGATTGATTTTGTTGTTTTGGATAAATGGAGTAAGATACTCCGGCGCAGATTTTTTATCGAAGACCTGATAATTGTGTTCTCCTCTCGTGTTAGGTATGATTATTTTTGTGATTTAGCAAAAGTAATTTATTATTTTTTTATTAATTCCAAACATGTAGATAACAAGAGGTTAGCGAACTATCAAAATATCTCAAAATTCTGTAAATAAAGTCGGAACAGCGGACCGTTCAAGCTTTGTATTGAGAGTGCATCGATGATCGCATTTTGGAACGGGAATTCGGTGCAGAATCGGCAAGATATCTCCGGTTTTAAAACCGCTAACATTTCGGCGTAAGTAGCTAAGCGTGATTTGCTCGCTGCACGCACCGCCGCGCCGTTTCGAACTGGCAGCCTCAAGTTTCATCTGCCCGGTAACTCTGTTCTTCTCCAAGAACGATCAGAGCTAGTGAAGCTGGAGAAAAAAAAGTAGCTAGATACTTAGTATTAGATACTTAGTAACTAGTGGTTCGCCCCGAACTTTGAACTCGCGACCCTATATCTCAGCAACCCCTTGACCGATTTGGCTCATGTTCGAACTTAAAAATTCTCTTTGCCTCATTTACCCGCCTACCAAATTTCATGACGATCCGACTACATTTACTCAAGTTATCGTCGAACGAACATTCATACATACATACATACATACATACATACATACATACATACATACATACATACATACATACATACATACATACATACAAACGCCGGATTGTTCCAGTAGACTCGGAGAACTTCGCTCGCTTCGCTCGCTCGTTCAATAATATCTGATTTATATACATTTTTTACTTTAGATAATATTTTGACGTTCAATGTAAATAATTTATTTATGGCATATTGAATAAAAACATTTGATTCTGATTCTGATTCTGGTAAATCCGTTTTAAGGTGAAATGTAGGCACAACTAGCGCAGCCAATGAAAAAAAAAAACATAATTTTATCTTCTTTTTGGATGCGTTTTTTGCTATAAACTTTCCTGCAAGTTCTCAACGCGAGGCTTAATAATTTTTAGGACCGTAAGGTTTAGATTTCATATCTTAGAATTAACCGAATGCAATGAAATCATTAATCGCCAAAAGTGGCCACTCGCATCCAAAAAGAAGATAATTATGTGTTTTTATTTTTATTGGCGGCGCTAGTTATGTCTACTACTGGGCCATAAGGAAATCTTCTTATCCTACTCAGAAATTCTCGACTTTCAGGCCATGCAGTACGCAAGGCGCCGCGTGTAGGATATCGCGGGATGGGGCATAACGTTCGGAGTAATATTATTTGGAAAGATGGTCACGTGGAACGTCATCTGGCGCAGAGTTCGATCGTTATCGTTTGTGCAGCCATTTGTAGCTCGTGCAACTTCTGCTAGTAAAGATGAGGTTATTTTGACTATAGGGAGTTTGTACAATTGAAGTCCGACTGAGACACTGTTGAAGGGTGGCATTTTGGTGTCAGTTTTCTGAGATCACCTAATTGAGCTGGAGCTTGAGCTGACGACTATTAGTGCTAGTCTAAGATGAAAAAACACTTCCTTTCCAAAGTGTAATATTATAATAAATATCTAAGTTTAAGTAAGTCACGGGCAACAGCTGTGTTTCCAGTAACATTTGCGTTTACGCAGTGATTAACCGATGGTATTCGCACTAATCTAGGGTCAGTTACCAGTCTAACTAGACGGACGTTGGCACCCTTTGATCTTCCCAGAGAATGCCAAAGAAACCCTAATAAACCCGCCGTCCGTCTGTCTGTCTGTCACAGCTTTGAAGGGCTGTATCTTTTGAACTGTACTAGAGATATTCAGCTAGACGGACAATGTTCTAATAGTGAAGAATTTTTTTTCCTTTTACTTACCTAGAACGAAACCTTGTACTGCATTTAACTGACCAAAACAATCTGCCATATCTAAATCATATCTAAATATCTAACTTCGTCTTCTGTACGCGATTCATCGTGGAATAAGGAAAGTTCTGTGATCTGAATATTACGGAAATCTACCATTTATAAAATATACTTATAAGCAGTCAGTACGTAATGAAGTAAACCCTTGATATTCGTATGAAGCCACCTGACCGGAAGTATAATTTGTCGCACCCACCACTTTCAGCGATAAGATAAGACTAAGTTGGTGATACACTATTTGGAGTGAAGAGATATATTTGTTTGCTGCAAGTTAGCCGCTCCCTCTCCTCGTACTTAAGAGGCCCCTCCAGGACCGTGGGAACTCAGTGACGGCCAAGCGTGTGAAAAACCTGTTTTCTATAGCTGTTTCACCCAGAGCGAGACGGGGCGCGGGAAAAGTGAGAGGCAATGCGGCTCTGTGAGTCTACGACTCTACGTGTGTTCGTGTCCTTTCGCAAGTATTTACCTCTAGTTGTAGTTGTAATGTCATAGATCTATTTTCCCAATTTTTTTCGTAGTTCAGCTGCCATTTCTACATTTTATTAGGAATTTCAAAAATCGTTTTTCTCTGACAAGTACATTATTATTGTTCCCAAGGTAGTTAGTGTCCAATAGACAGTGTAATAATGTAAGCAAATAACACCTGAAAGTAACCCCTTTTTCGGCGCGAAAAACGCATCGCTCTAATTTCTTTCAGGCTATTTTTTTTTATTATATACCTATTTGCAAATCTCCATCATATTGGTCATCTACTGGTAAAAACCAAGTTTGAGGCAAAATCCAGCCTGTAGTTTAGAAATTAAACCTGAACTACGTTTGTATGGGAAAATGGTGCCTCTTAATAGGACAAATTATTTATACAGGGTGTTACAAAAAGGTCCTGTGATGCTCAAGAGGGTCGCTTCACCCACCAATCATCATCGTCATAATCAGCCTGTTGATACCCACTGCTGAGTAAAGGTATTTTCTTCATGCTCACGCCATCGCTCATGATACTGTGCCAGACCACTGCTTTCCGGCCACTTGCACTTTATATTTTTTCGAGATTCTACACTTGGCCCCATAATAAATGTCGCTTGTATTGGAGAATTAAGCAATCCCTTTCAGTATCACATGACCCATACACCCTGTATAACGTCCACTCACACTAGTTGGGTGAAGTGACCGCTCGGACGCTGTAGTGTCTGGAACATTGTTTAGTTAAACGGAGTATTCTTGCCCAAAACCTATACCATCATCTCGGCTTAGTCTTTCTAGCTAGCCCGAAGGAAAGTCTAAGTCAACACGTCAAAACTAAGCCACGGGTTTCCTCATGATGTTTTCCTTCACGGTAAGAACGTGGTATAGCAAATTCACAAATGTACGTATCTTTATAAATCGAAGACACCACCGCTTTTTAAGCGGAGCAATAACCCTGCCAATAGTTCACAGGTGGCATCCTAATTTCCGTTGCTTGGATGGAAGATTACTCTGTTTTATTTATCCGCCAAATTATATCAGGTTTGCTTCTAATTTGTCCGCTGATTGTATGACCTGGGACGCAGAGTAAATAAGAATAGAAAATACAACTCACTCAAAGCATATTAGATGAATTCTCAAAATAGAAGTTAAAAACTAAAACCCGACTACTTAAAGGCTTAAAACAAGACCTGCTTATCCTTAAAATAGACTCATAGATAAATAATCGTAGTCGGAGGCCATCGGCTTATCAAATGCGAATGTGGTGTCCTCCGACTACAATTAATTATCTATGAGTCTATTTTAAGGATAAGCAGGTCTTGTTTTAAGCCTTTTAGTAGTCGGGTTTTAGTTTTTAACTTCTATTTTTTTTTGAGATTTTTAGTTAGTTATTTTGCATGATCACCTAAAATAGAACCAAGAAGGGCAAAAAAACACATTTTGGTATTTTTTGTTCTATTTGTTATGTTGACGCTACATGTATTATACATTTTTGAAAAGGTCTTTTAAAGTCATTTCATTTGATACCCATGACGATGGTATCCGATAATTTTTATTTTTAGGTCCTCCACTTTAGGGCGCAGCACAGCCGCCATCTTGGTTGTTTTCAAAATAAAACTATCCTTTGTTACCTGGGTGATTAAGACAAATCCAACGACACATCATTTGTTGAAATCGGCCTAGTAGTTTAGGCTCTGCGAGGGAACAGATGAACACACAAACATACATACCCACATACATACATACATACATACATACATACATACGCTGCTAAAATCATAACCCTCCTTTTTGCTTCGTGTAGTCGGGTAAAAATAGCATCCAATGTAGTTACGTTGAAACGTCTTTCTATCTATCTATCTATCTAGTTACCGAATGGTAGTAAACTGTCATAATATTATCGCATGAACTATCTGTCGCTCTCTCTCTCTATCTCTCTCTCTCTCTATCTCTCTCTCTCTATCTCTCTCTCTCTCTCTCTCTTTTTTAAATATTTCCTTCTTGATCTCTGTCTCTCTTTTTCTCTCGCCTCAGACACCTGTGCCCCGTGGAACGTGTATAGGCTTCTCCTTACTCCGTCAAATAGCGTATGTAGGCAAAGAATCGTGTAGGCTATCCTTCTGGAAATAATAATCTTGTGCCGCGGCTGTTTTGAATGTCCGCCGCTTATTGCTTTAAGGGGAAAAGGTCCCTGTTTTTGGGTTAATTCAGTCGCACCAGGCCATCTGCCTACGCAAAAGAGGTGTTATGGAATTATTTAGAGACGGGAGGGTTCGCATTAGGTATTTGTATCAGCAAGTCAGAATAATTTCAACAATCGATTGAGTAAATAAATAAAAGGTTAATGAAACCAAAATAAATATAATAAGAGACCGTATACAAAACAAAAGCAATACGATTAGTGCGCTTAGTTGATTGCCGTTAAACGAATCTATACATTCTAAGTACAAGCCCGCAGTGAGAGATTGATAGCCACAGCAAAGGCATTGTCTCAAGAAACTAAGACGTCTGGACGAGGTTGACACTAGTCGGCTATCCCGACGATAATAAAAGCAAGTCAAACCTTTAAATCAATATAAAGTGGGATTGTGTAAATCAGTTGATTCGAACTTCATGTGAGTGCGATAAATCGATGATTTCAAATTGCCTCTTCCATTACCATCGTGATGCAACAATATTATACTACTCACTCTGCAACACTTCTCTAATTCCAACGCTCAAATCAGATGTTGACGAGGACGGGACGTCGTTTGAATCAACTATGCTTCGGTTATCGGGAATCACATCAGCGGCGCACCTCGATCGATAAGCACTATCACGCTCCGCTACTCTGGCTGGTTAGCAGTAATGATTTTATCTGTTTCGGGCACGATTTAGGGATACAGACGTTCCTGCATACTTAGTTGACGGAAATCTAAAAACTGGCCCACTGCGAGTCGATCTCGCGCACTGAAGGTTGCGTAGTTGCATCTGGGCTATGTAAGTATTGTAAAACAAATCCCCAGTGCGTGAGTTCGACTCAAATTTGAGCATTTTTAACCAACTTAATAAAGGAGGAGGATTTACTACTTTTCGACGAGTATGTTATTTTTAATATTTCTTGTTGTTTAATGTTTTTTTTACGCGATTACTCCGCCAACTATGAATTGATTTTGATTTTGGTTCTTTTTTTGTTCATACTTCAGAGGTAGTAGGTATACGTTAAATTTGGTTAAGATTTGATGAAGAACTTCAGATTATGGAGAACGGAAGTCCTCAACGGACAGCAGCAAAACACTCTGAATCAGTGCAGTAGCGATTGAAGGCAAACCACTGGAAACTGTACAAATAAAATCCGACTTCAAATTTGCACTAAAAAGGTCAAAATAATTTTATTTCCTTTTAATAAACGTAACTCTTGGAGCCCATAAAAGCTTACCATACAAATAATACTTGTATAGTTTTCTGGAAAAAGCTTAACTCCATTTGGAGTTGAGTTCATTAGAAGGAAACTTCTGTCATGGTCTCCAGACCACAAAAAGCTATACTACCAAAGGAAGTAGGTTAACTATATCGCACACACTATTTCAATCAGATATTCTGTTCTGTGGTCTGGAAAATACGTTGATTCTACACGAGTCCCCATGGATTTTGACTGAGGATGTGAAAAATCAGGATGAATTGCATCCATTTTTGCTTCATTTTAATCACAATACTTAAGGTGGCATTAATAGTCGTCTGAGATCACCTACTTGAGCTCGATCTCAAGTAGGTGAACTCAGAAAAGTCAAATGCTATTGTCAAGCCTTGGCTAATGTCAAACTTGAGTACCTGTCAGCATATTAAAAGACGCTATCTTGAGATTGACACTGACATTAGCCAAGGCTAGACATTAGCATTTGACTTTTCTGAGATCTTGAGTTCAAGCTTGAGATGACGACTATTAATGCCACCCTTAATCATAAATAAATTGAAATATAAAAGGTAGAGCAATTTTGATAGAAACAAAAAATAAACGACTATTAGGAAGAAATTTGCTTTTTATTTTATTGGATTTCAGCCAGCAACTCCTTGCCGCAAAACAAATATTAAGTTTCTCCACTTTCAGTTTCTCTGCATGCAACAATTAGTAAAATATGTTTATAGTAAAGTAGGAATTTGAAAACCAACACCTTGAAGTTGAAATTAAGACCGCGTTTTTATACACATGAGAAAAATTAGCATGTGGCAGTTGTGACATTAAAACTTACCCGTACCTATTTTACTTGGCTTAGTAAAATCAAGCACTTGTCTTGAATCCGTATCTAAATTATTCTTATTGGAATCGAATCCAATCAATAAAACCTTAGATAGGAACTCTATTAGAAAAGCCGCGGCTACATTAGAGAAACCCAGTCTATATCATTGCATTAGCGAAGGTTTCCGAACCCATACAGCGAATGGAAACGTGGTATATCACAAACAAAGTAAGTGCCTGGACGAGAACAGACTTTGTTCCGGAGGAGTTAGGGCCGAGATTGGAATGCACTTTGGCAGGTCTTACGATAGTTTGTGTGTATAATTGGCAGTCACCAACATGCTACCCAAGTAGTATAGAGTAAGACCGCCACACCGTGGACTTAGCCATCAATTTCATATTATTTAATATGGAAAATTGTGATACTATTGTTATCTCAGTCTTCGCCACAATCGTTAGACGACCCTAGATTTGTGCAATTCAGGGCTTTATAAGAACTAAGTATATAGAAATCAAATACTAATCAAAACTATTGACGCAATAGTTAGAAACCCGGTTCCCGGTGAATCCTGTTATCCTCTTCTGTTTCATTCCATGCCGTCTCCTGTCAGAGGTTGGCGATCAGTTTGGCTATTTTGTTCTTCGAAGCTGCCAAACAAAGCCATGAGCCGGCACTTTGCTTGAATCAGTCTTGGAAGTTTTATAGCCATGATATATCTTGGGTTTTCCAGCCCGGCTGTGATGCCAGGTCGCGATACGACTTTTATCAACGCTTGCCAGTGAGATACTCCTCTTTCTACGGGAATAGTATATTTCATTACAAGTGTGGAAAGGCTGTCATTGCAAAGAGGTCCGACAAATGGCTACCCGAGCCGAGGCGCAGCCGAAGGCGAGGGTTGAAAGTCGGAACAAGTTGCAATGACGGTTCCGCACGTGTACTGAACGACTATTTTTAATACAGTTGCGAAAAAATTAAGCAATTTAATAAAATAATAAAAACACAATAAACTCAACTAACTTAACATTTTTTACTTTTCCGGTAAAATGTTCTACGAAGCATTTTGTGCAATTATACTGAGTTCCGGTGGTGTTAATAAAAAAAACTAGGGTCGTAATTACTCATTTTGTGCAACAAACAACGAAAGCAAAGAAAATTTCTGAAAAATCAAAATGGCGCCAACCGTAGAATATAAGCAGAGTTTTTTTTTCTTCACCCATTCTGGTAGGCAAAGGCAACTATGCCCATACAGCCAAGTCTTCAGTAGAAGTTTTTTATTGATATGAAATGAAAATAAAATTTAATGAAATGAAACCTAACCAAACTCATTCAATCAAATCATTAAATCTAATATTGAAACAAATTAGTAGCTTCTTTTTAGAAATATACGTATTTGCATGAATCATAAAAACTTTTTTAGTAAAAACTTCATGGTTGGTTTTTCTTTTTAATAGACATTATTTTGAATGTTGGGAAAGAGAACGCACGAGTGCGGGAAAGGTAAAAAAAAGCACGAGTGTGTAATAGCCCACATCCACAGCCTTCTTTATCTCTCAAGCCATGCTGTTAGGTTTGGCAACCTCGCATTTAAGGACTGCGTGAACCGGTTGTCTGTCTTGTAAGACTATCTAATAATTAGTTTTCCAGCGACTTAATAAATCGTTATCCCGTGGGAAAGAAAACGTAGATAAAGGTCTTTATTCTCTCTTTAGACTTGAGTCGTAATTCGACTTACAGCAGGGCACACAACACCGGCGAGGCATTTGAAAATAAATTCATGATTTATTGTTGTGTTACGATTGGTTCTCTAGGATCAAATTGTAACTACAAATCGTAACTAAAACTATGAAAATACTCTAAAAACATACCTTAAGCTGGCAAGTCAAGTTAGGCTGTTTTAAAGCAATGAATAACTAATAAATTACTTAATTTTCACTCACAACATCAGCCACACAACAAATCAAAACAAATCCTTACGTCAAATGAAGATGACGTATTATCCAGCTAACTTAAAACTACAAGAAAAATGGTATAAAAACAAACAGCATAACTGCCATGTTATTTAGCCGGGTATGTATTATGCGACTAAAATTAATGGTTTCCAGCCAGAGTTGAAGTTAGTGAGACTCGGATTAGTTTTAATTTGGTCGTACTATCATAATGGCTTCTGACAGACAGTGCACTGCGTAAACCGACGGGCGACGTTGCCAGGACTTGCACAGCACGGCTTGAGAGATAAAGAAGGCTGTGCCACATCCCGAACGCTATACGTCCCTGCAATACGCCACTTTTTGAGCAACTGTATTAAAAAATACATGACAAGTTTCACGGAAAGGCGCGTTTCGCCAAAAGATATGATACAAACAAAAGGTACCGCGTATGATACCGGTATGATACAAACAAAAGGTACCGTTTCGCGAAATAGTACATTACTGCCGCGATCTGTAATGAGTGCTTTTCTGGCGCGCTTTTGATGGCCGACAGAGCGCAGCGTAGCGCAGCTCAAGGCCCTCACAGTGCGGTCAGCATTGCAGCCCTTGATGGACAAGCTGAAATGAAGGCCGAGACCGAAGGTCGAGGCCTTTATAGCGCGGCCAGCAAGGGCTGCAATGATGACCAAACTTGAGGGCCGAGAGCATAGCTAAGCTAAGCTCGAGGCAATCATAGCGTGGCCAGAAGCGCACTCATTGCAGACCAAGGCTTGTATAGTGCTTTACTCAAACAATGCGAGTAATTAAAATATTAATTAGAATAGTAATTAAAATAGTAATTTAATTAGCTTACCATTTGTCGTAGATTAAGTACTTTTTGTCGATTTTCCATTCCGCAAACTTTTTGTTGGTAAGCTTGCTTGTATTTTTCTTTTGACTTCGGTGGCAATAAATTTCCAATTACTAATTTCGCTTGATTTGGAATGTCCGGCGGTGTTAAACACATTAAATCCGAGGATTCGTCGCTTTGAGAGTTCACTTTTTCAACAAAAACACAGAAAAAAATCACTTCGAACAACGCGCGAAAAGTCGAAAACAATATGGCCGCGCTTTTTTTTTCTGTGCAATGTGTCGACTGCCAGTACCCATACAGCCCAATTCTAAATAAATACTTTTTGCACCTGATGTTTGAGTTCTATTTATGAAACAAAACTCGACATTAATGGATTTTCATACAGTTTTTCTGGCCGCAAAACACGACATTAATGAAATTCCATACAACTTTTCTGGCGCCTAATCCAAGTAGCCCGCAAGTCCGACTTTGCTCAAAGAAGGTTGTCGAATTAATGTCCACATTACGAGCTTTTTTGAGTAAAGATAATTATGATACAAACCGTAAAAAGAAGGAGTATTTCGCATCTTTCGATCTTGCGTATTATGTTGAAAGCGGCTGTACTTGTTGTTACGCATTACCCATTGTGGCCGAAATACTATAGCTTTCTCTTTCGGATGGTCTTCAGAATCTCTACTTTCTTTCTCGTTCTCTGCAGCGGTGTGGTATTGCGAAGCTATCCCGTTATATTGGTGTCGAAACATTAACCAAGTCGACAACTTTTGCGGTGGCATTGAGTGAAGTAGCGTGTACCAATTTCACGCGAAGTTCGCGCGATCGCGGCGGCGGCGGCGCCCCAACACTGGGTCCGTAATTATGTTCGCAAACACTGACGCGTCTATCGCAACTTTGCACTGTGTAACGATATAATGACCCGTAAGGTACTTGTAGTTAACAGGATCGGATTTTGTAAAGAGAAAAAAAGGGTGTTACATATTCGGCTTAAAACGCGTCCAGCCACTGACTCTCAAAGTTTCGTTTGGCGTTTCGTAAACGCGCCACAACATCGCTACTAACGCACTTTAGTCGCATTTGCAACGCGCTACAGAAACGATGCCAACGCGCTTCTAACGGGCTACAGCATCGCGACTGTACCGATTCACACGCGCGGCCTTGTCGGACGACATCGGGAAGAAAAGGGAGGAAGGGTGGCGCGCGAATCGCGTTTGCATCGCGACTGAATCGTGGTTACGTGGGCGATTACAGCCAGCGACCGCATCCCGACTGTACGGATATGACAGCATCGCTACTGCGTCGCTTCAAAAAGTCACCCTAGGCAAATGCTTCAGATTGTCAATCGATGTAATTAATTTTTTTTAGGAATAAATACGAACATTAGGTTTGATCAAAGATCTAAGTATGATAATAATTAATACACTCAGTCGTGGCGCAATGTAATTGAATAAATACATTAGTACCTGTTATTACGTGAAAAACTTGCAAAAAACTTAAACTCATAAAAAAAATACTCTCTATTGAGAAAACAACTTGTCATGTCAACCCGCCGCTCTAATTCATTTAGGAAAGGCACAATCATACGAAAATGTATATTACTTCCGCCATTCCGTCGCAAAATTTCATTTCATTCATTGATATTTTTACGAACCGTGAATTGCTTTATAAACCTTTGAACTTTACTTTAGAGTCGTATTATTACACTCTTTATGACTCTTGCCGCAGTTAAGTGATAATTAACAGTTTTAAAGTCGAGGCTTTCATCGTTTTAGCACTTGCGTTATGGTTCTAATGGTTCTATTGCACGTAATGAACCGTTGAGACACTTCTGCATGGAACGGTGTGTAGCGGAGCGAACGTTTAGTGCACTAGGTATCTAATGTTACTTAATATGGATCAGCTGTAATTTTTTCCAAGACTTAGGGGGCGCGGGGGGGGGGGAGGGTTAAAAGGGGGCGCGGTGGGGGGAGGGTTATGTTCAAAAACATTATGTTCAATTGGTGGAGCGCCTGCACAGAATGCAAGAGGTTGCGGGACAAATCCCGTTCCGAGAGAATTTTTTAACCTTATAAAAAACTTTGTACGTATTTTTATCTAAGTGAGTGGCAACAGAAGGGTGAAACCTTTTATTTCTCGCGTCACGACATTCACGATAGATTTTGAGGTAAGGAGAGTTTTTTAACATGTGCGTAGGTTCAACAGAAATAACCCTTGCAGATTAAAGTGTTTCGACCAGTGAATGAAATAACCATTCACTGGTTTCGACGCAAACGAGGGACTACCTGTCCAAGTACTTTTTTTTTCATGTATATAATTTTCTTGAACAGCGACCATTAGGCCCAGTTTCTGAATTGAGAATTTTACTAATTTTGTCACGCTCTTTTGTGAGAAATCTGCAGAGACAGACCGATACTTACGTTATTTGCTTAGTTTTCCCGATTCTGAAAACAAATTAACATACTTGTTTTTGTCGTTACTAGTATAATTTCGTCGCACATTACAAATAAAAATAAAACATTTTCCAAGACAAAAATTGAGAAAATGAAAGCCTACATAACGTTATTTTTTCAGCCTCGTTTCCTAGCGTGCTGGCCAAGCATCGAATGCGCCAACGAGTGTGGCAACAATATACCTCGAACAATATAACTTCCTTCGTTACAATACTAGTGGTTCGCCCCGAACTGTGAACTAAGCTTAACAACCCCATATCTCGGCAACCCCTCGACCGATTTGGCTCATGTTCGAACTTAAAAATTCTTTTAATTTCATTTACCCGCCTACCAAATTTCATAACGATCCGACCAAATTTACTCAAGTTATCGTCGAACGAACATTCATACATACATACATACATACATACATACATACATACATACATACATACATACATACATACATACATACATACATACAAACGCCGGATTGTTCCAGTAGACTCGGAGAACTTCGCTCGCTTCGCTCGCTCGTTCAATTATAGGAATAGCGTCGTAGCTCTCTTTTCCTTGATTCCTATTCCGAGGCCTTAAAATTATAAGTAGATAGATAAAACACCGCATTAGTAACCTATGAAACAAATACACAACAAACAATAGGCACAAACCAAAGTAAACGTAAGTAAGTTTGTCCCAAGCTGTGACGTACTTTACTCGCGATGTACTTCACAATCCCATCTTCTCATCTTCCCATCTTCCCGTCGCAGCAGTTTGTTCAAGCTGTGAATAAATTTATTGAACGAGCGAGCGAAGCGAGCGAAGTTCTCCGAGTCTACTGGAACAATCCGGCGTTTGTATGTATGTATGTATGTATGTATGTATGTATGTATATATGTATGTATGTATGTATGTATGAATGTTCGTTCGACGATAACTTGAGTAAATTTAGTCGGATCGTCATGAAATTTGGTAGGCAGGTAAATGAGGCCAAGAGAATTTTTAAGTTCAAACATGAGCCAAATCGGTAGAGGGGTTGCTAAGATATGGGGTTGTTAAGTTTATATGGGGTCGCGAGTTCATAGTTCGGGGCGAACCACTAGTTGAATAAAGTCTCCTTCAGCTGTAGTGTGGCCCCTAGACTGTATGTAAAACATAAGTAAGTTTGCCCCAAGCTGTGACGTACTTTACTCGCGATGTACTTTACTTTACTCGCGATGTACCGTCGCAGCAGTTTGTTCAAGCTGTGAATAAATTTATTGAATAAAGTCTCCTTCGGCTGTAGTGTGGCCCCTAGACTGTATGTGAAACGTAAGTAAGTTTGCCCCAAGCTGTGACGTACTTTACTCGCGATGTACTTCACAATCCCATCTTGGCAACCCCATTGTGACCAAACAAACACACATACACAAAAGCCGGATGAGTAGAATCTGCGAGCTTTGCTCGTTTATTTCTTTGTTTCATTATTTTCTTGTGTGTCTAAGTCCAACCGGTAACTGCACCGTCCCTTAATGGTTGAGAGTCCTACCCTTACTAAATCGGCTTCCACAGCCGAGTATTAACTCTGACCTCGGCATGAGAATGAATTCCCCACGTGAGTATGCCGGGGGCACTCTGCTTCGCTCAAGTGGTCACTTGATCTATCCGCGCTTGTATCCGCATACTTGGCCTGGTGGGCTTACTGCGAGTGGCAGATAACAACACACATTTGTATACGGTTTTATTTAGCTTAAGCCGTGGCTTTGTTTCAAATTTTGCGACAACTTTTTGTGAACAATTATTAAAAGGTTAAAAAATAAAATTCGCTCGGGACAGGACATGAACCTGCAACTTTTGGCATATTGTACCGTCACTCTACCAACTGAGCAACCGATAAAATTAACTGTCGATACGAATTGATAGGTTCAAGTTCTGTCCCGACCAATTTTTATTACCTTAAGTATCAATTTTTCCCAGCACGGGTTAGGCTTCAGAAATCACAAAAATGTGTTAAATTTTTAAATGGGCCACTATTGTGAAACTCAAATAGGTTTTTGAGGCGCTAACTAAGAATACAACGTGTTACAAAAGGTCTTAACTCTTTTTGTGGGATGTAACCTACTTGTCAACAGGATGACATTCCAGTTAATAAAATAGTAAAAAAGAATGATATCAAAATAAAAAAAAAAAAAGTGTTTTATGATCTTGGATTCAATTCATTTGCAAATGTATTATGATTATGTGTTAAGGTGCATTTGCATAGTCATAAGTTAATAAAACACTGAAAATCCATTAAAACTATATTTAAAAAATACTTTTTTCCCAACACAACCCTTTAATTTGATTAATTTCAAAATCAACGGAACGTCGTAGAGCAAAAATTAACAAATTGCGATATGATACCTATCACCGGGACCATTTCAAATAATACCTGTTGGCTCTTCAAGGTCACAAAAAGAGAAGTGGAAAGAGACATAAGACAGGTTTATCCTTTTCCGCCATTGTCCATTAGGTGGTCAACGCACACTTTTTCCAAATAAACCCTAGGCATTTTGAATTGAAACTTATTCTCTTGCATACCTTATTTAAAAGTGGCGTCTACTCATGTTAAACCCCCCACTACAATGCACTCTTGCGCGTGCCACCTCCCATTATTCGCAGCGCCGCACCATCTCCACTAATGCGTTAATTTATTAACAGCCGATGCGGAATAAATGTGCCGAGTCTTCTTATTGCCACACTGGAAGCACAAGAAAATTAAAGGCAGAAGTTTGGTTTATCCTTGGACCAAACTGGGGCTCTTTTTTAAGGTATCCAGAGGTGGCCATTCGTGACCCTTTTTGAATATTTTTTTGGCGCGGAATAACAACTAGGAGCAGGAGAGGCTGCAAAGGTGGTAGAGAGTGGAGGGGCGTGAAAGCGCGCCGTGCAGGCAGCGCTGAAATGGCACAAATTCCAACTTTTTAAGCATAAAAAACGTTATATAAACTTGTGGCTCTTTAGGCTGTAGACCTCGCGAGTCTGTCAAGTCTGCGAAATGGTAAGTAGGGGCGTTGTCGAGCCGCTGAGCTTCGCTCGACGCGGGACTCGACCTGTCAGACAGACATAGCGTAGGCAGAGCAAAGGGTCCCGTTTGGCACCCTTCGGGTACGGAACACTAAAAAATTCCCTGTGTAAAAGCTTTGAAGGGCTGCATCTATGAAATTTGATTGCCAAGAGGCAAGTAATAAAAAAACGGAGAATGAAAAAAACATAACTTTAACATAAATTAATATCGCAAAACATTCCATCTACAATATTTTAGGGTACCTCACGTCAATGTGGCTTAGCTGCGGATCACTCTGTATTATGATTAAAATTAATTTAGGTAAATGCAGTCTATTATAATTTATGATAAGTTGTATTATTTTCCTGTGATGTTATTCACATGACACGGAATAATAACACCGAATGCCATATGACTGAACATACTGTTGGAGATGTAATGTAAAAAAAACCTCACATTTTAACGAATCGCGTTTCTCTAGCAATTTTATTGTAACAAGAGTGATAGTATTTCTGTTTTATTCTATTTATGCCGAAAGGGTTAACTTATAGCCCACTTAGCTTAATGAGGTTGGGTATCTATTATATCTATTGGTTTCAAGTGTATGATGGAAATGGAGTTCTGTATTGGAGAGGATAG
Organism: Zelleria hepariella; assembly: GCA_949319315.1. Taxonomy (NCBI): domain Eukaryota; kingdom Metazoa; phylum Arthropoda; class Insecta; order Lepidoptera; family Yponomeutidae; genus Zelleria; species Zelleria hepariella. The sequence continues at coordinate 13,044,545 of OX439381.1, forward strand.
GGATTTTATTTCTTTGGTTCTGAGCAATAGAGAAAAACTTACGAAAATATGGATGAGACGTTATGAATAAGTTTTGTTGAGAAAAAATAATAAAAATTAATAAGAAAAGATCATAGAAAAAAATTAAGAAGAGGCACTAATTATTATAATTTGTGTTTCGAAAGGTTTCGCAATAACGAACTTGATAAAAAGTATTTTATGCTAGAACATGGATATTTTGTATAGACCTTTTTGTTTGTTTTTTAGCCCACAACTTGCTATTGATTAAACAAAAACTTCAACTAAAAACTTAGGCCTTTGCATCTACGTAATGAGATGATGTATCGGCGTTCAGTGGTACCTTTTCTCACACTAGATAGATGAAGAGACCACTCGACGCGACGCTGCAGTGCCTGGGACATTGTTTAGATGGAATAGAATTAAAAACAAAAAAAATTAGAGCACAACAAGTTAATCAAGGATTGACTACAAAATGAACAAGCTCACGTAGATGCGAGCCATTGTTACCCTTAATTAAACAGTAATAAGTAAATGAATGTCCAAGCAGGTGTTATGATAATTAATCCATATTAGTTGGCAATCTATTAGGCACACACAGGGGTAATTATCTAGAGATTAACTTCGCTGAATTACATGTTAGCTAACACGGTTCGTAAAGCTTAGTCGAATTTCCCTAGGCCTAATAATATGAAACATAAGCTTTAAAATAATATTATACTGATACATTTTAGTAGAGCAGCTTTAATCTAAATGAAGATAATATTTTAACATGATCGTCAAACGCGTTCCTGGAATAATATCATTTTAATATCTAAATAATATGTACAAAATGCGAAATCTGCGTAAAACCGAAAAAACTTTGTCTTCTCCACTCTTATTTTTTTTTACACTACATTACCTTGAAATAATTGCCTTCAAACGCTTTAGTGCCTGCTCGGTCGAAAACCTACGACAGTCAATTATACATAAGTTACCGACCTACATTCCGAGAGGTACATAGATTCGAGGCGTATGGTACATAGATTCGAGGCGTAAGGCGTCTTAGGCCTACCTGCGATGATGCACTTTGACTGATGGTGGCGCGATCTTTTATTAACAAGGCTCGGCTTGGATAGCCCAGTCTTAATTAATTCATCCACTACGTAGAGTTTCGCGCAAGGCACCCTTGATTGCCGCAAAGTTGGTCCGATTGTTGAATAACCCTTTCAGTATTGAGTTCCTTTGTTTCACCCCTTTTTTGTTTTTCTTACTTGAATACTGAATAGCTCTTTGATTTAGAAGTACTATGTGATTGAAATAATATTTGTATTTTTTTGATCATTTACCTAGTATAAAAAAATTATTATCACTAACAATGTAAACAAACAAACAGAGTGGAATGATCGCTGAAAAAAATATAAACGTTTTAGAAAGTACTAAATTAAGATAATCAGGACCAAACAGTTATTCAAGTGTCAACTGAAAATTCATCAATACATCGCAAGTCGTAGCTCGTAGCAATCCTCGTAGCACGCCGTAGCGCCCGCGTAGCACCTACGTAGCACAAGATTAAAATTCATACACAACCCTACATACGAGTACGACGGTTTTCACTTACGCAAGCGAAACACGTTTGTCCTTTGGCAAACATTGCCAGTGACTGCACGATACATACATCTATGCGAATATGTTTACACCGCGTAATAATGTAAACAACGCGTCCGCTTGCTGCCGAAGGCTCTACATTGCGTACTGCGTAGTAGCTAGTTCCACGTGAATTGAATAGATGGCGTTGTTTGAATTTCGTTTTCAGGAGGAAGAAAATTTAAGTTGTAAAGAAGATTTTTATTGGCACAGGGGTGTTGATTTATGCAGTTGATCAGGACGGTAAATATAATGTTAATTATAAAGTAGTTAAAATTAAAATGTTGAAGCATTCTACGTCGTATTTATAAGGATTCGTGAAATCACTTTTGTTGTTGAGAAATTTAAATATAAAAAAAAAATAACTTATAAAAGTATTTCCGCAAAAACAGCCACATGTCTACAATATATTATTATTTAAATAATGTATGAGATGGGTCAGGTAGAGGAAAGTCCGAAACTATAAGATAGAAAAATATGATCTGAAGAAAAATATGATCTGAAGAAAAATCCCGGGTTCAATTCCCAAGTAAAATATATAAAAAAACCGTCAAAGCCAACAATGCAGTTATATTTTTTTATCTTCAAAATCAATAACATGATTTCAGAAAATATTTTCCTATCACTTTTAGTTTCGGTTTTCCCAATATTGATCCGTCTCAACGCGGCACCATGTGGACAAAAACCTAGTCTACAGCTGCTATATTGGGCCTACAAGCAGCAATAAAGCCTAGTAAAAACAGCTGTAAAGCTCGGCTTAAACGTATAAATCACACGCGGTGTAGTTTATTACGGTTGTGCCAGTAGTGGCGCTAATCTGTGTCAAATTAGCTGTTTATCTACTGAGTGCCGCGAGAGTAATGGGTCGCAGCGGCAAATTAATGTCCTGATATTTATAGCTTAATAGTGACCTGCACTAATAGTCCCAACAATAAAAAAAAAAGTAGCCTGTACGTGTCCCACTAGCTGGGCAAAGGACTTCTCTAAGACAGATTTCGGGCTTATTTGATTTTATTTATTCATAAAACAAAGCCCACAGAAAATAGGCTAAGCTTAGGCCAATTAAGGACTTTCTTTATATGTATACACTGAACAATTCATTATCAGCATGCATTACTAAATTAATAGTTATTTGTTACGCAAGAATGCAAAATTATTGTTTGCGGCGAGTGCTTGTATTGAATACCGAGCTAGCGAAGGTTTCTAAAATTGAGCCACGAGCGTAGCGAGTGGTTCAAAAAAAGAAACCTGAGCGTAGCGAGGTATTCAGAAGCACGAAACGCAAATAATATTGCATTCGTGCGAAACACAAAACTTTTCATCTCACAAAAGCGAGGAAATGATTTTGTTAGCCAAGCGGGAAAAACTCTATAGACAACTACTTACAGGCAAAGCAGGTGAGTCGAATAAGTTCCTTTTAAAAGCATATTTTACTGTAGTTATGGCTGCCGCACTAAAGTTTTCAGCTTCGTTGGTATTAAAACCATTCGTTTTATTAATAATTTCCTGAAGTTTATTTATCCAGACACAAAAATAATGTAAATAAAAGAATGTTTTTTTTCCGGGTGCATTCTGAACTTATACAATATAAATAAAAAATTTGTAGGAGATAAAAAATGAAATTAGTAATATCGTTTGAAAAAAAAAATTTAACAAACCAAAACATATTTATCTATTTGATAAAACAGAGGCGAAGCATTTTTTTTATTTACTGGTATTAAAAATAAATATAGTGTACAAAATATTGAAATAACCTGAAAGAAGAAACCGCGTTTCTGAATGTTCTATTCCGTGACTTTACCTTTTTAAAAGATCCTTATGCCCCATTTACATTCACAGTTTTGTATAGAGAATGGGCACGAACAATCACTTTCGCTGAAGTACGCGTGTAAACGAACTATGAATGAGGATCTTTTTTCGGTCGGGATCTGGCATCTACTTAAACGGCCAGTGTTTTTTTCTTTTTCAACACTATAGGGCGCGGGAAAGACTTTCCCGGCGTCGCGTTCAAATTTCGAAGCGCACTAAAATGCAGATAGTTTAAATCCGGCCTTTACACGATCGTAAGTTACTAGTAACAGCAAACTTTCCGAGCGTGGGAGATGAAATAGTTATTTGTTACGCAAGAATGCAAAATTATTGTTTGCGGCGAGTGCTTGTATTGAATACCGAGCTAGCGAAGGTTTCTAAAATTGAGCCACGAGCGTAGCGAGTGGTTCAAAAAAAGAAACCTGAGCGTAGCGAGGTATTCAGAAGCACGAAACGCAAATAATATTGCATTCGTGCGAAACACAAAACTTTTCATCTCACAAAAGCGAGGAAATGATTTTGTTAGCCAAGCGGGAAAAACTCTATAGACAACTACTTACAGGCAAAGCAGGTGAGTCGAATAAGTTCCTTTTAAAAGCATATTTTACTGTAGTTATGGCTGCCGCACTAAAGTTTTCAGCTTCGTTGGTATTAAAACCATTCGTTTTATTAATAATTTCCTGAAGTTTATTTATCCAGACACAAAAATAATGTAAATAAAAGAATGTTTTTTTTCCGGGTGCATTCTGAACTTATACAATATAAATTAAAATTTTGTAGGAGATAAAAAATGAAATTAGTAATATCGTTTGAAAAAAAAAATTTAACAAACCAAAACATATTTATCTATTTGATAAAACAGAGGCGAAGCATTTTTTTTATTTACTGGTATTAAAAATAAATATAGTGTACAAAATATTGAAATAACCTGAAAGAAGAAACCGCGTTTCTGAATGTTCTATTCCGTGACTTTACCTTTTTAAAAGATCCTTATGCCCCATTTACATTCACAGTTTTGTATAGAGAATGGGCACGAACAATCACTTTCGCTGAAGTACGCGTGTAAACGAACTATGAATGAGGATCTTTTTTCGGTCGGGATCTGGCATCTACTTAAACGGCCAGTGTTTTTTTCTTTTTCAACACCATAGGGCGCGGGAAAGACTTTCCCGGCGTCGCGTTCAAATTTCGAAGCGCACTAAAATGCAGATAGTTTAAATCCGGCCTTTACACGATCGTAAGTTACTAGTAACAGCAAACTTTCCGAGCGTGGGAGATGAAATAGTTATTTGTTATGCAAGAATGCAAAATTATTGTTTGCGGCGAGTGCTTGTATTGAAAACCGAGCTAGCGAAGGTTTCTAAAATTGAGCCACGAGCGTAGCGAGTGGTTCAAAAAAAGAAACCTGAGCGTAGCGAGGTATTCAGAAGCACGAGACGCAAATAATATTGCATTCGTGCGAAACACAAAACTTTTCATCTCACAGAAGCGAGGAAATGACTTTGTTAGCCAAGCGGGACAAACTCTATAGACAACTACTTACAGGCAAAACAGTTGAGTCAAATAAGTTCCTTTTAAAAGCATATTTTACTGTAGTCACGGCTGCCGCACTAAAGTTTTGAGCTTCGTTGGTATTAAAACCATTCGTTTTATTAATAGTTTCCTGAAGTTTATTTATGCAGACACAAAAATAATGTAAATAAAAGAATGTTTTTTTTTCCGGGTGCATTCTGAACTTATACCATAAAAATTAAAAATTTGTAGGAGATAAAAAATGAAATTAGTAATATCGTTTGAAAAAATGTATTTAACAAACCAAAACATAATTATCTATTTGATAAAACAGAAGCGCAGCATTTTTTTTATTTACTGGTATTTAAAAATAAATATGTGTACAAAATATTGAAAAGACTATAAGAAGAAACCGCGTTTCTGAATGTTCTATTCCGTGACTTTACCTTTTTAAAAGATGCTTATGCACCATTTACATTCACAGTTTTGTATAGAGAATGGGCACGAACAATCGCTTTCGCTGAAATACGCGTTTAAACGAACTATGAATGAGGTTTTATTTTCCATCGGAATCTGGCATCTACTTAAACGGCCAGTGTTTTTTTCTTTTTCAAAACCATAGGGCGCGGGAAAGACTGTCCCGGCGTCGCGTTCAAATTTCGAAGCGCACAAAAGTTCAGATAGTTTAAATCCGGCCTTTACACGATCGTAAGTTACTAGTAACAGCAAACTTTCCGAGCGTGGGAGATGAAATAGTTATTTGTTATGCAAGAATGCAAAATTATTGTTTGCGGCGAGTGCTTGTATTGAAAACCGAGCTAGCGAAGGTTTCTAAAATTGAGCCACGAGCGTAGCGAGTGGTTCAAAAAAAGAAATCTGAGCGTAGCGAGATATTCAGAAGCACGAGACGCAAATAATATTGCATTCGTGCGAAACACAAAACTTTTCATCTCACAGAAGCGAGGAAATGATTTTGTTAGCCAAGCGGGAAAAACTCTATAGACAACTACTTACAGGCGAAACAGGTGAGTCAAATAAGTTCCTTTTAAAAGCATATTTTACTGTAGTTACGGCTGCCGCACTTAAATTTTGAGCTTCGTTGGTATTAAAACCATTCGTTTTATTAATAATTTCCTGAAGTTTACTTATCCAGGCACAAAAATAATGTAAATAAAAGAATGTTTTTTTTTCCGGGTGCATTCTGAACTTTTACCATATAAATTAAAAATTTATAGGAGATAAAAATAAAATTAGTAATATCGTTTGAAAAAATGTATTTAACAAACCAAAACATAATTATTTATTTGATAAAACAGAAGCGAAGCATTTTTTTTATTTACTGGTATTAATAATAAATATAGTGTACAAAATATTGAACAAACCTGAAAGAAGAAACCGCGTTTCTGAATGTTCTATTCCGTGACTTTACCTTTTTAAAAGATCCTTATGCCCCATTTACATTCACAGTTTTGTATAGAGAATGGGCACGAACAATCACTTTCGCTGAAGTACGCGTGTAAATGAACTATGAATGAGGATCTTTTTTCCGTCGGGATCTGGCATCTACTTAAACGGCCAGTGTTTTTTTCTTTTTCAACACCATAGGGCGCGGGAAAGACTTTCCCGGCGCCGCGTTCAAATTTCGAAGCGCACTAAAATGCAGATAGTTTAAATCCGGCCTTTACACGATCGTAAGTTACTAGTAACAGCAAACTTTCCGAGCGTGGGAGATGAAAATTAAATTAAAGCAAGCTTAATCATCACACGTGCCCAATGTGGATTGGTAATTTCTGCGTTGAGGTTATTATTGCCTCAGATGCTCTTTCCTCACGATGTTTTCCTTCACCGATAGCGAGTGGTTTCTTTCACAGTGACTTCCATGGACATAAACATAGCTTTTAAATCAAAATAACACATGGGCTACAAATTACTACCTTTTTCGAAGTCGAAAACCAGGAAAAATATAGGCAACTTTTTATTTAAATCTGCGCGGACGAAGTCGCGGTTTAAAGCTAATGAATTAACATAATATTGCGTACATAAACATCTTCAAAAATGTGAATAGGCACCAGTTCATTTAATCTACAGGGTGGCCCAAACATAGACGTCAAGCGAGAAAATCTAGATAGCTGACACCGAGGGCTACCCGAATCACCCCCATGTATGTTCAGCCATTTTTTGTCGTTTAGAAGTTATGAGGCTTTTAAGGTTTTTTTGAAAAAAATTACCTAGCATTCAATTTTATTTTATAACTTTTTTTTCTTTCGTCTTTTCAGCACATTTTTTTATTCTTTAGAGTCTCAGATAAATTATCTATCACCAAAAAAATAATGATCAGCTATGGACTTTTAGAAGATACCACAATTTTGATCCAAAGTCCAAAAATGTTGTTTTCGTGAAATCATCACTGAAATAGTTAGTATGGGGAAAAAAATAAGTAGAGGTCTGAAGGACTTTTTATTGATTTCAAAAACTTTCCCAAAGTCTTATTCTTTAGAATAATACAAAAAACCTGTCACTTTATAGGACTTTTATTCAAGTAATTTGCGATCAAAGTCGAAAAACTGGAGTTGGAAGAAATTTTATTCCAATCGATTTTCATTTATTTTGGTTGATTCGGACAAAAAAACATTGCAGGTAGGCTTAATATTGCCTGTCAGCACGGTCTGCATAGGAAATTCACGAAAAAAATAAAAAAAATACCATAAAATATTTTTCTTTTTTTTTTGTTCTTTTTTTTCATTATTTGAATTTTAAATTATTTAATCATCGAATTTACTTACAAAACATGAAGAAAAAATAAATTTAAAGAAAAAAAATAAAAAAAGTCTGAAGATTAAATGACTTTATTTTTTTATTTTTTCGTGAATTTCTAACGCAGATCCTACTGACAGATGATTTTAAGCCGATCCGCAATGTTTTTTGTCCGAATCGACCAAAATAAATGAAAATCGAATGAAATAAAATTTCTTCCAACTCCAGTTTTTCCACTTTGATCGCAAATTACTTAAATAAAAATCCCATAAAGTGACAGGTTTTTTGTATTATTCTGAAGAATGAGGCTTTGGGAAAGTTTTTGAAATCAATAAAAAGTCCTTCAGACCTCTACTTATTTTTTTCTCCATACTAACTATTTCAGTGATGTTTTCACGAAAACAATTTCAGTGCAATTTCTCCATACTAACTATTTCAGTGATGTTTTCACGAAAACAAAATTTTTGGACTTTGGATCATAATTGCGGTATCTTTTAAAAGTCCATAGCTGATCATATTTTTTTTGGTGATAGATAATTTATCTGAGACTCTAAAAAATAAAAAAATGTGCTGAAAAGACGAAAGAAAAAAAAGTTACAAAATAAAATCGAATGCTAGGTAATTTTTTTCAAAAAAACCTTAAAAGCCTCATAACTTCTAAACGACAAAAAATGGCTGAACATACACGGGGGTGATTCGGGTAGCCCTCGGTGTCAGCTATCTAGATTTTCTCGCTTGACGTCTATGTTTGGGCCACCCTGTATACTTTTAACGTAACGATAAAAAAACATGTTCGCATGAAGTAAAAAGCGATGAAATTATCTGTGATAAAATATAAACTCTAAAATGAACGTCAAATTAGCGTTAATTGTACTGAAACAGCTGAATAATGATAATATCTACCTACTAATTTAACTCCAATATTGAACAGCAATGCGTAGAGGTATATTTTAGGTTCTTATAGAGCTTTAATTAAATACTTAAAGCTCTACCAGAATCTTGGCATAAGACTCGTTGCCTTTCAAACTACCTACCTGCACCCAAACTTACACAAACACGCCATTTGTTACATTCCGTGCCATCAAAGAACTCTATTTTACGACTGAGACAGGTGCTTTAGAACATTCTTCCGGATACGTCTTGTATAAATCTATCCAGTTCTCTCGTATAGCCTGCCCACAACTTCTGCATTCCTGTTTGCGTCTAAGGTCTGCCATTCTTTCTACTAGGTTTTATTTACACATCTACAGGGTAATTTCTAAATAGGTTTATTCCTGAAACGCGTCAACTTTTAAATGTGATTTCCAACAACTTTTGGAATAACTCGATAATATTTTTTATATATTGTACGTTTCTAATTCTTTAAATGTTTGCATTTGTACTATTTCAGCGCTGTCTGCACGGCACACTTTCGTGCCCATCCACTCCCTACCACCTTTCTAACCTCTCCTGCTCCTATTTGTTCCTCCGCGCCGCAAATTTTTCCAAAAAAAAATTCCGTTTCCACCAAATTCGTAGAACAAAAGTTGTTGGTAATCACATTTAGAAGTTGACGTGTTTCAGGAATGTAAATTATATAGAAATAGAAATATGGAAAATGCCTAAAATATAATTTTATTGCGACGTACCAATTTTTGTTTTTATATCACAATATCATCGACTTTTGATGACAATAAAATGACAATTGAGCTAGTATCCAAAGAAGTTGGTAAAACAATTATTTTATTTATTTCTACAGGTAGCTGATACAAATTGTTCGTTCAGTATAAAGTACCTAATCAAACTGAAGTCGGAAAAGGTCAAGTTTCAAATCGATAATCTTAAACTCATATTCAAATATTCGCGGAATCTCGGCCACATCTTTGAATCTGTTAGTAGAGTAAACTAGTTAAGAAATGTTCCAGGCAACTTTATCCAAACTATTCGTCGACTATCTACAAAGTAGTGTGACCAAAGATTTGACATTAAATCCTTTTTCTATTGGAATAAGAGTGTATATTCCTCAATAAAAGTGAGTGCCACATGAATGCTCAGATTTGTGACGTATCCATTGTTCAACGTACACGTGTGTACGTATTTCGAGCGCAAGGGATAAATACAACTACGATTATTTATTTTAATCATCAAGGGTTAGCTTTTGGCTCACCATGCCCACTTGTAGGCATGGTGAGCCAAAAGCTAACCCAAAAGCTAAAAGGTAAACTGATTGTCACTCTACAAATATAATAACTTTGTGACTATGAGAACATAGCTGAAGTTAAGATGTTCGTTCTTGTTTTAATACCTACCTCTTTATAGATCACAATTTATTACCGATTTACATACATACATTGTTATCTATAACAATTATTATATTATATACATACAATTAGCGATTTACATACATTGTTGTTACCAACTACACTCTTAAATGAATATCGGTCATTGCGAATACTTTTAGCCGTAACCAGTTTATCCATCGTAAATAATAAAATATCAAATGCAACTTATTTTTATTTTTTGTGTAGCCTGTACGGTATCCCACTGCAGGGCAAAGGCCTCCCCCCTCTCAGCCCAGATTTTTCGGTCCTGAGCCACCTCCGACCACTCCGGCAAATACTTATCAAGGTCGTCTCTCCATCTTCTGCTCGGCCGGCCCCGTCTGAGATATACGCCTTTGGGCACCCACTCGGTGGCAAGTCTAGCCCACCTATCCGGGTGCATTCGGCTAACGTGACCAGCCCAGGTCCACTTTAGTTTTACTATTACAAGACCCATGTCGGCAGTGTGGGTTTTGCAACTAATGCAACTACTACAACATATTTGACCAATAATTCCATTTATGATCTATGAAATTTATAGTAAGCTTTTCCAACACTGGTAATGCAAGGTTAAACTTTAAAACATTGGCAAGGTATACTTTAATATTAATTGTCATCTCTGCTTACCTCCAAGGGAAAAAGAGGCCGACATTCAATATGGTATTAGTACACTTTTTTGCAACGAAACGGCGCCGAATGGTCGAAGTTACTTTTTATCCACCTAATGTGAATGTACGAGTTAGTCTATTACAGAATTTCGTTACACGAAGTCTGGATCGAAATTCCCGTAGAGGGAGCTCGTTGTATTTGAACGGGGCATCACACGAATATTTGCTTTGTGAACCAAGCATGTACGGCAGGTCTTACCTGGCTTTGAACAAGGGCGACAGTTGAATAGAAAAGCGGAGTGTGGTATGAACGAACAAGGTACGCCTGGAATCTAGTACGAAAGCCGAAGTTTCATTTTAATGAAGTTTAAAGTTCACCTTGTTATTTGGAGCTGGTGAAGTTTGCCGCTGTGTGTAAAGAACTATTTTATTATTTTCGCAAAGGCGTACCACTGTTGGTTACCGCTCTTTGTAACTAGGTTTTGAATTACGTGACATGAAAGTACTAATTTGGAAACTGTGTGAATTATTTCTACCAGAAGTTTTATTATGTCATGGTTAATAATATAATTGAATGATGAAGTACTTCGCGGCCAATAATGCGGCATTCCTCCTGAAAAATCTGCTAAGTGCATGTCGGGATATGCTTGTGATCCATTAAGTATCTCCCTGGGAGATAACCCTATTTTTATCAATCTTCATACACACCTATACAAGGGCGTCCTACGGCTATGCCACATGGAGGGAAAGTACCTTAAATATTGTAGATGGAACATTTTACTGAAAGAAGACATTATTTTAATTTAAAAAACAATTTAAACTGCATTCATAGATATTGAAATAATTACATGGTTGAACCGGGAATCGAACCCGTTACATGAGAAAAATAATTACCCTGTAGTTTTATCATACCGATCGAAAGGTTTCATGATAAGGATTATTTTTTGCTAAATAACATAGTGTCAGAAATAAAAGGAAGACCATGAATTTTAACATTTACCTGGTAGTATGCAACAAATCGAGCAGTATCCTGAGCCGAAAGACGCGTAAAATTTTGTCCATCGCAATGCGGCTGGCTGATTATAAAGATATAATTCAAAAATGTGTTTCATTTTCATACTTTTATTCTTTTGTTACAACTGTGATTTTCATTGATAAATTGATGAATGTGGTATTAAAAATGTTAAAATTCATGGTCTTCCTTTTATTTCTAACACTATGTTATTTAACAAAAAATAATCCTTATGATGAAGCTTTTCGATCGGTATGATAAAACTACAGGATAATTAACTAATTAACCTAACTCTAACCATTTTTACAATCTCTGAAACTGTAACTGTCTGTATAATTTATGTGTGGTTTTTAAATAAATACTTTTTATCTTATCTTTATCTTATCTTATCATGTAACGGGTTCCATTCCCGGTTCAACCATGTAATTATTTAGATATCTATGAATGCAGTTTAAATTGTTTTTTAAATTCAGTAAAATGTTCCATCTACAATATTCAAGGTACTTTCCCTCCATGTGAGCCGTGGGACGCCCTGTATATTTACAACACTACGATCGTGAATCTCTATGAAGAATAATTGTGCCACCATTAGGATTATTTGTTGACTACGAAACCCAAAGGCTACAATGAGACAGCGCTTCTATAACTTAAGTTGCCAGAAACAATATTTCACTGTTAAAAAACCGTAAAAGCTACCTGTGGAGGGAAACTGCGCAGAAAATAGAATGAACAAAAGCAACACATAATAGAATTTAATGACTTCCTCTGTCTATTGTACAACCTTATTGAAGCACTTTCATGTGGTAGAACTAGGAACTAAAAGTGAAAGTTTCAGGATCTTTGTGCTTTGTGGCCAAGCCACATATTTTGACTAAGGTGTAGAGTTTGTGAAGTTAGGGCTTGTAGAGTTAGGGCGTGTTGAGTTAGAAGCTTGGCTCTACATGAGATCAGCGGGTCTATTATGTAAAAAAAAACACTCAACCTTTCAGCGTCAAAACACTCGAAAATAGCCCTTATTGAAATGAACAATCATTTATTTGACATTTAAAAACCGTTATTTTTACGGTGGATATTTTAGAGAATACAGGGGCTGATACCTTTTAGACAGTGAGAGTTGTATGGTCTGGTCTTAGCAACATTTTTTACATGAAAATGTTTTTGGTGGGATAATAATATGTTTGTTCTCAACCTTTTATTTTCATGCACATTTTGGAGCACTCACTAAGACTGAAAGATTATTTCCTCTTTTTCTATGAAATAAGCCTTTACTTTTATCATCAGCTCAAATGTAGTTGACTATGTAAAAATACTTAATACGATAGCAGCGCCCCCAATAAATGTCACCGTTTTCAATACAGACTTTACAATTATATAGGTAAGTTTGGAAAATTTCTTTCTTTTGTGTTACTTTTTAACGTGACAGACAAAAGATGTGAATTTACGATCATAATAATAAATGTGCGACAATGGCTTTGTTACATGACTAATGACCCAAGTGTTACGTGATGTGGTGTTAAATTCTCATTTCAGGTGAATGGGGACTGCTTTAGTGCTCTCAAAGTTAGTTAATTCGAGCGTGTGAAAGATTTACTTACATTGAAATAACTTTCTTAAAACCGTACGAATAAAAAAAAGCGATAGCCACGGATTGTTCAAAAAAAATAATTAACAAAATTTTCCGAAATAAACTGTTTCAAAGCATTGGTTAGTAGCGGAACAACAAGTAAGTATTTGCCATACTTTAATCTCAGGTATTGCAAAATACACCATAATTTTAATCAGAAATAAACCCACGTAGCTCTTACAAACAGTGACATTTCTGACTTTAGTCTGTCCAATGCTTAAATGGAAAAATGTACCTACTACATACTGAGCATTGGCTTTCTTTTTCTTCAACTTCAACGTAACATGGACCGCAACACTTTCGACCGGAAACACTTTATCAGGCTCACCAACATAGCCCACGGTGTTATGAGAAGGGTTATTCCTGCCGGTAAAACTACTCTGATAAGTGAAATAAATAAAGTATTGCTACCAAAAAAGAGAAAAAATAAATCGGTTTTGACCAATTTTTACGACGAAGGACGTATTAGTCCTGCTGTGAGTGGGTGGGCGGACGCGCCCCCGCTGCCGCCCCCGCCCCTTCCCCCCGCACCGGAACTGTCAGCGCGCGCGCGGCGCCTAGTGACACACAGTCTGAGACTGGCCACGGCATCGCGAGGGCCGTCTCAGCTCCATGATTAAGGTCTCCGAATGAGAACCGAAACTAGTCGGCTACACCGACATAATACAAGTAAGTTTAACCGATAACGAAATACAAAAAGGTTTTGACCAATATTACGAGTAGTAAGGTAATATGTGCCGTCTAGGCGTGAATGCAGCAGGGTGATGCTGGTTCTCAGCACTCACCTGCCATACTAACTAATCTAATTTATGATTGTGTATTGCTGTGTGTGAAGGATGGTGTGAGTGAGAGAAATGGTGGGTGTATGTTTTTAGAAGACAGCATGATGGGGCTCTTGGTACACTTAGCATAATACTCGTACACACACCTTTATGAGACACACGCAGCTTAGAATTGAAAATATTACATTTAATTTACAGTACCTGGGCGACCAAGCTTCGCTCGAATGCTATGAGATGGCGCCCCTAATTATTTTTTTTGCATAACAGCGTTTGAATGAAACTACGAGTATCAATAACTCAATAACGAGTATCAATAAATATTATATTATTACCCCCCGTCTGCTGTGCGCAGCAGGCCTCTGGTGACCTTATAACTCTGTGTAAGCAGAAGTATATTTTTTGTTTTTTAGGGGGGGCTCCGCCCCCCCAACCCCCCGTCTGCTGTGCGCAGCTGGTCTTTGGTGACCTTATAACTCTGTGTAAGCAGAAGTATATTTTTTGTTTTTTAGGGGGGGGCGCGCCGTAATTATCTGAACAGTAGGGGACGCATTTAGAGGCCGAATTTGAAAAAGTCTACATTCAAAAAGTCTACGGTATGTCCGGTTTTGTCCGCTTTAAAGGACCATTTGTAAACAAAAAGAGGTATGCCAGTGTGTCTACCAAACCTACTGACCTAACCTTTGTTTTAAATCTTTTTCGACTGTCTGTCACTTTTTCAGGAATACTCTGTATGTTTAACACCCTGTATGTCGGTTTTTAGAACACGTATAGAAGTAAAAGGCTTGGTTCCGGGGTTATTAAGGGGTTCGAGAATTTCGTTATTTTTGCGCTAAACCTCTTAGTTTACGAGATATGGTAACATTCATACCTAATCATTGGTCAATATCAGCTCGGGCTAGGCCATACTAGTTTATCCTGAAGCTTACATATTCTTGCTAGGCCAGACTAGATTGGCCTAGGCTAAACTGGTTTCTCCTTACCAGCTTCGGCTAGACTAGTTTGGCCTAGGACATACCGGTTTATCCATACGACGTTCGGATAAACTAGTTTGGCCTAGGCGAAACTAGTTTATCCTTAAATCGGGTTTGGCCGGTAACAAATACAAGATAAATAATAAATAAGACTCGGCTGAATTCATCCAATTGTCAGGAAACATTAGGGAACTAACCCATTTCGTGAAATTAAGCCTAAAGTGAAAATTTACGTTCCTGTACACGTAAAAAAATATTTCTATCTATTAGGTAAATAGAACCTAAATGTTAGGTAGTTATATTCTCCAAAGTGCTGACAGTCAACGCAACGTCAGCACCTATTGCTACAATGTAATAAGTTCTCCGAAACGGATGTTTTGTCTATCCCCACTCTGTACAACCAACCATGGACTTGCCTTTGTTACAATAAATCAATCGAACTCTCACATCGGGTGGTCGTCTCATTCACTAGTTTTAAGTTAGTTTTAGTTTTTGTCTTATTTATGCTTTTTAAAAAAGCAACGTTTCCATCCCAAAACTTGTCTGGCGCAGCCGGTAGGATCGCGCGTTATAAAGGCTGCGAAGACCCCCGCGAAAATCGAAATAAAACTCTTTCGTTCCGCGAGGTGCTCTCCGCGACAGAGCTTTCCGCGATCCTCGAACCAAATAAATAAGACAAGTGCCCAGTCGCAGCAACAGCCACCTATAGACGTCTTCGAAACGGACCAGCGTGAGCAGCAGCAGCACTGGACGGAAACACGAGCATGGGAGTGATTGGTCGGTGAGTGAACCTTCTTGCCATCCTTTCTCTCCTGTTCCTCATCCTGTTAGTGTGTGATCAAACCTCTCATGTGCTAACTTAGTTAAGTAGATTATAAGTAAAAGTGTTAAAAAGAAAGTAAAATCATAGTTTTAGGTCGTTGGCGTAGATAAAATTCTCTCCCAACATAGTTAAGCATTATTTTATAGGTCGTTGGCGTAGATACAATTCTCTCCCAACTTAGTTAAGTTAATATTAGGTCGTTGGTGCTAATCAATCTTTTACCCAACTTAGTTAAGTAATTACTATAGTCGTTGGTGATAATAAAACTTTTTCCCAACTTAGGTAAGAAAAATCGCTATTAAACGCATTAAAAATGGCACAATTAATAGCGATTCCGACCGAAATGGTCAAATTAATACCCATGTTTGAAGGCGACAAACGCCAATTAAATCTTTTCATAAGGAAAGTAGAATATATCATTACGAAGTACGCAGGTGACGATAATCAAAACGAGTATGTATACCATACTATTTCAAGCCGTCTCTCTGGAGACGCCGCCGCGCTCTTGTCGGAGCGTGAAGATATCACGACATGGGCTGCCCTTAAGGCATTGTTTATACAACACTTTGGTGATCCGCGTAGCGAAGAATGCGTGGCCATAGAATTGGAAACTCTCAAAATTAAGCAGGGTGAATCATATACGCAATTTTGCAATAGAATTCAGAGTGTTAGGTCTGTACTCATTGCCAAAGTGAATCAATTGCAAGACCCTCACATCAAAGCAAGTAAAATAGCTATCTATAACAACACAGCTCGGAATGTATTTTTACACAATTTATCCGAAAATATGGTGAGAATTGTACGATTGAAGGGCCCCACCACTCTTGAGGATGCCCTCAGCATCGTACTCGAGGAAGTGAATTTCATGGACCAGTACCATGCAAGGAATAGGCTGAATAATAGGCATAGTCCTAATACTCCAACTCAGGCTCAAGCTCAGCCAGCTTTGATCCCAAAGCCATTCCATCAATTCGGCTTTAAGCCTCTACCGGCTCCAAACGCCATGCCAACTGGCTATCGCCCAAACCTTCAGCCCACGGGCTTCCGCCCAAACCTTCAACCAACGGGCTTCCGCCCTAATCTTCAACCCACGGGTTTCCGCCCTAACGTTCAACCAACGGGTTTCCGCCCAAACTTCCAACCAACTGGCTTCAGGCCAAATCTCCAGCCTCAAGGCTTCCGACCCCAATTCGGATACAAACCCCAGTTTGGATTCAAGCCATTTCAAGGCCAACCTCAAGTGTCAACTTACAGACCCCCACAGGTAGAAAATGACGTGTCAATGAGAACGGCAAGGCCAAGGCTTCCGATCAACGAATTGGACCTTGACTATTCGTATGAGGGTCATCCTTACGAAAACTTGTCTGACGCATACGACGAACAGTATGCATATTACGACCAAGAGACAAATGAATATGAAGAACAGAAGGACCAACCCACTGAACCCAATAATACTGAAAATTTTCAGGCAGATGCCTCACAACAACCCCCGAGATAATCAATTTACACTATAATGACAACCTTAATTTGCCTTACATTCATTTACCCGAAATTAACGCGAACTTTATGATAGACACGGGAAGTACTAGGTCTTTCATAAGCCCTAATAAGGCGAACCAATACTACCGTGCTTACAAAAGGCTCGAACCATTTGAAGTCATTAGTACTCATGCAACTAGCAAGCATAACGAGGTAATAGAAATCCCTGTTCCGAGCACCTTCTGTGTTGACGGATATCACAAATTCTATATCTACAATGTAGACACTAAATATGACGGTCTCATAGGACTCGATCTCTTGCGAGAACTCGAAGCGTCAATTGACATCAAAGCTCAAGTGCTTCACACAAACTATACGTCAATCCCGATACATTATAACACGGCCAAGAGCCCTTACAAAGTAATTATTTCACCACGGAGCGAACAAAGAGTTCAGCTGCCGACAGATTGGTATACAGGCCAAGCGATTATAAATTATACACAGTTCGCTGATGGAGTGCGTATGCCCAGTGCAATTGTCCAATGTGACAATGGTTACGCAACCACTGTTATTCAAAATTCAACAAACTCAGAGTATACCATTACCATCACTAGACCCTTTAAAGTAAATCCGTATGAAAGCGAAGAATGTGTAAATTTCAGCATAAATGACGTGGAAATGAAAGACTTGGAAGTTGATGACATGTTGACTGAAAATTTGAACAAGTTACGTATGGAACACATGAACGATGAAGAACGTGAACGCATCAGTCGACTCTGCAACGAGTATAAAGACATCTTTTACTGTGACAAAATACCCTTGACATTTACTAACCAAGTCAAGCACTCTATTAGGACAAAGAACGAAGACCCTATATATGTAAAACCATATAGGCAGGCACCAGCTCAGGCAGCCGAAATTAAAGAACAAATCGCGAAGCTGCTTAGAGACAATGTAATTCAGGAATCACATTCACCGTGGAGCGCACCAGTGCACCTGGTACCAAAGAAACAAGACGCCTCTGGTGAAGTGAAATTCAGAATGGTGATAGACTACCGTAGACTGAACGAGATAACAGTCGATGATAAGTACCCATTGCCCAATATTACCGATCTCTTCGACAAATTAGGCAAAAGCTGTTACTTCTCTACCATCGACTTAGCGAGTGGTTACCATCAGATTGAAGTAGACGAACGCGACCGCGAAAAGACCGCTTTTACTACCCAGCATGGACACTATGAATTTAGCAGGATGCCCTTCGGGTTAAAGACAGCACCTGCCACTTTCCAAAGAACCATGGACAATGTATTACGTGGTCTACAAGGAATACATTGCATACCATTTATAAGGTATGCAATGTATTCCTTGTATGTATTCCATATAAATATACCATTTAGACGATATTATTGTATTCTCTAAAAGTCTTGACGATCACGTCCAACAACTCAAAACCGTGTTTGACAGACTTAGAGCCACAAACTTAAAAGTCCAACTCGACAAAACCGAGTTCTTAAAAAAGGAAGTGTTATATTTAGGACACACCATCACCCCATATGGCCTTATGCCAAATGAAGACAAAATAAATGCTATTCTAAATTACCCAATTCCGAAGACAACCACCGAAATTAAAAGCTTTTTAGGACTGATTGGTTATTATCGCAAATTCATCAAAGACTGCAAAAATAACAAAACCCCTAACTAACTGCCTAAAGAAACGCAATAAAATCGTCATAAATAAAGAGTACATCGACGCATTCAACCAGTGCAAGGAGCTCCTTACAAATGCTCCTTTGCTGCAATACCCTGATAATGACAAACCCTACATCCTCACCACGGACGCTTCAGCATCAGCTCTAGGCGCCGTATTGTCCCAAGGCCCAGTCGGAAGTGACAAGCCAATAGCGTATGCAAGTAGATCCCTCTCGGATACAGAGTCAAAATACAGCACCATAGAACGAGAGTTACTAGCCATCGTATGGGCAACGAAACACTTCAGACCTTATCTGTATGGACGTAAGTTTACCATTTACACCGATCACCGTCCCCTAGCGTGGTTACACTCACTCAAGGACCCGAGCAGCAAGCTGACCCGCTGGCGACTACGTCTACAAGACTACGACTTCGATATAGTCTATAAAAATGGTAAGCAGAACACAAACGCAGACGCCTTGTCCCGCATAAAGGTTAACGCAACAGGCGATGAAGACATCTCGATGAAGGTAAATGTAGACAAGAAGGAACAAGCCCTAAAGTCTTACCTGGGACAAGTCACGAAGCAGATTCAAGATCTAGCAGGAAACAGAAAAAGAAGTAAGTCTTCTTCCACGATATCGATATCAGATGATGACAGAACAGCATCGGTAAGTTCACCAATAACTATACCTGATTCGTTATCCTCGAAGAACGACGGCGAGAAGCAGTACCCTGTACCATCATTGACTTCTAGCAACAATACTATCCATTCAGCTAGAGACCTAGAATCCTTAGGTATTCCCATACTAAACGAAGCAGTCGATACTAAACCAAACCAAATTTTAGTACACGTCTGGTTTAAAAACGAACTACAAGTACAAGACTTGTCGCGAGAAAAACAAAAGGTACTTCAGATTTTCCTACCCAAAGACAACGAAGAACTCATAAAACAATTCTTGAAAGAGTATGTTAAAAACAAGACAAAGTATTTCATCTGGTTTGAATGTAAAGAACATAGGAAACAGTTTTCGAACATCATTATTAAACTGTTCAAAGATAATACAGTTGAGTTCTACGAGTGTACTGAAAGAGTAATGTTCATAGAGGACGAAGAAGATCAACGAGCCATAATACTGAAACATCACATAGGAAAAACCTGTCACAGAGGTATTAGAGAAACTGCTATGAGAATACGCAGAAACTATTTCTGGCACAACCTGCAAGACACAGTTTCAGCAGTATTAAATGGATGTGAAGCTTGTAAAAGAATGAAGTATGAAAGACACCCAATTAAACCAATGTTACAGCTTACACAGACACAAGATGCCCCATTCCAAGAAGTGTTTATAGACCTATTCTCAATGGAAGGTAAATCCTATCTAACCCTAGTGGACGCCTTCAGCAAACTAGGGCAGGCTTTTGAACTAAGTAACAGATCTACCCCTGAAGTCTCGAGAGCCTTAATAAAGTACTTTTCCTTTTACGGAACCCCTAAGAAAATCAGCTGTGACCCTGGCTCGGAATTCAACAATGACCTCATGAAAGAACTTATGAATATGTACAAAATTCAGTTGCACATAGGCACCCCGAACAACCCCAACTCAATGGGCATTGTTGAAAGGTTTCACTCTACATTAATTGAGATCTACAGACTTGCAAAGTATGAACAGAAATGTACGGACGCAGCGTCCATAATGACGTATTCCGTAATGGCCTACAATCACACCATACATACATCTACCAATTTAACACCTTTTGAAGTAGTATTTGGCCATACAGACTCTGGTAAAGTCTTCGATGTAGAGTTTGAAAGACAGTACACCCAACAACTCCTAAAGGACCATGCCAAGCGAACACGGCATTTGTATAGTCATCTGGCACAAAAGCTTTTAGAGCAAAAAGTGAAAGTTAGAGAAAAGAAAGGTGGTGAAGCCGACAGAAGTTTCCCCGAAGGAACCTCACTTTTCGCTAAAGTCGTTAACACGCGTAAAAGCAAAGACAAGCCCCGCTATCACAAGGCTGAAGTAACGGGCGAGGTCGAAAGAAATGTTGTTCCTGTAAAGATAGGCACAAGACCGTCGAAGGTCCCTGTTAAAAACATCAAACGCCCTCCACAGGTGGTGTTGGCTCATGATGGCCACAACGAGCCTCAGCCTGGCCCTTCATCTGCAAAAGATTGACCGAAATCCTGGTATTCTCCCAGTGAAAGAAGGCCAAGCTTGTGTGCAGCAAGATAAGTGGACGATCATTAAGATCTTAGATTTAAGCGGCTTAGACCGAGATTTAGCTTTTAACATTTTAAAATATAAGGAGTACGATAGACTCATTAATGTCGATAAGCCTTATGCTTACGAATTTGTAGGATTAAAGGCACAAGTAGAGTATTTATGCAACATAACCTCTTATAAGTTTCAACAACTGGTTCCCACAAAACGTTTCAAGCGAGGACTTTTAGATCCCCTAGGTTCCATAGTGAAGCTCATCACAGGCAATTTAGACCACAGCGATGCCATCAGATATGACACCCTGATCTCTAGTATGAAATCCCAGCAGACTAGCATGGCTAACAAGCTAACCCTGGTCACCAAAGTCTTGGATAGCTTCTTAAACAGTACAAGTGCTCTTAACCACAACTCAAAGCTATTAGACGAAAGGCTCAAAAGAGTCGAGAAAATGATAACTGTTTTAGCCACTAAAGAAAATAACGCTATATACTCTACATATGTGTTAGGATTGTATAACCTATTTATAAGTAATTTTCGTACTATTTACATTAAGTTGAATGAGATTGAGACGGCACTAGCCTTCAGTAAAGTATCTGTATTACACCAATCAATTGTTAATTCCACAGAATTACTAAATCACCTTGAATTAATATCTGAAACTGAAAACCTAATGTATAAGGTAAATTCAATTAATTTAATCAAATTGGAAAACACTATTACTGTAAAATCTTATATGAAAGGTAGTGAGATAACATTTATTTTGGAAGTACCATTAATTAGTAATAATACTTATAATTATTTTAAGCTCTATCCCCTACCTATATTTTGTGAACCTGAAAACCAAACCCTTATAATCATCCCTAAATACCCCTACCTATTGGCAAAAGGTTCCGCTTACTTACCGATCGCAAGGCAGTGCAGGCGCGTCGCTGAAGACCAGTTCCTGTGCACCGATGAAGACCGAGTCGTCTACCCCAAGGAGACCTGCATAGAACAGCTCATGAGGTTTGACGCCAACCCTGACCGTTGCCACCAGGTTACCGTGCGCATCGAGGACACCAAAGTACAGCAGTTTGGGTCAAATAGTTGGATACTGTACACGCGCAAGAGAGCTATACTTACGCGTAAATGTAACAATGACGTCACAAGAGAAACTATAACTGGCACCTACATACTAACTATAGACGAGCCCTGTGACGTACACATAGATGACATCCAACTACACCGTGGTCGATCCTTTGTAGAAACCATGAGCTACATGAAGGTCCCAACCATCGTCTTACCTGACCTGAAGCGTGACAACAGCAGTTCCAGCAGTTCCAGCTTACCTGCAGTCAACATGGAAGATGTCAACCTGGACGAGTTGAACTACCTGTCCCAAGTGTTACGCCAGAAGGACCCCTTCAGTGAAAGTGATAACCAAAGTGTAGTGTATGTGCATAGAATAAGTCTCGCTACCATTGTCCTATATGTACTTCTGTTTTTAATTATTTTGTGTTTAATATTAACTTACTTTAAGAAAGAATTAATTCAAAAATGTTTGCCAAGTAGCACTGATCACCACCAAAATTGTTCACCAGGTGATCATCAATTGCCAAATCACACTGATCACCAGCAAAACTGTTCATCAGGTGATTCAGCTCTTAAGGAGGGAGGAGTTATATTCTCCAAAGTGCTGACAGTCAACGCAACGTCAGCACCTATTGCTACAATGTAATAAGTTCTCCGAAACGGATGTTTAGTCTATCCCCACTCTGTACAACCAACCATGGACTTGCCTTTGTTACAATAAATCAATCGAGCTTCAACTCTCACATCGGGTGGTCGTCTCATTCACTAGTTTTAAGTTAGTTTTAGTTTTTGTCTTATTTATGCTTTTTAAAAAAGCAACGTTTCCATCCCAAAACTTGTCTAGGTTCCCTTTTAACCGACGCGTTAGGAACCACCCCAATGTTATGATTCAACACAATTGCGACGTCGACAATGGAACGAAAATGTTTACTCATCACTGTATGAAAATGCCCATTTACAATAGACCCTATTATTGTAGGAATAGCGGTCATATCTCGGTTCTTTGTTGTTGAAAAGATCCCGGTTGATTTAATGTCGTGCTTGTTACGGTAAATTTGTGTTCCTTGTACACTGTTAGTGTATCTACATAGGCTTAGTCATTTTAAGACATTGCGTGGGGTGGCTGTCTTAATTTCAGACAAAAGCTTAGAACTGGTGAATAAGATGTTTATCTTTTGTGTAATTTTATTAAGGTTTAGGTGAGAAAATGTCTGGGTGGTGCGAGGTGGACCAACTAGTGTGTGTTAGAAGGCTGGACACATATTAGGCCTGTGACCTGCATAACTGTGACCGAAAAAAGCCTGAATTTCTATTAACAGGTAAGGTCAGCTTTCCAACTTTCCATACACTTTTTTATTGCCAAAATAACAAAATCAATTCGAAAGTGATTTTTAGCGTCTTACTTCGAAATGAGTTTAACTTTTCAACATCACAGTTTCTTGTAAGGAAAGTGGCATGTTGTAGGCAGCAATATTTTCTACAATTTCAGTCTAAGAACTTTAATAACTATTTTTGCTAGCCTTAGATTATAATACCTCTAAGTTCTTAGCCAATCTGGTTATGGCAAACCCCATTTTCCAAAGCCGGTGCAAGGGATAGAAAATATTTAAAAATGCATTCACTATTCTACGGTATGCGATGACGAAGGTTGTCTCTTGCAAATATTTCACATATCTTCACATTTCAGAGGCTTTATGGATAACCTATATCCCAAAAATCACAAGCTCAAAATTGTGATTTAGAAATGAATTTCTTCTTTTCTTTTCTGTGATGATGAATTTTACGTTTTGTTTGATTGTCCACGCCATGCTTTCTATATATTTTTTCACCTTCATGTTTTAAAGTTTTTATAAGTATCTAGTGATTTAGAAAGGAAATACTATCTTTGTTTATACCAAGCTCTACAGGGTGCACTCTAAGTCGATAGCGGAACTTTAAGTAGATCATCTACTGATCTATACAAGCAACTTGTACTAGGTGGCGAAAAAAATGGGGCGAAAAAAATATCAGCTGTTTCATACAAAAGGTCGACTCAGAACTGCGCCAAATGTATGAAACAGCTGATATTTTTTTCGCTCCTTTTTTTTCGCCACCTCGTACAAGTTGTTTGTATTGATCAGTAGAAAGCCTACTTAAAGTTCCGCCATCGACTTAGAGTGCACCCTGTAGTACCTGCTACCAAAATGGCGGGAGCCATATTTGTTCACAGATTAGAGTTTTTCTAGCATAGTCTACCTTTACCAGCTCACCATAGTCACAATATAAAACCAGCTTTGTTACAATGGCATTATGAGTTCTTAATAATAATGGAATAGCTTTATACGTATTTTTATACCAGTGACGCGGTATGTTTGTGCTGCATGCCAGTTTACTAAGACATTTGAAGTATTTCTACACTGAACAGGGGCCTTATTCCTGAAAATTTCTCGTTTTAAATACTAACTACTTATAATATTTTATTTGTCTGTTCATGGAAACGTAATTTTTATAGAAATCCAATGTGAACGTGAGATATTTATATTGCCTTTCGAGTTATTTTGAGACTATTGCTCTAAGATAGTGCTACGGTATTTGGTTTGCAATACTAAGGGATAATTTCATTGTTTTTTAACCAATGAATCTTAGGTGACTTAGGGTAGCATTAATAGTCGTCAGATCAAGCTCGAGCTCAAGTAGGTGATCTCATAAAACAAAAATGCTAATGTCAAGCCTTGGCTAATGTCAAGCTTGATTAGCTGTCAGCATATTATTAAGGCCCAGCAAGTAACTGTCATTAGCACAAGCTCAAACGGATTTTAAATTAATTTTACGATGGATAATTTTCGATTTAAGACAAAAAAAATAAAATATATATACTCGTACCAAGACAAGTTTGTACGATGCGCGAGTCAGACTTGCGCTTGACTGGTTTTTTTTAACCGTTTTTCAAACCTGAATCACTCATTCCTTGCCTATAAATCCTATCAAGAAAAAAATTATGAAAAGCTGCCTTTCAGTTACATTACGGCAGCGAGATATGCTATGCAAATTAACGATACTCCCGCCGGAGGGTCATTCATTAACAAGAGGTCCTCTGACTCCTCAATGGGCTCTATGAGGCGATGGTACTCAGCCTCATTGGCTGAGTAGGGAGAGTATTGAACCTGCCGTTAATCCTGAAAGATAATATTTATAATTTATGCGAGTAGTAAAATCTTTTCACTTTAAATTTTTGCAATATTTAAGTCCCTAACTAGGCTTCCGTTTCGAACACAAGTATGTGAAAATTACCGCTTTAAAATCAATATCCGTACTTTTAACAGACAGAGGAACAACGATATCATCATAAGGAGACCAGTCAAATTAGGCCAACAACTCAAAGTACCGGCCAACGAAAAATAATATATGGCGACAAAACAGTGAAACCTATAGTTTAGCTGGTTACAGAACTTGAAAATCTGATATTCCTATATATTTCACCAAAAATACTAATTGTAGGTACGGTCGGCCACAATCTCAGATACCTCATGGCAGCCCTTATCGCGCGCGGCATAAGGGCGCCAATCGAACAAAAAGGGGTATCTGAGACTGTGGCCGACTGTACGTGTTTTCAAAATAGGCTTCACTGTTCGGGAAGATAAGCCTAACAGTTTAGAAATGTAATTTTTCGATGGCCGGCACTTTGAGTTTTTGCCTCAACTTATAGTTAGGGAGGCGAGGTAGCTAAATGGCGTAATTCAACGGCGCCGTCGAGACCTATCAAAATCGAAAGATTAAATAATTTCGAAAAGAAAAGCTCGTATGGCAAAAACGATTTTAGCGGTGGGTTTGGCGTGTATGGTTTTTCAAAAATGTAAAAAAAAACAGTTACTTGGGCATTCTCGAGCGCGTCAGATATTCGATACTACGTATGCCCCGAGTGCCTCTGATAACAACGGTATACTAATCTGCCGGTTTGCGTGGTGGGGGTAGTCATATAAAGTAGTCAAAAATGCAAAAAAAAAAATTTACTCGAGCGCGTCAGATTTTCGGAAGGGGTGTTAAGTAGGCCCCAAGGAAGCTCCCTTTAAAAAAACTGACGATTTCGGCGTGACGATAAGTAACGATGAATTTTTGAAAATGCAAAAAAAAAAAGTTTTTTTGAAATACTCGAGCGCGTCAGATTTTCATAGGGGAGGTTTATCTCGGTATCCTGAAAGCATATTTTTTTAATCTGACAAAAATGTTGGTGGGTTCTCTTAATCTGACCGAAAAAGGTTTTTTGGTTTATTTTTTTCCTTTTCTTTCTCCTTGATAAAATGGGGAATTTAAGAATGACAATAAAGCGATAGATACAACCAATTTTTTTTTTATTTAAACTTTTTTTTTGTAAAATGTATCGTTCGCGACTTATATGCCGTAACGCGTTCTTAGGAAGACGAAATGGCTCCTCCACACTTCCGGTCATGCGGAAACCGGCAGATTTTGTATTTTTAGTAAGTTTTAGATTATATTCATCAAAATAAAAAAATAAAAAATCGCGCTCGAGAATGCCGGATTAACGTTTTTTTTTTACAAGTTCGCGACCCTATAACTCGGCGGCGTCAGGGACTTATCGTCAGATTAGTTAAATTTAGTCTTTAAACACTGAAATCAACCCCCAATATCTTAATCTGACGCGCTCGAGTATTTCAGACTATCCATTTTTTTTTACTAATCTAATCGTCTATCCTAGGCGCGCGTCACTACATATAGAGCTAAATACTTTACAAGGTTGTTCTATTAGGTCTAAGGTATCTCTCATATCTTAAACTGCCACGCTCGAGTATTGCCGAAAATTCCCCTATTCGCCTCCCTAACTATTAGTATTAAACGTGAATGGTCTCCTTTTCGTTTTTTTTTTGAGGCTGGTATGTAACCCTAAAAACACGGCTAACAGAACAACCTACAAAAACATAATATTTGATCATTGTATCTACATTTTGATCAACAATGTGGCATGTTCATACACAGCCTTAAAATACACCCTTCCACTACGAGCGCATACCAACTATACATACACTGACCTCACCCTCTTCTCAGTAGCTGCAACTACCCAAACCCGAGATCACAGTGGCAGGGCTGATAGCCTTTATTTAATTAAAACAATATGACTAACTCACCCTAAGTCGAACATAAGCCGTAAATAACACAACGAAGTACAATGTACATGCAGGTACTAATGACGTCAGCTAACCGCTTTCAGTACATATTTCCCACGTGACCTCTCCGCTCCACCCTAATTACCTTAACCTGTCGTTAGCATAATGCTGCTTGGTCGAGAAATTTCGTAAGCAACTGTTATTATTTTAAGTTCTTGGACTGTTGAATGCGTAATTTCGATCATCTCCCGCGCCCGCCATTTGTTTTCGGAGTGCTTTGCCTTCTATTGGCTGCGAGCGTTTTGAAATTGGGACAAACTAAATGAATGGAAAGTAATGAGATCATAATGGGGTTGACGGATAAATGGCCAGGGCCAGGCACATTTTTTTTTTCAATAATTCAACACGCATCTTAGGTTGTGGTTCTAAGATGTGGTTGATGAGGCACAAGTAAGATCTTACACAAACAGCAGGTCCTCCGAAAAAATCAAAACCTAGCTGCCAGTACATACCCACGCAACGCAAAAAGAAAAGGAAAAAACACGCACAACTGGCAAAAGGAAAATCATGAATGTGTTTCCAAAGCATCTGGCACTGATTACATTCGAAACGTTTCCTCGAAAGTGGAAAAGGGAGATATGATCAACCGGACACAGGTCGTAAACTTGAAGCACGAAGAAAAAAACTTATTGGAGAAGCAACTTTATTGCCAGCATCATGACACGCCTGATCCGTCGTAAAAATATGTATCGGTATTGTAAGAAAAATTGTTAACGTGGCAACTGGGAGGAGTTCACGCAAAAATAGGTTATCAATTGCTGCGTTTTACGAGGGACGGAAGGTGGAAAATTGCTTGGCAGCTCGTGAGCGTTATTGCACTATGTGCAAGTCTGGACATTGTAAGGTGGAGGGTCGGTTATGAGATACAGTGGACGTGTTGCTGATAATTTAGTTTGATGATATTTTCCCCTATGTGTACATTTTTCTTTAGATAGGTACATACAATGTTTTCTATTGGCGTTCGCGAGGTTATTCGCATGGAAAGTTTTGCTTATTACTTATTTGAAAGAGTTAGATATTTTCTTGCAACTAAAGCGTCAGGATGATCATTGTTTGCTAGATTTTAATTTTCTTCCAACTACGAGAAGCATATTACATTCCTAAAGCTACATTATGAATGAAAGTAAAGGATCTATTAGCTCTCTGTTTTACGCAGTCTATATCCAAATTACAAAGTCGGTTCTTTCGTAAAGCGAATAGACAAACATAATAAACAAAGCCAACTTTAACTCCCAATCGGAAAAGCCACTAAAAGAAAAACAGAAACGTCCCGAAAAATTATCCCGTCCCCAAATAAAGACAACAAGTCAAAACAGGCGTTTAACACGCACACACACAAGCAAAGCGTAAAACTGAAAGGACCAGCGTAAACAAACAGAATTAACTCCGAACATGAGGGACAACGTTTCAATCAACGTTCCTTTACATGCATTATTCACCAGGCGACTTTCCGAAAATGGTAATTGAAATGCGTCGAACGGAACGCGGGCCAGCCTCTACGATGCTAATCGCAACGGAGTACGCATTAATCAGTGTACCTTTTACGGTTAGGGTGCAGATCTGTGCCCGTAAAGTGAAACTTTAATAGTTAGCTGATGGCGGCGGCAGCGCGGTGGGATGTTTGATTTCAAGATTTGCACGATCTCTACAAATGAAACAGTCTACTGTCGTAAATAAATATGAAATTCTTAACACAATAAAACCAAAAAGGAAACTCTTTTTGTATTTTCTAAAGCACTCTAACCAGTGCTAAGGAAACTCTATCTGTGGATAAATGATAGCGAAGTTTCATCAATGGCCTGAGTTTTAATTAGGATTTATTTTTCGGAGCAAAACTTTACATTATTGTGTAATCAAAAGCTGTCTAGCCAAACCATTTGCCATACATTATACAAAACAAAAAAGGCAGTCACCTAATAATAATATACTATGTGTCCAAAATTCTCCGTTTAAAAAAATAAGTCAGCGGGCTTAAAGTGGTTCTCGGCGAATAAAAATGCTTTTGAAATGCATGTAGTGAAAAGGTATGTTTGATCTATGCAGTATTTTTCGTACCGCTGTAGTTGACTAAAATAATTATTCCTGCTTTTTTCTCCTAAACATGATAGGTACTTACTTTTTTTTTAGTATACGTTAATTTATAAGCTACACATCAGAGATTCGGGTATTCAATTTTAATTTTTCAAATTAAATTTAATTAAAGACCTTGGGACGCGAGTGAATTGCACAACCCACTTTATACGTATGATATACTTACTCTACATAATTATACGTATATTGATGACCCTTTTTATAGCTGCAAATCATTAAAAAGGATCATTGAAGCGAATTCGTTAATGAATGAAGTAAAATGCAAGCGCCTTTTTACAGTTAAAACAAAATTTAACGAGTTGAGTTTTTGTGCGATTGTGTGTTTATTTAATTGCATTGAAAATGTTAAAAGCATGAATTTACTATAAATAAGTACCTATATAATTTTCTACTACTACTTAAAAACTTTTTTATCTAAATACAACGTGTTACAAAACGTCCTAACCCTTTTTACAGGGTATAACCTACTGGTCAACAGGTTGTCAAAAAAAGTTGAAAAAAATAATGTTTATTTCATAACCTAAAAAAAATTTTTTTCATAACTTTTTGTTTTTGGTATAAGTTCAAATATATTTGTGTGTAATATATAATTGCATAGATTTAAGTTGTTAAAACATTGTGAAGGTTAGAGAAAGCAATAATAAAACAATACTTTTTTTTCGGCCTCGGCGTTTTGTTAACTATGCGAGAAAAACAATTGACTCAGGCCCGATTTCTGAATTGATAAATTCCCTAAGCAACCACTTAAGTATTGTTCTGTCTCTGCAGATTTTTCACAAAAGAATGTGACAGAAGGATACTTATGTATTTACTTAGTAAAATTCTCAATTCAGAAACCGGGCCATAGATACATACATAGAGGTTAGTGAAATGAGTTTCCTTCTTCTTTCATCCTTCTTCTACACAAAGGAATCTGTGGCGTTGCCTAGATATGGGTTGTTGATTAACAAATCGTGTCTTCTTGAAGTGTCATAAAATCAACAACCCGTTGCTAGGCAACGCTACAAGTTAAAGGAGTTCCTTATATTTCTTTTTATTAGGGCGT
Organism: Zelleria hepariella; assembly: GCA_949319315.1. NCBI lineage: Eukaryota > Metazoa > Arthropoda > Insecta > Lepidoptera > Yponomeutidae > Zelleria > Zelleria hepariella. Next base: position 13,075,125 of record OX439381.1, read on the forward strand.
CGAGTTCAAATTTCGAAGCGTACAAAAATGCAGATGGTTTAAAAAAGGATTTTCTACAATCGCATGTTTTAAGTAACAGCGTAGGTACTTTCCGAGCACGGGAGATGAAATAGTTATTTGTTATGCAAGAATGCAAAATTATTGTTTGCGGCGAGTGCTTGTATTGAATACCGAGCTAGCGAAGGTTTCTAAAATTGAGCCACGAGCGTAGCGAGTGGTTCAAAAAAAGAAACCTGAGCGTAGCGAGGTATTCAGAAGCACGAGACGCAAATAATATTGCATTCGTGCGAAACACAAAACTTTTCATCTCACAGAAGCGAGGAAATGATTTTGTTAGCCAAGCGGGACAAACAAAGTAGACAACTACTTACAGGCAAAGCAGGTGAGTCAAATAAGTTCCTTTTAAAAGCATAATTTACTGTAGTTACGGCTGCCGCACTAAAGTTTTCAGCTTCTAAAACCATTCGTTTTATTAATAATTTCCTGAAGTTTATTTATCCAGACACAAAAATAATGAACATTAAAAGATTTTTTTTTTCCGGGTGCATTCTGAACTTTTACCATAAAAAATTAAAATTTCTAGAGGTAAAAAGTAAATGCAATTATATCGTTTGAAAAAAAGTATTTATCAATAAAACAGAAGCGGAGCATTTTTTTAATGTACTATAATTAAAAATAAATATAGTGTACAAAATATTAAAAAGACTGTAAGAAGAAACCGCGTTTCTGAATGTTCTATTCCGTGACTTTAGATGTCTATGCCTCATTTGCACTCACAGTTTTGTATAGAAAATGGGCACCGTCGTGGAGAGTCGCGTCTAAACGAGGCTCTTCTTTCTGAAGCTTTTATGAAATTATATGGCATCTAGTGAAACAGCCAGTGTTTTTTCTTTTTCTACATCACGGGGCGTGCAGAACAAGGGCGTTTAAATTTCGAAGCGCACAAAAATTCAGATTGGTTAAATTCGGGTTTTACACGGTTGTAAGTTGCTAGTAACAGCAAACTTTCCGAGCATGGGAGATGAAATAGTTATTTGTTATGCAAGAATGCAAAATTATTGTTTGCGGCGAATCGCTACGCTCAGGTTTCTTTATTTGAACCACTCGCTACGCTCGTGGCTCAATTTTAGAAACCTTCGCTAGCTCGGTATTCAATACAAGCACTCGCCGCAAACAATAATTTTGCATTCGTGCGAAACACAAAACTTTTCATCTCACAGAAGCGAGGAAATGATTTTGTTAGCCAAGCGGGAAAAACTCTATAGACAACTACTTACAGGCAAAACAGGTGAGTCGAATAAGTTCCTTTTAAAAGCATATTTTACTGTAGTTATGGCTGCCGCACTAAAGTTTTCAGCTTCGTTGGTATTAAAACCATTCGTTTTATTAATAATTTCCTGAAGTTTATTTATCCAGACACAAAAATTATGTAAATAAAAGAATGTTTTATTTTCCGGGTGCATTCTGAACTATACCATATAAATAAAAAAATTGTAGGAGATAAAAAATGAAATTAGTAATATCGTTTGAAAAAATGTATTTAACAAACCAAAACATAATTATCTATTTTATAAAACAGAAGCGAAGCATTATTTTTATTTACTGGTATTAAAAATAAACATGGTGTACAAAATATTGAAAAAACCTGAAAGAAGAAACCGCGTTTCTGAATGTTCTATTCCGTGACTTTACCTTTTTAAAAGATGCTTATGCCCCATTTACATTCACAGTTTTGTATAGAGAATGGCCACGAACAATCACTTTCGCTGAAGTACCCGTGTAAACGAACAATGAATGAGGATTTTTTTCCGTCGGGATCTGGCATCTACTTAAACGGCCAGTGTTTTTTTCTTTTTCAACACCATAGGGCGCGAAAAAGACTTTCCCGGCGCCGCGTTCATATTTCGAAGCGCACTAAAATGCAGATAGTTTAAATCCGGCCTTTACACGATCGTAACTTACTAGTAACAGCAAACTTTCCGAGCGTGGGAGATGAAATAGTTATTTGTTATGCAAGAATGCAAAATTATTGTTTGCGGCGAGTGCTTGTATTGAATACCGAGCTAGCGAAGGTTTCTAAAATTGAGCCACGAGCGTAGCGAGTGGTTCAAAAAAAGAAACCTGAGCGTAGCGAGGTATTCAGAAGCACGAAACGCAAATAATATTGCATTCGTGCGAAACTCAAAACTTTTCATCTCACAGAAGCGAGGAAATGACTTTGTTAGCCAAGCGGGAAAAACTCTATAGACAACTACTTACAGGCAAAACAGGTGAGTCAAATTAGTTCCTTCTAAAAGCATATTTTCTTGTAGTTACGGCTGCCGCACTAAAATTTTCAGCTTCGTTGGTATTAAAACCATTCGTTTTATTAATAATTTCCTGAAGTTTATTTATCCAGACACAAAAATAATGTAAATAAAAGAATGTATTTTTTTCCGGGTGCACTCTGAACTTTTACCGTATAAATTCTAAAATTTCTAGAGATAAAAAATAAATTCAATTATATCGTTTGAAAAATGAATTTAACAAACCAACCCATAATTATCTATTTTTTAAAACAAAAGCGAAGCATTTTTTTAATTTGCTTTTATTAAAAATAAATATAGTGTACAAAATATATTTATACACAATAAATTTATATGAATATGAATATGAATATGAATATTAAAAAGACTGAAAGAAGAAACCGCGTTTCTGAATGTTCTCTTCCGTGACTTTAGATGCCTATGCCTCATTTGCAGTCACAGTTTTGTATAGAAAATGGGCACTTGCGTGGAGAGTCGCGTCTAAACGAGGCTCTTATTTCTGCAGCTTTTTATAACCTTATATGGCTTATATGGCTAGTGAGACGGCCAGTGTTTTATCTTTTTCTAAACCAGAAAATGGGCGTTCAAATTTCGAAGTGCACAAAAATGCAGATTGGTTAAATTCGAGTTTTACACGGTTGTAAGTTGCTAGTAACAGCAAACTTTCTGAGCATGGGAGATGAACAAGTTATTTCATTACAATCCAGGGCAACAATCTGGAATTACTTAAACTAGTGGTTCGCCCCGAACTGTGAACTCGCGACCCCATATAAAGTTAACAATCCCATATCTCGGCAACCCCTCGACCGATTTGGCTCATGTTTGAACTTAAAAATTCTTTTAATTTCTTTTACCCGCCTACCAAATTTCATAATGATCCGACCAAATTTACTCAAGTTATCGTCGAACGAACATTCATACATACAAACATACAAACATACAAACATACAAACATACAAACATACAAACATACATACATACATACATACATACAAATGCCGGATTGTTCCAGTAGACTCGGAGAACTTCGCTCGCTTCGCTCGCTCGTTCAAATACCCAAAGCATGTTCAATTAGGAAATACCATAGCATTTTCATTACTAGACAAATAAAATAAACGATTCAAATTACTCTTTGCTCTCGGTCCCTTGTTGAATTGTTGCAGGCATTCAGGCCATCTTTAATGAAATAAGCAACGTTATTGTAAAGTTTAATTCATCCACTGTTTAGCCACTTTTGTATTTTCTAAAGCACTGTATAAGGTTGCGGGCTCAAGTACTGTGCCGAGCGAATATCAAACTTAGGGCGTAAAGGTTGTTATGTTTATTCCAATACTAGAATCACGACCACGATACAAGAAAATAAGCAAATTTTTCTTGTGCACAGTTTTGCTAATATTCCTCTCTCTCTGCATTCACAAATCACACATGCATCCCCTTCGAAGCTTCAAACAGTAAGCTTCCTGTTAGACAGGGATGGCGTGAACGCAATTAACGGATCGGATTTAATATCCCGCTCAAAGCTACACCATTAGCGGAAACGTTCAGCCCGGCAAACATCTCTCGTCATTCCATCGGCTAGTGTGAATGCAGCAGCGCCAAATCCTCCACACAGTCCATTCCTGACACCCCTATACTTTGGTTTCTATATCTAATTAAAAACAACAAGTTTTCTACTTACAGGTAGCGTCACTAGTTATGAGCGCTGACCTTGAATGCGCAAAAGTCACTTTGTATGGCAGACAGAAGGCGATTGTATGTGAAGATAACCCCCACCACTTTCGTCGAGCGCTCATAACTCGTGACGCTACCTATAGAACTTAACAGCCTCACTAATATTGAGTAAGTGAGTTAATGAGTGAGTGCATGTGTGTAGAGGGGCGGTGGCCAAGTGGTAGAACATTGTACTCAGAAGCGAGAGACCCAGGTTCGATTCCCTGCACAGGCATGTAGCCTATGACTTTGTTTCTTTTCAAAATCACGTACATTTGTGAATTTGAAGTAGCAAACTACTAACCACTTGCTAATTGTAAAGGAAAAAATATGGTGAGGAAACCCTCGGCTTAGTCGGCTCCACACGTATTGTCTTTCTTGTGGGCTAGGCCGACTAATCTGTCAGGATGGTATAGGTGCTGAGCAAGCCTACTCCATATAAAACAATGTCCCAGGCACTGCAGCGCCGAGTGGTCTCTTCACCCATCTTATGTGAGTGAAGGTGCCACCGGACACTGTATAAATCATCTCATTACGTAGATACAAAGGCCTTAGTGTGTGTGTGTTTGTGTGTGTGTGTGTGTGTGTGTATGTCGCTCTTTCACGCTGCAACGGCTGGGCGGCAAGGTAAAAAGAAACGGGAAAAATAAAGACTACTTTTCATCAAAGTCCGCGCGGGCGAAGGACGGAGAACGTAGGTACGGATAGTGAACTTACTTGGCGTCGGTGCGGTTTGCCTGAGGTTGTGGGTTCAAGTTCCGACAGATGAGATATCGCTCCAGCGTCATAAGGGAACGCAACCTCCCCAGATGGGCGTAAATTGTAAAACGTGGATCGCTCAAATATTTAACGTACGCCCGCTCGGACTCCCGCGGGCGGCGTCCGTCCGTACGATGAACCAAATCTAAGCGATGTGAATAATTCACCACGACACGTTTTGCACAGTATTTTGCATGTTTACTCTGCCGCTTGAGTGTGTAGGTGTCTTTAGTGGGATTTGTTGGAATGCTTTCTTATTACTATTTACTTTCGTAGAGCTCTTCTTTTTTTAAATAGTTTTAGACTTACCTACTGCTTTCCTATAAAATTCATTCATTGGAAATTAATGCGTTTTCCATATTTTATCTGTACTGATTTTTGTTCTGTCCACATTTAAAGGTTATGTTTACTTCGAAAAATAGTTTTTTTTTTAACCTTACAAAACCTTTATGAAACAGTTATAAGTGCATGATCAGAAAACTTTTGACTGGGTGCCTAAAGCAAAGCTAATAAACAAAACAGCTTTTGCATTTTCACTGCTTTTGATTCAAAAGGAGACCGACGCCATCTAGTGCGGTATATTCGAATCAGCGTGTAATAAAATTACTGCGTCATACCTAACTCAATGCTTGCTCGTCGTTTCCAAACCTTTATTTCCAGGAGTTACTACTTTTAGATTCTTGTCTCTTACTGGTAATGCTAAAATGCTTACTACATTCTAAAAAGAGCCTACAATATGATTGAGCTATAAAATACCTAAATAAAAAAGCTGACTTTTTTTTACCTGTCCTACTTGTTTCTATTCCTTTTCGTAAGTTTCTTGAAATTTTAATTATTGTAAAAAATCTAATCCGAGATTTTTTCAGAGTTTGCCATCGCCGAGACATCGTAAACAACGTATCGTAAATTTTTTTGGTTATTCCTGCTAAGATCAAAATCAAGCCGACTGTATAGTCGACTATCTAAAAATATGTACGTGGCACTACGTGGCGCGTCAAACATACCTACCTACATTTCTTTGAATTAAAATGCATGTTCATAGCATTTAATACATTTTATCCAATAAAATCTGACACAAATGTACAATAAGTCAAACTGTTAATGTTACCTGATTTTTACCTTAAAAAAATAACCACGATTCTACACAATAACTCTTGATTTGAGAATAATAGAATTGAAGTTTTTTTTTCCTTTAGCTGAATTATTTATAGAATTTAATGAAGTAAATATGTTTTTTTCACTCCTCATTTAGCTGAAATGGATTCTACATCCTCTTTCTTTCCAAAGATTAATGTTAGTGATCTCATTAAATCAACACATTATCGATCTTACTTAAACGTTCTCGGTTTGTTTTAGACGTGGCAGCACAACTCCGACGCCGGAAGCGGAAATTGCACCGGAAACCACGTGGGCAACGACAAATAGTACGTCCGGCGTTTTCTGACAAAATGTGGTGTGGCCGAGCTAATTATAATATTAAAATCCTTTTTGACTTACAATCCTAACTTAAATACCTATTATTTTAAATTATTAGTCAATATATTTTTTTTCACAATTTTTTTAAGTTCTTTTAAAAAATGCACTAAGAAGAAGAAAATAATTCAGTAGCAAGATTTGACACATACATACAAACATTGCAAGTTTAATAAGAGCTTTAAAAAAATATAAGTTTCGCCGATTTATTATATATTATGTGAACCACTCCAACAACAACAACAACTCTTTACCTCGGACATGATTTAAGATGGAGTAAGTTTGCCCAGCCCCCATCGATAATAATGAATATTATACACGTTCTTAATGGGAAAATAATCTGCCGACTCTAGTATTACTCCAATGTCTTATAGTAAGTAGTATCAAAGTGACGACAAGACTCTGAAAGTTTCCAGACAAACAAAATCAAATTAAGTTGATGATACTCGTAGAACTTTCTTCTGGCAATGCTTTAATTCTGAGCAAATCACTTATGTTTTGATACGTAACTTTTTTACTTTGAGGTAAATAAAAAGTAATCTGTTTTTGCTGGATCTACAAAAATATGGAGATACAGACTGTATTAACTTAGTAATAGTGTCATACATAATTAGCCCCTTATATGTATGAAATCCACAAAATAAGGCTTAAATTGACAGAATCTTATCAATCGGGATTAACATTGTAGAGACTCAATTTTATATTCGTAATTTTTCTTTAATAATAAAGCAACTTATTACTGCGACACAGTTAAGCTGTACCTAAAAGTATATTTCTGTCAATTATTATTAAAAAAACAAAAGTGCAGAAAAAACTGAAGCAATTTCAAAAATAAATGACTTCAAAACATTTTACACGCTCGCTGATAACAATTTCAATCTACAGACAACAATGGCGGAACTTCAAACTCATGGACGTTTTTTATGAAAAAAAAAAATTAGTCTCACGGGCCCTCAACTCGAAGCGGAGGGTCCACTTGATCTCTGTCACGCTAAGTGTCACTTGCCTCTTAGCTTGGTTTGTTCTAAACTTGTACTTGCTGGTTGGTTCTTGCCTTACTCACCGACTTCAATAACTACTATTAGGCACGCAGGCAGGCAGACACACACACAATAGTGTTTAAACTTATGCACTATAATCATAATTACCATTATACCTATTACAATAAAAAGTGCAATAATAAATTCCCCGAGGCTAATTGTTATTAATAAGTTTGCATGCTCTAGTATTAGTTTTAGTATTAATTTGCATGCTTTAGTATTAGTTTTAGTATTAAGTTAATTTTTGTATTACAATCTAATTACTCCACAAACGGGAGCCCACGATACAGGTTTTACCAAGTGTGGGGCCCACTAAAAACTGTTACTACGATTACCTTTCTGCCAATAAATATTTTTTACTTACTTTACTTATCTACAAACTTTTCTCTAGGTGGACCGATTAAGATGATTATTTTTTGTTTGTAAGGGTATACTTCCCGTGTGGTCATACAGGGTGGCCCAAACATAGACGTCAAGCGAGAAAATCTAGATAGCTGACACCGAGGGCTACCCGAATCACCCCCATGTATGTTCAGCCATTTTTTGTCGTTTAGAAGTTATGAGGCTATTAAGGTTTTTTTGAAAAAAATTACCTCGCATTGGATTTTATTTTGTACCTTTTTTTTCTTTTGACTTTTCAGAGATATTTTTTATTCCTTAGGGTCTCAGATAATTTATCTTTTACCATAAAAATAATGATTAGTAAGGGACTTCCAAAAATTACCGCAATTTTGGTCCAAAGTCCAAAAATGTTGTTTTCGAGAAATCATCACTGAAATAGTTACTATGGAGAAAAAAATAAGTAGAGGTCTGAAGGACTTTATTTTAATTTAAAAAACTTTCCTAAAGCCTTAGTGGTCAGAATAGACCAAAAAACCTGTCACTTTATGGGGCTTTTATTCAAGTAATTAGCGATCAAAGTCTAAGAACTGGAGTTGGAAGAAATTTTATTTCAATAGATTTTAATTTATTTTAGTTTATTTGGACAAAAATCATTGCAGGTAGGCTTAATATCGCCTGTCAGCATGGCCTGCATTCAAAATTCACGAAAAAATAATAAAAAAATCCTCATTTAATTTTCGATATTTATTTTATTTTTTTTTTCTAAATTTAATTTTTTCATTATTTTTTGGTAGTAAATTCAGTAATAAAACAATTTAAAATTCAAGTAATGAAAAAAAAAGCACAATAAAATAAAAATATTTTAGCGTTATTTTTTTATTTTTTTCCGTGAATTTCGAATGCAGGCCATGCTGACAGGCGATATTAAGCCTACCTCGATGATTTTTGTCCGAATAAGCTAAAATAAATTAAAATCTATTAAAATAAAATTTCTTCCAACTCCAGTTTTTCAACTTTGATCGCGAATTACTTGAAAAAAAGTCCCATAAAGTGACAGGTTCTTTGTACTATTCTAAGCACTAAGACTTTGGGAAAGTTTTTGAAATTAAGAGAAAGTCCTTCAGACCTCTACATAATTTTTTCTCCATACCAACAATTTCAGTGACCATTTCTCGAAAACAACAGTTTTGGACTTTGGACCAAAATTGCGGTAATTTCTAGAAGTGGTTAACTTATCATTATTTTTTTGGTAATAGGTAAATTATCTGAGACCCTAAAGAATAAAAAATATCACTGAAAAGTCAAAAGAAAAAAAAGTTACAAAATAAAATCCAATGCGAGGTAATTTTTTTCAAAAAAACCTTTAAAGCCTCATAACTTCTAAACGACAAAAAATGGCTGAACATACATGGGGGTGATTCGGGTAGCCCTCGGTGTCAGCTATCTAGATTTTCTCGCTTGACGTCTATGTTTGGGCCACCCTGTATAATGGTGAAGATCTGATGAAGATCTTCGGAGAACGGAACTCATCAAAGGACAGCAGCAGATCACTCGGAATCAGTGCAGTAGCTTCATAACAGTGTACCTTTTCACCAGTGAAGTCTGTTTTTTTAATTATTGCTACTCAAAATAGTTGAATTATTTTCATTCCATGAAGTTTCTAGGCCACCATTTTCTATTCATACTAATACGCTTTCTGATTCTAACAAACCTGCTGTCTTCATTTTACATGTACTTGGTGTGGGTAAGTGACTTATTCTACGTTTTTACTTTGTACGGTCCGGCCGAACATTGTGCATTGTTTGTGTCGGACATCAACTCGGTCAGTACGTAATCAACCGTCGCGGCGGGTACTCGCTATCATAATCAATAAATAAAATCAATATCATAAAAAGCATATCAATCATATCAATCAAAATAATCAATTTAAAGTATGTACGGGAGCAGCTCGTACATACTTATTGTTGAAAAAAAAACTTATTGAAAGGTCGATGTTACTCAAACCTAATTGCTCGTAGGTAAGCTGGGTAAAATTGTATACTATTAGATAGACTACTTTGCAAAACTGCACTTTATGTTAGCAGCATCCGTTCTTTGGTCATTGCATGCTCGATTTCCGGTTTATTTTTGTGTACCGGGCACAACACGAAAGCCAAGTAGGTCCCAACCTGCAACGCCGAGGGGATGAAATAAAAATAATAAACCAAACACAATGCTTGGCATCAAGTTTATATTCGTCAGTCATCCGCGTGCCTGAGATGCCATGGGGAAAACCAAATGGCAATTTCAGAGCCGGTATTTATTTGAGGATTCACTAATGAGGTCTGTAAAAATTTTTGTTTGTTTTAAGTGGGGTTGCTCTATGACCTTTTATTTTATGAGAGCGAACCAGCTAATAGCAAACACATTGAGTAGAACATGCCGGGCAAAGTTCTCTTTGTTGCTCTAGAAACCAAATGGTTTTTTGGCAACTTGCAAATACTGAATTGATACCTTCCCGAAAACATTTAAAATTAAGTGTATTGAATTTACTTACCTGCTTTTAAAACAAATGCAAGGAGAAGCGTTCACTCGTCCCCTAGTCAAAAAAATATAGTAACGCCAGGATATCGGCTTCAAAAATGTCTTACTGTCAGGTTTTGTAAAGTTAAAATAAATCAATGCAGGCACAAGAAAGCGCATTAAAGTTTCACGTCAGTAATGTCAAGCGTTAATTCATGCGCAAACGTTTGTAAAGACAACAAGTTGTTAACAATGAAAACAATTATATAAAGGAAACATACACGTCCGTGTATTTTCTATGCACCTAGCTTTTGAAGAAGTTCTAGGTGATAAATATTAAAATAAATATTAAAGCAAACGTGAGCAATACATATTAGGTGTGCTTCAATATTAAATTGGCGGAAATTATGTTCCTACAAATAACTCTCCGGAGTAGATAGATCTAGCAATTTGCTTTACAAACTTTTGAAACTTTCGTGGTTTTTAGACATAATTATTGTAAGAATCCGTGTCTACCCGTGACCATGGTGCCTGTAACGGTGCCGAAATATCGGGAACTCAAAAGAAAATAAAATCGTGGTAAAAATCCCGTTTTCTTACAATAATTAGATCTAGCAATTGTATTATTGTAATCGATGTTGAAAAGAAAACAAAAAAAAAATGTGGAGAAATACAAATTGACGGTCTTATCAATATGGTGCTGTTTCTAACTGTAATGATCTCAAAATACAGCTGTTTACAGGTAGGTACTATAGTACCTGTAAACCTGCAGATTTATAAATCTGCTCTCTGAAAATATTGTGCAAATGTGCAATTGTGCCTCTACTAAAGCCTCCAAATCACTGATTCGCTTTATGCCACGGTACGACAAAAAAGTCAGCGTTTTCCACGCTCGCCTATCCACTATCCAACGGCCGGTTCAGTGAGCGGCGGCCACTGAACATCTGGCTGGCAGAACGCCAGGTGGATCATTCCCAATTGTTTGCTAGATGTCGCTTCGACGTGGATATCTAATATGTTTTTTTTTTAAATGAGCGTCTTATTTTTTGCTAGACTCATTGATAGCAGTTTAAGGTAAATATATAGGCACACTAGCGCCACTAATGAAAAAAAAAACATATCTTCTCTTTGGATGCGTTTTTTGCTAAAAACGCTTCATTACGTTCTCAACGCGAGGCTTAACAGTTTTTAGGACCTAAGGTTTAGATTCCTATTCCTAGAACCTACGAATCAATCCCGTCGCCTCCAAAAGCGGCCACTTTTATTTATTCACCAAATGTGATTAAATGTCGAATCAACAACCATTAATAGCTGATTAACATTTAGTTGTTATACGAGAAACTAGAGGTGGCATTAATAGTCGTCATCTCAATCTCGAACTCAAGTAGGTGATCTCAGAAAAGTCAAATGCTAATATCAAGCCTTGGCTTATGTCAATGTCAATCTCAATATAGTGTCTATTAATATGCTGACAGCTACTCAAGTTTGACATTAGCCAAGGCTTGACATTAGCAATTGCCTTTTCTGAGTTCACCTACTTGAGATCGAGCTCAAGTAAGTAATCTCAGACGACTATTAATAGCACCCTATGAGTAGAAGTTTCATTTCTTTTTAAAATTGAGAACAATTCAACATTTATGCATGATAATCTTCATAACAGACACTACCTATCATCAG